>CM062085.1:15547694-16239557 GCA_031163375.1 Conogethes punctiferalis | reverse complement strand
AATAAAAACGTCAAAGTAGGTTTCCATTACTCAATCGGTCGCTGAGATTAACTCCATGTTCACAGGGGGACTGACAGGGGATTGCGGCCACTTGATCAATGGGAACCCATCCTTTTAGTTATTTATTTCGTTATTAAATTAAATGGAAGTTATTTTATTATTCAGTATTTAAGTAGAGTTACAAAAAAAAAATAACTCAAGACTTGCCACGCTGGGTCACACATCGCCATCTAGCCCGAAACTAAGCCGAAGCTCGGTACTATGGGTACTAGACAACTGATTAATAACATCATGTCATAACTAATAAATGATTGAATATTGAATTATTGCACCTATGTTATAGATAAGACATTTTTTTTTTCATATGATTTTACGGCCTGGTTGTGTGTTAGTTTATGGTATAACGAGGATTGTAATCTGTGTTTGTATGTACTGACGTCTTTATTCTATTCCGTAATTCAAATGCATATAACTGCTGGTTTAATGTCATGGGATCTCTATGACCATAATACGAGACTAAGAACCTCCTGAACAATGGAACTTTTTATATATTTCTCTAAGCCCTTTATGACAGGACGCTCTGGTGGGCGGGCTTGATTTATTTTTTATTACGGAATGAGCGTAACATATGTAGGCCTTTGAGGGTTTTTAACTAAGCCGATGAACTTGGAAAAAAAATGTTCTTTGGGCGCTTTTTGCGCTGGGCAGGCGGCGTTGGCGATCGCAGGGCGTAGCTTCTCGCTCCGGGTGACGCATGCAGCCCGTCCATCGGCCCTGTGGTATGTTAGTTACGCTTCTATCGTGATGGTTTTACCGCCACCAGGGTCGGTTTGCCAGAGCCTCGTTTGTTGTTCGGCAGGATGCACCACGGGCAGGTGAGGATGGCTTGGACGCGAAAAGGTGGATAGGTCGCTGCCCTTACATCCCTTACATACTTTATAAACTACTAAAGTAGTATTACGAGTACTTAGTAACCTAACAGATTAGAAAGGGCTGATCAAGTAACAGTGGTTTTTTATACGAAAGTCTTGTATTACGATTGTAGTCCACTGCTGGACCTATGCCTCCCAGTTGTTCGCCAATTAGGACAAACATCTGAATGGATCTACCGTCTAATCGCCGACTGATGGGCAGGCGGGTTGGGCGTTCGCAGGGCGACAGCTTCATGCTCCCGGTGACAACTGGGTGCCCGTCATTGGCCTGTGGTATTTAGCTATGTCATCCAATTGTGATGGCCTATACCGCCACCAGTCGGTTATCTAGCGCCTCTGATTTGTTCTTGCGGCAGGAGATGCACCACGCGCACGGTCGTGAGGTTGGCTTGGACTGGAAAAGATTGAATAAACTGCTCTCTTACACCCCATTTTTTTCCTATTCCTATAGTTTGATATATTCCACCAAGCCAATGCGATTTGCAGATACTGCAACAGGCGACACCCATATTCTAATATTAGCGTTCATTAATTTTATATAAATATTTGTTTATTATTATATAATATAGGTAACTAGAGGGTCAGCGCTACCTTGCTTATCTGTAAATTGACATCAAGATCCCCGTTCATTGAAGTTTCAATCAGTTATCCATGTACAGGAAAACGGTAGCGTGTAAGTCCATGCAGACTAACGGAGGGTATGAGTGTGTCTGTAAGGAGCATGTAAAATCTCTCACTCCCTACAATAAGGGGCGCCATAAATAAGTGACGAGCCCTCCGCTTCGACGGTCAGCGGGCGAGGCGGCGGGCTATGGTAAATCGATATCCATTAAACCCAAACGTGAGGGAAATACGTCCGAGCGGGAGATGAAGTAACTTCGACTAACTTGGTAACTCTGTTAGTGTCCATTTGTGTCTGTTCTCTGTTGTGGCTGGGCGGAAACGGTCAAATGTGAAAAGATGTTTAAGTGTCAGGGTTTAGTACAAATAGTTAGTAGATCAACCTCGTATCATGATTTAGAGATCCAGCACTAAATAGTAATTTGAATTACGAAATAGAGTAAAATAGAAGGACTGTACGCCAGTACAGTACAAACACAGGAAAAATATCTACAATTTTTTTTTTATATAGTGGGCTCGACATAATGGCTTCCCCAAGCCTGATGGAAAGCGAAAGAGAAGCCCCAAGTTGCTGTAACAACGGGCAAGTAACTGGTCAGTTACCTCGTGCCGTTGCCACCGCCATGCCGGCCCAACCCTAACCCCGCCCACCGAGCTCCGGAAGAACCCACCCACCTCCGCCCACTCACCGGCAGAAACACGACCGACCCACGAGGTCATTTGACCTGCGGTATTCTAGTAGGGTGGAGGTCCTTCCCCGGACCGGGCGGCTCAATTCGAGCGAAGATTCGCTATGCCCTTCCTTTCTTAATATATCTTCCAATCTTTATAGCACACTATACACACACACATAAACACAAATATTATTTATAACGCGGGGTACGTTGGCCAGCGCCAACAGCCTCCTGAGACGGTCGCGGCGAGGCTGGACGTGGACAGTGCTATCATGCAGTACTGGACCTACCGTTTTAGCTCGCCTAAGACAATAAAAATAAATTATTATTTTGCCTACTAACATAGTTTTATGATTAATTGTTACTCAACATTATGGACGCTTGTCTGAAATAAATAATTTAATTTTATTTTTTTATTATTATTATTCTATACAGGGGTAATTTTTAAAGTGGGCTATTATATGTGGTCAATGGCTGTCGACAAATTCCTATAAAAAGTTTTTCCACTTTTGCCTTGTTTATTGACCAATTTCCTAATGCTAAAAAAACGAAGTATAAGTTACACAAACAGTTGCAATAACAGAAAGTACAATAAAACCGTGTATCGAAAACGTTCCTATCTATTATCTTTATTCGCGGAGTCGATTTATCAGAATTTAATGATGTGGAAATAAAATATATCGATTGTGCGTTAGACCTTGTCCCTAACAATTTATTTGGTAGTTGATTTGGACAAATAGGTTTCGGTATCTTTTTTATGGACCACGGTGGAATAACAATGTAATAAATATCCAGTGACGTTTTCTCTGTCCGGTTGAAATTATAGGGAGCTTTTGAAAATTACCCATGTGATTTCAATCTAATTTTGGTTCGGACCTATTTGTATACTTATTTGCCTTTAATTTTTTTTTAAAGATTAGCATTCAGGAATGACCTCACTCCACTGATGATCGTTATAACAGGCTATAATGCAATTTACAGACAACGGGATGTAAGGGAGCGACACATCATCTTTCCGCTCCAAGCCACCCTCGACTAAACCCCCCTGTGTCGCCAGTGGGCAGCAAGGCACCAACCCCAAGACCTGCCACGCTGGGCCACACAGCGCCATCTAGCCCCGAAGCTTGTACTACGGGTACTAGACAACTGGCAAACTTACTTCGATATTTTTTTTTGTAAATAAACTACGTATTATACATACTCGTAGAAATCACCCAGACCAATACAGACTGTCCATGCTCACAAATGTTTGTACTGTGCGGGGATCGAACCCCACGACCCTTGATTCAGAAGGTTACTACCAAATAAGCAATCGAACCTAGTTAAAATATTGTAACGATTCAAAGTTAAAACCCTTCTTCTTTGGCCTCTGCCTTTTCCCCGTAACGCGGGGGTCGGCTTTCCTGGTGCTGAGGCGCCACAATTTTTCCGTTGGTGCGCGTCGTCATCCGAAAGCCCCAACTGTTTCATGTCCTGGCGGACGTTCGTTATCCACGTAGTTGGGGGCCTTCCTCTCCCTCTCTCCTTCGTAGCCATGGAAAGGCACTTCTTCACGACATGATCATTCGCGGTCTTCGCTGTATATGGCCGTACCATCTCAGCCTGGCCTCCGTGATTCAAAAGTTAAAACCGATTCAATTTATTTACAACAGCCCGATAGTTACTAACTCTTTTATGTGACCACAAAAGTTTTGGGCCCCTTCCTTCTCTTACGCATTACTCGGTATGGGGGAATAGATTTTATTTCCAGTAATGTCGTGACTTTTTGATTTGTTGCCTATAGACTAGGGAGAAACGGACCATTATGCTTGCTTAGGAATTGTTGTTTTTTTATTTATTATTTGAATGTATTGTGGGGTCTTGAAAGATTTAGGTTATTTCTTTTGTGCGGTGTAATAAATGAAGGTGTTCAAAGATATAAAGTACAAAACTATCATCATCAGCCTATTGCATTCCACAGCTGGATATTGGGCCTCGTCAAGTTGTTCGCCACTTAGGACAAACATATTCCCATAATCGCCGTGCTGGGAAGGGCGGGTTGGCGATCGCAGGGCGTAGCTTCTTGCTCCGGTGACGCTGCTGCCCGTCACCGGTCTTTAGTATTTAGCTACGCCTTCAATTGTGATGGTTATACCGCCACCAGTCGGTTGCCGAGCGCCTCGTTTGTTATTGCGGCAGGATGCACCACTGGCAGGTGAGGTGGCTTGGGAGCGAAAAGATGATAGGCCGGTCCCTTACATCCCTGATAGGCCGCTCCCTTACATCCCCTGCTCCCTTACAATCCCTGGTGGCGGTATAACCATCACGATTAAAGGCGAAGCTAAATACCACAGGCCGATGATGAGCAGCAGCGTCACCGGAGTGAGAAGCTAAGCCCTGCGATCGCCAACCCGCCTGCCCAGCGTTGCGATTATGGGTAATTCCAGGGCTTATGCCCAAAGAGGCGAACAACCTGGAGAGGCCTATGTCCAGCAGTGGACTATGATAATGATGAATATAAGCTTTACAATCTTTAGTTTAATTAGATTTTGAAATAAACGTAAAGTAGGTTTCCATTACTCAATCGGTCGCTGAGATTACTCCCCATGTTCACAGGGGACTGACAAGGGGATTGCGGCCACTTGATCAATGGGAACCCATCCTTTAGTTATTTATTTCATTATTAAATTAAATGGAAGTTATTTTATTATTCAGTATTTAAGTAGAGTTACAAAAAAAAATAACTCAAGACTTTGCCACGCTGGGTCCACATCGCCAGCTAGCCCGAAACTAAGCCGAAGCTGGTACTATGGGTACTAGACAACTGATTAATAACATCATGTAATACTAATTAATGATTGAATATTGAATTAGTTGCACCTATAAGTTTAGATAAAGACATTTTTTTTTTTCATTATGATTTTACGGCCTGTTTCGTGTGTTTATTTATGGTATAACGATTGTAATATTTTTCTGTGTTTGTATGTACTACGTACTTTATTCTATTCCGTAAATCAAATGCATATAACTGCTGGTTAAATGTCATGGGATCTTAGACCATAATACCGACTAAGAAACACCTGAACAATGGAACTTTTAATATATTTCTCTAAGCCCTTTATACTGGACCTCGAGTGGGCGGCTGATGATTTATTTTTTATTACGGAATGAGCGTAACATATGTAGGCCATTGAGGGTTTTAACTACCGGATGAACTTGGGAAAAAGAATGTTCTTTTGGGCGCTTTTTGCGCTGGGCAGGCGGGTTGGCGATCGCAGGGCGTAGCTTCTCGCTCCGGTGACGCTGCAGCCCGTCATCGGCCTGTGGTATTTAGTTACGCTTCTATCGTGATGGTTTTACCGCCACCAGTCGGTTTGCCAGAGCCTCGTTTGTTGTTCGGCAGGTTGCACCACGGGCAGTGAGGATGGCTTGGAGCGAAAAGGTGATAGGTCGCTCCCTTACATCCCTTACATACTTTATAAACTACTAAAGTAGTATTAGCGAGTACTTATACCTAACAGATTAGAAAGCTGAAGTCAAGTAACAGTGTTTTTTTATACAAAGTCTTGTATTACGATTGTAGTCCACTGCTGGACCTATGCCTCCCCAGTTGTTCGCCAATTAGGACAAACATCTGAAGGATCTACCTCTAATCGCCACTATGGGCAGGCGGGTTGGCGTTCGCAGGGCGAAGCTTCATGCTCCGGTGACACTGGTGCCCGTCATTAGCCCTGTGGTATTTAGGTATGTCATCAATTGTGATGGCTATACCGCCACCAGTCGGTTATTAGCGCCTTGTTTGTTCTTCGCGGCAGGATGCACCACCGCGCCAGGTGAGGTTGGCTTGGACGGAAAAGATGATAAACTGCTCTCTTACACCCCAGTTTTTTCCTATTCTATAGTTGATATATTCACCAAGCCAATGCGATTTGCAGATATTGCAAGGCGACAAACCCATATCTAATATTAGCGTTTATTATTTTTATAAATATTTGTTTATTATTATTATAAATATTAGGTATGAGTGTCGCCTTGCATATGCTGGTAAATTGCATCAGATCTCCCCGTTCAATTAAGTTTCATTCAGAATATTACAGAAAACGGTAGCGTTTAAGTCCATGCAGATAACGGGTATGTGTTGTAAGGCCATTAAAATCTCTCACCCTAATAAGGGCACCATAAATAAGTGAGAGCCCCTCGGCTTGAGGTCAGCGGCGGGGCGATGGTAAATCGATATCCATTAAACCCACCGTGAGGAATATCCGAGCGGAGATGAAGTAACTTCGACTAACTTGGTAACTCTGTTAGTGTCCATTTGTGTCTTCTGTTGTGGCTTGCGGAAACGTCAAATGTGAAAAGATGTTTAAGTGTCAGGGGTTTAGTACAAATAGTTAGTAGATCAACCTCGTATCATGATTTAAGATCCAGCACTAATAGTAATTTGAATTACGAAATAGAGTAAAATAGAAGACTGTACGCAGTACATACACACCACAGGAAAAAATATTACAATTTTTTTTTATATAGTGGCTCGATATAATGGCTTCCCCAAGCCTGATGGAAAGCGAAAGAGAAGCCCAAGTTGCTGTGACAACGGGCAAGTAACTGGTCAGTTACCTGTCAGTTGCCACCGCCATGCCGGCCCAACCCTAACCCCCCCACGAGCTCCGGAAACCCTACTCACCGGCAGAAACACGACCCAGAGGTCATTTGACTGCGGTATTCTATAGGGTGGAGGTCCTTCCCCGGACGGGCGGCTCAATTCGAGCGAAGATTCGCTATGCCCTTCCTTTCTTAATATATCTTCCAATCTTTATAGCACACTATACACAACACACATAAACACAAATATTATTTATAACGCGGGGTACGTGGCAGCGCCAACAGCCTCCTGAAGACGGTCGCCGGCGAGGCTGGACGTGGACAGTGCTATCATGCAGTACTGGACCTACGTTAGCTCGCCAAAGACAATAAAATAAATTATTATTTTGCCTACTAACATAGTTTTAATGATTAATTGTTACTAACATTATGGACGCTGTCTGAAATAAATAATTTTTATTTTATTTTATTATTATTATTTCTATAACAGGGTAATTTTTAAAGTGGGCGTATTATATGTGGTCACTGGCTGTCACAAATTCCATATAAAAAGTTTTTCCACTTTTGCTTGTTTATTGACCAATTTCCTAATGCTAAAAAACGAAGTAATATGTTACACAAAACAGTTGCAATAACAAAAGTACAATAAAACAGTGTATCGATAAACGTTCCTATCTATTACTCTTTATTCGCGGAGTCGATTTATCAGAATTTAATGATGTGGAAATAAAACTATATCGATTGTCGGTTAGACCTTGTCCTAACAATTTATTTGTTAGTTGATTTGGACAAATAGGTTTCCGGTATCTTTTTATGGACCACGGTGGAATAACAATGTAATAAATAACAGTGAACGTTTTCTCTGTCCGGTTGAAATTATAGGGAGCTTTTGAAAATTACCCATGTGATTTCAATCTAATTTGGTTCGGACCTATTTGTATACTATTTGCCTTAATTTTTTTTTAAAGATTAGCATTCAGGATGACCTCACTCCACTGATGATCGTTTAACCAGGCTATAATGCTATTTACAGACAACGGGATGTAAGGGAGCGACACAGCATCTTTCCGCTCCAAGCCACCCTCACTAAACCCCCCTGTGTCGCCAGTGGGCAGCAAGGCACCAACCCAAGACATGCCACGCTGGGCCACACAGCGCCATCTAGCCCCGAAGCTTGTACTACGGGTACTAGACAACTGGCAAACTTACTTAGATATTTTTTTTTGTAAATAAATACGTATTATACATACTCGTAGAAATCACCCAGGACCAATACAGGACATGTCCATGCTCACAAATGTTTGTACTGTGCGGGGATCGAACCCACGACCCTTGATTCAGAAGGTACTCCAAATAAGCAATCGAACTAGTTAAATATTGTAACGATTCAAAGTTAAAACCTTCTTCTTTGGCCTCGCCTTTTCCCGTAACGCGGGGTCGGCTTTCCTGGTGCTGAGGCGCCACTTTTTCCGTTGGTGCGCGTCGTCATCCGAAAGCCCCAACTGTTCATGTCCTTGCGGACGTTCGTTATCCACGTAGTTGGGGGCCTTCCTCTCCCTCTCTCCTTCGTAGCCATGGAAAGGCACTTCTTCACGACATGATCATCTGGTCTTCGCTGTATATGGCCGTACCATCTCAGCCTGGCCTCCGTGATTCAAAGTTTAAAACCGATTCAATTTATTTACAACAGCCCGATATGTTACTAACCTTTTATGTGACCACAAAGTTTTGGGCCCCTTCCTTTCTCTTACGCATTACTCGGTATGGTGGAATAGATTTTATTTCCAGTAATGTCGTGACTTTTTGATTTGTTGCCTATAGACTAGGGAGAAAC
The DNA here is from genome assembly GCA_031163375.1 of Conogethes punctiferalis. Lineage (NCBI taxonomy): Eukaryota > Metazoa > Arthropoda > Insecta > Lepidoptera > Crambidae > Conogethes > Conogethes punctiferalis. The sequence continues at coordinate 16,230,915 of CM062085.1, read as the reverse complement.
GGACCATTATGCTTGCTTAGGAATTTTGTTTTTTTATTATTATTTGAATGTATTGTGGGGTCTTGAAAGATTAGGTTATTTCTTTTGTGCGGTGTAATAAATGAAGGTGTTCAAAGATATAAAGTACAAAACTATCATCATCAGCCTATTGCATTCCACAGCTGGAAATTGGCCTCTCAAGTTGTTCGCCACTTAGGACAAACATATTCCCATAATCGCCGTGCTGGGCAGGCGGGTTGGCGATCGCCGGGCGTGGCTTCTCGCTCCGGTGACACTGCTGCCCGTCATCGATCTGTGGTATTTAGCTTCGCCTTCAATTGGAATGGTTATAGCGCAACCAGTCGGTTGCCAGCGCCTCATTTGTTTCGGCAGCATGCACCACGGGCAGGTGAGGTTGGCTAGGGGCGAAAAGACCATAAGCCGGTAGGTTTTACCCAGCTGGCGACTACCGGACATTCGGTTGAATATATAAGTGACTTCGCGCGCGTTTCAAGTCCTGTCAGACTAAAGCAAGAGCTATTTTATATGCCTTCATAGCAGTAGGCAACTAAATGTTTAGGCAACTAACAATAAATGTTTGATTTGGTTACTTGACACAGCGACTTGGGCGTCTCTTTTATGTGCGTCTCTTCACTATGGTGCATCAGTGTTAAAATAATTACCCCTTTTAGTGAATTAAGTAGTTATTATAGGATGCCCGAGAGGACGTTATAGTGTTATTTTGACCAATACTTTTTTCTAAAATCTTTCAAACTGCTTAACGTTCAAGATCGCCGAAATCTTCGGCAATAATTCCAAAATAAAAGCAACGAAGGGCAACATTTGAAAAATGGATGTTAAAAAGCTGGAAAATACCCCATTAATTTTCTGCAAATGGCATTTGCCGGCTACCAAACTTTCGGAACTGGTGAAAAGAGTTGAACAAAGTTGAACAAACCTTTAGAAACATACAGAGAAGAAAAACAATTACTAAATTGGGAGTTTTTAACTAAATTCTTGGACGTTCCCCTTATTTGTTCGGAAGGGATTGTTTTAGTCCATATAAAATCCTTTTTACTCAAATCTAGGCAAAATTTAATTTAATAAATAATAATAACGATACTTTCCTGACAGAATTTCGGTCACATCGAATTTCCTAAATGACTAGCTAAGTACGCCGTAGATATTAAACTGCACAAATGTGTTTGCAAACGGTGGACTCAGTGTTCTGTCATTCATAGAATAAGGCATCGGTTTTTTTTTTTTTATAGTGGCTCGACATAATGGCTTCCCTACACCTGATGGAAAGCGAAAGAGAAGCCCAAGCCGCTGTGACAACGGGCAAGTAACTGGTCAGTTACCTGTCAGTTGCCACCGCCATGCCGGCCCAACCCTAACCCCCCACGAGCTCCGGAAACCCTACTCACCGGCAGAAACACGACCCAGAGGTCATTTGACTGCGGTATTCTATAGGGTGGAGGTCCTTCCCCGGACGGGCGGCTCAATTCGAGCGAAGATTCGCTATGCCCTACCTCTCTTACGGTTTATGATATTTTGACACGATCAGAAAGAAAGATAATGCGCCGGACCAACAGTTTAACATACTTTCGGATGAACGAGGGTCTATCACTTCCACCAACTTTTTTTTTATACTAGCTCGACGTAAAGGTTTCCCTACTCCTGATGGAAAGCAAAAGAGAAAACCCAAGTCGCTGTGACAACGGGCATGTAACCAACCGATCAGTTACTTGTCAATGGCCGCTGCCATGCCGGCCCAACCTTAACCCCCCACGAGGTCCGGAAACCCTACTCACCGGCAGAAATACGGCCCGAAGGTCATTTAAAGAGAGGTAGGGCATAGCGAATCTTCGTTCGAATTGAGCCGCCCGTCCGGGGAAGGACCTCCACCCTATAGAATACCGCAGTCAATTTTTTTTTGTTTTATAGTTAGTAACGGCAAGTAACTGGTCGGTTACCTGTCAGTTGCCACTGCCATGCCGGCCCAGCCCTAGCCCCCTACGAGCTCCAGAAACCCTATTTGCCGGAGGCGGTATTCTATAGGGTGGAGGTCCTTCCCCGGACGGGCGGCTCAATTCGAGCGACAAATCGCTTTGCCCTATCTCTCTTAACTTCTTGACCTCGGTTGATTGGCACTTCTTCTTAGCGTGTCGAGTGCAATTTAAATAAATTCTGACCAGTATTAAGCCACACGAACCGCATCTCCTGTAGCCAACATGAGCTCATCCCGTGTGCAGGATAAAGTGCATGATGGGCAAGATGTAAGGTGGGCCATTGCCACTGATTAAATTATATTATTAGGCAGAAAAAATTAACCGTGCAAAATTTAGTCCTACCTGCAACCTCATCGGCCTAATCTCACTCAGATCGTTGTGGAGTATTTAAACTACGGCTATAACACATAAAATCATAGCGGACTTTAATTAGGAAAATAATAATTTCTACACATACCATTACAGCGAAATTCTCCAAACACAATCAAACTCAAACAGAAGGAATCATTTGTATTTCCAACTATCATTGTTGAACTCACTCCCGCGAACAAAGAACAATAAATATCAAGTTTGCATTGGCGACAATTTGCTCTGTGTTGCCAGAAATGCCGGCATAGTTTCAATACGACTTCGCCGGAGGAAATGGTGCATTCTTCGCATCGATACAGCCACAATAATAGGGAAGCGAAGATCATATGCGGTATATTCTATGGTCCTAACACAAATATTTAGTTACATAGTTATTCCTTATATAACTACGTAACTGAATACTTGTGTTAGTTCCATGTCTGGGTGTTTCAATTTTGTATACAAGTTTATTGTGGTACCTTCGTTGTTCTATAATTACTCATTAACACGTATGCACTTAGCTATTTACTTTGGAATCTTATCAATGTATGGTGTTTATTACATACATAAATACACAACGTCACGCCTTTCTCCCAGAGGGGCAGACAATATCACATACATTCATCCTAGCAGAGGTAATTGAAGGCGCTGTTTATATAAATTAAATTAAAATAAGTGATATTTTTCTGTTTATACAAACTATTCACAAAAAGTCGCAAGTAAATAACTGCATTTTTTTATCTTTCTTTTACGTTTACGCAACGAGTAGAATCATATAAGAAGTTAATTCACAAAAACTTTACAGGACAATATTTTCATCACTAAACTACATGCAAGCACGTCAAGCTATTAATCCAGACTGAAATCCGTTGTAGATGTCAGGCGCTTAACCGAGCCAAAGGCCTTCGGATAATTAATAGCGTCTAACCCTTAAACCAATCCACATAAAGCCCCCTGAGATGAAGAAAGAGAGGTGAGATGTTAGTCTTAATAATACTTAATCGTTAAATACTTAGTAGGTAATTTTAACAGACTGGGAACATTGGGAGAGGCCTATGTCCAGTAGTGGACTGATAAAGGCTGATGATGATAATCATAATAGTAGACAATAGATATTTAAGATTTCAACTTTTTATTGAGTTTATTGAGTAGGGTATAGGGTGTTTGTATTTGTATTTAAGTATAGAATTTGTGGTAGATATCTTCATTGTTCTGATACCCATAACTCAAGTACAATAGCTACTTACTTTGGGGTCGGAGCAATGTTTATTGTGATGTTGGTCGGAGCAATGCTTCAGCCTATTGCAGTCCACTGCTGGACACAGGCCTCCCCAGTTCTTCGCCACTTAGAGCAAAAGTCTGGAGAATATACCCATAATCGCCGCGCTGGGAAGTCGGGTTGGCGTTCGCAGGGCGTAACTTCTCGCTCCGGTGACGCTCCTTCTTGTCATCGGTCTGTCTGTGGTATTAGCTACGCATTCAATTGTGATAGATACACCGCCACCAGTCGGTTGCCAGCGCCTCGTTTGTTATTCAGCAGGATGCACCACGGGCAGGTGAGGTTGGCTTGGAGCGAAATGATGATAGGCCGCTCCCTTATTTATTTATACCTACATACGTATATTTATAATTTTGTTCCCACTTCCCTATTTCGGAGACACTGGCCACACTACCACTAAGCAACGTCCTGAAAACTTTGTGTTTTATCGTACCTACAGGTTCGTTAGTGGATAGAACTACTCAGGGAATTGAATCCGTGGGAGAATAAATTTGAAACGAACACTCGATTACGATTCATTCTCAGAATCTGTAGCTGGTAAATATTTGCGCTGGAGTTTGTTTCTTTAGCGAAGTGCGATGCTAATGGGATTGGTAATTCACTTATTGCTTAAGCATAAACAATGGTGTTTTAGTAATGTTCTGAATGCATTTTGAAATTAGTGCGGATTGTAAAATGTATGGAGTTTTGACCAATTAATTATTTAAAGTATTGAATACGTCAATTCATTGATTTCCTTGCGTAGTGGACATACGCTATTAAAGCTATTTTAAAAATAGTTTTTTAAATGGTAGAATGAAAATATTACAGGGTGAACCCACCAATCATTTTGTTCTTTTAATTTCACCGCTTAGTTTGTGGCTAGACCACAGATTAATAAATAGTTAGGTACGTTACTACTGGCTAGACGGCGATGTGTGGTCCAGCGTTGCATGTCTTGGGTTATTAATTTTATCAATAACCCTACTGTATATCCCAAGCAACGAACAAGCACAAACTTCGCCGAGCAATTCGATATGCATCATCTCAAGCCAGCTTGCCGAGATAGCACTAAGAGTTAGCTAGGTGGCTCATTGGCTCAGGTCATTTTGCGAATTTCGACCATTTTGTCTGCAATATTTGCAAGGCCATAAAGGATACAGCCCGACCGCTCATTGAAGCCTCTAGTGGCAAATTGGTCTCAACAGACTGCCTGGATGGATATGACGGGAATATCACCTAGACGGCAAATGGGCGGTTTTGCATACGTATGTATATGAATGGATGCGGATGTTTTGTTTCAGTAAAATCTAACTAATATTATTATCTATGCAAACAAACGTTACTCTTTCCCGTAAACACTCAACTTTATACCCGTAGTAATGTGGCTTATTTATGAGATAACACATAAGTTTAAAGCAACATAAGTACTCAAAATGATAATATCCGGAAATGACGTCAGAAATATGCTTTCCGCAAGACTTTTTTTATGCAAGAGGCGGTAGACGAGCAAGTGTGACGCCTGATGGTAAGCAGTCGACACCGCCATGGACACCCACAACTCAAATCGAGTTATGGGGCGCTGCCGGCCTTTTAAATATGACTACACTCGTTTCTTGAAGGTTCCCAATTCGTAGCTGTTCGGAAAGACAGTCGCAGGAAGTTAAAAATTTAAAGATAAACTAAAAGAGAATGCTCCTAGCAATATTAGCATTTTGTGCAGTCCCTAAGTAGTGTAAAAAGTTGCTTTAGTCTGCTTCTCTGTCTGTCCCTACTTGTGTTTAGATCTTTTGAACTAAACTGTGATGAGCTTTTTAATACGAGTAGATAGAGTGATTCAAGAGGAACCATTTATAAATTAAAGGTTTCTAATGTGTCTTCTCAAATACCCAAAGCAATACTAAGGCAGTTCGTTAATTAATAAAGTCTAAATAAATAAATAATATTTTTTTTTATAGTGGCTCGACATAATGGCTTCCCTACGTCTAATGGAAAGCGAAAGAGAAGCCCAAGTCGCTGTGACAACGGGCAAGTAACTGGTCAGTTACCTGTCAGTTGCCACCGCCATGCCGGCCCAACCCCAACCCCCCACGAGCTCCGGAAACCCTACTCACCGGCAGAAACACGACTCAGAGGTCATTTGACTGCGGTATTCTATAGGGTGGAGGTACTTCCCCGGACGGGCGGCTCAATTCGAGCGAAGATTCGCTATGCCCTACCTCTCTCTCTTAATTACATTTGTAATTTAACGCAAACATACCTCCAACAAATCTCCGAAGTTCATACGTTGCATTGACATTTCGCATCATAAATATCTTATAACAACTTTCCCCAATACCCCGGATGCAGGCAAATCTGAGTACAGTGTAAACGTCATGTCTCCTAACAAGTGCGGGGGTCGGGAATAAAATATAACCCCGCACCGGGGCCGAAACTGTTACCTCATCTCTGCGCAGTTGAATATTTATGATGGCGGCACTTTGGGGCTCGGGAGCCATGCTCCTGTGATGACGTCATATGTTTAGGGAAACTTTCTTGACGCAATCAAAGGTTGGATGGAGAACGGGCTGTGTTTTGTTATGTGTCATTGTAAATTTTACGTGAAAGTACGATTTCATCTTAGAATTATTTATTTAGATGTCATAACAGTTTAGGTTGCTATGATAACGTGCGCTTTGTCCAGCAAAAAAAAAAATTCTTACATACTGACTTGCAGTATGTAAGATTTTTCTTTTTTGAAGATTGTAAACTTTTTGGTTATTTTGGGTTACATAGTTGGAGCTTTAGCCCTAACTTTTTTATAAATAATATAACCTATGTTTTCTGGGGATAGTTTAGCTTTCCGACAGTGAAAGAATTTATTCAAATCGGTCCATTTATTTCAAACAATCAAATCTTTCCTCTTTATATTATTAGTGTAGATATTATATCTTAGTAAGTAGATAGATAGATTATAGATCATAGATTCCAAAGTAAGTAGCTTAAGCACTTGTGTTATCGGAACAACGAAGGTACTACAAATACATACTTAAATACAAATATAAACACCCAGACACGAAACAAACACAAATGTTCATCACACGAATGTTTGTCCCGAGTGAGGATCCGAACTCACGACTCTGAGCGCAGAAGGCAAAGCGATCTAGCCCGTCATAGATATTTAAAAAAATTACATTACAACGATTTCTTACAAAGGTCACTCGAAAACGAACTTACTCGAAAACGAACTCAACATCTTAATTAAAGTTACAAAGACAACAATCTATACGATTTGCAACAGTTAACTCGAATTAAAGAGTAACATTCAAACAGAAGCTCACAATAATATGAATGTAAGATCTCATACCGCATTGCGACGACTCAGTTATTCACCTACACCTGCCCGCGTTATGCTAATGCCTGGGCTTTTGGCATGAGCGTAAGCGATTTTTTGTCTTGCTGAACCGGCAATCTTTGTTTTTCCTTGCAAATCTTTCAATTGTTATAATTATCATCAGCCTATCGCAGTTCACTGCTGGACATAGGCCCCTCCAGTTGTTCGCCACCTTGGTCAAACATCTGGAGGATTTATCCATAATCGCCAAGGATGTAAGATGTGGGATGTAAGGGAGCGACCCACCATCTTTACGCTCAAAGCCAACCTCACCTGCTCGTGGTGCATCCTGCCGAATAACAAACGAGGCGCTGGCAATCTACTGGTGGCGGTACAACCGTCACAATTGAAGGCGTAGCTAAATACCACAGACCGATGATGGGAAGCAGCGTCATTGGAGCGAGAAGCTACGCCCTGCGATCGCCAACCCGCCTGCCCAGCGTGGCGATTATGGGTATATCCTCCAGATGTTTGCCCTAAGTGGCGACAACTGGAGAGGCCTATGTCCAGCAGTGGACTGCGATAGGCTGATGATGAAAATATTTCAGTCTTAACGTTTTCTATGTTACCGTGTACGTGTAAATACATTGTATTCAACTTTTTGTCTTCCAACATCGATATCAAAGGCATAAGAAGTTTCGCATCACACTCAACAGGAAGCCTTTGTTTTTAATGTAAGTATTTAATATTTTACCTGCTGCCTAAGCGTGGCGATTATAGGTAAATCCTTCAGGTTTTTTTCCAAAGTGGCGAACGAGAGGCCTATGTCCAGCAGTGAACTGCGTTATGCTGATTATGATGAAGCGAGCAGATCATAGATAGCCTGTAACTTGTACCATACATAAGTGCATAGCTGAAGCGGCGACGAAAGAAATATTCTTATTCAAAATCCGATACGGATCCGTGACCGTTTTAGATAGTATTTGTGCGAAATGGACTTCCTATTTCTATCCTATTGCTATTGTTGGATTCTAGTGTCCGGTTACCAAGATCGATTCTGGCCTATGCCGGGAAAGCTGAATGTTCAGAAGCTCTCGATAGAGAAACTTATGGTCACGAGTTGCCATGGCTAACTTGGAAGTCCTTAAACAGACTCCGTACTCAGGTTGGCCGAAGCTAGAAAAATAGGTTCAGATGGGATTATCAAAAATCTTACAACGCTCTCCGTATCCAGTATAATAACGCCTTCAGGATGCTGCTGCGGCTACCTCGTTTCTGTAGTGCGTCGGGGATGTTTGCCGAAGCAGGCGTAGACTGCTTCTACGCAACAATGCGTAAACGGTGTGCTGTGCATCCCTGGTGCGCAGGGTGCGGGCTAGCAGTAACAGCATCCTGAACATGATCGCCGGCAGACTAGATTGCCAATATATAGGCCGTTCTTGTACCATTTCGGGGGGAGTGGTGCAGGAATGGCCACTTTAATTCTTTAATGTTCTATGTGATTATGTGTCCTTACTAACATAGTCATTAAGTAGGTATGTATTACTAACCAAAATGAGTCTGTGTTAATTTTTATGAATAAATGTATTGAATTGAATTGAATAATTCTCGGAGATAAGTGGTTATACTGATTGGTCGGACCTGGCTTGCGACTGTGGTGCCCAAAGCATGTCCAATTGATTTGCTGTTCGGCGTGTGATGAGACTTGCTCACTGGCAGATCTTATCGTTATCTTATCTTATCTTATCGGTCCGCGACTGGGGGTGCAATTGGAGTGGCGGAGCACTGGGCACAGCAGGTGTGATTTTTATTTGCCATCGACACGCAAAGAAGAAACTCTTGTTATTTTTTTTTTATTATTCAATATGGGTTTGTGGTTGACGGCAATTTACCTAGTGGTAAGCGATCGCGCTCTTCCATTAAAAACCGGTTCACTCTCGCCTTGAATATCGGAAGATTGGCTTGGATAAGGCTCGAGGAACAAGGAGCCCGGCAAAGAATTCCATAGTTTGACCGTTCGTATAGTACGAAAGTAGAGGCGATTTAAAAAATGTTCACTCATCACACAATATAATAAACGGTTATCCTCCCTTACTAATTCTGTAATGTTACATTACTCGCAAATGCTATGAATTTAAGATGTTTTTTTATGTATTTCCATTTTGTAATTTACTTGTGAAAAGTTTCCGATTATCTATCATATTAATTAGTCTTTTTATTTTTCTACTAGTGAGAAACTTAACAAGATTCCCTTAGAGTTTGTTGTTTGTTAGGAAATTTGATTTTTTGGCCAAAGCGAAAGCCAAGGGGACACCATTAGATTCGGACTACGGATTTGAATAAAATAGGCTACTATGGCTAAAAATAGTAATTAGTCGCGTCTTTTAGCTTCTTTAAAAATAAAAGACACGCATTTTTCCTTTTTTCATTCAAACAATAGCAAAGATACAAAGCATCAAAAGTTAGGAGTGGGAGTCGTCAGAGTGACGTCACTCGCTCCCGTAAAAATGCTTCACCGAGTGAAGTCACGCGTAATTTCAACGGGCTATAACTTTGTAATTTTTAGTATAATTTACAAATAAAAAAATACGTAAGTTTATCAGTTGTCTAGTACCCATAGTACAAGCTTCGGCTTAGTTTGGGGCTAGGTGGCGCTGTGTGGCCCAGCGTGGCATGTCTTGGGTTATTTATTTATTTATTTAATTATTTTGATATTGATTTGGATAAATGGATAGTCATTTTGCTGCTCTTTTAAGCAAAAACTACTACTGAACTGATTGAAAGTTTTTATAGCTCTGTTGTGTAATGTGATGTGAAGGTTCTTCCGACAGTGTGGTCAATGATGAAGTCTAGTTGCCTGAAGACATTTTTTTATTTTAATGCCACGCTGGGCCCCATAGCGCCGTCTAGCCCCAAATTACACATAATACAGTATTATATGCTAATTAATACATAATTCTTACGGATATGTTTTACATATCAACGATATGCACGGGTTAGGCTGTGAGCTGTAGCCAGTACGTACACAATAAACTATCAAATCTCATTCATTCAAACTACCAACATATATTATACCGTCGCGCAGTGAGGTAGAAATAACCATAATATAAACGACACAAAATATCAGAAATAGTAAATCGCGCAATAAAATGCTCGAGTTAGTGTAAAGATAGTGTTCGGATGAACCTGTGAATCCATCAAGCGCCCTATCTCAGTATTCGTGCGGGATTCGGATCGAGCATTGAAAATTTATAAGCATTGTGCGCCGCGTACCCAGAAATGTTGTAATCTTGCGTTCTGTGTTGTAATGTTCCGTCTGCTGGCGAATTTTTCATGTTTTTTTTTGTTGTTTAGTAGCACTTTTTCTTTGTTATGTTATTTTGTTATTGGGGATGTAAGGGAGCGACCTACCAACCCGCCGGCCCAGCGTGGGCGATCGTAGGGCGTAGGTTCTCGATCCGGGGATGCTGCTGCCCGTCATCGGCCTGCGCTATTTAGCTACGCCTTCGATTGTGATGGTTATACCGCTACCAGTCGGTTCCCAGAGCCTCGTTTGTTATTCGGCAGGATGCACCACGGGCAGGTTAGGTTGGCTTGGAGCAGAAAGATGATAGGTCGCTCCTAAAATACATTTCATCAATGTGTGATGAAATGTATTTCAGGAGAACATGCACTGCCGGCGTCTCAGTATAAGTTAAGTCGTATTCATGCTATAGGCTTCCGTTCTACGTTCTATTCAGAGACGAAATTTAAAATCCTAGAAAGTATTCGTATGTATAACACTTAGCCGGTAGCTTCAGTTACAACTTTAATCACTCCCCGCTATTAAGTTTTCCGCAAGGAAATAATGCTTCATTAAAATTTTAACGGGGCGGTTTAATTTTCTATACGCAAAAGAGATTTTAAATGAACCGTGGGGGAAACAAGAGTTTTAATCTAGGGCTTTTGCGTTGGACGGTGAAATACGCCGCTCACGAAATATTATATTTTATCAGGTTCACTATAACGCGAGGGGTGGATATAAAGCTCATACAATTACTGCCTCCATTAGATCTTTCTTAAAAGCAAGGAAAATTCCCTGATTTCTTTATAGTAGCACGAAATGATGGATATAAATAAATATCAGACAACATCACATACATTGCCCCCATCCCAAAGTAAGTAGCTTAAGCACTTGTGTTATGGGTATCAAAACAACGAAGGTACCACAAATATATATTTAAATACAAATATACACACAGAGACATGGAATAAACACAAAATGTTCATAACACGAATGTTTGTCCCGGGCGGGAATGGAACCCGCGACCCTTGGTTCAGAAGGCAAGAGTCACTACCAATTGAGCCACCGATACCAGTCATTATGGCTTCCCTACGCCTGATGAAAAGCGAAAGAGAAGCCCAAATTGCTGTGACAACGGGCAAGTAACTAGTTACCTGTCAGTTGCCACCGGCATCATGGGTCAACGGTAATCCCCGGCTGCCGATGCAGCAGTCATCCCACGAGCTCCGGAGACCCTACTCACCGACAGAAACACGACCCAGAGATCCTTCCCCGGACGGGCGGCTCAATTCTGTTTTACCAATCCATAATCGCCATCCTGGGTAGGCGGGTTGGCGATCGCATGGCATAGCTTATCGCTCTTATGCCGCTGCTGCCCATCAGCGGCCTGTAGTATATAGCTACGCCTTCAATCGTGATGGTTATGCCGCCACCAGTCGGTTGCCAAAGCCTCCTTGCCTTGCTATTCAGCAGAATGCACCACGTAGCTGAGGTGGCTTGGATCGAAAAGATAAGTCCCTAACAATCGAGTTGTATGTGTAATATAACTCTGTAATTACAACCCAACACCTCTTTGTTAAACGCTACAACCATTCCCCTATCACAGAAATCAGCGAAAAAGCTCACAATCAGATACAAGAGCTTTTAATTAACTTTAATGCGGGAGAGGAGCATAACTGATTTATTCCGTCGGCCCATTAAGCACGATTTAACGTAAAAGCCCGCTTTTAAGCTGTGCCAGTGTGATCGCAATCGAATTGAGCCAATGAAACGATGTGTGTCCAGTTTGTAGTTTTAACTGTTCAGTGTATTGCATTGTTTCGGTGAAACGTGTTGTAATATAAATTATTTTTATACTAGCTGACCCGGCGTACTAAATCTTAACTAATATTATAAAGTTTGTTTGTTTGTTTGAACGCGCTAATCTCAGGAACTACTGGTCCGAATTGAAAAATTCTTTTTGTGTTGAATAGACCATTTATCGAGGAAGGTTATAAGTTATATTACATCACGCTGCAGCTATTTGGAGCGAAGAAATAAAGGAAAATGTAAAGAAACGGGGAAAAAATAACTATTCCACGCGGACGAAGTCGCGAGCACAGCTAGTATCAAATGTTTCCTCTTACTTTTAAGAGAGGTAGCGAATTATAGCGAATCTTCGCTCGAATTGAGCCTCGTAACCGGAGAAGAACTTCCACCCTGTAGAATAACGCAGCTAAATGACCTCCGGGTTGAGTTTTTGCCGGTAAGTAGGGTTTCCGGAGCTCGTGGGGGGTTACGGCGATGGCAACTGACAGAAAGGTAACCGGACTATGGTTACTTGCCAGTTGTCACATCGGTTTCTCTTTTGCCCTGATAGAAAATCAAGGAAGCCATTTTATCGAGCTACTATAAAAAAGAAACAATCCTGGATGCTTAAGACGGGGCGTGAAACGTCAGGGTAAGCCTTTAGGGTAAGGGTGAAAGGTGCAATTGTTTTTTTCCATTATGTCTATCGACCTAACTTTGGTGCCTCACGACCGCTTAGCCTCAGGGGGAGTGTGGTCGTCCTGAATGCTCCTGTTATAAAAAGAAATAAAAATTAATCAGAATCACTTTTTATAATAATATTACACAAACCTTTTCTCACAATAGGGTTGTAGGAGTGACCAGTCTTTTCATTTCATAGCACTCTCACCTGCCCATAGTGCACCCTGCCGAATAACAAACGAGGCTCTAGCAACCGAATGGTGGAGGTATAACCATGACGGTTGAAGACGGCTACGTCTTCGGACAGCAGCGTCACCGGAGCGACAAGTTACGCTGCAATCGGTAACCCGTCTGCTCAGCGTGACGATTATGGGTAAAACCTCCAGAAGTTTGTCTAAAGTGGCGAACAACTGGAGAGGCTTATGTCTAGCAGTGGACTGCGATAGGCTGATGATGACAGTGATTCCTTTATCACAGAGAACAGTGAAAAAAGAAGTAATAAGTAAACGGACGAGAAAACCTAAAAATTAAAAATGTAAGAATTGCAAAAGCAGTTTCAACTTTTGATCACACAAATAAAATGTAACTCTGCTAACGCCAATCTCAACTCTAATTATAATATTGTGCCTACGACTTCAATAGAAATCCCAAACATTATTTGGCTTTACCAAGTCTCGATAAAATTGCGAACAAAATAACACAACGACATTTTGAACAAACTTTTCTCGATAGGCCCGGCACAAAGGTGTATATGAATGAAAGGTTACTGTTGGTGTCTGACGTGAAAGGGCTTGATTGATTGGAGCGCGATTGAGTGAATGAAGTTTTATTAAACATTGAAATGTAATAAATAGATTTAGGTGGATTTTCTTCAGGTACAGTCAGAATAAGATGTTTGTGAGTACAAAGTATATATATTATTTTTTAAGGAAACATGGCTTCCTTTCGCTTCGATATACAACCCCGAGAAAGATGACGACACGTGTCTTCGGACACACGTGGTTTTATTCCTACTCAGGTTTGCTCCGATCCTGGCACACAACTTTTTCTTCGTCCACATTCATCAATCTCTTCATACATGCTCGTCGGTTTAGGGTACGTAGTAGATAGGGGTAGTCTTATATTCTAAACTACCTGTGCCCGCGACTTCGTCCGCGTGGAATTTAGAGTTTCATCCCCTTTTTTTTCCATTGGGGGTAGGATTGATCAAAATCCTTTCCTAGCGGATGCTTACGTCATAACATCTACCTGCATGCCAAATTTCAGTCCGATCTGTCCAGTGGTTTGGGCTGTGCGTTGATAGATCACAATGTCATTCACCTTTGAATATTATATATTTAGATTTATAGATTCGGAAAACAGACAGTTACTCCTAAATGGCCAAATATAAAAAAAAAACACATAAATAACTTACAAACCATGTGGGTATACCTACACAAATTGTTATTCATAGCGTTGTATCCTATGAACAAGAATGTCACCTATTTTTGTACGGAATTATTATTTCATGAGATCACTTTTTCTATTTCTGGACGTCTGTAGGCGTGCACACTACAAATTGACTAAGCATCAAATATTTATATGGTGGAAAAGGCTTGTGTGAGTTTTTTTTCCTTTGGGTATTTATACAACACAATTTATCGTTTCATGAACATATTTTAAAAGACTTCTATTATTTAGACTTAAATATTTAGTTAACATGAATCGTCATAGTTAAAATAGTCATAGACAAAAATACGTCTGACTGTTTGTCTTTTTTTAAGCTCACAAACTTACCAATAATGTTTGTACGTCGATTGAATTTGCGGCCAATGTGTCAAAGGCAACGTTTACTTGCACAAAACCTGGCCGTTATTTAAATAAATGAACGTTAAATAACGTCGCATAAAAAGCCTTACGCGGCTAAAAAGAATCAGAAACTTTTAACACAAAAAAAAACACAAATGCCAACAGCAAAAGTACTTTCGGTACCACAAACACAATACAGTCCAATCCGGTTGCATCGTTTCGTTACTTCTCAAATTCAAGGATTTGCATTAACAATATCGATCTGAAAGTTCCTAGCAACGAGTCGAAAGCCAGATTATCCTCTCGAATACGTATGAGTTGAGATTTTCGTATGTAGTACAGTTGATAATGCAGGTGTACGTACAGGCTACGCAGTGTACGATCTTGCTCGATGGTTAGTCTCCGGAATAACTAGCCGTGTACTAAAAATAAAATAAAATAAAATAGTTTATTTCAGCAAATAGATTCACTAGTAATACTTTGTAGTACATGATAGCTCGTAGATAAATACCACAGGCCGATGACGGAAGACAGGAGCTATGCCCTGTGATCGCCAATCCTCACACCCAGTTTGGCGATTATGGATAAGGTAAGAGAGGTAGGGCATGGCGAATCTTCGCTCGAATTGAGCTGCCCGTCTGGGGAAGGACCTCCACCCTATAGAATACCGCAGCCAAATGACGGAGGTGTCGTCCGTCATGTTCCTGTCGGTGAGTAGGGTTTCCGGAGCTCGTGGGGGGTTGGGGTTGGGCCGACATGGCGGTGGCAACTGACAGGTAACTAAACAGTTACTTGCCCGTTGTCACAGCGACTTGGGCTTCTCTCTCGCTTTCCATCAGGCGTTGGGAAGCCATTATGTCGAGCCACTATAAAAAAAACGCCTCCAGATGTTTGACTGGCACGATGGCTCATTTGGTAGTGACCTCTGCTCTCTGAGCCAAGGGTCGTGGGTTCGATTCCCGCACAGTACAAACATTTGTGTTCATGAATATGTCCGTTAGTATTGGTCTGGGTGTTTTCTATGTATATGTATTTATTTACAAAAAAATGTATCTACGTAAGTTTATCAGTTGTCTAGTACCCATAGTACAAGCTTCGGCTTAGTTTGGGGCTAGGTGGCGCGGTGTGGCCCAGCGTGGCATGTCTTGGGTTATTAAAAAAAAACAAAATTTAAGTTAAATTTTGAAGATTCACATCTCCCAAATGATAAAGTCTCCCGGACTTCCTTTTAGCTAGTCTCCTTAGAGATAAGCCGCTATGGCCGAAATTCGGTCATGAAAGTAGTAATTCTCCGTACACACTGCTACAAAGCTATCTACTAATATTATATTCAAAGAAATTTTTGTTACGTTTGGCAACTGTTTAGCAGTGTTCGTCGCAATATTCACCCTTATTTTCCATCTCATACGAACACCGTGCAAAACTTTCCTCTGAATTGAAACTGATTTTGTGAGAATGCTACGGCGACCTTGTTAGATACCTACTAAGATATTTACTGGCAACGAAAAAGACAGAGTGTGGCAACATTTGATTGATTATCATGTAAGAAAATTTCACACTTATGTTGGAAAAATAAAATAGTGACTTACCACCACAAAACACGTATTGCAGTTATAGGTCTTTTTTATAGTAGCCTACCGGCGAATTGGTGACCGCAATAGGTTTTATTTGTACCCACGTTAGCGCTCCTGCCTGCTCCCGTTTCTCTCCAAAATTCCCTAAATTGTCTACGACACTCATGGGATGAGATGATCGACTTTTACCAACACGTTAGTAAAATATCGGAAATCCTATCCCTAACGCACTATATATTATCAAAGTATCATCATCAGCCTATATCAGCCCACTGCTGGACATAGGCCTCTCCCAATGTACCTTGATCGACCCTGAGCTTCTCGCATCCAGCACTTGACAGCCGTCCTGCGCAAATCAAAGTGTAATTGGCATCTAAGTAACTACTAAATCTACTAAATTTCTCAACAACTTGATTAAGAACTCAAGCATTTCCCCCAAAAAAATGAACCAAATCACAGCTACAAATGAAAAATATCCGCAAAGTAATTGTTGAATTATGGCGCATACATTTGTACCTATTAACATAATGAGTTAGCGGAAGACTTTAAAAAGCGCTGTGTTTAAATAATTTTCCAAATGGAGTTGAGTTAGATCTGTGAGTGAGATACGGAATCTGGCACGTATTTTGAGTCACGCGACTCTTTCGTAAATAATGGCGCTTCTATTAATTACCACCTAAGGTTCGAGATAGGTTGGCAAATAACACGGCTCATTAGTTTAATATTAAGTGACCTTTGAATTGGACCTTTTTATAAAGTTCGCTTTTGTGTTATTTCGGTCGGTATCAATTCTCATCGCGTTCGTTTGAGTTAAGAGTTGAGTGGATTTATATTTAAGGGTATTATTAAAGGGTTTTAAATTTTTGCGGATATTTCTAGTGGGTCATCATCATCAGCCTATCGTAGTCCACTGCTGGACATAGACCTCTCCTGTTCTTCACCTCTTTAGAAAAACAACTGGAAGCTTTACCCATAATCGCCATGGGCAGGCGGGGTGGGGCGATCGCACGGCGTAGCTGCTCGCTCTGGTGACACTGCTGTCCGTCATCGGCCTGTGGTATTCAGCTACGTCTTGAATCGTAGTTACACCGCCAACAGTCGGTTGCTAGAGCCTTGTTTCTTGTTCGGCAGGATGTACCATGGGCAGGTGAAGCTTGGAGCGAAAATATGATTTAGATAACCACTAATTTAAGCTACATAATTTATGATAATTCCCTCCTACCCTCGGAAGAGTCAATTAAAGTAACTAAAGTTTTTTGTAGTATCACGGCATTCTCTATGAATGATGGAAAGAAAAAGAAGCCCAAGCCGACAAGGCAATAAGCAAGTAACCGGCTGGCCATTTGTTAGTTGCCACCGCCGTGTTCATAGACTGCGGTAACTGCTTATATCAAGGGGACCTTCAGCCATTTTGCCACCCTAATCGTATAAAAAAAAATATGAAAAATTCTGAACCAAGCCAGATTTTTTCTATTTTTTTTTGGGAATTCGAACCTGGTACTTCTCGGTTCATAGTCGGAACTTGCTACTACTAGACTGCCGGCAGCCTCATACATCAATGTATCAAGATAAGGCACCAAATGCAGCTTTTACCATTTAAAGCACCGACCGGCTCTGCTTGAATTAAGTGTAGCGAGCTGGACCGGCCACTTCTTGTTAATTTGCATATTATTATTTGGATTCAGAAAACGGTTCAGACTATTTAGACTGAAAGCACGAATGCTGTTTATTTTTACCTGACGAACCAAGGGTCTTGAGTCCGATTCATGCTTAGGACATACAATCGAGTGATGAACATTTGTGTTTGTTCTGTGTCTGTTAATATAACGTCTAAAATATGATGGGGACTGGCTCGGTGGCTCAATTGGTAGTGACCCCTGCCTTCTGAACCAAGGGTCGTGGGTTCGATTCCCACCCGGGACAAACATTCGTGTGATGAACACTTGTGTTTGTCCCGTGTCTGGGTGTTTATATTTGTATTTAAGTATTTATTTGTGGTACCTTCGTTGTTCTGATACCCATAACACAAGTGCTTAAGCTACTTACTTTGGGATCGGAGTAATGTATGTGATGTTGTCTAATATTTATTTATTTATTTCTATAAAAAAAAAATGCAAATCGCTTCCCTATCGGGTCAGTTTAGAAAATGGTCTCGATTCTCTAGGTGTCTAGGACACGCCTAGTCACCACTGGGAATGGTGGGGAATGGTCACAGAGTGACTGGGCGAAAAGTACTTGGAGCGTATAGATGCGTGAGAGAAGTCGTAGACCAATTCAGACAAAAATGGCGCGCACCAAGAGGTTTAGTTTCTCGTTCCTGCCCCGTGCCATTAAGTCATGGAGTGCCCTTCCAAATCATGTGTTTCCTTCCTCTTACAATCCTGAGTTCTTTAGGCGGGGCTTAGAATGTCATCTCAATGGGCCTTTAAGGTAAAGGCGACAGGCGCGGTGGGCTTTCCGTGGTGTGCTTGTCGACCTAACATTTGGACCTCACGACCGCTTAACATAAGGTGGAGTGAAGTCATGCTGAACGTTCTTACTATAAAAAAAGACCAAAATTTTGTCTTTTACGAATATTAGGTAAGTATTAGGTAAGTCAACGCAGCCTACAATTACGAATATACACACATACTAAGTAATAGACTAAGCTAAATACCACAGACCTATGACGGGCAGCAGCGTCACCGGAGCGAGAAGCTACGCCCGTGCTACGCCCTGCGATCGCCAACCCGCCTGCCCAGAGTAGCGATTATGGGTATATCCTCCAGATAATTGTCTTGTGGCAAACAACTGGAGAGGCCTATGTCTAGCAGTGGACTGCAATAGGCTGATGATGATGAAGTGATAGATTGCCTAGATATTTCTGCGCACCTGGTACTTTCAATCAATCAGTCACTTCTCTTGTCACGATAAAATTGACTAAAGCCACTTGGACATTCTGCAAGTAAGCGAACGTGCTTTTAAACGTACAAGTACAAAAATAACTACCAACAGATTAAAATAAAAAAAATTAAACACTGCAAAAGTGACCTGAATCCTGTTAATTTAATATCGCTCATACCCATTATGCTTTTAAAATAAAGCGGCGTTATTAAAAGTATCCCCACTGTGTGTTACTCGTACATCGCAAACGCTCCGCTGTGAGGTTGATAATTTATATGAGAAAGGCTTAGAGATTAGGCCCGTAATGGTCGCCATACATTACGCGGCGGGAACCACACTTACGTCACACGTTGCGTTGGTACGTGCAAACTTTGCACGGTTTAGTTTTAGTTACTAAGTAAGTTATTTTCGGACATTTTGCGCTGTACCGTAAAGTTCTTGTGTAATATTGCAGTCTGTGAAAAGAAAAATGCATAAAAGTCTTTATATGAACAAGATTTATTACTGTCATAATAATAGAAATAATAATACAATCCCATACTTCGAGAACTCGGCATCAAGCAGCGTTTATAATTTTTGGTACAGTCTTGTATACCACCAGAGAACGTGGCTAATGAGTGACTTGTGGTCCATGGAAAGGTTGAGGGTACCAGACCACGAAGAAGAGAGAAAAGTAGGGCATAGCGAATCTTCGCTCCAATTGAGCTGCTCGTCCGGGGTAGGACCTCCACTCTATAGAATACCGCAGCCAAATGACCTCCGGGTTGTGTTTCTGCCGGTGAGTAGGGTTTCCGGAGCTCGTGGGGGGTTAGGGTTGGGTCGGCATGTCGGTGGCAACTGATAGATAACTGACCAGTTACTTGCCCGTTGTCACAGCGACTTGGACTCCCCTTGTCACAGGGACGACCATTATGTCGAACTACTATTAAAAAAAAGAAGATCGCCTATGATTGCAACTATTTCATACAAAGACCACTCGATATTTTCGGGTCGCTCTGACGTGTTTGTCGTTAACCTCGGACAACGGCTTAAAAACTTTGTCGGCGGTTGCATTAGTATAACGATAACATCATCATCTCTAAATAAATAGACTATTCAATATCTTAGTGACATTTTAAAACGTAATATTCCTCTGAAGATGCAAACGCTTCGAAGCAAGCGTTTCGTTCTAACTCAATTTGCCCAGTTCGAGACATCTAGGTAACTTCCTGAAGTATCTACCTGTAAATAGAATAGGAAATGCATTAAAACGCATTCAAGTTAAGTTCACGGGAAATTGGAACGAGCTAGAAGGGAGGTAGATTGCTTTTTGTAAAGCTTTCGTCGCCGAACTGATAATGAGAGTGGTTTCTCAAATGTAAGTTCAGATCTTTGGTTTCGTTTTAGAAGATTTTTTTAAAGAGGGTAATGCATTAGGCACCTTCTTGCAGTCTCCAGGGACTATTTGGTGTGACGTGTGGGCCTCACACCTCCGAGAATGGGAGGGCATACCTTCTAAGGGGTTGTAAGGGATGTAAGGGAGCGACCTATCACCTTATCGTTCCAAGCCATCCTCACCTGCCCGTGGTGCATCCTGCCGAACAACAAACGAGGCTCTGGCAACCGACTGGTGGCGGTAAAACCATCACGATAGAAGGTGTAGCTAAATACCACAGGCCGATGACGGGCAGCAGCGTCACCGGAGCAAGAAGTTACGCCCAGCGATCGCCAACCCGCCTGTCCAGCGTGGCGATTATGGGTATATCCTCCAGAAGTTTGCCCTAGGTGGCGAACAACTGGAGAGGCCTATGTCCAGCAGTGGACTGCGATAGGCTGATGATGATGATGATGATGACCCTCTAAAGCTCCCTGTGTATTAGGGCAGTATCCTCATTACAGTGTCATTGGGAATGTTCTCTTTGTGACCACGCTTGATAGGCGGATTGGTGACCGCAGTAGATTTATTTGTACGAGGTAAATACTGTTGCCCGTTTCTTGATATTCGTTTGGTCATCTTCTATGGCACTACTATATGAGACGGGGTTATCCTATTCTAAAACTAGAAATCATACGGACAATAACGAAAACGCAATCTTAGAAGCGATTAAAGAAGAGCTTATTTTAAAACCAAACGTGCAGCCGGACGATGCTAAGACTATCAAAAACAAGGTGATATCTTCAAAACCCTAACAAATTCACGCTCCGTTACGATAGCGACAAGATTCTTCTTATTCCTCGGATTTCAAAAGACAGTTTCAAAATAACCAAAAAGTGTTCAAGACGCAATATTCCAGCTCTAAGATGCAAAATCGTCAGCTGTAATTCAGTTTGCGCCGTCCGAGGAATTCAGGTCAGTCTTACGTACAGTCGAGAATAAAAATTGATTTTGAGTAATCTATGTTTAAAACATAAAATAATTTGTTATGTTATGTGTTTTTGAATACTTATTACTACAGATTCTGTACATCATCATCAGCCTATTGCAGTCCACTGCTTGACATAGGCCTCTCCAGGTGTTCGCCACTTAGGGCAAACGTCTGGAGGATATACCCATAATCGCCACGCTGGGCAGGCGGGCTGGCGATCGCAGGGCGTAGTTTCTCGCTGCGGTGAGCGCGCTGCTACTGTCTAAGGTATATTTAGCTTCGCCTTCAATTGTGATGGTTATACCGCCTCCAGTCGGTTGACAGCGCCTCATTTGTTATTCGGCAGGATGCAACAAGGGCAGGTGAGTTTGGCTTGGAGCGAAAAGATGATAGGCCTCTCCCTACAGAAACAGATATAAAGAAAATAAAAATTGAACCAATAACTTTAGTGATCGAGCATACCTGTAAATAGAATCAGAAATGCATTAAATCCCGCCGGTGGCTCAATGGTTTTTAATTTAGTTTCAATGAAAGTTAATTTGGTTCAGAACGGGCAAGCAGAAAACAAGTGGCCTGTTTTTCAGATGCCAATAAGATGTTAAGTGTTGTTCGGATGAAACAGGTAAGTTGAGTATTACTGGTTTCATTTAGTTTAGTCACGTATCAGATAGTTTTTATGAAATTTATTGCTCAATGTATCAGATTAAAAAAATAGTAATAATTAAAAAAAAATTACATAATGTGGGGGCCCTCATTAAATATATTTTTTTTTTGGAGTATTTTTGTTATTATAAGGGAATACGTAATTTGTCAATCAACTGTCTAGCTATTGTATGATATACTAGCAGCCCGCTCCTCGCTTCGCTTCGGATAAATCAATTATTTAAAAGTAATTTCGCGAGGCCGCAGGCCGAGCTCCGCGTAGGGCGAAGCCCGGAGCGTCCAGCGTCGCAGACCTAGCTTGAGCACGCACGCGCGAAGAGCGTGCGGCGAAAGCTAGTATAACCTATACACACGCTTACAATGCTAAAATTAATGGATGCTAGAAACAACATGAAGGTACATTCGATTCGAAGGCTGAGAAATCTGAACATGGCTTGACATATAACAAACGCAATATGTGATGCAGTTAACATAAAAGCAATACGTTGTTCAGGCCTTTTGTTCAGGAACCACCTGCTCTTAGCTAAGGTTCAATTTGCTGTTAGTTCAGATGAATAATTATATATCTAGCGACGCCTTCTAAACACTGATGACTTTAAGAGAGGTAGGGCATAGCGAATCTTCGCTCGAATTGAGCTGCCCGTCCGGGGAAGGACCTCCACCCTATAGAATACCGCAGCCAAATGATGGTTCGTGTTTCTGCCGGTGAGTAGCGTTACCGGAGCTCGTGGGGGGTTTGGGTTGGGCCAGCATGGCAGTGGCAACTGACAGGTAACTGACCAGTTACTTGCCGTAAACTCAAAACCATTTTTCATCTTTCATCAGCATTTTTCATATTAGTACCTACATGAAATTACCTTAAAAATGATTTAGCGATAATGACGCCGACCAAAAAGCAATACCTACTTTAATAGCGCTATTTTCTTCCGACATGCGTAATTCTTCATCATTAGCCTATTATAGTCCACTACTGGACATAGATCTCCATAATCACCACGTTGGGCAGGCGGGTTGGCGATCGCAGGGCGTAGCTTCACGCTCCGGTGACGCTGTTGCCCGTCATCGGTCTGTGATATTTAGCTACGCCTTCATCTGTGACGGTTATACCGCCCAGAGTCGGCTACCAGCGCTTTGTTTGTTATTCGGCAGGATGCACCACGGGCAGGTGAGGTTGACTTGGAGCGAAAAGATGATAGGCCGATCCCTCACATTGAACCGTGGGTCGAACACAAATTCGCATCCCCTACCCTATGCGTCATCATCATCATCATCAGCCTATTGCAGTCCACTGCTGAACATAGGCCTCTGCAGTTGTTCGCCACTTAGGACAAACACCTGGAGGTTATACCCATAATCGCCACCCTGGGCAGGCGGGTTGGCGATCGCAGGACGTAGCTCCTCGCTCCGGTGACGCTGCTGCCCGTCATCGGTCTGTGGTACCTAGCTACGCCTTCAATTGTGATGGTTATACCGCCACCAGTCGGTCTCCAGCGCCTCGTTTGTTATTCGGCAGGATGCACCACGGGCAGGTGAGGTTGGCTTGGAACGAAATGATGACAGGCCGCTCCCTTACAACCCAAGCGTAATTAAAACTATTTTATTAGGCTAAAATACTTACATACTATTACCTAATATAGGGTACAGAAATTATAACATCGGATTAGAAAAGAAAAAAATGTATTATGCATGCACAGATCGCAGTTTTCATTATGTGAGCCTACCTAAACCTTGAAAGAATGCATTCATATTTTTTGGGTTCTTAGAGCTTCATGTCACTATGATTCAGGATGCCTTGTTCACGGATTATGCTAGATTTGTTCGACTGTGCACTATTTCTAAATGTTGTTCCGATTTGTTGCTAAATGAGGAGCCTCCAAGCTGATAGCAGCATTGATGCAGGAAACACCGGTGGTGTGTTTTCAAGGTGGTCGTATTTTTAGCTATAGCAATTTGCTTATAGTATTTTCCGAAGAATTTTATCCTGAAAGTAAGCCGACGGTTCACAAATATTTATATCACTGTTTGTTGTAAATTTTCGATAATTCCGTATTTACTTCGATGTAGTACCTGTCATGTCCAAATGACAATTTCTTTGACAAATTCAAGAAATGACAGTATCTATGGTCATTTCAAAAAGTATGTAACATATTTTGCCGAAATTGTAAAATCTAAAATGTAAGATACCCTTGTAATCTATAGCCTGTGTGTAAATCTGATGCATAAATAACATTCCTGTAAAGTTTCATCATAATCCTTTCAGTAGTTTTTACGTGAAAGTACGATTTTATATTAGAATTTATTTATTTAGTTGTCATAACAGTTTCGGTTGCTATGGGAACGTTGTCATGAGACGTCAGTATGTAAGATCGTTTTCTTTTTTTGTAGATTAAAATCTTTTTGGTAAATTTGGGTTACATTATTGGAGTTTTAGCACGGATCCCTAACTTTTTTTTAAATATAATATAGCCTATGTTCAGCGCAGATACTGTAGCTATCCGACGGTGAAAGAATTATTCAAATCGGTCCAGTAGTTTCGGAGCCTATTCGTATCAAACAAACAAACAAACAAACAAACAAACAAACAAACAAACAAACAATCAAATCTTTCCTCTTTATAATATTAGTTTAGATTATCCATATATACATGTTTACCTATCTTGATTTATTAGATACTACCTGACACTAGTGACAGACAAACGGACGACGGAGTCTTAGGTTTTTTTTTACCCTTTTGGGTGCGGAAGCCCAAAATGTTAAGTTGATAGATATCTACTTCTTAGCTTTTGCTTTGTTTGCCACTTTGATCGATCCTGGGCTTCTTGCATCTATCACTTGGCAGCCATCTTGCTGAACATGACCACACTCGGTATCCACACTTAACTAGAGCACGTTGATCCTACCGGTTATCAGTACATTTAATTGCCTTAGAACTAGGCAAAGTATACAATATAAGGTATAATCAAACAATTCATATTAACCACCGCTCTCGTGCACGTTTCAAATCAAATCAAATCCGGGAAGAGTTCCCCAAAAGCGGATTACCCGGTCATGATAACTAAAGATCGCCGGACGTCACAGCCAAAACAATTTCCCTGTTAATATTCATGAAATTCAAATTGGATACCTACCATCCGAGTTCTACGGCTTTTTAGATAAATACACCGATAAAACTTTACGTTAACTTTGGTGATTTTGATTAGAATTTGATGGAATTCGAAGATTATGGAAAACAATTTTTGGGACGCCCGGTCTGTGTAAGGGCGCGTTTCGACAGAAGCGGGGCTGCGCAAAATGGCTTACATGCCTTGAAATCTGCGAGATGGATTTCAAGACATGTGATTGGTGCAGCACAGCTCGTCTCCGCTCCCTTCTGTGGAAAGTCTAAAGGTTTCGTTTGGACGCAAATGCGGTGCACGTGTCTTCACGGCACCACACGGCTCAACTTCGCGAGCTATGTATGTATAGCTGTAGCTTAGTATAGCCCCACTTGACACACCATATAGCTCTGCTCTACTTATAATTAGATTCTCCTAGCCCCGTTTTACCACAGGACAAGTAGAGATTATATGGCACAAAAACCAAAGGGTGGTGAGTTTTGCTTCTACTTTATTAGTGCGAACGGCCAAAGTATGGAACTCCCTGCCGGACTCCAAGACATACATATCTTGAGGTGTTCAAGACGAGAGTGAATCGGTATTTTCTGGGTAAGCGCGCTCCATCGTAGGCTTCATGTCACTTGTAATGTAACATTAAGTAAAATTACGGAATAATGAAGACGAAAATAACTTCATCGAGAAGACTGCCCTTAGCTTAGCTTTGTGTAGCCCCTCTTCTACCTAAACGCACCCTAAGCCTAGGCGCGCACTGGTATTTCAGTAATGTAGCTCTTATAGTTTTGGAATAAACTGGCTGTGACATACGGACGGACAGACAGACAGACAGACAGACATGACGAATCTATAAGAGTCCCGTTTTTGCCATTTTGGCTACGGAACCATAAACACTAACAATAGAAAGAAAGAAAGACTTTTTGTCGCCGTGACAGTCGTTGCATCTCTTTTGCACTATTAAATTAAGAGAGGTAGGGCATAGCGAATCTTCGCTCGAATTGAGCTTCCCGTCCGAGGAAGGACCTCCACCCTATAAAATACCGCAGCCAAATGACCTTCGGGTCGTGTTTCTGCTGGTGAGTAGGGTGTCCGGAGCTCGTGGGGGGTTAGGGTTGGGCCGGCATGGCAGTGGCAACTGACAGGTGACCAGTTACTTGCCAGTTGTCACAGCGGCTTGGGCCTCTCTTTCGCTTTACATCAGGCGTAGGGAAGCCATGTCGAGCCACTATAAAAAAAAAATGAGAAGAAGAGAGAGTCACCAGTGCGCGCCTAGCCTAAAGGTTTTGTTTTCATTGCCTTTTACAGCCCACGGGTTGTTTTGTGAAACCGACCGGCTGCGGGCGGAGTTCGCAATTTCTCTTGGTCTTATCTTGGATTCACCCTTCACATTTATAAATTGGGCGCCGTGACCGTTCAATTTGTGCGAAATCAATGAATTCGAATATGTCTATTTCAACATCTATTGGCTCAGAAAATATGTTGTGGAAGTTGAAAATAAATCCGGGGATGTAAAGCGGGTTTTATTTTTAAATGAGGTAAGATTTCTTTAGCGTTTAAGGCATTTATTATTTAAACTAGCTGTGCCAGCGGCGTCGCACGCTTGGATATCGGGTTTCAAAAATAACGGACTTCCATAAAATACTTATACCTATAGCTAAGTTTTAAGTTAGACCTCTAGTAATACATTAGTGAAAATCGTATTCAATTTCATGCAGTAGTTTTTGAGAGATGCGCGTTCAAAAAATTTCTCCCGTTTTCCTTTCACTGCTCTGCTCCTATTAATAGTAGCGTGATGAAAAGTACCCTATAACCTGCCCAGGAGTATGAAAAATAATTGTACCAAGTTTCGTTAAAATCCGTTGAGTAGTTTTTGTTTCTATAACGAACATACAGACAGACAGACAGACAGACAGACAGACAAAAATTTTACTGATTGCATTTTTGGCATCAGTATCGATCACTAATCATCCCCTGATAGTTATTTTGAAAATATATTTAATGTACAGAATTGACCTCTCTACAGATTTATTATAAGTATAGATAGATTTGTATCTTCTTCTTCTCAGCACTTATGTGTCCACTGCTGAACATATGCCTCCTTATTGGAATTCCAGAGTGTTCTAGATGCGGCGTCTCTAGTCCAGGTCGGCCCTGCCGTCTTTCTAATATCGTCCGACCATCTAGCTGTTGGTCTGCCTACGCTTCGACTTCCTTCTCGAGGTAGCCAGTGCAGGACTCGGTGGCTCCACCTGTTATCGTCCCTGCGGCATATGTGTCCGGTCCATTTTAAATTTGTATGGTACGGTAAATTTGTATGGTCGTACAAATATAGTGTTTTTATATAGAGCTGGGTCTCATCCCGTAAGTGTCATATAACACAGTAGGATCAGATCAGATCACAGTAGAACATAGTAGGAAAGCGTGATGACTAAGGCAAATCCTACCAAGTGACAATTGTCATTGAGGGACGCCTGTGTCCAGCAGTGGACGTTTGCAGGCTGATGATGATGATGTTCCAAAATGGAATTTTTCGAATGGAGATATTTTTAATTTTTAAAAGAGTACATTAAATTTTCTTCTCATATTCTCTTGTTCTCACATCACAGTACTTAGGCGTTGCTTCACTTGTGCCTTTTAAAAATCGTATCTACTTACTAATTGGTCTCTGCGGACGAAACTCAGTCTTGAGAGCATAAGAGAGGTAGGGCATAGCGAATCTTCGCTCGAATTGAGCCGCCCGTCCGAGGAGGACCTCCACCCTATAGAATACCGCGGCCAAATGACCTCCGGGTCGTGTTTCTGCTGGTGAGTAGGGTCTCCGGAGCTCGTGGGGGGTAGGGTTGGGCCGGCATGGCAGTGGCAACTGACAGGTTATTAACCAGTTACTTGCCAGTTGTCACAGCGATTTGGGCATCTCTTTTGCTTTCCATCAAGCGTAGGGAAGCCATTATGTCGAGCTATTATAAAAAAAAGCATTGCTTCTTTTGAATTTAAGATTCGTCAAATAAATAAAAATTGCTATTCCCAACACATACCCAACAAATCAACAGCACAAACGAAAAGCGTCCCAAATCTGTAAACTAAAAACAATCTATACATCATTCCCTTTATGAAGCCGGTGCGGGAAAAAAGTTCCCTTGCTGATTTTTTCTTTGACAAAAAATTAGAGGCTCTCGTATCCCGCAGGAAGCTCCCCGAACGACGTGACAAATAAGCGGGAGTGACCCATCGCGTGTTTGATGTACGGCGCCTGTCGGATGTCACCTCTCATACATTACTGATCAGTGGTTTGTAGGCCTCTGTTTATACTAGTATCGGGAAGTCGTATAGATAGATATAATAGATATATCATCATCATCATTACCAGCCCATTGCAGTCCACTGCTGGACATAGGCCTCTCCAGTTGCTCGCCACTCAAGGTAAACATCTGGAGATATGCCCATAATCGCCACGCTGGGTTGGCGATCGCAGGACGTAGCTTCTCGCTCCGATGACGCTGCCCGTCATCGGTCTGTGGTATTTAGCTACGTCTTCAATTATAACTCTTCGTGTTCAAGTATAACCATCACTATTGAAGGCGTAGCTAGGAACCACAGGTCAATGACGGGCAGCAGCGTCACTGGTGCTAGAAGCTATGTACTGCGATCGCCAAACCGCCTGCTCAGCGTGGCGATTATGGGGATTTAAACTCCAGGTGTTCCCCAAAGTGGCGAACACGACATGGAAAGTCCTATGTCCAGCAGTGGACTGCAATAAGCTGATAATGGTTCTTTACATAGTCAAAGCCACTTACACATCTTTTGCACGTTGTAAAATGAACTTAAAATTAGACATTTCTATTATGATTAGGTGGCTGTAGGGTCTACAAGCGATATCTCCCAGTCAATCTTTTGGTTGGGAATACAAGATGAAGACCCTTTATCTTTACGAAGAGATACTGAGTCTATGTGTGTTTTTCACCGTTTCTATCAAGGCGAAAGTTCAGAAGAATTATTATTAAGTCTAAATATCAGCTGCTACTTTTCATCTCGTAGGTACCAATATAAGATTTCATCCATATCATATTTATAGTTGGAAGTCTTCTACAAAACTCCCGCTCAAACTCAAACTTTTGTCCCGTGCAACGGCTCTTTAAAATCAGTGTCCATCTACGACTTTTTCGAATGGATACAACTTAAAAGGACCTTAAAAAGTGAGCTCAAGAGCTGGCATCGCACCTATGACTCCCCTGGTTATGCTGTGTCTATGGTTTGAAGTGATCACTTACCATTAGGTAAACTACAGGCCCGTTTGCTCCTTCTGTCCCATTTTACCCATCTCTACACGAACATCTTTTTACATTCACAATAATTCCATTCATCATATCAAGCACATTAAAACAATCTTATTTCGGGGAGCTTATTATCGTGAGATCTCGTAATGTCCCCATAAAAAGACCTTTTTAGAGGAGACATGAATATTTCCTGTCCTCTTTTATATATCGTTGTACCCTAATTTTGTCAAAAGGTGAATATTCCGGTCAGAAGGGTGATACAGTGAACATCAGATATATATGCTAAGATGGATACGATTTTGGACCCTAATGGAGTGAGATAAGATTCTTGGACATAGTCTACTTTTACCATTGACTGTACTACTACGTACTATAAAAACCAAATGACTTATTGAAGCCAATGAATAGCCAAATGTTATGTAAAAAGGAATGTTAATCAAAATCGGAAGTGGGACGTAAAAAGACTTGAGGAGCGATTTGTACGAAATATTTTCAGTTCGGGAATTTTGTTGACGGCCTTGTTGGCAACATACATTGCTCTGAGATGTATTTATTATAATGTAAAGTACCTATTACATTATATGCCGCTATAACAACAGCTATTAAAAACAATATTATCTAAATATTTAAGGGGAGCATCCAAATCACAAAAGCGATTTTGTGCCCTTTATTTGTCGATATTAATAATGGCAATAGCTACACTTGATGTAACATGAAAAATTATGCATAGTCAAATACCCTATTCCAAAGTAAAATAGGCAAAGAAGTCCTAACAATAGTCTTTAAACGGAATCGTTAAAGGTACTTAGGCGCACAATTTGCTAGCTCTTTACCTGAGCTCAGCCATAAATCATAAGCAACAGCTTACCGCCGAGTAAATAATGTTTTACGATTGGTAGGTAATCACAAATAAACACTAAAGTAAAGTACGCAGTAAATATATCGGTTGGTGTATCGCATGACGAAGATCAATAAGGATATAGATAGACACATCCAGTTTGGTGTACCAGAATAATGCTTACTTTAAAGCCATCAATATATAAAAATCATAATCATCATTAGCCTATCGCAGTCCACTGCTGGACATAGGCCTCTCCAGTTGTTCGCCACTTAGGGCAAACATCTGGCGGATATACCCATAATCGCCACGCTGGGCTGTCGGGTTGGCTATCGCTGGGCGTAGCTGCTCGCTCCAGTGACGCTGCTGCCCGTCATCGGTCTGTGGTATCTAGTTACGCCTTCAATGGGGGTGTTTCCAGGGTCAAAATAATTACATTGTATTTAGTCCGTATTTTAGATTATAAAAATATATTAGACACGTATTTTTCTTTTTTTCATTTAAACAAAAAAAAACAAAGATACAAGGCATCAAAATTTAGGAGTGGGGGTCTTTAACGTTATTTAGTGGCGAAAATACTCCCACTATGTGACGTCATGCGTAATTTTAACGGGCTATATCTTTGTCATTTTTGGTCTAATTTACAAATGAAAAAATACGTGTCTTTTATTTTTGAACAATCTAAAAGACGGACTAATTACATTTTTTACGGACACAGGCCTATTGTGTCGGTTATACCGCCACCAGTCGGTTGCCAGCGCCTCGTTTGTTATTCGGCAGGATGCACCACGGGCAGGTGAGGTTGGCTTGGAGCGAAAAGACGATAGACTCGAAGCTCTTCTTAATAAAAAAAAGGACTGCTCCCTTACATCCCAACAAAGTTTCTACAAAGTTTCTTTTTTTTTTATAGTGGCTCGACTTAATGGCTTCCCTACGCTTGATGGGAAGCGAAAAAGAAGCCCAAGCCGCTGTGACAACTGGCAAGTAACTGGTCAGTTACCTGTCAGTTGCCACCGCCATGCCGGCCCAACCCTAACCCCCCATGTACTGTGCCAGAACGGTTTTTCCTGTCTGTCCAGTAACATTTCCAGCGCACTACATCCACTAGCCGAGCACATATTCGAGCATTCGTCACGTACGCCAGTCATATCCGCCGGGAGCATCGGAGACGTTCTTAAATTTTCATACCGTACACATTCAGCCATTCCGTTCATGTCACCGCGAAAAGTGAAAATACGAAATTGCAAATAGAATTTTACGTGTGCCGTTCGTTCGGGGTATTTTACGGTCGGATCATTATGGGGGGTGAACGTTCGGTGGAAGCTGTTATGGAATGGAGGTTGATACGAAATTTGGTGAGAAACGTTGATGTTGGGTCTGTTTACTTGCTTTTTTATTGTAGTTTTTGGTTGCATCTGGTGGCTCTCGCTGATCGAGCTTGGTTCGATTTCCTACTATTTTTAACGGACTTCATTATAAATATGAAGGATGGATGGATGAAGGATTCTTAGCAGTAAATGAGTGATGCCGTCTTCCTTTTAGGCGCATTCATCCTTCCATCCATGCATCCAGTAATCCACATTCAAAGTATGTATTATAAAATCAAGTTAAATTACGAGCACAGGCATATACCTTCCTTGGTGACCTTGACGAAACTCTCGACAAAGCTTTAAATATCGCGACGGCAAGAATAACAATCGATAGAATTAGTCAAGTTTCGTGTGGGAGGTCAATTTTTCTCCTTGAAAACGTGACGAAATAACCGTCTACGGGCTTAGATTAATAAATACATTTTCGGAACGTTGACCTTAGAGGATTCGGTCCCGGTCGATTTTTCGGATCCCGGGATTTCGGTATTTTCTACAGTTAGTCCCGGGATCCCGGGATAGTCCCGGGATTGTATTGGTCGTAGAAAATGGTAACAAAAAGACAGCAAAACAAAAATCTTCAAAAAACTAAACAGAATTAAATTATACACCATACAAATTCTTTGGATTCATCGTTAACTTCTTTAACCAAATGAAAAAAACATTTATGCCGCGGTCACATATTGGATTCAACTTTACGTCTAATAATAGACGTGGTTTATTTATTAGTAGCTGTGCATGCGACGTCTCACGCGTGGATATCGGTTTTAAAAAAAATGCTTAAATCTTAAGTTAGAACTCTAGCAATACATGGTGAAAACCGCATTCGATTCCATGCAGCAGTTTTCGCAAGATGCGCGTTCAAACATACAGATTAAAATTTCCCCCGCTTTCCCAACATTTCCCTTCACTACTCTGCTTCTATTGATAAAAAATATAGTAAACTGATCGTGATAAAAAGTATACTATAACCTGCCCAAGAGTATGAAGAATAAATGTACAATGTTTCGTTAAAATCCGTCAAGTAGTTTTTGTTTCTATAACGAACATACAGACAGACAAAAATTTTACAGATTTAATTTTTGGCGGTTTTTTCAATGGGCCGTTACGCGTACGAAATAGGTACATAATTATGCTTATTACTTGCATCAGACATGTACTCAACGAAAGAAAAGCCGATGTTGGATTATAACTCGATAACTCTAAGACCTCTAGTGCATTTTGTTTTTTTTTTATAAATTCTTTGATTAACAAAATAAATATCAATACTTATCACGACGTGATGAGGAATTTTCACTCACTTTTAAACATAATCCGGGGCCGGTCGTTAGCGCAATCAAATGAAATCAGCCGTGTAAATGAGATGGCCGTCAAAACGTTAGATGAAAGTGGATGAAAGTAAGTGCGTTTCGTTTTACGCACATTTTTATTAACTTTTATTAAAAATATATCAATCCCGAAAATCCCGGGACTCTTTAAATTTAATCCCGAAAATTTCGGGACTGAAATATGACCGGGATCCCGGGATCCCGGTTTTCGGGATCCCGGGATCGAATCCTCTAGTTGACCTGTTGGTTATAATGAAGAAAGTTGAAGCAATTTCATTCAAATGAACTGATAAAACAAGATTTGTTGACGGTGAACGGAAAAACATAGCTTGTTTATTTAACGCTTATTAAAATTGGAAGCTAGATTTAATAAGTGTCATATTAGTTGCCCCCTCGTTAAAGAAAAACAAAATAAAGTACTATTTACTACTACAATTACTACTATTTACTGTCCCACTGTTGGGCAAAGGTCTCTCCCGAGCCTTCTTCACTGAGACCGGAGGTTAATGGTGGACTAATTTCGAGAGAATTTTTCTATGCTTTTGACTATGAAAACATTATTGCACAAAATGGCACGATTAACATGCTTGAAGCATTCTCTACCAGTCAACCTTTAAGTCATGCAGGCAGCAGATTTGTTTGCGTTGAGTGTACAAAGAGGAGCACAGTAAAAACTAATATTGAAATATTTATACAATTAACTTGCTATGGATATACCCATAATTATGGGTCGGTACCCTCCAGATGTTTGTCCTAAGTGGTGATATATGGTAGCGGCCTATGTCCAGCAGTGGACTGCAATAGGCTGATGATGATGATGATGTGTACCTTGTACATTTGTGAGTTGTTTTTTTTTTTATATAGTGGCTCGACATAGTGGCTTCCCTACGCCTGATGGAAACCGAAAGAGAAGCCCAAGTCGCTGTGACAACTGTCAAGTAACTGGTTAGTTACCTGTCAGTTGCCACCGCCATGCCGGCCCAACCCTAACCCCCCACGAGCTCCGGAAACCCTACTTACCGGCAGAAACACGACCCAGAGGTCATTTGACTGCGGTATTCTATAGGGTGGAGGTCCTTCCCCGGACGGGCGGCTCAATTCGGGCGAAGATTCGCTATGGCCTACCTCTCTTAATTCTCTCCTCTCTGTTTAATGCCCATAGTAGGTACTTGCTGCGGCTTAGTTTGGTACTAGATGGACCTGCATGGCATGTCTTGGATTATTTATTTATTAAACTTGTGACATTATGCTCTATTAAATAAATAATAATGTCGCAGTAACACTTTTAGAAAAACACATTACATAAATAACCCAATAATGTTTTTTCAACATCTGGTTGTGATATGAAACTTTTCACCAAATGAAAGTTGCCGACAGGTAACTCTATAATAATCCACTTTGGCCCAGTTGTAGCGGATAAGACGCCATGAAGTTTTTGAGAGCGCGTTTCTTTCGTCACATAAAACTAAAACTTACAACAGTACACAAATTGCCAGTAAAGAATAAGATATCGTTATCTATTACATTTATTTTCAAAATAAAGTAAAAAATCTTTGTCATCATCAGCCTGTCGCAGTCCACTGCTGGATATAAGACCATCCATTATTATTATTATAATAAGTACTTATGAATCGTCAAGTTAGCAAAAAGTAATGTAAAAGAAACTACCTATTGATTATTCAATCGAAATCGACTCACTGAAATTAATTTCGCTGTAGCCAAACCGTAAAAAAATGAAGCGAAATGATGAATGTAACGCTGTATCGAGCCCTCGGGGACTTTCGGGAATTTTGTTCCACTTCAATCATTATATTAAATGCTGGCGACGGCTGATCGTTTGTCACTTAGTTGTTTGTTTCGGATAAAAATATTTCACGTCATTGTGTACACGCAGAGTCCGAATAAACTATTGTTATAACTGATTTTGTGCTTGCTTAGTTCCCGGGTCAGGCCAATAATAAATAATGAATCTAAGACTTGCCACGCTGGGCCACACAGCGCCCTAAACTAAGTCTAAGCTTGTGCTGTGAATCTTGGATAACTGTTAAAACATACATACATACCTTTTTTGTAAATAAATACATATTATACATAGCAAACACCCAGGCCAATACAAAGAGACATGTTCATGCACACAAATTTTTGTATAGGGTGGCGGTCCATTCCCAGACGGGCGGCTCAATTCGAGCGAAGATTCGCTATGCCCTACCTCTCTTAATAGTCTACATTCTAAGAGGACTATTACTACACGAAATTCTTATAAGAATTTTCTTTTTAACCATTTCAAAGAAAGAGTCCGCAAAAATACGATTGTAAGATCCAAACACATTATTCTCTATTCATAAGTATCTAGCTATAACCGAATACATAATCGGATTTACGTCTACCCGCGTTTCGAGAGCGCGCCACAAAGATCCCAAGCTTCTGACATATTGAAAGTACTCGCAAGATACGCAACTAAAATTCGTAGAGCTGCAAGGCATCCCGAATAATCCGTCTACACTACATTTGACTGATACTCTTGAAATAGTTCCTACAAACGGTAAAGGGAGATTACGTAAGTAGATAATCTCTATCTGCCTTTGAGTTTGCTGAAACTTTAGTGTTTTAATTAAATAGGATCACTAAGATTTAGTTTCAGTGAAATTATCGTGGCGGTTGATGGTAATTTGTTCAATCTGTCTTTCGGTGTGTTTATACTGTTGCTAGCTGAAAGCGGAATACTACTGCGACTTACTATAATGTTGTAAGGCATCGTTTAAGTTTTGAATAAATTGTCGCAAAGTTGGCTGCCGAAAAAACAAACATACCTACAGAGAAAAATGGATGCCGACGAATCGTACCATTGCGGAACGCATTGCATCTCTATAAACATACCCTAAAGGCCTATGCTGCTGCGCTCTAGTTTGAGTAGCCTCTAACCCCATAATGAGGACATCTTACATCATCATCATAGGTCACAATGACAGGGTATGATGATGTTAGATAGACGATAATGGCGCACACCAAGAGGCTTAGCTGCCCGGTGCCATTAAGTCATGGAATGCCCTTTCAGTTCAATCTCTGTGGGTCTTTAGGGTGATGGCGATATACGCAGTCGGTTTGTTAAATAGTCCCGTTGACCGTTTTGGACTTTGAAATCGCTTTCTATGAGGTGGAATAAAGTCATACTGAATGCTTTATTTATAAAAGAGCATGGCTTACTAGAAGACGCCACCTCCTCTGAACAGTAACACTCGCTTTTTAATCATCATTTAACATGTAAATGCTTACCACTTGAATGAAAAGTAAATTTGTAGTAACACTTTGACGCTCAGTTAACGAATTAAGCTATTTTTATAGTGAATTTTGCAATTTATTCATCATCACATACGCTGATGCGGGCTTTGCAAATGTTGACACTTGGTAATGACTCTGAAATGAGCAAAGCGTCGTCAATAAATATTTAATGCAATGTTTAATCAATTATATTGTCGAATTAAAAAGGCTAGACTGCGTATATTGTCGATCACAAACAATAGTATTGTTTGCACGTAAATTGGTAATACCCTATAAATTATTAAACTCATGCATCAGATTAACACATAGGCTATCATTTATTTATTAATTTAGCTTATAAGCTTTATTATGACCAACAAAAATGATCACTTCTAATCACACGCTACGGGGAGCAACGCCCTGTGATTGCCCACCCGCCCAGCGCGGCCATTATGGGTAAAGCTCCAAGGTATTTTTGCAAAGAAGATAAAAAAGCGGCAAAAACTGGAAAGGCCTTTAACGTATCCCTGTCCACTACTGGACATAGAAACATAATGGACAACTACTACTGGAAAACTACTGGACATAGGACAACGAATCTCCAGTTTATTGCCACTTTGTGCAGGCGGGTTGGCGATTGCAGGGCGTAGCTCCTCGCTCCGCTGCCACCCCTCATCGTGTAGTATTTAACTACGCCTTGTATCGTGATGGTTATACCGCCACCAGTCGCTTGCCAAAGTCACAAGCCGCTATTCAGTAGGAAACAGCGCGGGTTAAAAAGGGTGGATTGGAGCCCAAAACTTTTGGGTCGCCCCCTTACCTGTGTTGGGATGTATCCCAAAAGATGATGGGTCGCTCCCTTACACCTCAACCCTCAATTCATAGTAATTAAAACCTCTCAATTCATAGTATTACGAACGTTATGCAAATCGCTCGAAAGCCACCAATTTAGACCCCCATAGTTTGTACGGCAAAAACAAATTAACAAACTCCAAATAACGTCTCGCACTAAGTTAATAAATGAGATTGTTAACTTGGTACAATCTAATCACAAGGCAAAATTAAGGAATTCCGATAACTAATCCAGGGGAAAGCCTGGCCGTTTGCCACAGTATTCCAATTTGTTTCTCATGAATATTAAAATCGGCTGCGTCTGAGACTGTTGGGCGGTCTTTTATCAAAACTTTGTAATAACTTCTTTTTGGTTAGTCATTGGTTCGGGGAATTCGGTCGATCGGATGAAGTGAGTTTAGAAATAAAGACCTGGATCTTTAGTTCATCGCCCTGAAAGATACCTATTCAGTGTGTAAATTTTCCATTTATTCCAAAAAAATATCGATAGTTCTATTTTTTCTAAATTATGGAAGCCGTTTCAAAAATCTAATCATTTTAATTTTTGTTCTAGCAAAATTTCTATATCTCGATTTAAGTTTCTTTTTTCTTTAAAGTAAACGGTGTTTTTCTTTTTCAAACTAGTTTCAAGCTAGAAACAGATTAGATATTAGCCGGAAATTTAGTCAGAAGAGTATTATCTCCCTCCGATCTCCACTCCAGCACTCTTCTTCCTCAGCTCTCGTCAGATATGTACGACATAGGTATATAATGAAAATTAATCTACCACTAAACAAATGTCCCAATACATGCCACCCTGGACCACACAGCGTCATCTAGTCCCAAGCTAAACTGAACCTTGTATTAGGGATACTAGACAAACTGATAAACTTCTTTAGATACCTTTTTTTGTAAACAAATACATTACATTGTAAACTTTATGAGTAATTTTTACCGCGCGCTTCGGATTTGTCAAACCAACTTCCTGCGACCGTCTTTCCGAACAGCTTCAACTTGTGAGCCTTCAAGAGCGTACTCCTATTTAAAAGGCCGGCAGCGACCCCAAAACTCGATTTGAGTTGCGGGTGGTGTTGACTGCTTACCATCAGGCATTACATTAGCTTGCCTGCCGCCCCTTGCGAAAAAAAAAACATAGCAAACATCCAGACTATTACAAGCAATCTTAGCGTTCACTAACACTTAACGAAACTGACTAGTTTGTCTGACTAAGTCTACATGTAACCAACAAGTAACCTTCACTTACACAAAAGCAATCACATAAGCAAACATGTTATCACTACATTCTCATTCACGCCGCAGTATTTATATAACGGCTTCGCTACGTTAATATTTGCCAAGGTCCGTTTGCCGCGAACCCGAAAAATACCTCAATGTACCCTGTTTGGGTAAACACGACAATAATTAGTCGCCGTGTCCTGCTTTCCCCTGGGGGCAGTAAAAATTTTTTGCCTCGTTACCTGGCATTGTCCTTAATGTGCTATACAAAATATCTTTTGTTTCAAATATAATTAATGTCGGAATTTTAATATTCATTTTGCTGGGCAGCTTCCGAAGTGGCTTGCCATTAATATTCTGAAAGTGAATTTTGATAGGGATAATGTTAGTTCTAAGAACCCTTTGGATGGGAGTTTAAGTGCCCGGAATGATTTTGACGTTTTGTTTAGACGAAATATCCCTTTGCTAAGTGTCTATGTAAAATTTAAATTCCAAAATCCTCGATCTGTTTTGCTCGACTACTCTTGCCTAATGGAAAGTGAAGGAGAGGCCTAAGTCGCTATGAAAACGGGTCAATAACCTCTTAAGGCCATGTTCTTGTCAATAGGGAATTAAATGGAATAAATAGATAATATAATAAATCAATCATAGGTACTCGTATTTTCCGTGTTATGAACCCCCGTGCTTTTAAAGGTTTGTTCCTGTACGTACAGGTACAAAACTTACAATAAAATACAATACAAGGGCTATGTTGATAACTTTCATCTTCTGACGTAATATACTTGTTTCGTACCGTAACTTTGAACGAAATACCAAGCTAATTCTTAAAATGTGCTACGGAAAGCGCTATCCTGTACTATGTACTACCAAATTAGCCTCTATTCTATATTTCTCGCTTTGCATTCCCCAGTAAAAACCAATCCATTACCGTATAAGTAATCCGATTCAAACTAAAAAAAGCAACACGAAATAAAATAACCATTGACTTCCTGATAAAAGCGCAATAGTCGGTGCGGGGCGAAATAAAAAAAAAGATAAATTCTCCCTTTTGCATTTTACTCCTGCTTTCATCCGGCTGGCCTCCCAACTTCTTTTGTTCTGAGTGATTTATGAAGTACTCCTAACCTTACAAAACATTAAACATCGGAGAGGAATACCAGTAAATACAAATAAATTTACACAAATTCGTGCGGGGAAAGCAAACGGTGGCCGAATAGTGTAGAGTACGACCATAAGGCGTATAATAGTGAAATATGGGTTTTATATTTGTTTCCGCCTTCATAACTTTTGGGGTTCCGTGGACAATGAGGTTCGAAACCATTGTGATCCCGTCACGTTTGTGTATAATGTTCGCAGACACTTTTTGGCATATTATTGTACATTCTCTCTGTAATAGATACTTGCCCTTGGGTCTTTGGTATAATACCCAAACTTTCTTTACTTGTACTTAAAACATTTATTTTCACAAAAAGTAAAAATAATCATCATCATCCACCTATCAGTCCACTTGTTGTTCGCCACTTTGGGCAAAGATCTTGAGGCTTTACCGGTAATCACCACGCTGGGCAGGCGGGTTGGCAATCGCAGGGTGAACTTCTTTGCACCGGTGGCGCTGATGCCCATCATCGGACTGTGGTATAAAGCCTTCCATCATAGTGGAAATGCCACCAATTAGTCGAAGTAACAATTTCTCGCAACACCTACCGCTTCTTACAGCCATATAGCAACACGAATTTTACATTGTGTTATTTCAATTCTACATACAATGAAACTTTAGAATGCAAATAAATTAAAACTCTTTTACATTCACCTACGTAATTTATAATGACCTACATACTAAGTTCTTCCGCGAAAAAGAAAAAAACATGCAAATGTTTGTTGACATATGCCCGCAGAGACGCAAGGAAAGAACGGTTTTAGGTACGTTAAACGCGGTTCACAATAATACAAGTGGTGGTGAAAAGTTTCCTCGTCACAATGAAAACGCATGCATCTTATTCCGTAATTATCATTATCATCAGCTTATCGTAGTCCTCTGCTGGATATACGCCTCTCCAGTTGTACGCTACTTTGGTTAAACAAAGGGAGGATCAAAAGGACTCTCTTTCGCTTGCTACCAGGTGACGTAAAGCCACTATGCTGTTGAAAAAATAACCGTTGATTTTGTGATAATCCATTAGTACGATACCCACGAGATGAGATAAGGTGGTCCTATACTTAATCCAGTAAACCACGCAAGCTCTCCGTTCTATCCTCATAAATTTTATGTATACGCTATATCATTACCTGCGTTTCGCTTCTATATTTTGTATGAAGATGGAATTACCTTCCGCTCCTCATAATGCATTTTCATAACAAAACTACTTAAGGATGTTGTACCCATTCGTATGTCTCGGGCGCTCCGTTGAAAATGCAACGTCTTAAAATATAATAGTTTCGGGCAAACTTTTTTATTGCTATCTTCTTTTTGTTTCATGTTCTTTTGCTTGAGATAAAAGCGTTGTGCTAGTGCTAAGTTAAGTAATTTGAGTTTGTTTTGAATATTAGAGTTTTCTACAAAACCGTATAAGTCCTTACGATACTAGCTAAATACCACAGGCCGATGACGGCAGCAGCGTCACAGGAGCGAGGGGCTACGCCTTGCGATCACCAACCCGCCTGCCCAGCGTGGCGATTATGGTTATATCCTCCAGGTGTTTGTGGCGAACAGCTGCACATATTTGCATGTTCGAGTTAATTTGGCTCACTGAGCCAGCGATGTAAATAAGTAAGTATCCAATGAATTCGCACAAAAATACTCTTTTCAAAATAAACCAGTACATAAAATCCATGAAAATGATTACACACTGGCCAAACGACAATACTTAAAATCATTTCCAAACGGAAAACACAAAATTACTCTTTTCAAAATGAATCATTGTACGCAGAATTCAATGAAAACATTTTCATACTAGGCCGGTGATAATTTTCGAAATCTTTTTCGCGTCCCATACAAAACCGCACAAAATGAATGCCGCGTTATGCGGGGTCACAGTGCGAACTGCATTTCCGTAATTATTCCCATTCAATTTCGCGTCATTTCCCTGTGGCGGTGTTTAATCATTTTACATGTTTGCTACGTACAAAGCAGTCATAGTTTGCGATAATTTATAGTGGCGTACGAATGACCGGGTCGCAGGGATGGGTTAAATTATAATAATTCTAGCTTTTGCCCTCGGCTTCGCTCACGTTAAATTCGGGGTGAATGCTCCATACAAACTTCCACCCCCCATTTTAGGGAAGTGGGGGTTAGAAAGGGGGAAAAAGTAGTAGAAAAGTATAATGTTAGTCTCCATCCCTTCAACTATCTCTACTTAAAAAATCACGTCAATTCGTCGCTCCGTTTTGCCGTGAAAGAAAGACAAACATACATACAGACAGACAGACAGACACACATTCCCATTTATAATATTAGTATGGATTTGTAGCACCTACCTGCGTCAAAATAAATAAACTTAATCCCTTTTAGAGATTCATAAGAAACAAAATAATGTATAGGAGTGAAACTGAAAAATATAATGCGTATTTTTAACTTAGTTTTAAACTTTAACTTTGAACAATGTAGCCCAAGACATGAAAGTCAACATAATTCATATAGGATTTAAAAAAAATACTATCAAAATAAAAATAGTCATCACCGGTTCGGAAAGCAGCATTCTCCCGAGAAGGAACCGGCAAGAAAATCATATAGTTCTTGTCGGCATCGTGTTTACAATATTATCAATACAGTTATACTTTTGACTACGTTACACAGTCTAAGCTTTCGGAAACTTTACAAAATAGTTATAAAATAGAACTAAATAGATAAATGAATAGATACAATGTATCAGGGTACATGTCATTCTGAGTCATATGACGCCATCTAGTCCCAAACTAAGCCGAAGTTTGAATTAATAAACTTTCTTAAATACTTTATTTTTTACTGTACTTTAAATTATATTTAATATTTGAATAAGGAGCTCGATGGCGCCGCGGTCTTGTACGCTCAACAATGATCGCAACGTTGTGTAACCATTGGCGCGGTCAATCCGATGATGGGTGACCAGAATTTAACACCGATTTCCTCCGTGCGTCGGAAGGCACGTTAAGCTGTTGGTCCCGGGTGCTATCTGTACCAACTCAGATAGCAGTCGTCACATCATATCAGAGATTATGATAACTCTGACGCCCAACTGGGAATGGGTATAGCTTACCCTAAGTGTTGCGGAGCAGGTCTGATGGCAGTCGCTCTGTGTAAAAGCTTAGCCCGCGCCAAATCTCTCAGTTTGGGAAGCCGACCCTGAAACAATCGGGAAAAAGGCTAGGATGATGATGATTTGAATAATAATAACGATTACTCAGCACGTGTTCTTAAGATACACTTAACGATAATATACCTTCTTTTATAGCTGCAGGTAAAAATTCAATTTCAACTTATTTTCCAGCAAGCTTTGTATCCAATGTAAATTACTGTCACGTTTTTTCTAACAGCCTCTTCGATTCTACTTAAGCGAAGCGTCCGACTAAAAGTTAGCTGAATATAAGACGCTTGCGCTTACGAAAATAGCTAATTCGCTTTAAGCGCTTTGTAACGAATTCTTAACGGTTTTATTTGTTTGTTTTCTTGAAGCGCTACGTTGCTTTTTATTGCCTTATTGTAAGTGTATCTCAATAATCGTCATGTTACTAATGGATAAACATGTTTACCCCTTACTTAATTGTAGTTTTGTATTTGCGAATGAGAAATAAAATGATTTTATACATAGCTGATTCATGGCGGTAAAACTATCACTATTGAAGGTGTTGCTAAATACCACAGGCCGATGTCGGACAGCAGCGTCACTGCAGCGAAAAGCTACTGCTATGCGATCGCAAACCATTCTGCTCAATGTATCAATGGGTCATCATCATCAGCCTATTGCAGTCCACTGCTGGACATAGGCCTCTCCAGTTGTTCGCCACTTAGAGCAAACATCTGGAGGATATACCCATAATCGCCACGCCGGGCAGGCGGGCTTGGCGATCGCAGGGCGTAGCTTCTCGCACCGATGACGCTGCTGCCCGTCATCGGTCTGTGGTATTTAGTTAAGCCTTTAATTAATTGTGATGGTTATACCGCCACCAGTCGGTTGCCAGCGCCTCGTTTATTATTCGGCAGGATGCACCACGGGCAGGTGAGGTTGGCTTGGAGCGAAAAGATGATAGGCTGCTCCCTTACATCCCAATTATGGGTAAATCCTCCAAATATTTGCCTAAATTTGCAACTCAAGGACCGGCAACGCACATGTCACTCCCCTGGTGTTGCGGTGTCTATGGGCTGAATTCATATCACTCACCATTACGTTACCTTCAAGCCCGTTTGCCCCCTCTGTCATAAAAAAACAAATTGCAATAAACCTTTTGGTGTCATGTAGTGTAGGGCGTCCGCCATGGGATGGCGTTACGCCGTAGAGCGAGCCGGCCTCTCTGTACCGCGGTGTAGAGATTTTTCTCCGTCTCTATATATAGGCCACGAGTTTTGATGTCAATAAAAATATTCATAGTAAATGTCACCTAAATTGGCTTTTATTTGGAAACTACTGCTAAAGCCCCGTTAAAGTGCATAGGTAGTCTATCTATGGTCTAACATCATCTATTTTCCTAGACATTTCCATCGAGAGCCCTACAAAACTTTGACACAAACTGCCACACGAACCCAATAATATCGGTCGACCCGACAATATCTGTTTCTTCAGACAAACGCACCAATATAACAATAATGGCCAAGTTCCGGTATCGCACGAGGCAATCGTTAAGCGGGACACGTCGCCACTAATATTCGGCGGGATTTCACGCTTCCTATCGATTTTCTTTATTATTCCTTAAAGGAGTCTGCGGGAGAATTGGCCAATTTGTTGGACGGTAAATTTTAGCTCTATGTATCGTGTATAGTCTACGAATATAGCTTATTGTTTGTCATGACAATAGGCATGTGTCCACTAGACGCAATAAAGTCCTTGAAACCATTCTAGCAAAAGTGTTCATTGTATAATACCCTGATTGACTGCACAGATGGCATCTCGAATCTGCACGCGTAGTTCTATTTTTTTTTTAATTATTAGACAACATCACATACATTGCTCCGATCCCAAAGTAAGC
Source organism: Conogethes punctiferalis (assembly GCA_031163375.1). NCBI lineage: Eukaryota > Metazoa > Arthropoda > Insecta > Lepidoptera > Crambidae > Conogethes > Conogethes punctiferalis. The sequence goes on along the minus strand of CM062085.1, from coordinate 16,186,602 downwards.
AGCTTAAGCACTTGTGTTATGGGTATCAGAACAACGAAGGTACCACAAATAAATACTTAAATACAAATATAAACACCCAGACACGGGACAAACACAAGTGTTCATCACACGAATGTTTGACCCGGGTGGGAATCGAACCCACGACCCTTGGTTCAGAAGGCAGGGGTCACTACCAATTGAGCCACCGAGCCATTTAGAAAAGAGAAGAAGGGACAACATCAAAGAGTTCTTCGGAACATTCACCGTGATATATAGGTAAAAAACACTATAATGACGCTACGTCTCTACGCAGCTGCAGATCCTCAAGATGTCCAGTGACATCAGCATTGCCAATAACTCGGATAGTTCGCCCTTTGCAACCTGTTGAGTGCATCCTTTATTTACCTAGCGGAACTACGAGTATACAATTGTAAAAGCCATTTTCTTGTGATTACTCTCCGGGATATGTTGTCTCTAACTAAACTATAATGCACTATGCACTGGTCTTCTATAATAAAAATGGCCAAGTATTCATATAAGATACAGTTTGGGTCAAAAGGGACATATAATAAAGGTAGCTTAAGTTACTCTTTACATCAGTGCACTTAACTACTCAGAAAACTAGTAAAAGTATTTACATCTTTTTTACAATATACAGGTTGCAGAAGAATAAATTATATCAAACCAATTTATATTCATTCGTTTTTCTTTGTAGTCAAAATTAGTTTTTCAAGCAAGCAGTAAAAGTTTAAAAGAAACTGTCAACGATGCACTTAATTCAGTGAACAGTTAAATTACCACAATTTTAGGGTTTTGTAGAATTAATAAAAAAGAAACCCTTAGAATTCCTAATATACAACTATTCGATTTTTTAAACCTTACTGGGTCTTTTATACAATGAAAAGGATGAGTATCTAGTACATGATTAAATTTGATTGTATAATAAAACACGTAATTTTTAAGAAAAAAGTTTGAAGAAATGTCAAAATATACTTCTTTGCTAGATTACAGGAAAACCTGTAAGAATTTTATAAATTTTATATAAATTGGTTAGCGCAATAAAACACATTCGGAACTCTCTCAACGTCAGTTCATCTTGGACTTGGCCAATTTTTTAAAGTCGTTTAATAAATTTTAATACTAAATTCAGTTGAGTTGAGAACCTCCTCCTTTTTTTGAAGGCGGTTAAAAATGGTGGTTCACTGTAAGCATTACAGAATGACGTTGAATAAACACGCAATGAATATCAAGTTGCAAATAAACACGCTCAAATTCAGTTATAATGCTTGAATATTTCAAGGGTCCATTTATAAAAACAGTCTGCGATCAAAGCAAATGAATTTAAAGTGTACTGCCTCGCATAAATGCCAATGAAACGAATAAACGAAGTACTCAGTGATTGAATTTTACTTACTGTATGGGGGTCGCTAGTTGATGACTTTGTATTAAATGCTTGTACAGAACTATGACGACAATTCAAGTTATAAGGCCGAATATCTTTTTTAAATCTTAATCTTTTGTTAAAACTTTCGTATCTGGAAATCTCAGTTTTATTTCATTTATTAAAGTGATACATAATTATTAATACATTCACAAATACTATTTATCTCTAACATAAACGTCTGATATGTACCACAATAACGGCGTACATAACACTTACAAAAAATAAAACACTCGAAACGGATAATCAGTAACATAAATTTAGGTAAGTAAAGATCGTGAGACCCAACCCCACCCACCAAGCTAAGGAGAGCCTGATAGGTAGGACAACAATAACAATTTGAACCTAGGGAGAGAAGCTCCAAAAAGATCCAATTCTGGTATCTTAGCATTGAAATGGCTCCGCCAGAATACCAGCGCTGCCGCGGGCGTGGCGCACACCTATTCCGCGCCGTGGCAGCATCATGCTGAGCCTGAGCGGAGCCTATTGGCCTACGCATATAAACTCAATTATTATTTATATTATTTTTGACATAATATTATATATTTTCACTATGTGTACATAGGTACTATTAACTTCTTTATTTTGTGTAATTCTTTAATGTGCTTTGTTTATGTGTTAACTTAACTGTCTGTGTATCATTTGTAGGCTAATAAATAATTTTTTTTCTTTCTTTCCTTCAATTTCGATAAGAATTCGTGCCAAAGGAGATTGGAGGCCTAGATTGGTCTTGGTTGATTTAATCTTACGAGGATATAATTTGATAATAAATACATAAATTCTATTTGGTTGTTGTAAACTCGGCAAAAGTAGTGTAAGATGCCCTCAGGCCAGGTGGAGGACGACAATTTGGACGGGTGGCAAGTGTTGGATGCGAGAAGCCCAGGATCGATCAAGGTGGCGAACATTAGGAGAGGCCTATGTCCAGCAGTGGACTGCAATAGGATGATGATGACTGTATTTTTATTAAATTTGTAATATGGGGGACATGAATTTTGTTGTATGGGGTAAATTCAATAGTGTTTGCAAGATAAGTGAAATGTATAGCGTATATCTCAGTCTTATGTATGAAGCACAAACTGCAAAATTTCATTCAATCTATAAAGTATTGCGTAAAGGAGTATCGAATATCCATACGTTCGTTCATCCATACAAACGAACTTCTGCATTAAACTAGTTGAAAGTGAGATATTTTGAGCATTAAAATCGCCACTACTTTTTATCTTATGCGTCTATGCAATATGCTTTTGACTAATAAAATTAATTCGCAAAGTTTAGTTTATCAAACTTTAACAAGTCTTTGTGGCATAATCATTTGAAAGCAAGCATCTACATTATTTCACAAGCAAACATTTTTAGTACACCTTAAAATACCTTTATCTTCCAAACTTGTTAGCTCTAAAACTACAGTACCTATCAGTTACCTACTGAAATTCCCAGTGCAAACATTTACAAACCATTATCAAGTTAATCCTCTCTGCTATGAAATTAATTCAACCTTTACGATCAGTTTTAAAACTTGTTTAGTATTCTCAACTGCAAAACTGGCAAAGTTGAAACTAATCTTTCTCCTAACTAACTGCCGAACTAATCTCGAATCCAGTTGCAAAAAGCATCTAACTCGGTGGCCGTATCGAGAGTTTTTCGAATAAAGTACATTTAATACTCGAATTTACATTCAGGTTGTTGTTTGTATTTGAAAAGAGATGGGATGGGAAAGATATGTAAACGCCGCGTGAATCTAAGCCCGTAGCAGGCAGTATAAAAAGTGCATGGTTTAAGTTTCGTTCTGTCCGTGTGGTTTTCAAATTTAGAATGGGACGCAGAAGACTACTAAAGGAATATCAAGAAACAAGCAGCAGCCTTTGCATAGGTACAAATAAAACCCACTGCGATTACCAACCTGCCTGCAAGCGTGGTGACTAAGGCAAATTCTTCCAAATGACAATTATCAAGGGCAGGCAGGGATGCGGCCGTATGCTTCGGCGCTACTCGAGTTCCTGCAAGTTGCTGCCCACTGGCGATACAAGGGATTTAGTGGGTAGGCCCTTCCATCTCAAGAGGTGGCAATTGTCAAGGGCAGGTAGGGATGCGGCCGTACAGCTACCCGAGTTCCTGCAAGTTGCTGCCCACTGGCGACACAGGGGGGTTTAGTGGTGTGGTGTCTTACAGGTTGCTATAGCGACGGATTTTGTTATGTGTCATTGTTAATAAATAGCTCTTCAATATGAAGACGTATTTTCATTATATTTAGTGAATAAATACATATCAATTGGCGACGATGGCCACGAACGATGCTCAAAAGCTTAAGCGCGTGCGAGAAGCCCTTCGAGGATATATTACAAGACTCCAAAGTTCAGTCAATACAAGAACTGAAATCACCAACGAAGAAATCAAATTACGAATTGACAGCTTGAACGAAAATTTACGAAAATTTCAAGAAATACAATCTACCATCGAATCCGAAACTGCAGATACTACTTTACAAGATGAAATAAATTACAGATTCGAATTCGAGGATGTGACAACGCACCTAAAGGTACAACTACTCCAACTCTTAAGATTAGAACCTGGCCACCAAAATGTACCAACAGTAAACAATAGCAATACTCAACCCAAAATGCCTTTACAACCCCTACAGGATAAGGAGTCGTTCAAAAATTTCATTAGGCGATTCGAGTTACACATACTACTAAACAATTACTCGGATAACCCTCGCATGAAGGTATATATTTTATTATCTTCATTGACTCCTGAATTACATGAAAAATTATATGATTTATGTGCACCTAATGATCCTCTGGACATGACATTTTTGGAACTAACCCAAATCCTGGAAGAATACTTAGATCCGAAACCTAGCATCTGGGTTCAACAACACAGATTTATAACTAGACTGCAACATCAGAACGAAACTGTTAATACATATGCTTCAGAACTTAAGAAGTTAACCTGTAACTGCAATTTCAATTGTCCGAACTGTAACAAATCAATCGCTGATATGTACTTATGCTTACAGTTTATAAGAGGGTTAAAAGACGATGAAATAAGAACCAAGATATTACAAGAAAAATCATGTGCATTCTCGGAAATACAAAAAATAGCGACAACCATGGAAATGAGTAAATCTGAAAATCTACACATTTCAAAAATGACTTCATGGGCTGAACCGGTACATAAGGTAACTCCACCTAGATTTCAAAGTCAGCAACGAAGTACGCCTTCAACTAGTCGACAAATACAGCATCCAAGAACAGTTGCTGACCTGCGTGGTAAATGTTACAGGTGTGGAAAGAATGATCATAAGGCAGATAAATGTGGCAGCATTAACAACACCTGCCACCACTGTAAACGCAAAGGTCACCTTGCAAGAGTTTGTCTACAATATAGACGTAAGCAAAATACTCACCAAATTGAAGACGATGCGATCTGTAGTGATGAGAGTCTGTGTGATATCAATCTCATAAAGTCAGACATTCCAGAAAAATACATGATATCTATTGAAATTGAAAATAAACGAGTTTCATTAGAGTTTGACACAGGAGCAGCTTTAACATCAATGTCATTGAAACAATTCAAAGATCTTGGAATTCAGAAAAAGCTTTTCAAAACTGATATAAAGATGAGAACATATACGGGAGAAATCATCAAACCTGCCGGTGTCGCATATGTAAAATACTCCTACAAAAGACAACAATGTTACAATAAACTGTACGTAATCGATAAGAATGTTGACCCTATTTTTGGGCGAAGCTGGATAAAAGACCTACAACTTGAACTTGCAGACATAAGACACGTACACATTGAATCACACCCCAAACTGGACGAACTTCTGGAACAGTATTCTACAACTGTATTTGCTGAAGGCCTAGGTAAAATACCTAATTATCAAGCCCATCTGAATTTACGTCCAGATACACATCCTATTTTTGTAAAACCCAGAAGAGTACCCTATGCTCTTAAAGCTAAGGTTGATGAGGAGATTGAAAGACTATGCACACAAGGTGTTATTACAAAGGTTGACCACTCAGAATGGGGGACTCCTATAGTACCCATCGTAAAACCTAACGGCAGTATACGCTTATGCGCCGACTACAAGGTTACGTTGAATAAAGTGATTGAAGACGAGCAGTACCCCATCCCAATCATTGAGGACATATTTTCGGAAATGAATGGCGGTGAGTTATTTTGTACTCTTGACATTAGTCAGGCCTATTTACACATGGTTATGGACGATGATAGTGCCCTCTTACAGACACTAAGTACTCACAAGGGCACATTCAGGGTAAACAGACTCATGTTCGGAGTGAAAGTAGCACCAAATTTATGGCAGAAATTCATGGATAGAACACTACAATGTATCGAAGGTGTCAAATGCTTCTTCGATGACATAATCATCCAGGGGTCGACTGAGTGTCAATTACTACAACGCCTGAAAAAGGTACTTGACCGTCTGAAAGATAACAACCTACGGGTCAACAAGGACAAATGTCATTTCTTCGAAAGAAGCATCAAATATTTAGGCCATACCATTGATAAATACGGCCTTCACAAGAATAAAGATAAAGTAAACGCCATAGCCAATGCAGAACCACCAAGAAATGTCACCGAACTACGAACCTTTTTAGGCATGGCAAATTTCTACAACAAATTTATTCCAAATTTAGCGTCAATTACGAGTCCTCTAAACGAACTACTTAAAACTGGAGTTGATTTTCAATGGACGAAGGAATGTGAAGAAAGTTTCAAGGCAATTAAAATGCATATCTTAAGTGACAGCGTTCTAGCACACTTTGACCCCAATAAACCTGTGATACTTGCAACAGATGCTTCACCGACTGGCTTGGGCGCAGTTCTGTCTCACAGACTACCGAATGGTTCTGAAAGACCAATTGCATTTGCCTCCAGAACTCTGTCTAAAAGTGAGAAAAATTACAGCCAAATCGACAAAGAGGCTACAGCTATCTACTGGGGCTTAAAGAAATTTTTTCATTACTGCTACGGAAGAAAGTTTATTTTAGTTACTGATCATAAGCCCCTCACAGCAATTTTCCATCCACACAAGACTTTGCCGACAATGAGTACTATGCGCCTGTTTCACTACGCCCATTTTCTTTCTGGATTTGATTATTCCATTGAATACCGCTCATCACTGAACAATAGTAATGCTGATTTCTTATCCCGATTTCCGGTGGACAGGACTCCTGAAAATAAAATTGACAGAATCACTACTTACCAGACACAATTAATCAATACACTAAGTATAAGTCCAGAAATCATTAAAGAAGAAACGCGAAAGGATACAGAACTACAAACGGTAATTCAAGCCTTGCTAGCTGGCCGACCACTGAAACAATTGGGCTATAAAGATCATGAATTCACAGTTCAAGATAATTGCTTATTTAGAGGAACAAGAATTGTAATACCACAAACCCTACGAATTTCTGCATTAGATGAATTACACGCTGGACATATAGGAATTGTAAAAATGAAACTTTTGGCTCGAAGTTTCATATACTGGAAGAATATCGATCAGGACATAGAAGACAAAGTTAACGCGTGCCGAACCTGTCGAATGCAACAAAACGAACCTACAAAAGCACCACTACACCATTGGGAAATTCCTGCTAGTCCTTGGCAAAGGATTCATATTGATTTTGCAGGTCCAATAGCGGGCTATCAACTTTTCATAGTCGTGGACGCATTCTCCAGATGGGTAGAAGTCTTGCCAACGAAATCGACTACAAGTGCTTGGTGTATTTCTAAGTTAAAAGATATTTTCGCTACATTTGGTATTCCCCATGTACTGGTGTCGGATAATGGACGTCAGTTTACGTCCACAGAATTTGAGACATACCTCAAACAATCGGGTATCATTCACAAGACCAGCGCTCCTTATCATCCGGCTACAAATGGACAAGCAGAAAGGTTCGTTCAAACAATTAAAAAATCACTGAGACGGATTGCAGAGAATTCAGGAAACATTAGTGAAAAAGTAAGATCAGTTATCACCCAAATTCGACAGACCCCGAACAACGCCGGCCAGACTCCATATCAACTAATGTTCAACAGAGATATACGGACAAAATTACATACGATTTTTCAAAAGAATGTACATTTCCACTCTTCACAAACCCCCGAATCGCCGGTGAAAAAGACATTCGTCACAGGCGAAAAGGTGCAGGTGCGGACTTATAGTGACCCTTCCCAAAAGTGGGAATTCGGGAAGGTGATCCGGCGTCTGGGAAGTGTACACTACGAGGTAACTACAGAAGGGGGGAAGACCTTGCGGCGCCACATTGACCAAATGCTTCCGGCCGGAAGAGTAGCCCTAAGGGACCCGACTAGGGAATTCACGGCGGAGGACTGTGGTGTCTTACAGGTTGCTATAGCGACGGATTTTGTTATGTGTCATTGTTAATAAATAGCTCTTCAATATGAAGACGTATTTTCATTATATTTAGTGAATAAATACATATCAAGTGGGTAGGCCCTTCCGTCTCGGGAGGTGGGAGTCCTACCCTCCACGCCGACTTCCCCCGAAATTCGGCGTGAAGGGCATTCCCTTAGAACTTCCCTATTAGAACCAGACGCCTCCAGATGTTTGCCCTAAGCGGCGAACAACTGGGAAGCCTATGTACAGCAGTGGACTGCGGTAGGCTGATGATGATGATGATAATGATGAGACACGCATTTGTGAGGAATCCGAATGCTGGGTTCGAATTTCGGATCCACGACTTTTCCTATAGGTATTATAGGGTCATTACCAAATGAATCATTTTACCAAAAATAGTCACATGAATTTAGCCATATTCTAATTAAGCATAGAATATAATACATATTACCTGCATATGACGAGTCGAAGTTGCATTTGAAGTCTTAGTTTAAAACAAAGAGCAATTATTATTGAAAGATTATTTTCTTTAACAAAGTCTTTAGTTATTTCATTACCTTGTCAAGAATGAACAAAACATTATTATATAAAACCATGTTTTGTTAAGGATTCTCGCCACAATACCAATGAACCACATCATATCAATATATTTGTAGAATCAGTCCCAACATACATAATCAGGGCCGGATTAGCCTTTAGACAGAATAGAATATGTGCCAAAGAAAGCTTTTTGGGTCATAGTGACTGCCTAGTTGGTGTGCCAATATTGGTGAGGCGGTATTTTCTACTAATAATAAATACCGCCTAAGGACCAAAAGGACCCTGCTTCAAATCTCGCCAAACATTGTTACCGAGTGACGTAGACTTCTAATAATTGAATATTACTAGGCAAAGGCTCAAGGAAGAAATCTTAGTTGCAAAACTTCCGCGTATGAAAGGAATGCCGGAGTCATACCATGGTTATTCCGTGTGGCTTCCGGATTTAGAATAGGATCCCTTTCTCAAGCCGTATGTGTCATAAAAGACGACGCTTACTTGGGTACAAATAAAGCCCACTGCGGTCACCAACCTGCCTGCCAAGCCATTGAAGCGGTGTCTGTAGGTTATTAGTAGTTTCTTCCATTATACAGAGATACGCTGGCTCAAGCACGTTGAGAGGATGGAGTGAGATCAGGCTGCGAAGAGAGCATACCTCGGCAGACCCACTGGGAAACGGCCGGTAAGACGCCCCATAGGCCCATATATCGCTGGATATAACAGGTGGAAAGTGGATCTCCTCCAATGGCCAGGCTGAGGGCAGGTGACTGAGGTCTAGAGCTACTTCGAGTCGCTGAGTCAGCGCAGTAAGTAAGTACTATAAGTACATTATCATCATCATCATATGCATGTCGCAGTCCACTGCTAGACATTGGCCTCTCCAGTTAGAGAAAACATTTGAAGGATATACCCATAATCGCCTCGCTGGGCATGCGGGTTGGCGATCGCAGCGCGTAATTTCTTGCTCTGGTGACACTGCTGCCCGTCATCGGCCTGTGGTATTTAGGTATGCCTACAATCGTGATGGTTATACCGCCACTACACTGTTGCCTGAGCCTCGATATTCAGCTGGATCCGCCACGGGTAAGTGAGGTGGCATGGAGCGAAAAGATAATAGGTTGCTCTCTTAAATCCCCATTATCATATTCATATTCATTTATTCACCTTAATTTGCAACAAAAATACGTACAACAATAAATTGTGTAGTTTTAAAGGTGGTATTAGTTTGCTACAAATATAGAGCTGACTGCCAAACTTCACTAGTCGGAGAGCCACAATAATAAGAAGTCGAGTTCTACATTAGCTATGGGCCCCGATTCGCTTAATCCGCCCCTGCACACAATAACAAACTCAATATTTGATCAACTAAAACAGCGTCGAATATGCGAGCCTTATCGAGTGTTCGCTCGAATAGAGTAGGTACCTACGTTCAATAGTCTAATTTGCATTCGGAACGTTGCTTGTTTTGAGAACGGCGGCGATTCAAAGGACAAAATACGGTTTCAATTTTCCATTTAATAACGTTTGTGATCGATGGTGCCTATTAGACCATTTGGTGCCGTGTAGGTGAATTGGGTACGTATTCTGTGTACAAATTGCAATGGGTTGGTATTGGCGGAATTAGCATTTTGTTAGGAAATGATGTAGAATGTGTAGTGGAATTGTAAGTATGAAATCAGTGTTTTATTGAACAATAATGTAATAGAATGCCGTTAATAAAACATTTATTGTATTAACGTATTTTTATCTAAACAACAAAGAGTATTATAATCAAAGCCAAGTAATCGCTTGAAATCTAATGAATGGTTAAAGTCCTACTTGCACTTGCTAGTTTTCTTAAAATACGAATAACACTAGAAAATGAAATAATATGGGAATTACGCCTTTTGTATTCTTGTGCATTAAAGATTAAATAAATGACCCAAGACATGCCCTGCCGGGCCATACATCGCCATCTAGCCCCAAACTTAGCCGCAGCATGTACTAGACAACTGATTTTTTTATAAAAAATTAAATATAATATACTAAAACAGTAATACTTTTCCTGCACTGCACTATAATTGGTGTGTTAAATTACTTTTCCTAAAACATTTCATTAAATAGGTACAATGGTTTTGCAATGATGAAGCAAATAAAAAGCATTCCAGCAACTATCTGTCCGAGAAATAAAATTAACTTTGTGAGGAACTCACTTTAATTTTTGTGCACAATGTGAAATTAAACACCGAAATGTCCATCAAAAAGTTACCAAAAATGCGTCCTTTATCATTTCCGCGTCAAACAAAACAAGCCATGTCGCATTTTAATTAAATTCCACTGCGATTTTCAAGCATTTCCAATTAAATTTTCGTGCATTTTTGCTTGAGCAGCTACGTTCGTTGATGTAATTTTAGTCGGGACAGTCATTTTATATATTTTAGAGTGACTTTATTTAAATTTAAGAGAGGTAGGGCATAGCGAGTCTGCGCTCGAATTGAGCCGGCCGGCCGGGAAAAGACCTCCACCCTGTAGAATACCGTAGCCAAATGACCTCTGGGTCGTGTTTTCGTCTTTCCATCAGGCGTAGAGAAATCATTACGTCGAGCAAATATAAAAAAAAAAAATTATGGGAATGTTTCATAGGCCTGCCGGTGGTGCATCCTGCCAAGTAACAAAAGAGGTTCTGGCAACCGACTTAGTGGCAGTACAACCATCGCGATTGAAGGCGTAGCTAAATACCACAGGCCGATGATGGGCGGCAGCGTCGTCGGAGCAAGAAGCTACGCCCTGCGATTGCCAACCCGCCAGCCAGCGTGGCGATTATGGGATTATACCCCCAGATTCCAGAGAACTGAAAAAGCCTATGTCCAGCAGTGGAGTGGTTTTGTTATGTATGATAATAATAATATGTATTTCATCATCATCATCAGCCTATTGCAGTCCACCACTTAGGGCAAACATCTCAAGGATAATTATATTCATAATCGCCACGCTGGGCAGGCGGGTTGGCGATCGCAAGGCGTAGCTTCTCGCTCCGGTGACGCTGTTGCCTGTCATCGGTCTGTGGTATTTAGCTAGCTCTTCAATTGTGATGATTATACCGCTACCAGTCGGTTGCCAGCGCCTCGTTTGTTATTCGGCAGGATGCACCACGAGCAGGTGAGGTTGGCTTGGAGCGAAAAGATGATAATCATAGGACAAGCCTTGGCTTAGTTTGGGACTAGATCAGGCACTGAGTGGCCTAGCGTAGCGTGTCTTGGGTTATTTACTATTATTATAGCCTCGAATTCCTTTCGTCTCTTTTCTTACAGACGAAACTAACTGCCGCCTCTTACTCTAGACCAATAACTCCGGTCAAACAAGACAAATAGTCTCCGTCCAACACTCCAAGTGCAATGAACTGGGCAATATAAGAGTGTTACTTTAAAAGTGCTAGTAAGTCCACAACTAGCGAATATCAGGCCATCAACTCTGTGTCGTGTCGTGGACCTGTGCTTAGCTGCGAAGATACGTAGCTACTAGATATGACAGGTTGAATTTTTTTTTTATAGTGGCTCGACATAATGGCTTCCCTACGCCTGATGGAAAGCGAAAGAGAAGCCTAAGTCGCTGTGACAACAGGCAAGTAACTGGTCAGTTACCTGTCAGTTGCCATCGCCATGCCGGCCCAACCCTAACCCCCCACGAGCTCCGGAAACCCTACTCACCGGCAGAAACACGACCCAGAGGTCATTTGACTGCGGTATTCTATAGGGTGGAGGTCCTTCCCCGGACGGGCGGCTCAATTCGAGCGAAGATTCGCTATGCCCTACCTCTCTTAAAATTTCTAATTATTCGCGTCCGTTTTAAAGAATGTCAAATCATTGCTCCATCTCTTTCTGTGGGTATTGGGATGTAGATTAGATAATGATCCGCGACTCAATTCAGTAATGGCGACCTTTTTTTTTATTCAAAAATGAGTTTGCGCTTGACTGCGATTCGCCTGAGGGAAGCGATATCGCAGACACCTCTTCGACTCCTAGCCGTTGAATTTATTTTATTCATTTACCTACTAGCTGTGCTAGCACAGCTACCCAGTATCCTACTACCCAGTACCCTACTAACCCAATATCCACGCGTGTGAAGCCGCTAGCGGCGTCACACGCGTGGATATTGGGTTCTATAAGATGGTACCTAAATTTAAGGTTAGACCTCTAGCAATACATTGGTGCAAACCGCATTCAATTCCATGCAGTAGTTTTTGCGTGATGCGCGTTCAAACATACAGTTAAAAACTTCTCCCGTTTTCCCAAAACTTCCCTTCAATGCTCTGCTCCTATTGATTGTAGCGTGATGAAAGTATACTTTAACATAAATAGGGCTCACTTAACACGGACGCCTGGATTTCTCTTTCTTGATACATTACCAAAGTTGTCTGAAAGAGATCGCTTATAGCGAAGACCACCTAAATTGTACCTACATTAATTGTATACTTTGTCTATTTCTAAGTCAACTTTATGATTCATTAAAGAGTACCTATCTATATATCTACTTAGCTAAAGGAATTCAGAAAAGGGATACACTACCTTCTGAACATTTTCTAATCTCTTGAACAGCACAAATTCTAAGTCACATCCATCAAGTCGCTTCAAAAAATTTTATATCCCTTGTGAAACCCCAAGAAAAATGAGGCAACGTTGCTACACCAAGAGTCACTATTTCTAACACCGCTCCTTTTACCATAATGGATGTTTGCAGCCATTATTCTACGTTCATGTTGCACGGTAACTGTTATTTTTCAAATTAGTCTTACAAGTCAGCCAGATAGGTCGTTAGTCAACGCCTAGGTTATATAAGAATTAGTTTTTTAACTGAAGCTCATTTCAAAACAAGATCTAATCTTTACCTTAACTTACCCTTTCAATGACTTGACTGGCTCGATGGCTCATTTGATGGTGACCTTTTTTTTATATAGTGGCTCGACATAATGGCTTCCCTAAGCCTGATGAAAAGCGAAAGAGAAGCCCAAGTCGCCGTGACAACGGGAAAGTAACTGGTCAGCTACCTGTCAGTTGCCACCGCCATGCCGGCCCAACCCTAACCCCCCACGAGCTCCGGAAACCCTACTCACCGGCAGTAACACGACCCAGAGGTCATTTGACTGCGGTATTCTATAGGGTGGAGGTCCTTTCCCGGACGGGCGGCTCAATTCGAGCGAAGATTCGCTATGCCCTTCCTCTCTAACCTCCTCTCTTCTCTGACCTCTGCCTTCGGTCACGGCCAAGGGTCGTGGGTTCGATCGAGAAGAAATGAAGATAATGTTGACACTAGTTAATTGAACCAACAGATGTGTATGTACATACTTAATCTGAACACTTAACCTCTTTATCAAATTGTCAGTAGAATACGGATCCAAACTAGTAATCTTCCAATTAGGGATTCAATCCAAAGAACATTTTAACCGGTGGAAGTAAGACTTGGCGACGAAGTGTTAAATTACACTCAACCAATTTTCGCGACGCGGAAACGTTCGCACAAAATTTATTGTAAAACTCGTGCCCGCTGACTTACCTACGTACATTTTGCGATTTTAAAAAGGATTTTAAGTGTATTTTTTGTCCGTGGTGTGATATTGATGTGTCGGCGGTGTCGACTGCTTACACTTGCTCGTCTGCCGCCTCTCGCCTTTCGAAAAAAAACTTCCCCTCTAGAAAAAAAAACTTTTTTTTCTACCTAATGCATTCTCCTCTAGAAACATCATGCTGCAACTATTAGGAGCGAAGAAATAATGAAAAATGTAAAAAAAAAACGGGAAAAAAATAACTATTCCACGCGGACGAAGTCGCGAGCACAGCTAGTCACCTATATGTCTCTAGTGGGCGGTAATTTGCGGGACACGGGTAGCGCCGAAACATACGACCGCATCGAGGAAAACTTAGCTAACTTAACTTACCATTTTATGTCACTTCAATACATTAGAGGTGAAAGTATTAATTTCACGTCCACCATTTCAAACGTTCACGCCGAGCCACCGTATCCAATTAACTTCGTATCGATCACGACGCGAAGCGTTCTCACTTTTATAACAAGCGCCAATTTTATGTTATATAAAAAAAGCTGTCGTTTCTTGTTTTTTTTTTCGTAACTGAAAATCTGGAGCATTGTTCGAGTTGGATAATTGTTTGGCTGATTAGCAAAATGTGCTTACTTAAAATAGTTTTTAATAATTTAGGTTTCTTACTACGAAAATGAGATGTACTTATAGTTCACGTGACTTTAGTCTTCTTCTTCTTAAGTCAATGGTGCTCCGTGGCCTGGCCTGGCCTCAAATATTAGGCTGGTCACTCTTATATTTGCCGACTAGGATACCTCAGTCAGTCACCTTAAAAAGGTCACTATGAACTTTATAGGACACAGCTGGCAGCGGGGCAGTCTCCAAAATGTGAAATAACATTATTTTTCAGGGTCATCATCATCATCATCATCAGCCCACATCAGTCCACTGCTGGACATAGGCCTCTCCCAATGCTCGCCACTTCGATCGGTCCCAGGCCTCTCGCATCTAGCACTTGCCAGCCGTCCTGCGCAAATCGTCACTCCACCTGGCCTGAGGGCGTCCTACACTACGTTTGCCGAGACGCTGTCTCCACTCCAGAACTCGTTTACCCCAACGGTTATCGGTTCTGCGGCTAATATGGCCAGCCCACTGCCACTTCAGCTTACAGATCCGGTGAGCTATGTCGGTAACTTTGGTTCTCTGCCGGATCACCTCATTTCGGATCCGATCTCGCAGAGAGACGCCGAGTATAGCCCTTTCCATAGCTCGCTGAGCGACCTTCACCTTGTGGACTAGCCGTACCGTGAGTGTCCACGTTTCGGCTCCGTATGTCATAACCGGTAGGACGCACTGATCGAAGATTTTCGTCTTTAGGCACTGTGGGATCGTCGATGTGAAGACTCGATGAAATTTTTCAGGGTAATAGAGTTAATTCAGGAAAATTAAATAGTTTTGTCCATGGTTTGCCATCATCATCATCAGCCTATCACAGTCCACTGCTGGACATCTCCAGTTGTTCGCCTCTTTAGTTAAACATCTGGAGGCTTTACCCATAATCGCCAAGTTCTAGGCAGACCGGTTGGCGATTGGCCATAGTTTGTAGGTAGAGAATGCTCCTAGCATTAAGTTCGCCTTTTGTACCATTTTGTGCAATAAAGTTTAAATAAAGAAATAAATAAATAGTTTGCCATATTCGACACTATTTTTGGAAAATATGACTTACAGCTCAATGCATGTCTGTACATTAAAAGTTGAACTTAGATAAAAAGGTGCGAAGTTAAACGGTTTCTAAGAAAATACCTACAATTTTTTTCCTTTCAACAATTCCAAGCTTCCTGTCATAAAACATGGCGACGACTAATTATAGAAATATTAATTATTAGAAGAAATTAAACAAGGGAAGCGGTTATACCGTCATCTTTTATAAACTCTTTTATCGGGCACGCTCCGTTGTTTGATTTTAATTTACTTCTGATCTCTGTTATTTTAATTTCAATAGTAGGTAGACCTATTAAAATTGAAATCACAAGGATTTTTCAACGGTAGCCCGAGAAATTAATTGTTATTGGATCTAAAATTAAAACATTTTACTTGTGGCAGCTGTGAGCTTTCTTCTTTGAAAACAAAACACTTTAAAGGATTTCTAATACTTCTTTTAAAAAATTACTACTGACTTTGGAGACAAAAGCAAAAATTTACCAATAATTAGGCTGTGGTTCCATTCGTGGCCTTCGTTGACTGTGCAGTGAGTCCCTCATTGTCCAAAAGTCCCGTACCCATGGCCCTGGTGTAAACGCTTTCCGTACGAAAAAAAGGACGAGTCCGTCGTTGGTGATAAACATAAGCTGTTGATTACTTGACTGGTTTGGTTAATTAGGAGTGTATAAATACTACTAATAGACTAATACTCCTTAGTAATATTGGTATACATGATGATCATGAAAGATAAGTCTGTATACCACGATAAGCCAGAACACTCTCGGCGTGAGACAATGGGCACGCTGGCCAGTAAAGCGAAGCCGGCGGCTCAAACGGCCTTTGATGTGCCGCCTGAATAGTGTCTCCGCACAATAAGGCCGCTTCAGACTCGCTCTGTAGCTGCGGACGAAGAACGAACTATTTCCAGCTTTTTGTGTGTATCTTTTCATTGAAGTCTGAGATTCGATTCTGGATTCACGACCTCGGTGTATTGTTAGGTGCCTGAAAACGTTTGGTTTAAAGAATGCGAGTTGAATTGAGGTGTGGCAAATTGAAAATGACCCTTATTTAAAAAATAAACAAGACCGGTCCTTGTGAAGAATATTGGGGGAAAGCTATATCCAGCATTGGCCATCTTCATGGTGATGATGATGACTATAATTGTTCCAGTAGTTAGAAACTTAAATACCACAGGTCGATGACGGGCAGCAGCGTCACCGAAACGAGAAGCTACGTCCGGCCAACACGACTGTCCAGCGTGGCGATTATGGGTATTTCCTCCAGGTGTTTGCCAAATGTGGCGAAGCAGTAGAGAGACCTATGCCCAGCAGTGTTTATTTAGTATAGCAGCAGTTCATAGTAAGACCTTTTTGTGGTGTCTGAAACGGGAGGTATCGAAGAGAACATAATTTCCAGAGTCACCAAGTTTCCAATGTAGATCTGTAGGAACGTTGTGGGGAGGCTCCTGTCGACCAGCAGATCAAGCGCCGCAAGTGGAATTGGATCGGCCACACGCTCCGAAGGGATCCAGACCACATACCGAGGCAAGACCTAGACTGGAATCCCCAAGGAAAATGGAAACGCGGCCGCCCTAAACAATCCTGGCGGCAGACGATCACTGCCGAAGCGAAGGCGATAGGAATGACCTGGAGCGAAGTGAAGCGCGAAGCTCAAGACCGCGCGGGATGGCGACGTACTGTGGAAGCCCTCTGCCCCATCCAGGGGACATAGGACAATAAAGTCAAGTCAAGTACGAGAAACTCAAGTCAAGTAAATCAAGTATCATCATCATCATCTTTGTGTTGCCATGAACAGGATTACGTCCTCATAAAAACAGTATAGTATCGTATAGTAGGACGGTTTTGTTATAGGTACTGTTCGGGACGACCATAGGCTTTTATAAATAGTATAGTTTTTGTAAATATGTCTAGTAATTTCATTAGAATAGTAAAAATTGTTAAGAAATATGGTCCACTTCGATGAAAAATTGTCAAATAATTAATAATAACTCTTTTGTATTTTAATTTATAGTTTTAAGGTGTATGTTTATTAAAATATTCCATTATTCTTCTTTAATTACAACCCATAGTAATAGTATAGACACATAGATTTAGATAATATAGGTATAAAAGTGTAATTAGCATAGTGAAAATAAACAATAAAATTGGTACAAAAATAGCGCGAGACACCGGCTCTCTTTAAGGTAACGCCGCGCGCCTTCAATTTCAAGGGGCGCGCGCCGTACGATATGTTCACTTCGGCGCACATCAAGATAGCAGCTCTTCAACTAGCAACAGTTCCCAGCCTAGAAGAAATTAATAGAAAAAGAAGCCTGCGTCTCGCTCTACAATATCGCCATAGAAAATTACATCGGTGTTTTTCTTCCTCCACACCAGCGCCACGTACCGTCCCGTACATTGGCCCTTGCGAGCCGGATTAGAAGAAGAATTTCATCATGCCTATTACGCGATCGCAGAGCGGAAAAAGGCGAAACATTGAAGCAGAAACCGTCGATCATAGCACGAGACACATCGAAATGTCCGAAGTTGAAGGAACATCGGCCACAGCAATAGAACGCGCCGGCCCCGTTACAGCGCACCCCATAGAAAAACCTCTCGCTGTACGGCCGCCGGGCTCGGTCGCTCACAAGACCGCTTCACGTCATAGTACCCAGTCACGCCGGGCGCTAAGACTCGCTCAGGCGCGGGAAGACCTCCTGAAACTTCAAGTCGAGTTAGCTGAGGCCCGCATACATAGAATTGAAGCTGAAGAAGATGACGACTCAGCGACACAAAACAGCGACACCGAAACGCACGAGAGGATATCGACCTGGATCAACGAAAGCGAAGCGCAATTGTATCCAAACAAGCCTCAACAATCTACGCTACCGTTGCCACATCAAGATGTACTGCCACCGCAGCCCGTCAATAAAATAAAAAAGCCACCTCCAGCAGAACATCTATCGCAATCGAAGATAGAAAATCAAGAAACCGCTCCGATCATCTCTACAACCCCACAGAAGACGGAAATATCAGAGCTTATCACGGCGATCACTACTGCGTTCAAGTCTTCTCATCGCCCGCACTACGTCACCGATCTACCAGTCTTCTCGGGATCGCATCAAGAGTGGCTTTCTTTCAAAGCCGCCTACTACGAGTCCGCCGCACTATACACAGACGTCGAAAACTCAGCAAGACTACGTCGTAACATCAGAGGGAAGGCAAGAGAAGCTGTAGAAAATCTTCTTATACATCACGCGCAACCAAACGAAGTCATGAAGACGTTAGAGAACCGATTTGGAAGATCAGATTGCATCGCGTCGACCGAACTCGACCGCCTCCGAACACTGCCTCGACCCGCGGACACGCCGAGAGACATCTGCATATTCGCAAGCAGAGTATCCAACATAGTCGCAGCATTGAAAGCCCTTAAGAAGATCTACTACCTATACAACCCGGAAATAACGAAGATTACCATAGAAAAGCTGCCGCCTACTCTTCGCTACAGATGGTTCGACTACGCCGCTGTACAGTCTGAAGATGAACCGGACCTGATCAAGATTTCGAAATTCTTACAACGAGAGGCCAACCTATGCGGCCCTTACGCTCAACCCGAAACAATCACTGATACATCTCCGCGCCAGCAAGAACATAGAACATTACGAAGAAACCATAGAACATTCACTACTACTGATACGAAGAAATGCCTAGTATGTGATGATTCCTACCACATACTAGCCGATTGCAAGAAATTTATAGAAGCGGACGTGAGCGGCAGATGGGACATCGCAAAGGAGCGGCGACTTTGCTTCCGCTGCCTACGTTATAGAAACAGAACGCACAACTGTCGCCGCATCAAATGCGAAATAGATGGCTGCCAATACTTTCACAATAAACTACTTCACTTCAAGATGGCGCTGGTGCCAAGTAAACAATAGCTCCGTATATATTTAACTCAAATAATTCGATTAAGGGATATAAATCCAAGTTTTTGTCTAAACCACTTTCATCGTTGATCAAGAAACCCACACAAGTGTTATCTTTGCTTAAAATAAGACTTATGGTGAAAATTAAACAAGAAACATTCCAGTGCATAAGTGACTCAATAAACAGTGATTGTGAGCATATGAACATTGCGAACGGAATAAATAATATGGATTGAGCCCCACATAAATGGAATTGAACCAGTCTATTGTAAAGTAATCGCTGTAAGTAATAAATAACATTACTATTTAAAAGCCATCCATCTCGTCGGTTATTTTTATTTGAACTCATATGAAAATTCAAGAAATATCAACCTTACACAATTGACATAAGGGAATCAATGAACAACGCCATCTATTTCTGTACGAAGGAACTATATATTCCTAAGCGCTGCATGCTACTAAAATAGCGACACCTATTGAAGACGACGAATTTATATTCACTGAGACAAGTATACTACTGACTAATTTGGACTACTTAGCAAAACGATCCGTGGCGCGGATAGAAAACTTTCCGGTCAGACGCATCTGACGTGGGTTCAAATCTGTCCGGGAAGAAAAGTTGACAACAACTTTTTTTTTATTTTTTTATTGTGAGAATCAGTATAATATTATTATTTAAAGGAAAATGGAGAATGTGACGATGCGTAACAAATTATATAAATCTAAATCGGACTTAGATTTATCCAGGGCAGGACAAGATGAGCTTAATTCTACCATATTGGATTCTACAATGTTGAGCATACAGAGCGAATCTCAACATAACACATCAAGAAGTGAAGAGTATTTGAGAGAATTAGCTACACTACGATTTGCTTTAGAAAGAGCTGAACAAGAAATAGATAACTTGACCTTGGAAAATACCGAAATGAAAAAATGTATTCAAAGTCAGAAACAACAAATTGATTTATTGAAAGTAGTTACTAGCGATTATGGCCGTAAGAACACAAACAACACCCCTATTCAACGTAAAATTGTGCATATAAATACATTGACATCTAGAACATCTCCTATACATATGGACAAGTCTGTCATATTCAACCTTAGGTCGCCAAAGGGATGTCACGCAGCCAAATCGACTGAACATTCGATGTCACCTAGCAGCGTCAATATTTCAACAGATGGCGCTAGTAGTATAGAAAATAGTAAAACAACTTCTAGGCCTGCCAAACGACCTCGGATATTCATTCTCGGCGACGAACAAGTTCGGGGTCTGTCAAAGAAATTGCATAACAGTCGTAGTTGTATACAGAACGACCCATACACTATTACCACTATGGTTAAGACAGAAGCGACATGTTCTCAAGTACTAAGCACCTGCGACGACTTGAAGAAATCACACGAGAAAGGCGACATTATCATATTGGCAATCGGTGCCAACGACAGAAATCCTTTTTTCTTGTTCTCAGAGTTAGGTACTGCCCTATATAAATTAAGACATTTCAAGGTATTTATTGTTAACGTGATGTTTAATTCAAGCTTAAATTTGGATTTGTTAAATTATAATATGAAACAATATATAAAAAATTACAATAATTGTAGATTTATAGACTTGAAATACCAAAATAATTATTTACAGAAATTGTGCTTTAAAATTAATATAGAAATTGATTATTTACATTATGAAAATGAATATATTGCACCGCAAAGAGTAAAAACTTTACTTTTTCAAAATATACATCAATCAATGACATCTAAATTGCAATCATCACACAACACAACTATGAATAATGTACACTTGAAACAGACTAAAATACCTTTTTATTTTTCAAAACTGACACAAAAATCTTGCATACAAAATGACTTTGACCTTTTTCGTTCCCATAACTAAATTAACATTATTTCATCAGAATATAGCTAGTATCCTTAGTAAACAAGATTTATTTGAAGTAGCTTTGACTGAACTGAAGAAAGACCTGAATTCTGTTGACTTCATTTGTTTCTCAGAAACTTTCTTAAAAAAAGGGTCTGAATCAAACTTAAATATAAAAAACTTTAAATTAGGTGCATCCTTTTGCAGAAAAGAACGAAGAGGCGGCACTTGTATCCTTATCAATGACAATTTGGACTACAAAAAGATTGATATTCCACAAGCCATGCCACATTCGTTCGAATGTTGCGCAGTGGAGGTGCTCCAATACAGCTTGATAATTATCTGCATTTATAGAACACCTAATTCCAAAGTAGATGTTTTCCTTCAACAATTACAGTCACTTTTAAGCATGTTATCAAAAAAACGCGCTAAAAATGTTGTACTATGCGGTGACTGGAACATTGATATGATGCAAAATAATAACAACAGTAAAAATTTAATTAGTTTGTTGAATAACTACAATATAACAAATCATGTCACAACACCCACACGCAAAAACGCATGTCTCGACTTAATTGCTAGTAATTTGAACTCAGACGTAGATTCAAAACTTCATTGTCTATGCTTGTCAGATCATGAGACTGGACAAAGCCTTACATTCACCCTTGACAAAGACAGAAAATACCCCAAGAAGCCAAGTTATTGGTTTGAATATAGGCGTGACATGTGCAAAGAAAACATGGAGAAATTCCTGACATGCATTTCAGCATTATCGTTTAGTGATGTATTACAGGAAAACGATGTTAATAAGTCTTTTAATTGCTTCCATGAGCTAATAACACTTTTTTTTGATTTGTGCTTTCCTAGAATAAAAGTAAAAATTATTTGTAAGTCCCTAAAAAATAACTGGCTTACCAAAGGTATCAAACGATGCTGTATTCGAAAAAGACAACTTTATCTACAATATCGGTTGTCCAGTGCGAACAAATCGCTTTCAAAAAAACGATACCAACGCTACACAAAGATACTTAAGAAATGCATACTACAAGCACAGAAAAATACAAACTCATACTATATTGCTTCGTCCACAAATGTTTGTAGGACATCATGGAACGTAGTGAAAAAATATGTACAGAATAAAGACAACACTAAAAAGGATATTATGACAATTAAATTACAAAATAATGAATATACTGATAATCCTACTAATATTTGTGACGAATTTAACAAATATTTTATAAATATGACAAATAAAGACCAATTTGACAAGGAAACGCAATTAGGACATACATTACATAATATACCATTTCACTATAAAAGCATTTATTTAACACCAGTCAATGAAGATGACATTTATAAAATAATAAAGGGACTTAAAAATACTTATTCGACAGGTTATGATAATTTAAATACTGACATTTTAAAAAAATCTGCTGACATTATCTCTACACCTTTAGCCCACATAGTAAATCTTTCACTCGAACAGGGCCAGTTTCCAACAAAACTAAAACTGTCAGTTATCAAACCATTATATAAAAATGGTCCTAAGGATGAGCTAGGTAATTACCGACCTATTGCCCTTATACCAATCTTATCAAAAATATTTGAAAAGGTTATGCATGATAAAATTACAACATTTATCTCTTCAGAAATGTTGCTAAAAAATGAACAGTTTGGCTTTAGAAAACACAGCTCGACAACACTTGCTTGTTTTCATCTAGTTAATGAAGTGCTACAAAACCTGGACAAGACAATGCATACTCTAGCCATATTCTTAGACATGAGCAAAGCCTTCGATTTTGTCTCTCATAAGCTTCTTCTTAATAAATTAGACAGATATGGTCTTAGAGGCCCCGCTTTAGCGTGGATAGAGAGCTATTTAACTGATCGTCAGCAACGTGTAGAAGTTATGAGGTTGTTTGGAAAATTAAGAAAGACATACAAATCTTCCTGCCTTTATAATCGATATGGTGTTCCTCAGGGCAGTGTCTTGGGTCCGTTGCTATTTTTACTATACATTAATGACTTACCAAACGTTGTAGATCAAAAATGTATACTCTTTGCTGATGATACAACTCTTATTATTAGTAGTAAAAAACATAACGAGCTAGAACATATTGCAAATGTAAATCTAAATAATATTATCAAATGGCTTGAAAACAATAATTTAAAACTTAATGTAAATAAAACGAAATATATTAATTTTAAAGCTAAATCCAATGTTAATGACATAAAACCTAATATAAATTATGAGAATAATAAAATAGAAAATGTAGACTCAGTAAAATTTCTAGGTGTAACTCTAGACAAATTCTGTAATTGGAAATCACATGTTGACATATTAGTAGACAAAATTGACAAGTTTGTCTATGCGCTTTATAGAATTAGACAAGTAGCTTCTAAAAAAGCTGCAGTAATGGCATACCACGGATATGTGTCATCAATTCTACGATACGGTTTGGTACTGTGGGGAAACTCAGTAGATATGTCGAGAGCTTTCAAAGCACAGAAAAAGTGTATCCGATCGATATGTGGAGCACATTATCTGGATAGCTGCAAACCCCTATTTAAAAGCTTGAATATACTACCATTGCCATGTATGTATATTTTTGAAATGGGCATCTTTGTAAAAAAACACAATTACCTTTTTAAAACAAATAGGAGCAATGGGTATAGAGGGAGAAAGGCAGACCACCTCCTGATTCCATCCCAACGATTAGCACTCTCCTCAAGAAATGCCTATTGTATGGCTGTGCGAATATTTAATAAATTGCCTGACTGTATAAAATCATTGCCAATGACTAAATTTAAATATAAATTGTTTACACTATTAAAAGAAAAAATGTACTACACTATTAACGAGTTCCTTAATGACAAATTCTGACATCAATTATTACTTATTATTATTTTGTATTTTTAGTATTTTTTGACATGATTGTAAGAACAATAACATTAGAATGATTTAATTAAAATTATATTGAATTAATTGATTATGAAATATTTGCACGTCGTTAACGACTGAACATGTTGGACTTTAGATATTTAAGAACCTTGTATAACCATGTTCTGGTGAATAAATTATTTATTATTATTATTATTATTAAGAAACCGGTACAAGAAAATATAATAGACAAAGAAGCTGTTACTTCAACATGGACGTGCAAGAAAAGTCATTCCTACTTGAAGATAGCACCCATACGCATCTGTGGACCGGCGGGAGAAACAGACACATGGGCGCTCCTCGACGACGGCTCTACCGTCACCCTCATAGACTCCGAACTCGCCGAGCAAGTCGGCGCAACAGGCCCGATAGACCCGCTGCACATAGAAGCGATAACCGACAACAAGTTAGCCGCATCCAAGTCACGCCGAGTATCGCTCACGCTGCGCGGCGCCACTGAGCCGCACAAGATACTGGCCCGCACCATAGATCGCCTTCGCTTGTCGCCACAAGAAGTAACGGAAGAAGACTTAGAACATTGCACTCATCTCGAAGACATCAAATACCACCTCAAGTCTACGAATGCAGCTCCGAAACTTCTAATCGGCCAAGACAACTGGCACCTACTGTTGGCGAGCGAAGTAAGAAAAGGACGGCGCGATCAACCCGTCGCATCACACACGCCGCTCGGATGGGTCCTGCACGGCGCGCATGCGCGAACACTGGGGCAGCGTGTTAACTTTGTACATCACATGAAGACTGAAACAGAAGAGGATAGAATGAACGAACAGCTAAGACTACACTTCGCCATTGACAACTTGATGATACAACCAAGGAAGCCCGCAACCGATCCTGAGCAACGTGCATTGAAATTACTACAAGAAAACACAGTACAAATAGAAGACGGCTACTATCAATCATCTCTACTATGGAAATGCAACGAGACTACGATGCCCGATAACTACGAAAACGCATTGCGTCGCTCTACTTCCGTTGAAAGGAAACTTCAGAAGGATCCGTCACTGAAAGAAAAATACAGCCAACAAATGGAAGCACTGATAAGCAAAGGATACGCCGAACGCGCACCAACTCACAAGTCAAGTGGGAAGACATGGTACCTGCCACACTTTGCAGTTACTAATCCAATGAAACCTGATAAGCTACGCATCGTGCACGACGCCGCCGCGAAGACCGCAGGCACTTCACTCAACGACAAGCTGCTGACCGGCCCCGACCTCCTGCAATCGTTGCCCGGGGTACTCATGCGGTTCAGAAGACATCAAATAGCAGTCTCAGCTGATATAACTGAAATGTTCATGCAAGTGAAGATTAAGCCTGAAGACAGAGACTTCCTACGATACCTATGGAGAGAAAAGGACGACTGCAACCGGCCTCCGACCGAATATAGAATGACATCACTTATCTTTGGAGCTACATGTTCGCCGTCTACAGCTATCTATGTGAAAAATTTAAACGCATCGAAACACAAAGAAGCGCATCCAGAGGCAGCGGCGGCGATAATAAGAAACCACTACATGGATGACTACCTCGACAGCTACGAGACAATAGAAGACGCTACGCGTATCGCAAGACAAGTACGAGATATTCATCGCGAGGCACACTTCGAGCTATGCAAATGGGCCTCCAACGCACCCGAAGCGATTCACGAGCTAACTGCAGGCGAACGAATAGCGACCAAGAACCTGTCCGATAGCGCCCACAGCGAACGAGTACTGGGCCTTATATGGAAGCCACAGTCCGATGAACTCGCCTTCAACTTGGACTTAGCGAGAATCCCAGACGAAATACTACACAGCGACGCACCCACCAAGAGAGAAGCCCTCCGTATAGTAATGTCGCTGTACGACCCCCTCGGCCTCGCTTCGCCTATCACAGTACAAGCGAAGAAAATATTACAAGAAGTATGGCGCCGAGGCACGGGCTGGGACGAACAGCTAGACACAGACATAGCCGCACAGTGGAAAAACTGGATAACGCACCTGCACAACCTACGCCACATAGTCGTCCCTCGTCGCTATCTCCGCTACAGCGACGCGGTTACGCTTCAACTACATACGTTCGTAGATGCGAGCGAGACAGCCTACGCCGCCGCACTGTACTGGCGAGCGGAAGCACCGGATGGCACTATTGCCGTCTCACTCATAACGGCAAAAGCAAGAGTAGCGCCATTGAAGCTCACCTCGATACCACGTCTCGAGCTGCAAGCCGCCGTGATGGGTAGCCGCATGGCCGCTGCGGTTATAGAAGAGCACGACCGTAAACCTGAAAGCAAAATATTCTGGACTGATAGCAAGACGGTACTCACCTGGCTGAAGACTGGCTCCCGCTCATACAAACCGTTCGTCGCACACCGCATCGCAGACATCGAAGACAATTGCGCCGTACACGAGTGGCGCTGGGTACCTACGAAAATGAACGTGGCCGACGACGCGACGCGCGACGTGCCGCACGACTTCAACAGCGCCCACCGGTGGTACACTGGGCCGCCGTACCTGCTGCAAGACGAATCAGCGTGGCCGAGCGCGCGACCCGACACCACAGAACAAACAGGCGAAGAAAAATGTAACCATACAAAAACCAAGACGCCGAATATCGCTCATAGTCTGCCAGATAGCAGCCGATTTTCCAAATGGGAAAAATTGTTACGAACTACCGCCCGAGTACTTCAGTTCATAGAACTTTGTCGCACTGAGAAGCACAGAACACATTACAAGCGTACAAGAAAAAACAAAGTTCAAGATCCGGACTGGAAACGGCGACACGTCACTGCTACGCCACAGCGCGCTACAAAAAGAAAAATAGAAAATTCACCGAACAACTTCATTACAATCGAAACGCACCTACTACGTCGCGCCGAAACGCTACTCATACAAGCGAGTCAAGAGGAGTTGTTTACCGAAGAAATCGAAGCCTTAAGAAACAATAGAGCCGTATCTAGAAGCAGCCGACTACGCCCGCTATCGCTGAACTACGTAAACGGCGTGATAAGACTACGCAGTCGTATAAGCGCAGCCGACGACGTCACCGATACCAAGTTTTGTGCTCTCCAGCCGCATCTTCCTCACCTCGGGACGTGTCACTAGGGAAGGAGACACCCCAACCCAGGAGCGGAGCATCAAAAATTGGGAAGCATTCACCCTCACTTATTTGGTAAAATAAGTTGAGGGTGAATACAAAAACAGGAATATCGAGGTACCCCCATCCTGCACAGCATTTAGGGAGACCCCACCGCACCGATGGGCGGACGCCGTCCGCCCGACTACCACCTCAGGGCCGCGCAGGCGGCCCTGCGCGAGGCAGAAGCCGATTCGCCCGCATCGCCGCAGACGTCGCCGCCAGCGCCGTCCCCGCCACCTTCACCACGCTCCCCGACCTCGTCGGAATATTTCGATAGGTTCGGGGAGCCCGTGCCGTCGCCGACTGGAGCCGGACCGGCCCCGGTGTCATCTGTTGATGCACCAGGGACCGCTACCAGGCGCCGGTGCACGGCGTCGGAGCGCAGTCCAGACGCAGCCACCAATCTCGAGAAGAGGACTCGGGTGCTCTCCCCCTTCAGGGTCGAGACCTCCCGTTCCCCCACCCCACCCATTAACCCGCCCGTAGTGGCGACGGAGTCGGACGAGGAGGACTTCGCCGCCTACTACAGGGACATCCTGCCCGCGACAGGACAGACTGCCCCCGCCCCCGCACCGACCTACGCAGCACTAGCTGCGTCCCCGCCGCCGCTCATACGGCCGCCGACCCCACCAGGACCAGCTGCGACGACTTCCGCTGCTGGATCCCCGTCTCACAACACGCAAACACAGCCCCCAGTCGGACCCCCACCGAAGGCGTACCCGCCTATCGTAGTGGAGCAATTGCCCGACTGGGTCACACACTTTGGGGCCCTTCGTGGTCTCCTCGGCAGTGCCCCGAACGCACGGCCCTTCAAGAAGGGCGTGCGGTTCATTCCGAGGTCGGCCAACGAATACCGCGTCGTACAGCGGTACTTGGTGGACCTGTCCAGCCGGGATAGCAGTGTCCAATGGCACTGCTACAGTCCAGCGGAGGAGAGGCCCACCAAGGTAGCCGTTATTGGACTGCCCTCGGAGACGGCCCCCGAGGACATCATGAAGGCCCTATCGGATCTGGGCTTCCCGGCGCAGCACGTGCGCCACATCCCGCCGCGTCGTGAGCGGGCCGGGTGTGTCCATCACGTGGCACTGGGACGTATGGACGCAGAGCAGTTGTCGAAGCTGTACGCTGTCGATGAGCTGCTGTGCATGCCAGGCGTCCGCATCACCGCGTGGAGGGGACGCCAAGGCCCGGCTCAATGCCACCGCTGCCAGGCATTTGGGCACTCTTCGGCCAATTGCCATAGGGTGCCCAAATGTGTGCGTTGCGGAGGCGCCCATGTGGTCGCGGACTGCGCCCGCCCCAGGGAGGCCGCTCCTACCTGCGCTAACTGCGGGGGGCCGCACCCGGCGAGCAATCGTTCGTGCGCGGTCTTCCGCAGGGAGGCACGCAGGAGGGGTCTCGCTGTTCACCCGCCCATCCCCAACAAACCACAGCCGGCATCATCATCATCTTTGCTATCCAGGCCGGCACCCGCTCCCAGACCGCCGACGGTAGATATGCCGGAACCGGCATTAGGTCAATCCCTTGCCCCGCCAGCTAATAATCCCGGGGAAAAGCGTGTTGGCCGCCGGCGACGCGGTCGCGGGGGGAAGAAGCGTCAAGAGGCGCAACCCCCCCCCGCCCCCGCGGCGCCCCCCGCCCCAGCCCCCGCCCAGAACACTCCGAGCGTGACTCCGGGTATACCCCCCACCCCCTCTTTGGGCGATTGCCCCCCACTGCCTCAAAGGCAGCCGCGCAAATTAGCGCACGACGCCCAGCAGCGGCGCATCCCGGCCACCGAACCTCATCAGGGCCCCCCAACCGACCTCAATACCCCATCCCACGGACACGTAGTTCGATCGGGGCCAGTTCAGCCATCGCCATACTCGCAGACGATGGAGGAACTCCAAGACACATTCAGCGCTGTCCTACAGGAGGTGCTGTTTATGCTCCAGGAAGGCCACGATCCTTCCAACTACATTTATGCGACGTTAGGCCGTTTAGTAGCCGCCCGGGCGGCACGTTCCTTTTTACGGGCCTAAGGGTGATTTACTGGAACCCCGGAGGGATCCAGCAGAGAACCCAGGAGCTGAGGGTGCTCGCCCAGACGTATGACCCCCATATCATACTGCTGGGCGAGACACTATTAAGACCTGCTCAAGCATTTCGGCTGCCCAACTACTTCGTGTACAGACGGGATGAATTGACCGGGCACGGACGCGCATTTCGAGGCGTAGCCGTGCTCGTGCGTCGGAACGTGGTACACGATGCGGTTGAGGAGCCGAATTACGTGAGTCTCAGATCCTTAGGCGTGCGCATAAATGTGGGTGGACTGGAATTACGAGTTTTCGCCGCCTACCGTCCTCCGACGCATATCTTTGACGCCGGTGACCTGGACGCTATCTTTGACGGTTCGCCGACACTGCTCGCCGGAGATTTGAATGCGAAGCACCCCAATTGGGGATCGCATTCAATGTCTCCGATTGGCAGGAGATTACTCCAGGCCGCCGACGACAAAGACATTTCAATACTAGGCCCAGACTCACCCACCCACATCCCGACCAACTACAGCCACAGGGCTGACGTGTTGGATATCGTGTTGTTGCAGAACGTGCGGTGCCCTACTACGGTAGAAGTGCTGTACGATACCGATACCCAGCACTTGCCGATTTTGGCAACAGTAGGTATCCACGCTCTTCTCTCCTCCCCTCGCCCTCCGCTTCCCCGTATCAACTGGGACAAATTCACAGCAGCGCTTTGCGATGTACAATTGGGCGGCCCACTATCCTCCCCGGAGGACGTGGAGACCGCCACGGGGTACATAACAAAGCGCCTGTCCCAGGCGAGAACGGAATCCCTGACTAAGGCCGCCTCTCGGCCCCACCCCGGCAGTAAAAGCGAACTACCAGCGAAGTTGCGAGAATCGCTGGCTAAGAAACGCAAGCTCCGCAAGCTATGGGCTAGTACCCGATGCCCGGTACTGAAGCGCGAGCTTAACAAACTGTCCGGGGAACTGTCTGCAGCAGTGAAAACATGGCGAGGCGACTCGTGGGAGGCCCGGATTGACCGGGCCACCGACGAGATACCCGAGGTGTTTTCACTGTGCAAACAGCTATCCAATACTCCGTCCCCGGTGTGCCCACTTCTCAACGCCGCGGGCGAGCGTAAATACGCCGCCCAAGACAGGGCCGAGATCCTGGCAGACCATCTCGCCGGATCATTCGCCCCCCACCCCGTCCCCCCTGACGCCCCCTCTCACATCACCGACCACCACTCTCAAGTCCAATCTCTCGTTGCCGGATACCTGTCGAACCCGACTCCGCCGCTCCCAGGGGATGTTTTCATTTCCCCCTCGGAGATGAGGCAAGCCATACGGCGTCTGCCTAAGCGGAAAGCCCCCGGGCCAGACAAAGTAACGACAGCGATGCTTCAGCACATGCCCAGGAAGTGCATGGTTGCGTTGGTTAGGCTGTTTAACGCCATCCTGCGCACCATGCACTTCCCGGAGTCATGGAAAACCGGTAGTGTCATCGTCCTTCCAAAACCTGGGAAGGACCGAAGGCACCCGGCTAGCTACCGTCCTATCACTCTTCTCTCTCACCTGGCGAAACTGTTTGAGCGACTGTTGCTGCGGAGGCTAAGACCATTTATTCGTCTTCGCGACGAACAGTTCGGTTTCCGCAGTGGACACTCAACCACGCTCCAGCTAGCCAGGGTTCTTCACTTTCTGGCCGATGCAGTAAACAGGGGACACTACGCTGCCGCAGTCTTTCTCGATATCGAGAAGGCCTTCGACAGAGTTTGGCACCCCGGTTTACTGCATAAGCTAATAAATCTGGACCCTCCCCCTCCCCCCGCTCTTATTCTTCTTCTTCACTCTTTTCTTTCAGACCGCAAATTTTACGTCTCTGTAGAAGATGCGGTCTCTCCTGTCCACCCCATTCACGCCGGAGTTCCCCAAGGCAGCTGCCTCAGTCCATCCCTATACGCGGCCTATACAGACGACATTCCGACTCTGAGAGGACAGCTGAAGGAGGGAGAGCGAGACGTCACGCTCGCACTCTTCGCTGATGACAGCGCCTTCTTCGCGTCCTCGCGGAACACGAAATTGTTGCTGAGAAAGCTCCAAGGGGTAATGGACCTGCTTCCAGACTGGCTGGACAGATGGCGCATGGCCGTCAACGTGACGAAGACTCATGCGCTACTGGTCGGCAAGTGGAAGTTAGAACCACTCAAGCTCCGGGGGCAGGAGATTGAGTGGAGGACCACCATTACCTACTTGGGGTGTCGCATAGACCGCTCGCTGCGCATGGTGCCGCAGGCGACGCACGCCATCAATATGGCGAAGGCGTCGCGTGCGGCATTACGCCCAGTGCTCACATCCAGACTCCCGCTCCGCACAAAGACAGGCATTTACAAGACCTACATAAGGAGCCGCCTCACGTACGCCATGCCCGCGTGGTACAGCCTGTGCAGCCGCTCCTTACGTAGGAAACTACAGGCCCAACAGAATATTACCCTCCGCGTCCTATCAGGGGCAGGGCGTTACGTCCGCAATGACGTAATCGCCCGGGATCTGAGGGTGCAGTCGGTAGAGGACTTTGTGATCCGCTCCGCCCGTCGGATGTACGACGCGGCGGAAAACGGGCCACACAGCCACCTACACGGCATAGCGCCCCTGCACGCCCGACCGCCTGACCCGGTGGGACGGGCTCTCCCGCGGGAGCTCGTCCTCGCCGGTGACACCGAGGATAACCTACACCAATCACCACACCGTCACCCCACGCAACACTCATCACACACCACACCTCCCACAGTGACACGCGTCCCAGACCCGCCTATCCCCCGCCCCCGCTTTCGGGTGGTGGCGGATGACCCCCGGACCGGCCCGCTGCGATCGGCGGTAGATCCGTCACCGCTGCTGGCCGCCCGGCTCCCGACGGACAGACACGCCCCTCAGGCTGACTGACTGACCGACATACCACCAGAAAAGATGGGCATATAAAAAAAAAAAAAAAAAAAAAAAAAAAAAAAAAAAAAAAAAAAAAAAACATTATATCTATTTAAGTACATATATGCCCCAACCGACAACACGACACCATCCTCCCCCCTCCCGCGCCGCAGACCTCGTAAGCCGCAGATGTGCCAGGTTGCGCGGGAGGGTTTCCTGAACAAGGAGTATTAGCACCCGTCACCGACGCGCAGACAGCGCCACCTGTGTTGGACGGAAACGATCGCCGAACTAAGCTGTGGATAGACTACATACACCGACGACTATCACACGCCGGCGTCGAAACTACAATTAATGAATGCCGCCAACACTACTGGATAGTACGACTACGGCCCGTAACACGAACCGTCGTAAGCAGCTGCTTACCTTGTCGCATAAGAAAAGACAAGCCGCCACAGCCTCCAACTGGAAATCATCCGCCGTGTCGCCTGGCCCATCATCGAAGACCATTTACCTACACCGGGCTGGACTATTTCGGCCCATTGGCAGTCGCCGTCGGCCGCTCAACAGCGAAGCGCTACGTCGCCATCTTCACGTGTTTAACTACGCGGGCCGTGCATCTGGAACTAGCGGTGAGCCTATCAACCGATTCAGCCGTCCTAGCGCTACGCCGCTTCATAGCGAGGCGCGGATGCCCTACAGAGATATGGTCTGATAACGGCACTAACCTACATGGAGCGGACCGCGAGTTGCGACGAGCTATAGAAAATGCTACGGAAGAAGAAGCGAATAGAAAAATCATCAGTTGGCGATATATACCACCCGGGGCCCCCTTCATGGGAGGCGCATGGGAGCGGCTGGTGAAGTCAGTGAAGACAGCCCTGGCAGCGACGCAGCAGCCTCGTCACCCTACTGAAGAAGTCCTCACCACGCTCCTTGCCGAAGCCGAGTACAGTGTCAATAGCCGCCCACTGACACACGTCTCCGTATGTCACGAGGACCCAGAAGCCATCACTCCGAACCACTTCCTCCTCGGCGGTTCAGCGTGTGTGCCCACACCGGGCTCATTCACAGACAGCGACCTCATCAAGCCTGCACATTGGCGCGCGGCCCAGCGGCTCGCCGACATATTTTGGTCGCGGTGGGTGCGTGAGTACTTGCCGGAGCTACAAAACCGGCGGGAGCCCCACGGACAAGGCACACCAATCAAGACAGGCGACGTAGTGTTCATAGCAGACAACACACTACCGCGCAACACATGGCCACGAGGAGTGGTCACAGCCACATACCCGGGAGCGGACGGCGTGGTGCGCGTGGCGGACGTGCGCACCAGCGGCGGTATCCTGCGGCGTCCTACGAAGAAGATAGTCGTCATCCCCACAGAACTGGTCGCCCTCCAACGTGATTGCAACGTCATAGGATCCGATGCACGGCGGGAGGAATGTTCGGGACGACCATAGGCTTTTATAAATAGTATAGTTTTTGTAAATATGTCTAGTAATTTCATTAGAATAGTAAAAATTGTTAAGAAATATGGTCCACTTCGATGAAAAATTGTCAAATAATTAATAATAACTCTTTTGTATTTTAATTTATAGTTTTAAGGTGTATGTTTATTAAAATATTCCATTATTCTTCTTTAATTACAACCCATAGTAATAGTATAGACACATAGATTTAGATAATATAGGTATAAAAGTGTAATTAGCATAGTGAAAATAAACAATAAAATTGGTACAAAAATAGCGCGAGACACCGGCTCTCTTTAAGGTAACGCCGCGCGCCTTCAATTTCAAGGGGCGCGCGCCGTACGATATGTTCACTTCGGCGCACATCAAGATAGCAGCTCTTCAACTAGCAACAGTTCCCAGCCTAGAAGAAATTAATAGAAAAAGAAGCCTGCGTCTCGCTCTACAATATCGCCATAGAAAATTACATCGGTGTTTTTCTTCCTCCACACCAGCGCCACGTACCGTCCCGTACAGGTACAGAATCTTAAAAAAGAACTACTAAAATTTTTAAATACAAAAAATTCAATGTCGGTCAGTAGCAGCTACCTACTACCATTTAGGTTCAACCCCACCCATGTTTTTTTTTTACACAACAGTACGTGACTTGACATTCTATTAAAATACAAACAAAAATACCGCTTTTCATAACACCGAGTCGAAATATCATGTTTGAAAAGCGGTTCGGCTACAAACATTTTTTATTATATTTTTTTCTATCAATTCTATCAAATTGGCTTACATCACAGCAGAGATTTAAAAAAAATATTTTTTCGTAGTTATTTCGAATTCGAATTTGAGGTTTTTGTAATACAAAAAAAGTGGTGGCTTTTTTTAATCACTGGATTTCAATGATTTTGTGTTTCTGTGAATTTCAATTTTACCTATATTAGGTTATTCGAAAACATCAAGTCTCCTAGATAGTGATTGGCTGACAGACTTAATATCAGTAATAAAATGTAAGCTTTATTATGGGTGCAATATCAAAATTGCACTGCTTATAGTATAACTGCTTAAAGTAGGTCATATTTGACCTGATTGTTATTTTTAGTATTAACTAAAAATATTTAGTTTTTCAAATAACCCTGTATACGAGTAAATGTACGGAATAACTATAGAACACCTTCATTATTATCATTATCACCAGTATCCAAACGTCCACTGCTGGACATAGGCCTCTCCCAATGACAGTTGTCATTTCGGGGGATTCTTCTCAGTCACTACGCTTGGCAGGCAAGTTGTGCCAAGTCAAACGATGCCTGGTCGTTTCTTGGATCCTTGTTTGTCTTCTATAACAAAATACAAAAAAAAACTAAGTTACCTAAGCGAAAAACTTACTATAATATTGTTGTTAAAACTCCTAAAACTTTCTATAAAGTATCGGATTTCTCCAAGGAAAATAATGTTATCATCCCATCAATATCATTGAATCTTCTTAAGCGACATAAACTCAAAAATTCTCTGAAAAGATTACCTTGTCTCCGTTGTTTGTGCTTCACGCAATATGTCAACGTCATCATTATTCATACTGTCACTTCCGAATCAGAGGTTGAGTATTACAAATCTTTTTGCAATAGTATAGGATTCCGATATACAGCGAACTTCACCGAGATATTTATTTGATGAAACTTATTTTTTATTATAATTTAATATGTCAATAAATAAATTGGATTGGATGTTGTTAAACATTTCACCGGTTTGTTTATTATTTTTCCTTTGACATTTGAGACTTATGTATTTCTATTTTTGACATTTATGATCAACATTTGTGACGTTAGTTAATTTTATGCATATGTGTACATTGTAAGCTAGTATGTAAATAATGAATGAATAAATAAATTAGATAAATTATACATATAGGTACCAATCGAAAATATGAAGTCCTATAGAATATTCAAACGTTAGGTTGCCTATTCTTTTCTATTTACAACTCCAGTCAGGTTAGCCAGGTATAAATAGGTAGGTACCTAAATCAACACTAACATTTTGCACCGGTTTAATTAATTCAATCAGTCAACAGCCCTGGTCTGTCCACTGCTGAACGCAGGCCTCCTTTAATTCGCGCCACATTTCTCTATCCCGGGCTTACTCCATCCAGCAAATCATATCCTGGACTAAAATTTGCAACCCACCTGCAATATATTTATTTACATATTTAATTAATCATTAAATAGGTTTTATCAAATAAACATCTCGGTGAAGATAGTTGTATATCGGGATCTTTGACTACAAGTACACACGCAAATTTTGCATGTAAAAAAACCTACAAGATTGACACTTAAAATGAACCTTACTTGTATGCAAATAAGACATTGCAAGTAGCGTAAAGATTTTTACCGTGTTGATTACTTCCGTGGCGATTACTTAACTCAGTTTGAGTCTTCGGCGTGTAATAACAGAGTTTGAATTAGCGTTGGTCTTGTTATTGAGTATCGGTAACAAATATTCTTTTTCGAATGAAGAAGTAATCCAAATTGAATCTCGCGCTGTAATTTAATTTACACCAGGCGCCCTTTGAGAGTGTTCACCGATTTTTATCCGTCGGCTAAGTTAATTTGTGGCGTTATATCGTCGGTGACGCTCAGCTTCCATTAAGTTTTGTGTTAAAATAAAATCTTCGACACGAAGGCTTGATATTATTAAATGGATGTTTCGACTTTAACGTTTTGTTGTGGAATTAAAATTTAGGACACTTAATATGTATGTAGATACGTATTAACCTACCCAAGAGGTGGTTTTCTACAGAGTTATTCCTTTAAAATTGGAAGATCTTTCCCTTAGAGCTGGGGTACGTTCTGGCGTTATGCCAATCCCAGACCGACCACAGTGATCTCTGTTTCCGATGCGGTCAGCCTGGACAAGAGGCATGTCACTTCATCATCATCATCAGCCTATTACAGTCCACTGCTGGACATAGGCCTCTTCAATTGTTCGCCACAGGGCAAACATCTGGAGGATATACCCATAATCACCACGCTGGGCAGGCGGGTTGGCGATCGCAGGGCGTAGCTTCTCGCTCCGGTGACGCTGCTGCCCGTCATCGGTCTGTGGTATTTTGGCATGTCACTGCACTTGCCTAAGTGTTTGTTGTAGCTGTGGCAACTGCTGGCAAAGGCCCGAAGAGATTCTCCTAAAAAAAATCAGGCACAGGATACACGGACACGGCTTAACGCCTTCCGTTGAACGGGATGAACCAACGCTAACTTTCTCTCATATTACATACAAAAAATATGTCTATGTCGCCCATAGCCATTGGGTCACCTTATTTAATTTGCCATTTAACCACCTAGCTAAGCTTCGTCTAGCTATAGTGTTAAACGTTGCAGTCATCAAGTCGGATCATCAAACCACGTATAACCGTGTGATTGAATGACGTTATTCAGTCTAAGG
Source organism: Conogethes punctiferalis (assembly GCA_031163375.1). Taxonomy (NCBI): domain Eukaryota; kingdom Metazoa; phylum Arthropoda; class Insecta; order Lepidoptera; family Crambidae; genus Conogethes; species Conogethes punctiferalis. Next base: position 16,149,336 of record CM062085.1, on the reverse strand, counting down.
GCTAGCTGTTTGATTGAGTGATTAGTGACTGATTTTAACCAGTTGGCTACGTCATAATATCTATTGCAGATTTGCTAAATCTTTTTTGATCACAATACTAACTTTGTAGTTTGCATACAGTTTACACTATGCAAGAAGCCAACAATATAACTATGTAGAAAAGAAAAGATTGCACGCTGTAGCCGCTGCCCCAGTTACTTTTATACTAAGCCTATTGTAGTCATAGTAATATGCAAATTCATTGTCGCCCATAGGATGAGAAACAAAGGACATTTATCCGACTGAGCTACAAAACGTGGATTACATACGCGCGGAATCGGGACAATGAAGCAAACCAGTTCGTAATCTGTTTAGCTTGTATATTCACCTATCATAACATGAGGATTTTGGTGGTAAACTGAACCTTGTTGCTTTGGGATAGATTTTTTAATAGTCGCACAATACGGAACAAAAATATTTCAATCTGTGTGGTGACTGAAAATTATACAAATTTAAATTGTGGTAGTAAGAGATGACAAATAGACTTCTTTATATTGGGGGATGTAAGGGAGCGACCCATTACCCTTTCGCTCTAAGCCACCCTCACCTGCCCGCGGTGCATCCTGCTGAATAACAGACGAGGCTCTGGCAACCGACTGGTAGTGGTACAGCCACCACGATGGAAGGTGTAGCTAAATACTACAGGTCAGTGACGGGCATCAACGTCACCGGAGCGAAGAGCTACGCCCTGCGATCGCCAACCCGCCTGCCCAGCGTGGCGATGATGTACATCCTCTAGATTGCCTTAAGTGGCGAACAACTGCGATAGGCCGATGATGATGATGATTCTCCATCGTAGGCTTCAATATCGCTTAGTATCAGGTGGCCAAGTGCAAACTCATTAAAAACCAAATAAAAAAGATTGTATAGGACTGAATGTTCTGCACATTGTTCTAACATTTTTGTGAACATGCACATATTGTTTACAGCTGCATCAAAGCAAACTCGTTTGTATAGATTGAGCGATGTTACTTTATCGATGCGGCCATGCGTGTGCATCGGGACGAATTGGTGCGAGCAGAGAAAGAATATCTCTGTCGGAGCGGCACTATCGATGAACGTAGTTTTTATTTTAACGTTTTTTATTGTTTGACATTTGTAAACGAACGTCAAAGGAATGTATTAAAGATAAAGGCATGTAGAGATGTTACATGAAGTTAACGCGGAAGAGGACGTTACTGCGCGCGTACGCGATAGTTACTTTCGCTCGAGCCGCCATCGTATACGCACCTTGGAATGGGATTCTAATCGTTTTGCATCGCGCCTTATGTGTGCCATTTTAGTTACAAAGTGATAGTGTCTGGTTAAAAATAAAATCAAGTAGCTTTTGGTGTTTTTATTTCAACGATCCTGCGATGCGTGAAGATGAAGACCCTGCATCTGAGATATTCACTTAGAATATCTATCTATCTACGACTTCGAATAATTAACTGCCTGTTTAAAGACCTAAATGTACAACAATCGTATACCTTATCCAGTTCTAAGTGTGTTTGGTGTGTATTCATTCTGGATCTATTCATCTATTTAACTACCTTGATACCTCATCCAAAGTCCTCAAAACTTTTCAAACTCTCAATTGTCACCGTGCGATTTTCTTTCGATCTCAAAAGGCGACTGCACGTGTTTGTCTTTATAACTTAATTCAATGACACTACGAATATATTCACCAAAAGAACAGATCAAAACGAACGGACTATGCATTTTGTTTAACTACCTTGATACCTCGTCCATAGTCCTCAAAACTTTTCAACCTCCCAATCGTCACCGTGCGATATTCTTTCGATCTCAAAAGGCGACTGCACGTGTCTATCTTTAGGTACACAACCGCCCTTTGATGTGTCGAGTGGCCCTCCACGTTGCGTCTGGCGCGATGAAAGACCCCTCCTACAGCCTTAGACATCAAACGTTCTGATTCGCTTTTACACCTTGGAGTAGGCAGTTACGTAGACATGAAGACTTGCCGGATTCTTTGACGGTTACACAAAACACGCTAATTAAAATACGACACTTCGTTAAGGTGTGCTGTGAAAGTGGGCAATTTCAGTGCGGTGTTATTTAATGAGGTTCTCGTTTCAAATGTTTTATATATTGGTAACTTATAGCCTAGGTAGACTCTGAAACATATATAATGTCTTTTTTTATTTGGTGGCAACCCAGCTCTCCGTGGGCAATTTGGGCATAAATTACCTACTGCCAAAGTCACTCGACTTTATTGTCACTCGAGAATCGACGAAATTACAATAAACTCGTGCATTAATAATAATATTTTATTTATTTCCTCCACAATTACAAGGGTATACATTACAATTCAAACATGGTTTAAACATATTGCTCTTAAGCAATCCCATCATTGTAGGAGGCTGGTGCCTGATGTAGGCTTAGTAAAAGCCTGTATTACAGGTCACCAGGGCTCCCCCGCAGATAGTGATTGAATAATTTTTGGAGCTTGCAATATTAGTATATTTATAGTTGTACACTATCGTGGATTGTTTAAAAAGTCATGATTTTTTTTATCTCTGGCTTTATTTCAGTTTGAAATCTATTCTATATTTAAGAGCGGGCTCTCCAAACACAAGTGCCTACGCACTTAAAAGGAGATTCCGATCATTTAACAGTTGATGTAAATATGATACTGAATAAAGATTTTATTTATTATTTATTTTATTAAACGTTGTGGTTTTTCCTAAGGATAGGCAGTGGCAAGGCTCTGCCCCCGGCTTTGCTGATGTCCACGGGCTGTTCAGCATTGGATAAAACTATTTGCTTGTCTGCCATCAAAAATTATAAGAAAAATCATGTGAATAAGTTGAATAATATATAGTTGAATGCTTCACAAAAAAATCAGAAGACTAATCAATTTAACTTTTAACTAAAAATTTCTCTTTTTCCCAACCTCGCTTACTTTGTCGCGTCACAACATTTTCTTCACTGTTTTTTAACTTGTTTTCGACATCAGTGTTCATAATTCGGTATATTTTCGTCGCTCCCTCAATATTTCATGATATAGAGAGGTAGGGCATAGCGAATCTTCGCTCAAATTGAGCCGCCCGTCCGGGGAAGGACCTCCACCCTATAGAATACCGCAGTCAAATGACCTCTGGGTCGTGTTTCTGCCGGTGAGTAGGGTTTCCGGAGCCCGTGGGGAGTTAGGGTTGGGCCGGCATGGGGGTGGCAACTGACTGGTGACTGACCAGTTACTTGCCCGTTGTCACAGCGACTTGGGCTTCTCTTTCGCTTTCCATCAGGCGTAGGGAAGCCATTATGTCGAGCCACTATAAAAAAAATATCACTATTTAACATCAGACGACTGCTTACTCATCTGCCATTCCTTGTAAATAAAAAATCTTATTATTAAAATAAAAATCTTTTCATGGCATTTGAGGATTTCAAAAATAAATAATCAGAAGACTAAAAATTTACGTAATAAAAACATTCTCCTTCGCGTGGCGTCACAACATTTTCTTCACTGTTTTTAAACTTGTTTTCGACATCAGCGTTCATAACTCGATATATTTTCGTCGCTCCGTCAATATTTCAAAGGTCACGCACTCGCTCAGTGGCTCTCGTCGACATGAAAGGGAAATTCTGCCAACACTGCACCGAACAAAGGCGAAACACTCTTTCAAAGGACTCCTTAGAGTTGATTCAAAATCTTGTAATCGTCGGCTTTAAACTTTTTTTTTCTCGCAGAACGCTGGGGAGCATCAAAGTACGCTAATACTCATTTTCACCGACCACTTATAAGATAAGAGGCTCCTAAACCTAATTTAGGTGGCAGGTGGTTGAGTGGTAGTGAACGCTGCCTCCGACGCAGTGGTACAAGTCGCGGCTTCGATTTCTGCACAGTACAAACATTTGTGTACATGAACATGTCTGTTTGTATTAGTATAATGTATTTGTTTACAAAAAAGTACTACCTAAGTAAGTATATACCCATAGTACAAACTTCGGCCTATTTTGAGACTAGATGGCGCTGTGTGGCCCAGTATGTCATGGTTTAGATACGTATTTATTATTTAGTAACTAGCGTCCCGCCCTATCATATGAAACCTCTAAATTAACCAATGTTTCTCTATTACATTAAAAAGCCGCATCAAAATCCGTTGCGTGGTTTTAAATATCTCATAGATCTTTAAATAGGGACAGACTGACAGCCAGACAAACAAAAGTGACTTTGTTTTATACTATTTTGTAATAAGTAATGTCAAAGCAAATAAATACCTTTTAACACGATCTTAGCTCAAAAGCTTATTTAAGAGATAAAATCATTGATTTGAGATAGATATTTTTATATCTACCTATCTTATTTATTTATTACGCAGTCACAACTGAAAATAATTCAATTAAACTTGCTAAAGCCAAAGGATTATATAACCCATATCTTCCCAAGACTCGAAATCATAAAATATTCCCGGTTTTTATTACGTATATTTAAAAAATACCTCTTCAATAAGACAAAAAATGACCTTAAATTTTTCAGACTTTTATGGAACCTGAATTTCAAGACCGCACCTTAAATGGGGCGCTGGGAAAATATGCCCATGGATTTTGTATGGAGAAATAATATACGCGATGTTATGTTGGACCTCTATTATTTGCAAAATTAAGAGATATTAGACTAATTAAAAATTATATATAATCAAAGTAATAAATAAAGTGTAGAAAAATATACTTTACAGTGTAAGTGGAATAGGTAATTCAGGACAATGGTGATGGAAACCCACGTCACATAATTTGCTGCAACGAAACTTCGTATGTTTGTAGCCTTTATGAGATCGAATTCGGGTTGTTTCTTTTTATAGTGATATAGCATAGTAGCTTTCTTTTGCCTGATGGAATGCCAAAGCGAAGACCAAGTCACTGCGGTAATGGACAACTAACCAAATCAATTATATTTTTTCGGGTTCGGTAGTCGCCAGCCTGACGGGTAAACCCTGTTACTGGTGGAGACGATGGAATCTAAGGACACCTTAGTCGATTCATACAGCTCCCACATGAATGAGATAGGACGATGATTTGTATTGTTTGTCTGCCACCGCATGGTTTCTTATTATGTAGAGATGCATTATGCATTACGCATGTGGTCTCATCAATTCAGTCAATTTTTTAGTTTTTTTCTGGAGTGACAAAAGAGACAATGTTGCTTTTCCTAAGATATAGGGGGCAAGGTAAGGGGGTAAGGTTATACTATTGTAGGTAAATGATAAAACATAGTGAGAATCTTTTACGTATAGTGCTTTTAAGTGTCGATACAATTGGTACTCGTTATTAGCACACACATTTATCGGTAACAAATGATTTATTAGTACCATTTATTCATTATTATTGCCAACATTTTGAGAAAACCTATCGATTCCACCCATACAAGAAGCTTTTTTCATCAGGGCAGAGTCTGTTATGGCTGGTATAATTTTATAAACTTTCAATAAATAACAAATATAACATAAATTATTGCATAAAACATATAAAAGGTACGTAAAAATAAAATTAAGGTAGTCAAAATCCACGGTGCCTCCTGTTCCCAGCGCACCTTAAATGGGGCGTTATATATAACCTGACAAAAGACATATATAAAAACAAATTTTCTTCATATTCATAACGTTACCCAATAGTACAAAACCTTTTAAAAACATAACAATAACGCTTCATAAAAAACCACAATGGCTATCTCGTGGCATTAAATTATGCAGTAAAAAGAAAAGAAACCTTCTATGGCAATATAGACATAATCCGTCACAATCAAATAAATTCAAATTTAAAACGTATTCATCCATATATAGAAAGGTGATTAGGCTAACTAGGCGTGCACAAAATAACTACACTATTAAAACGTCAGTTAACAAGTCTAAAAGTATATGGAAAATGGTAAACAGTTCTAAACACAATGCGCCTACTGAACCTATTTCGGAAATACATTTAGATGACAGAATTATCACAGATTCATATGATATATGCAATGCATTTAATGACTTTTTTATAGATAAGATTCAGCCAACAAACAGCGACAATACTCGATGTTCTGCGGGCTTATTAATGAGTGACAAATCTTTATTTATGACTCCTTGTATACCATTGGACATATTGAGAATAATTCGTTCACTGAAAAATACTGCAAGCGTAGGGTATGACGACATTTGTACAAAGGTAATAAAACATGTTTCGATACCAATATGTAAGCACCTATCACACATACTCAACTTAGCTATTGCTGCTGGTGTTTATCCTAGTGAACTGAAAGTAACGATCATAAAACCATTGTTCAAAAAACAAACTAGAGAGCAGATGCAATTTTATCGGCCAATAGCTCTTCTACCAGTATTCTCGAAAATATTTGAAAAATATATATCTGAAAAAATATACAACTTTGTAGAAAAGCACAACCTTCTTGTCAAGGAACAAAACGGTTTTAGACGTAACAAAACAATAAATATGGCAGTGTTTGACTTTTTAAATATAATTATAAATAATGTTGATAAAAGAACACCAGTTTGTGCCATCTACTGTGACATGACGCAAGCATTTGATTACGTCAAACATAACCTTCTAATAAATAAGCTAGAAAGTTATGGAATTAGGGGAAATATTCTTCAACTGATTGAATCTTACCTGACAAATAGAAAACAGTATGTGCAAATTTCTAAAATCAATCCTTCAACTAAAAAGGAAGAAATATACAAGTCTCGAGATCGTATTATGCAATATGGTGTTCCACAGGGGAGCGTACTAGGTCCATTACTTTTTATATTATATATAAATGACATTACAAAGACAGTGAAACATCCTATGACTTTGTTTGCGGATGATAGCACCATTGTTATAGAGTGCAAGGATAGGGGCAATTACGAAGCCGAAATAAACAGTGCATTAGAATGTGTAATAACATGGTTAGGAAACAATAATTTAAAGATTAATCTGGATAAAACAAAATTAATGCAATTTAGTCAAAGATTACTTAAATGTTCTAATAGTATGAATATACATTATGAGAATCAACCAGTTACTGAAACGGACACTACTACTTTTCTTGGTCTAGTTATTGATAAAAAACTTAATTGGAAAGCACATATTGAAAAGTTGACTAAAAAGGTTAGCAAATGTTCCTACGCACTCTTCAAACTCGCCCCTGTATTGAATACTGATGCTCTTATAACTGCATATCACGGTATGGTGGTCTCGCTACTAAGATATGGAATAATATTTTGGGGTAATTCTGCAAATATTGACGTTGTTTTTAAAGCCCAAAAAAGGTGTCTGCGTGCTATATTTGGCTTAAAACAACAAACCAGCTGCAGACCGTATTTTAGAAAGTATAAATTGTTAACGCTGACATCTTTGTATTTATATGAAGTCGCTGTGTTTGTTAAATCTAATCCAAAATATTTTGTAAAAATGACTGACATCAGCCACCGCCGGCAAAGAGACGAAAGCAAATTATGTGTATGCGTAGCCAATACGGCACTTAAGCAGAAAAGTATTCTAGGTATGGGTCCCCGTATATATAATAAACTGCCAAAAAGTATTAGAGATCTTGACATTACAGAATTTAAGCATAGACTAAAGAATTTCCTCATTGATAAATGTTATTATAATGTAAATGATTATCTGAATGATGTTGAAGTTTTAAATTTTAAGTGTTTATAGTATGTAATAAGTATTTTGACATTATTATCTTGTATTCTATTTGGACTGTATTTAATTTTTAATTTCAATTTTATTTTATTTTTTATTTTCGCTTTGACATTATCTTTATTTTATTTTAATTGGATTATGAAATAGCAATGTCAGAATCTGATCAAATTAAATCAAATTTGTACGCTTTTCTAGGCAAAACATGCAGAACTCATTTATGTATTTAACAACTGTTACTCACTCATGTTTCTACAAATAAAAATATCTTTATCTTTATCTTATCTTTACAACTAAAATTATCAATGATTATTGTAAGAGTTACAACTTACTTTTTGTTGGCATTGACTTTGGTTGAAATTCACAAAATTCGAAGATTTATAAATACTTTACGTATGAGTGAAATCACTATCAAATTTTATGAGTTTAACCGCAATGGCGTCTAGTGTAAGATAAAATTTTAAAATCTACCCACACTTTCATAATTTTTTATTTTGTCATGTAAAATTCAAGTGCACCTTAAATGGGGCGGTGGGAAGATATGGGATAAAGCAGCAGGGTTACCTGAAATTAATTTCAAGATCCTTATTTAAAAAGTACTAAATTTAGAAGAGGGATTTCAATCTTTTGTACCTTACTGCTCTAATCATAGAGTTTCATTTGACGTCGAACTTTTGGACAGAGCTATAAGCATAAATGGCTATTGACTAGGCAAATGCTTGATTACACCAATGTTCCGCTCTGAATGGCACAGAAATTGAGTGAGAGACTAATCCTAGGTTCGAACTGTCTAAGTCTTTGATGTCTACTGTTATATCAGGAACTACGGTTATCCATCTTGTTCATCTTTTTCATGGTTGCTTGCCCGCTGTCGCAGTGACTTGGGCTTCTCTTTCGCTTTCCATCAGGCGTGGAGAAGCCATTATGCCGTGCTACTATAAAAAAAAAAAAAATCGAAAACACTGGTGGCGTAACAGTTAGAGCGTTAAAATGGGTAGGAACCAAAGCTTCCGGTTCAAGGTCAAGTCAATTTGTGAAATGATTTTTTTTTAATGTGTGATAGTAAATGCCGCATGTAGACCAAGTTCACCTTGCTCGATCTTGTTCATCTCGCGTCCAGCACTTGCCAGTCATCTTGCGCCGATCGACGCTGCATCTTCTGGCCTGAGGGTGTTCTACACGCAGAAGACAGAAGCGTTATCCACTCTAGAATTCGTTTACCCTAACGGTTATCGGTTCTACAGAAGGTATGATCAGCCTACTACCACTGCAGTATGCAAACTCAGCTAACCTGCATACATTTCAGTCTGATCGAATTTCGACATACATAGCTTTGATTTTTTATTTATTTAATCTTTATTGCACATAAAATTTGTACAAAAGGCGGACTTAATGCCGCGTAGGCATTCTCTACCAGTCAACCATTAGGCTAAGCAGAAACAGTAAGAAGGTAGTGTGCTACAAACAAATAAGTAAATATGAGACTTTTAGGAAGACCCAAAACAAAAAGGACTGATAAAGAATAAAAAAAATGTTTTTTATTTACTATACTTATACTAATAATATCCCTCTTAATATACTAACTATTAGCAAATTAGCGATGAAAATTCAAACGCAAAATCAAAGTCAGAGCTCTCAACGACCCTTCTATACTCCACAATCCCCACATCAAAACCCCTTTCATAACTCGGGGAAAAACACATCTCAACTAACGACACCCAATAATAACCGCCACTCCTGGCAGTACATTAAACGCAATTAACTTTTAGTTAATTACAAGACCGTTCGAACAATAAAACGTGATATTAGCACCTAGCGATCAATGGGATACCGTCGTAGACTTCAATTATCATTCCAAACATCGGGGGATTAATTAAATTTCGCGATACTATGAATGAATCGTAACGAAATAGGGGAAGGGTTGTACCTAATAGAGTGATGTTTTCACGCTGTTTTGTGATTGGTGTTGGTGAGTATGTCGGTATTTGCTGCCCTACTGACGCTGTGAGTTTGCTTTTATCGAGTTTCAAATCGATTTTGTGTGAATCCGATTATTTTGGTTGATGAGCTCTGGGTTCATTTGAGGTAATCTGCCGGTTTTTTCGTTTTATTAGATAAATGTGTCAAAGGAAAGAACTCATCTTTAATCTATACTAAAATTATAAAGCTGAAGAGTTTGTTTGTTTGTTTGAACACGCTAATCTCAGGAACTAGTGGTCCGAATTGAAAAATTCTTTTTGTGTTGAATAGACCATTTATCGAGGAAGGCTTTATGCTATATAACATCACGCTGCAACTACTAGGAGCGAAGAAATAATGAAAAATGTAAAAAAAACGTGGAAAAAATAACTATTCCACGCGGACGAAGTCGCGAGCACAGCTAGTATTGTATATAATTATTTGATAATATTAAATTATTATCAATTCTGAATCATAGGAATGGCATCCCTTTGTTTTAACTATCCTCTAGCCAAGGGTTGTCTGAAGGTGATCATTAATAGAGATAAGGCCTCCGATATTGTACATCAAAATGATATAATATATGCCCATTACACTCGGATTTCAAAACAGATTTGGTTATAACCTAACTCATCGACAAGAAATAAAGAATTATTGTTAATTTTATAATATTTATAGTTTGATGTTTCAATACAAGTAATCAAAAAGTTCTTATTTTGTGCCAAATTTTACAAATAATTCTTAAATAGAAATCTAAATATTCTTTATTGCACACCATACAGTTGGCTTAAATTCCAATGGACAGTAAATAAATAGAACTGTTGCTCAAAACAATATAAGAATTACCTAATTAAAATAATCTTATCATTATTGTATGCTGCATAATTCTGTAAGACCCGACCCATCAGCACCACAGAGTTAAACCCCCGTAGCGCACTAATCCCTAATGCCCGAGGTCTGTTTAAGGTCCATTAGTTAATATTAATATTAATGCGGAAATACGGATTTCGGAAAATGATTGTATCTCTGATGTACAAATTAATAAATTTCGAAAAGGCCACCATAGTCTGGAAGGTATGCGGATGGCAACGCTGTCCAGCAGGTGTTCGGGAGTGGAAAGCTTATCGAGATCAGTCACTAAGTAGCAGTCATCTGGTTGAATCTAATCAAAAAAATATCAACACTGTTCATATCTTTTTGATCATGTTTGACGCTATATTTGTTTTGGTGACTACTAACGCCGCGTGGGAAAAAAATGAACTAAATTACAATGACCTGCCTGCTTTTACGTCGGCCCTGTTCAAAGAGCTTTGTTTCAATCCGCTACCTAGTTGGATGTTAAGTGACGCGTGTTTAGTCAACGTTTGGTCTAGTCATTCAATTAAATGTCGGCATTCAATGAACTCGCTAGCCATTCAATTGAATAGAAGATTCAACCAGATGACTGCGACAGCTATATAACCACAGTTATCTTATTTTGCATAAGCTCAAACGCATCACCATTTCAATAAACCAACGAACACTCATCATTTAGATACACAATCAAAATTTATTGTCAACAGAGACAGTCATAAACTCCAGGGCGAAAACAAATAAATTCCACGTTTCCATAAATATTTATACCGAAGTTCGAAAGACTGAATGTAACTAGCGTTCCATTAAAATGTAAAGAGTACTCCGGCTGGGATTTGTCAATCAATGAGGAACTAATTGGAGAAGGCTTTCCCGTCATAATATAACTAGATGAAGTGTCTCATACAAATTCATTGGGGAAAAGTGTTCACGAACACTGTTTGAAGTAAGAAAGAGAAGGTTCAGTTGGAAATTTGAGCGAAATGTTTTTGTCTTTTGTTACGGTACGTCATCAAAATATATACATCATTATCAGCTTACGTACGAGTACACCGCTCGTGGGGGGTTAGGGTTAGGCCGGCATGGCGGTGGCAACTGACAGGTAACTAACCAGTTACTTGACAGTTGTCACAGCGTCTTGGGCTTCTTTTTCGCTTTCAATCAGGCGTAGGGAATGAAATCTAGACAGTAGTTTTTTCTTAAACGTCATATATCAAATTACCTAATTTTTTTCATTCAATCAGTGGTACGGAACCTTACGTGCGCGAGTCCGACTCGCACTTGGCCGGTTTTTCAACCGTACGGCTAACACACTGTGCGGTGAACAACCGTGTCGTGGACAAGAGGCCTAATGTTCAAGTCACTGGTATACTCGTATGTTTCGTTAGAATTAGCTAGGCAATTCTACAAAATTGCTCTGTTGTTATTTGTTATGAAGGACTTGAAACAATGTCGTGACCTGCTCCGCGGGTCACGGTTTGTGCTGAGTCAGTGAAATTAATTGATTGCGGAGCTCGCTCATTCAGTAATAATTGTATTTCCTTTGTATATTATTCTTGAGCTACACAACTTATAACAAGCCCTCTAATATTCAATGATTTTCTTTTTTTTTCAGGAACATGGCAGAGATGTACATGTGAGGACTTTTTACATTGGACGACGTTTTTTTTTATGTTCCGTTTTAAGTGTTTTTCTTATTTTTCTTTCTTACTTGTATTGTGTACTGCAGTTACCACATTAGATAGATTGGTAGATAGATATTCTTTATTGCACACGAAATAGTCTACTTAAAACTAGATACAAAGACATATTATAGTACAACTTAGGCAGCCTTATCGCTTAAAGCGATCTCTTTCAGGTAACCCTTGGGCAGAGGATAATTAAAAGAAGGGGTAAGGTGCACATTTACGAATTAAGACCACTAATAAGATTGCCACATTGTGGCAGCTGATCGATGGATGGTGTTAGATCACAATCTAGAAATAAATAATATGTTAAAATGCGAACAACTGGAGAGGCCTATGTCTAGCAGTGGACTACAATTGGCTGAAGATGATAATGATATATCCATGTATATGCATTGTTTATTCGTTTTAAGTACGTTTTAAGAGAGGTAGGGCATAGCGAATCTTCGCTCGAATTGAGCTGCCCGTCCGGGGAAGGACCTCCACCCTATAGAATACCGCAGCCAAATGACCCCTGGGTCGTGTATCTGCTAGTGAGTAGGGTTTCCGGAGCTCGTGGGGGTTTGGGGTTGGGCCGGCATGGCAGTGGCAACTGACAGGTAACTGACCAGTTACTTGCCAGTTGTCACAGCGACTTGGGCTTCTCTTTCGCTTTCTGTCAGGCTTAGGGAAGCCATTTTGTCGAGCTACTATATAAAAAAAAAGTTGTGATGACCAAGAATAACAAAAAATTCTTATTCTTAAATTCTATGTTTGTGTCTGACGACGACAATCCCCAAAAGAACAGACACATCCACGCGTGTGATTGCCCCAAATCCGACATGAAGAAAATATAAGCCGGATCAAAAGAAAAGATGCTAATACAGGAGCGAAACTAATAAGCCGGCCATTCTTTATAACACGGGCGTGTTTCAAACAAAGGCCTATTCAAATAGGGGGCCTCGGCTCTCGGGCCCAGTAATCACGGCTCCAATCGCTTTGATTGACCTTTATGCAAATCCCGAATTTGCTCAGGAGCCAGTAGGTCGGTTAATTGAATAATTAACCTGGACGCATTCCTGTATTTAAATAATCGTGTTTATACAGACAGCTGTGTGCTTTTTGACTGATTTTTCTCTCCGGTTTCCTTTTCGGGGTCGTGAAATGACTGACTAAGTTTGGTTATTTACTCGCTTGTCTATAATTTCGTTTCCATGGGCTGTATATCATTTGGTTATTAAATAAATAAATAACGCAAGACGTGCCACGCTAGACCACACAGCGCCATCTAGCCCCAAGCTAAGCTGAAGCTTGTACTATGGGTACTAGACAACTGATAAACTTACTTAGATATTTTTTTTTGTAAATAAATACATATTATACATAGAAAACACCCAGACCAATACAAACAGACATGTTCATGCACACAAATGTTTGTAATGTGTGGGGATCAAACCCACGACCTTTGGCTCAGAAGGCAGAGGCCACTACCAATTGAGCCACCGAGCCAGTCTAAGTATTGTTACTAAGTCACGCCAACACTTTGCAAGTTTTAGATATTAGATTTTGATAAAATAGCAACTAGGTGTAGGTAGCTTTAACTTTAGAAAATTATAATTTAGGCTATCTTTAGGTTGTCTGGAAGGCATCGCTTGCTAGCGATAAGACTGTCTAATTTCACCACAAGAGGTAATACAATCTTTCTGTAGATGTTTGTATTTTGTACAATAAAAAATATCTTGGAATATCTATCTATCTATAGGGGTATACCTATATAAAAATGCCTAGATCAGACTAACCAACTTTTGAAATAAAATTAACAGTGGTAAAATTTATAATTAACAATGGTTTTAAAGATATAGTAAAGAATACATAGAGACGGACAGACAGGCAAAAGCGACTTTGTTTTGAAATATTTAGTGATAGTGTAGCTGAAACCTTAGAGACACCTGAGAAGTGATAGGTACATTTTAAATTTATACTCATTTGAACTTCACAACACTCTTTTGCTTAATGCGAAATTGCGAATTTCGTATTGCGACTTAGGTGCGTCGTTAAATTGACATTTTATTTAAACGCGAATACTCGTATTATTGTTTATTTTTCAAAATGGAAAGCTTAGCAGTATTTTTTTATTTGTTGGACACAAAATGATTGCTTTTTAAATGAACTAGGCTTATTTCGGTATATTTAAACAGTATTGATGACAATAAGATGAAACGTATTTAAGGGTTCTAGAGCAGTTAACTTTTTAGTCTTTGTATGAGTTCGTAAGTAATTTTTAACAACCATCGGCAAATTAAATTATACTGCAAAAGTTTTATTCAAAAATAAACTTTAATTACTTTATTCCTATTTCATAATAACAAATCACTAAAATCAGGGCGAGGTAAATCACCTCCAAATGTCATAAGAGGAGGTCTATGTCCAGCTGTGGACTTTTTTAGTCTGATGGATGATGATGATCTTTCTACCCCAAATTTGCCACTGGGCCAGTCATTACATTACAAATTTTGCCACAACATTTTAGTATAGAAAATAGGGTCCCACAATAAAACGGAAAAAGAGAAAAAACTTTCCCTTCTTTCATTTGCTTACAGAACATTAAAAACAGGAAAAAAGTGTAATCCAAAAAGTCACCAATTTCACATTTCCGCATTCCATCCACCCCTTACAAATTATAGCAACAAAGCCAATCGGATCACCTCACGTCGATACCAAAAGCGATCCCAGTAGCATCATTTGCCTCCAAAATACAGGGTTGGTACAAAAAAAAATAATAATTTCGCCCTCCCCAAAAATCTATAGCCATATTCGAGCGACGACGTAATGGAATTTTAATGAGAATTTCAGCTGTTCGCTGTAATTTCTTTTTTTTCCACTGCCTGAAATAAAAGAGGGGCATTTATTGGAATCGATAACTGAGCCTTGCGAAGATAATGTCAGGAGTCGTGACCTTATTTTTATTGATTACATTCCTTTTTCCGCAGCAGATGGTAATAGATTTTTATGATTGTCTTATAAGCTGGTAATGTGATTGGGAACACTTTTTGAATTTGTCCCTTTGGGTGTAATCGGTTATGTCAGTTTCATAAGATAGGTACTAACTACAGCTAGTGGCTTTGCCTGCGTGAATATCGGATTTGTAGTTTCTCGCGTGACAGACAATTCCATTCATTTGGATAAATTAACAGACATTTACCCGATTGTAAGATTATTGAAAAAAGGAATCTTCGCGAAAATCCTAGGACGATTGCGAAACCCAATCTAGAAATGATCATCATCATCCCCTTAGCGTTATCCCGGTTTGTGCCTCTAGGCCCAGGGTCCGCTTTGACCATGATCCTAGATTTAGCGAGTCTGGTTATTACATTGAAGCGACTGCCATCTGACGTTCGTAACCCTCAGAATGGGGAACCAGACAAATTTGAATCATGGTTACACATTCAGATTAAACTGGATGTGCAGGTTTCCTCACGATGTTTTCCTTCACCGCTAAGCTAGTGGTATAATTCCGCACATAGATTTTTGCAAATCCAGAGGCGCGTGCCCCACGCGGATTCGAACCGATGACCTCACGTGTGTGAAGCGACGATCTTACCACTAGGCTACCACGGCTCCAATCTAGAAATGATCATTTTCAAAATTTACAACTACCCCTAAAAATTCTGTGTGTCCTGTGAAAAGTGTTACAAGTAGATTCGCTTATAGTACGGGATCCTATACTATCAGCAAATCGACTTGTATCACTTTTCACAGGACACACAGAATTGTTTTAAAAATAAACTGATTTATAATATTAAATAAATTCTCCAAGTCAAATTACTGCTACGTAAATTGGTGGGCTTTCAATATAATTATAAGAAGAGCATAAAAAAATATTTTAAAATTCATAGCAAACTTTTTGTTTTTATTAGATACTATACTTATAGTATTTACGAGTACATAATTATTTATTATAATAATTTTGTGACATGCAAATACATAATTTGAATTTTAACGAAACTGACTTACACTTGAAGCTGTTATCACTATAAGAGTTTTCTTGAAAGCGCATGAAAGTAGTGAAAGAGAAAATGTCATGGAAGTACTTACAAATAGACTACAGATTAGCATTGCAATGAATTTTTTTGGCTGTCAGTCGCAAATACGTCATCTCAGGTCAACTCAAGTGACATAGCACAGCTTGTCTTCTTCTTCTCGAGTCAATGGAACTCTGCCTCAAATAGTCGGTCGCCTTGCAAAGGTCACGAGATGGAGATCAAAAAAAAACGAAATGAAAAGTTGAACACTTGGAAGAGAGGTAGGGCATAGCGAAACTTCGCTCGAATTGAGCCGCCCGTCCGGGGAAGGACCTCCACCCTATAGAATACCGCAGTCAAATGACCTCTGGGTCGTGTTTCTGCCGGTGAATAGGGTTTCTGGAGCTCGTGGGGGGTTAGGGTTGGGCCTAATGAAACGCGCGAGGTGTTGCCATAGACTGAACTTTATTCTATTGTAACTTTTTAATACAACACTGGACATGGAATTTTGATATTATCTCTAACACACTCCCTTAGCAAAATAACATACATCCTGGTTAAACCAATAAAAAGTTACATACATTTTAAACCATTTGTAACAACAAATATTAGGCACCTACAACTCTACAATGCCCAACAATTTTGTAAATTTATAATGTTTCTGGCTTGACAAACTTTTTGTAAGTATATCTGCGGGCATATCATTTGTATTTAGATATTCAATGGTAACAAGGTTTTTATCTACTGCTGCTCTGACAAAATGATATCTCACATCTATGTGTTTACTTTTCTTAACTAAAACATTATGCTTTGCAAGCCTTTGCACACTCTGATTGTCATTGTATAATAGTACAGGTGCTTCAGATCTACATTTTAACTCTGATAATAAATTTTTTAAATATATGGCTTCCTTACTGGCCTCACATAAAGCCATATACTCCGCCTCAGTACTTGACAAAGCTATTGTTACTTGTTTTTTACATTCAAATGAAATTATACTACCAGACAACTTAAACATATATCCAGTATAGGATTTTCTATCAGTACAATCTGATGCCCAATCAGAATCAACATAACCTGTCAAATCTACACCATCACTGACATATTTTAAGCCAAAATGCTTTGTTTTCTTTAAATATTTCAAAATACGCTTTAAATGCTTCCAATGAATATCATTATAATTATTATTAAACTTACTAAGGTAACAAACAGCATAACATATATCTGGACGAGTTAGCAATGACAGATAAAGTAAGCTTCCTATTAATTGCTGATAAGGTTGCCGACACATACAATTATCTTCCTTTTTAAGTTTCAAGTTTACTTCCATTGGAGTATTGACAGTTTTACATTCATTCATATTATATTTATTTAACAATTGTTCAACAAATTGTTCCTGATCTATGCAAATGACATTATTAAGTTTTCTGACCCTCATACCTAAACATTGTCTAATGTGGCCCAAGTCTTTTATTTTAAATTTTAACTTTAATTCTTTTTTAATATATCCTGTCTCTTCGGTACAATTTGAAAATATAAAAAAATCATCTACAAATAATGCTATAAATGTTCTTTCATTACCATTTTTCTTTATAAATAAACATGGTTCATGAATTGACTTTTTATACCCCAAACCTTGCAAACAGTCATCTACCCGCTTATACCAAGCCCTGGCTGATTGTTTCAGACCATACACAGCTCTTTTTAATTTCATGACTTTATTATTATTATTTGGACATATAAAATTTTCTGGTAATGACATATACACAGTTTCATCTAAATGCCCATATAGAAATGCTGTGGTCACATCAAGATGAGTTATGTCTAGATTATATTTAACACTCAATGCAAAAAGAAGTCTTAATGTTGAATATCGAAGCACTGGGGAAAAAGTTTCTTTATAGTCTATACCTGCTTTCTGGTTGAAGCCTTTCGCAACTAGACGTGCACGGTACCTCACTTTATCACTATCGTCTAATTTCTTTCGAAACACCCACTTACACTTCACTACTGTTGCTTGATCAGGTCTGTCTACCATTTCCCAAGCGTCGTTCTCTTCAAATGATCTCAGTTCGTCAGTCATCGCCTGTTCCCACTGTACCCTTTCTGGTCCATTTATTGCCGCTTCATAACTAAGTATTTCAGCGCCTGGTTCCAGCTCACCCAACATGCATAGATTTGAAATGCCATACCTGTCCACTGGTTTTCTTTTTCGCTTACCCAGCTCCTCCAGTTGGACTTCTCTATGTGAAGTAGGCTCACTATCCACTTCAGGTGCCGATAGATATGAATCATCATGAGAACTCGATGAGTCACATATAAATGTAGGGTCATTGGAATCTATGACTGTACTATCTGATGCAGTATCGTCTTCTTTGTCTGAGTTGTCATCTACATCTGACTTTTCTTCTATATTTTTATTACTATCTGAGCTACGCTTGTATCTTTTTCCATGATGATAACGTCCCTGCTCGTAATAATCGTTTTTGTTCTTGGGTTATACAGCCTGTACCCTTTCACATTTTCAGGATATCCCACCAGAATCAATTTTTCAGCCTTTTTATCCCATTTTTTCCTCTGTATTTTGGGGACATGCACCATCGCTTTACTGCCGAATACTCTGATATGGCTTAGGTCTGGTTTACTGCCGGTCCACCTCTCAAATGGTGTCATCATGCCTAAATTGGCAACTGGTGTCCTGTTCTTTAGGTATACTGCTGTATTTACTGCTTCACCCCAAAAACTCTTATCGAGATCTGCTTCAAACAGTAAACATTTAGCTCGTTCAACAACTGTTCTGTTGGACCGTTCCGAGAGACCATTCTGCTCCGGAGTATGAGGATTTGTCTTCTGATGTATAATACCAGTTCTCTTTAAGAAGTTTTCCATCTCTTTAGAACAAAACTCCCCTCCGTTATCAGTCCTCAAAATCTTTATCTTGTTTCCTGTTTGATTCTCGACCATTTCACGAAATTCTTTAAAATGCTGGAATACCTGGTTTTTCTCTTTTAAGAAGTAGACAAAAGTCATTCTGCTGGCATCATCCACGAACAGAAGAAAATACTTGGACTGACCGATTGATTTGGTCTCCATCGGCCCACATAAATCTGAGTGAATTACTTCGAGTAGCGTTTCACTTCTATGACCAGCTGATGGAAAAGGTAATCGAGTCTGTTTTCCTTCACAGCATATTTCACAGTTCTGAATCTGTATGTCAGCCTTCTTGTCATAAGAAATCCCTTTCACGGCTCCTTCTTTCATTTTTTCCAAGGACTTACTATTTATGTGTCCTAGCCTCCTATGCCACATAGTCATCGCCGACAGTGAACTCTCTGATGTTTTCTTTGAAAGAGTTTCCAGTTTATACACACCATTCATCAAATTCGCAACACCGATGAGCTGATTAAGTTGATTGTATATCATACATGCATTCTTTTCGAAGACAACTTTGTTTCCATTAGCTATCAATTGACTTACAGATAGTAAGTTTGTTGTGAGCTTGGGTATGTACAACACATTCTTCACAATCACATCGTACTGAGAACTGTTCACACGTGTCGTTATCTGTGTTTCACCAACACTTTCTACAGGCACAGTAGTTTTATTTGCAACAACTATTTCCCTGTTGTCCTGCACCGGTCGAGTCCGTAGTAAACAATCACGACTTGCCGTCATGTGTGCGCTCGCGCCCGAATCGACATACCAGTCTTCTGTACTGTATTTTCCGTTGAAAAACGCAGCACTAAAAGCATTTACAACGTTCTTTGCTTTTAATTCAGGGCATCTATTCTTATAATGGCCAATTTTCTTGCAATTATAGCACCTTATTTGTTTACTATTGTTTGACAAGGCATTTGACATTGACATTTGTGATGACTTGCCGCCGCGGTTAGTGTTGCCACTTTTCGACCGCTGTTTCGACCAAAAAGCCGAGTCTATACCGGAAGTACCAACCTCCTCGCACATATCCAGTAACTTTGTCTTTATGACGTCGGCACTAATGGCGATACCGGAATGCTCGATCGCCATGATCATAGGTGAAAACTTATCTGGGAGTCCAGCCAAAAGTAGCGATCCAATCCATTCATCTGTGATTTCGAATCCTGTCCCCTTCAATTTTTGCGCTGTCTCGACCACTTGAGATACGTAGGTTGTCATATTTTCACAGCTTTCAAGACGTATTGAAATTAACGTTCGAAGCAAACTGATTTTTCGCTGATACCCCGTGTCGTCGAACAATTTTTTTAATTTTTCCCACACACCAATCACTGTAGTCTCACTCTTTATATGCGCATATAGTGAAGAATCAATCGTCATCACGAGTTTGGCTTTAGCTTTCTTCATCTCAGTTTCACTGACGACCGTTGGTAAATTGTCCAAGTCAATTCCTTCGAGGAGTAAGAAATTGCTAGCCGCGTACGCCCATTCGTCGTAATTTTTGCGTCCTCTAAGTCTCGGTACATTAACTAGGTAGCCCGACGTCGACATTATTACTTTAGCACTAGGAAAATCTATTTTTTACTTTAAAAATATGGGACTGGGCCCATAACCTAATGAAACGCGCGAGGTGTTGCCATAGACTGAACTTTATTCTATTGTAACTTTTTAATACAACACTGGACATGGAATTTTGATATTATCTCTAACAGGGCCGGCATGGCGGTGGCAACTGACAGGTAACTGACCAGTTACTTGCCCGTTGTCACAGCGACTTGGGCTTCTCTTTCGCTTTCCATCAGGCGTAGGGAAGCCATTCTGTCGAGCCACTATAAAAAGAAAAGAAAGGACGCTTTTGCAGTATTCATTTAACTTAAAAAATACAACGTACGTACGTAATACTATATACGAAAGATTTTCCTCTAAACCCATTTCACTTCCACAGATTAGCGCATTCCCGTACAAAATGCAAACTCGCTCCCATGTTCCCTGGTCGAATTTGGGCTCCGCCCCCCCTGGGCACTGATTTGGACGTGACAAGTGGAAACACCCGCATTTTGAGGAGTTTGCCGAAATTTTTCATACTTTAGACGTTCCACGGAATTTCGTTATGCAAATGTGTTGGACGGAAATAAAATGGTTTACGATGTATTCGGCAATCGCCGGAGTGCCCCGGAATGCATGAATGTAAGATCTGAATATAATAAATTGGTGTTTAGTTTAGTGAAGATGTTGCTTTGCATAGCGTTTATTGTCAATAACTTTTATAATAATAGAAATAGACTCTTGATGAAGTACCAAAAGTAATCCTGTTAAGAACGGAAAGGAAATAGTTTTAGTATGATGAAAACCTAAAGAAAAAACCATATGACTGGCTCTACGGCACATTTGGTAGAGACCTCGGCCTTCTGAGCCAAAGGTCATGGGCTCGATTCCCGCACAGTACAAACATTTGTGTTCATGAACATCTCTTCAATTTATCTTCTGATACTTGTATCAAAACACCCAGATCCGAGATATTTTTTACCCGTCACTGCACGAAATGTCCTTTCTTCTTCATATTTTACTTTGATGAAGGTCGTGCCCTCCTAATAGGCCCGGGTAAGAATTGATGTACACGCGTAATTTCAACAGGCTATAACTTTGTAATTTTTAGTCTAATTTACAAATTAAAAAATACGTGTCTTTTACTTTTTAATAAGCTAACAGACTGACTAATTACATTTTTTAAGTCAACAAGCCTATTGTATAAGATTGAGTATGTTCCCGTAGAATGTTCAGCGTACAAAACGCCGTCTAGCCTCGATACATTCCAGTAGAACCACCCCGCTCATCTCGAATCCGATTATAGTTTAAAACCGAATTGCAATAAAATGTCAAATCTCACGTTCCCGTTTCACGGAATCAAATCTGCTCCAAGCTCCGTATTTGATTACTTTTATTTACTTATACGAAAGAAAGTCCTCAATTCCGAAACATCGTTCCCTCGTAAATCCCGTAATTCCCCTCTATCCGAGTGGAAGCTATCTGGCCCACAGCTCACCTCTGTGAAGATTCGAAAGGATTGTACCGCAGACCCGGCGGGGACACCATTATAAAACTAAAGACGGATCCGCGAAATCTGTTGGCGACATGAGGATATAATGTGGACGGCTTTTTCGGTTAACTGGATTGTTTTGCGTATGTAAACAGTTCTTGAAACATCACCATTGTGTCTCTCGTAATAAGATCTGGGCCTATAAAACAATTTAAAAACCAATTGATAATAACATCATTATTGTAAGCTATACATATGACTCCAATAAACAGATGAGTCTTGCTCTTTGCGTAAACACTGAAATTTACATTGAATAATACAAAAAGAGTTCTTTTTTTCGCTATTTCAGGTAGGTATAGACCCAAACTGTAATTGATAGAGAGAATATTATTAAATTATCTTGTATTTTTTCTCCGTTATTTATTTGCTGCTGCGACTGCACTTTCTTATTGATGTAAGGGAGCGAATTACCATCTTTTTTCACCTGCCCGTGGTGCATCCTGCCGAACAACAAACGAGGCTCTGGCAAACCGACTAGACTGGTGGCGGTAAAACCATCACGATAGAAGGCGTAGCGAAATATCACAGACGGATGACAGGCAGCACCGTCACCGGAGCAAAAAGCTACGCCCTGCGATCACCAACCTGCCTGTCCAGCGTGCCGATTATGAGTATAAATCCTCTAGATATTTGCCCTAAGTGGCGAACAACTGGAGACGCCTTTGTCCAGCAGTGGACTGCAATAAACTGATGTTGTATCTTGTTTCTTTACTCAAAAACCCTATAAAACTGCCAGTTCAAGTCACATTGGTAGGAGTCCGGCTGTAAATATATATTTTTTTTTATAGTGGAAGCCATTATGCTTCCCTACGCCTGATGGAAAGCGAAAGAGAGGCCCAAGTCGCGGTGAAAACTGGCAAGTAACTGGTCAGTTACCTGTCAGTTGCCACTGCCATGCCGGCCCAACCCTAACCCCCCACGAGCTCCGGACACCCTACTCACCAGCAGAAACACGAACCGAAGGTCATTTGGCTGCGGTATTTTATAGGATAGAGGTCCTTCCCCGGACGGGCAGCACAATTCGAGCGAAGATTCGCTATGCCCTACCTCTCTTAACTACTAGTACTTCCATTAAAGCAACAGTATTTATCAATTCACCACATTTCTCAACATTATGAAACAATATTTTACGTGAAAATATAAGTTGTAAAGCGAACTGATGTATAAATTATGTCTGCTGTCCTCATTTTATTAATTTTATTGGTAAATGTCCTCTTTTCTTGGAAACGTTTAATACGCAAATATTGTGTAACTTGTATATTCGACTACCGATATGCTAATGATATGGAATGTTTTCTTCTGAAAAGAAAATGAAATAAGTACATTTTGTTTTTTTATTGGTCAATTTTTGTACCTACTGATATGGAGAATTTTCTTCTGAAAGTAAAATACATTATGCTTTATATAATGGTCAATTTGTTCCGAATATCTGACTTAATATTATAAAGTTTGACGAGCACTTTGGTGCAGTGGTAGTGAACAATGCCTCTGAAATAATGGTCGCGGGTTCCATCCTCGTATAGTGTCTACAAACATTTGTGCAATACACCTAAATTAATACAAACTGTATATGGGTCTGGTTGTTTGCTATAAATAATTATTTATTATATAGTTGTCTAGTATCCACAGTTTTTGGAGCAATTTTTAATTTTTCCCTGGTCGCCACCCGCAATTATTTTCAACTTCCTGTACGTCATGATGAATTACTCCACCGACTAGAGCAAAGATCTGTTTGAATGAAGTGTCCATAGTATAAGTATTGGCTTACGTTAGGACTAGATGGCGCTGTGTGGCAACGCGTGACATGTCTTAACTTGTGATTTATTTACATGTGAAAATTTGTTTAGATTGAATGTTTGTTACTCTTTCGCGCAGAAATTACTGCATGCATTTTAACGAAACTTTACCCAGCATATCATGTAGAAATATTTTATAGGATCAGTAGTTCAACTTGTTCTTTCACTCTACTTCAGTAAGCAAATAGTGATGTGTCAATTAAAGGAATCCCAAAGTTTACGCACAATAAGCCATTCAAAAGCGAACCTCTGTTCCGGGCTGATAAAAATACCGTCAGCAGTAAACCCGGGCGAGGAAATAAAAGGCGGTGTCACTGTAAACACGCCCTATCTCTGAGCAACAGCGATATCACTAGTGATGCGACGTTATCGAGTCTCGAGTCGATTTTATTCAAAACAGGTCTGCGCTTGTTCACAGCTTGTCTGATTCGAGTCTACGATGGAGCTCGCTCTCCAGCATAGACCAATTTAGTGTCCTTAAACACAGGAACAACAAGAGAAGATCTCTTGAGGTACAAAGAGTCTGTATATTAGAAAATTATGATCTCGAATAGTTTTTTTTAATCGATTGAAGAAGTAGATTCGTCAAAGTCTCGTCTTAAATTTAATTTAATTTATTTAGTTGCTTAAAGCTCTTTATATGGTTTTCTAATACAATCTATACTTATAATAAATCTGTAGAGAGGTCAATTCTGTACATAAAATATTTTTTCAAAATAACTATCAGGGGGTGATAAGTGATCGATACTGATACCAAAAATGCAATCAGTAAAATTTTTGTCTGTCTGTCTGTCTGTCTGTCTGTCTGTATGTTCGTTATAGAAAAAAAAACTACTGAACAGATTTTGACGAAACTTGGTACAATTATTCTTCATACTCCTGGGCAGGTTATAGGATACTTTTCATCACGCTACAATCAATAGGAGCGGAGCAGTGACGGGAAGTGTTGGGAAAACGCGAGAAATTTAAACCTGTATGTTTGAACGCGCATTACGCGAAAACTACTGCATAGAATTGAATGCGGTTTTCACCAATGTATTGCTAGAGGTCTAACTTAAAACTTAGGCACAAGGTATAGATGAGATTATTATATGGAAGTCCGTTATTTTTGAAACCCGATATCCACGCGAGCGACGCCGCTGGCACAGCTAGTATAATAATACAAATACAACTACACAATATCAAGAGTACCTACTGGGTATTTTCAAACACATTTGAAAATTTAATTTTTTTTTATAGATAAGTGTAGATAGGTACAAATATATTCGACCAAGTAATTTTTGACATCATAAATTTGCATTGTACATAACGCTTCCTGAATTATAAACCTTATAACTAACAACGCAGCATCTTCTTAAATGTTTTTCACACTACTCACTGAAATCTACACACGTTCTAAAGATTTATTTTATTCTGTATTGAGATTTTGGGCCTCGACAACGACGAACATCACTAATCATCGCTGTTTAACTCGGCAGGGTTATGCAAAGTACCACGTAAATTTTATCAGACGGCAAACTGTAAATATTATTTAGTTAAACCTTGACTTTGGTTATTTCTTGCGTAGAGGAAAACCTCGCGTGTTAATTTACATTTAGCTGTATGTCTCCGCAATTGAATTAAGTTAAGACTAAGTTTCATAAGGGATGATAATGTTTTTAAGTTATGAGAGATTTTGTAGTAGAATTCGTGTGAGTGACGTGATTTTTTTAACTTAAAATTTATTAAAGGGGCTCGAGCCATGTGCTTATAATTCATGTGATGAACATTTGTATTTGTACAAAGCTTCAATTTAGGAATTATACTTTTCTAAATTGGCTCGGGCTTGGGCGTTTGGTAGTTAAGCTAAGTTATCACCTGATGCTCAAAGTACAAGGAAAATCCAATAGTTCGTTTTTTTACCACGAGAAAAAAAATCGTATAAACGTTAAACTATACTTAATAGACATGACAAGCATAAAAATAATCGTGTAAGCAAGATTACCACTTCATTTGTTTGACAATTCAAAACTACCCTTTTATGCTGTACTCGTAATTGTGTAAGTTAAAGGTATATTACCACAGTATCTTTGCTTACATGAATTCTGATCCTAAAGTTTGGAGAATAGCTAGTGATTGGTGCGCATTGGTGCGAAACGTCTAGTGCATTTATTTATTCTAACAAAGTCGTTAGTAAACTTACGTCTGAAAATCCACAAAATTCTCTCCGGCAAAAAAAAAAAAACATTTTAAAAACTTTTACACCAACCAAGCTGCAGCCAATTTGGCTAGATTAAGCAAAAAAAACACATGCCAACGCTAAGACTAGCTACAAACAGCACCAAAACACATTAACGCCTCTAGATAATGTTCTCAAATTGCATACACAGCCGTTACGGCTAAACTATGCACATAAAACTGCACTTAAAAACAATCTAGCTTACATTATTCATAAAAACTGCGTTAGAATGAAGTTATAGCTCGTTGTTACTCGAAATATTTCAACTGCGTGCCAGTAAATTGTTTATCTATGTCATAAAACGAAGTGTTACTTATATTTTTATGTTTTATCGCGTATAAAACTAGTCATGAACGCTTTTTTTTTCGAGAGAACGTTGTGATCTGTTGGCGGGATTCCTGATACTTTATCTTGTTACCGTAAACTGCGTGGAACATTTTTTCCACTCGTAGTATTACAAACCGAATGAGATGCTTAAAGCAATGCTTTTTAGAATTTTAAGATAATTTGGAAAAATATTAATAAAACGCCGGTGGAGCTTGAATGACATATAATTGACAACTAACAAAAGACAAGAATAGAAAAATCATAGAAAATAAAAAAGAAATACAAATGAGTTCGTAACACGTAGGTATGAACTGGAAGCTCCCTTAGCAGCTTAATGCTTAGTATCTTAATGCTAGTAGCTATTTTTACGTATGATAGAAGTGAGAAACGATGATTGCTAAGATCATCAAGTATTTTTATGGCGTCACTGCTGATGATGGCATCAGAAGAGGCAGTTCATGTTGATCAACACTGGGCGAAACTTACTTAGATTACCATCGAGTTGGGAAGAATAACGGCCGTATTCACAAACGATACTATGCGTCGCGGGAACGAACAGGTACCCAAAAACGTATAGGATGTTGGGCACTGTGCGTCCGCGCGTCGCATAGTAACGTTTGTGAATACGGCCGTAAGTTTATTTGGCGCAAAGCATATACACTACATGGCATTAGATTGTATTCATTACGGATTATATTGACACCGTAAGTTAATCCTAATAAATTAAGATTGTGTAAAGATTGCACTACAAATGACCCAAAGAAGGAAAATATTAAAAAGCGTGGTAAGCTTAACTAATACTACCAGGGCAAGGTCTTTCGACCAAAAGTCAAAGAAACCTCGTTTTCCATGGCAGAGTTGGTAATAAAATATTCCCACAACCGAAACACATGGTGCACTTACCTCTACTTAATCAGAAAGACAAGCAGCCATTAATTCCATGAAATGAGCGAACAAATACGACCCATTGACTATGCACACTCGGTCGATCGCTACCAAGATGTTACGACGCCTACTGATAATCACAATATTCTCAATCCTAGTTCTAGAAATCCATCGAACGGTTTCCTTCAAGACGGTTCAAGAACTTAAAAAGCAGATTAAGAAGGTCGAAAATGACGACTTTACTACTTCAGACAAGTTGGTAGGGAAAGCAATGGATTTTATTTACTCTAACAAGACAATTATGAGTTTGATAGCCAGAGAGCTTTGGGACGTCGGTTCAAGGGCGATTGATAAGATCGTTGAACTTAAAGGTAAGTCTAGTTTTCATTTAGACTTTAAGGAAAACTGGTGGTGTGGAATTTTGTACTCTACCGCTTACGTTTGAAAGTTGAGTTTGATGTGTAAGTTTACATCGATTGTGTAATGAATATGATAGGTGTTGAGTTATTATGTAGGACCCATCGATTTAGGTATACTAAGACATGACAAAAAGTTTTAAAAGCGTCTAGAGTCGAGTCTTTAATTGAACTCTTGCCTGTCTCGGCTCAGGCCTATCTTGGCATCCCAAAGTAATAGCACAATCACAGCAAAATATTCTTAAAAGATTTTAATTTAAGAAAATTTAAGTAGTTTAATTATATTTTAATTTCATGCTTTTGGTTTGTCTATTAAAGGCACATATACATGCTTGGCTCGATGACTCATTTTGTGGGTTTGATCCCCATTGGGACAAAAATTCGTGTCATGAACAATGAACATATGTTCATATCAGCATCTGTTTGTTCCTCGTCTGGGTATTTGTATTTCATATAAAATGTTGTTATACCTTCGTTGTTTTGATACCCATTATTTAATAGTTTTCTTCGGACTTTTCTAGATTTTCAAGAGTGTTCTAGGGAGATGCTTCTAGTCTTTATTCAGCCCTCAGTACAAGGGAAAAGTTTAAGATCAGTGGTTGATGTATTTTATTCCTAACTAAAATTATTATCGGACCCTTTTGACTCTCCGGTTTGTAGGTGATTGTACATTTGTCGTTCTAAGTCTATGGTACGACTATTGTAATTTTAATGATTAGTGTAACACATGAGATTTCACATGGAATTAAGAAGCGACTTAGAATATTAGATCATTAAGTTACGTAAATTTTAGGCATTAATTAATACATGGTGATTAGTTAAAGCTATGGAATCAATAATAGTAGGTTATAACACGTGTAATTTATTCATTGAGGACGTTTGTTATTAAGTTTAATTATTGAAAATTCATATTGACCTCCAATATCTGGAAAGTTTAACCTTGTAAGACCGAGATTTTCAGACACCAAAGTTGTTTCAAACAATAGAATTTGTATTTTAAAGTCTTAGGACTTTAAAGTCGCTATGCTCGGCGTTTTTCTGTGTAATCGAATCTGGAATGATGAGGTGATCTGATAGAGAAACTTTATTTACTTAACTCACTGGGTTAGCAAGCTAAAATGGAAATGGGCTGGGGAAGTCAGCCGCAAAACCGTTAGGGTCAATTCGAGTTCCTTTTTTTTTATAGGAAGAGCTTACTGGATGACCTCACTCCACCTGATGGTAAGCGGTCGTAAGGACGCATATACTGTTTCAGGCCAGGCCCGGTGGAGGGACGATTTAAGCAGGATAGCTGAAAGCAAGAGTCCAGGATCGAGAAACGTATCAGACAATTGGACAGGCCTATGGCTTCAGTAAACATGCCTTAGATTGATTAGCTAATTAAAAATGGCAAATAGAATATAACAAAAAATTATTTGGTATGCCTCATGCTACCTAAGTACCTACTGTAAATCTTTATAATACTGATAACATATTTTTAACATAACTTTACGTGTTTAAATTATCTTCATTTCACTTCACTTTATACAGAAATTCAGAAAATTGTTTTTGTTTCAGGGAAAACTCAACAGCAACAACAAAGATAATCAGACAGTGTAGAATTAGATAAGGTATATTGCATACTATAAACTGTAGATTATCAGGTAGGTATTTTTATATGTAATTAATTTATTTATGTAATAAATATAAGAAGTTCTAATGGTGTTTTATTAAAGAGGTACAAAATACATACAATTAAAACTATGGAACTCTTTATCCGGCTCTTTATTCCCAAAGAGTTCTAATCTTCAAGAGAGGTAGGGCATAGCGAATCTTCGCTCGAATTGAGCCGCCCGTCCAGGGAAGGACGTCCACCCTATAGAATACCGCAGCCAAATGACTTCCAGGTCGTGTTTCTGCTGGTGAGTAGGGTCTCCGGAGCTCGTGGGGGGTTAGGGTTGGGCCGGCATGGCGGCGGCAACTGACAGGTAACTAACCAGCTACTTGCCAGTTGTCACAGCGACTTGGGCTTCTCTTTCGCTGTCCATCAGGCGTAGGGAAGCCATTACATATGTCGAGCTACTATAAAAAAAAATCTACCGATGTTCAAGGCAATTGTGAACCGGTTTTTGCTAGGTGAGCGTGCTCCATTGTCGCCTGTAATATCGCTTACCATCAGGTCAAGCGCAAACCAATCCTGAATGAAAAGAAAGATCAAAATGAAATGAAGATGCTTCTTTAAGTTAAGTTTTTTTATAAAAAAGAGTGTTCACGATGACCTCACTCTACCCGATGGTGGCACAATAACACAAACCCACCGCGCCTGTCGCCCTCACCCTGAAAGCCTACTGAAATGCCGTTTCACGCCCCGTCTTAAGAACCCAGGAGAAGTAAGAAATGTTGAATCTCTACTTAAGACTTATCAAAAAACAGTTACATACACATAAACGCAAACTACGATGGAAAATAAAAGAAGACCAAGGCATAGCATCCATTATTGCAAATACCTAAACTCCTTTGTGAATCAAAGTGATCTTGTAAACATATTTTCCCCGCAACCCTTTCCCGGCACATTTTACATTACTTACCGTTGCATCTACGATACTGTATTGAATAATGGAGCAAAATATATGATGGCAGAAAATGGGGTTGAACAAATACTATTGTATTCTTGCGGCGTTCCGACGTGGATGTAAGAAGGGTATGGATAGTCCGCAACTTTTGTTTTTTTTTGTATATAGTAGCTTGGCATAATGGCTTCCCTAATCCTGAAGGAAAGCAAAAGTGAAGCCCAAGTCACTGTGACAACGGGCAAGTAACTGGTCCGTTACCTGTCAGTTGCCACTGCCATGCCGGCTCAACCCTAACCCCCCCACGAGCTATGGAAACCCTACTCACCGGCAGAAAGACGACCCGGTGGTCATTTGGCAGCAGTACTCTATAGGGTGGAGGTCCTTCCCCAGTGGTGGACGGTGGAGAGTCTCACTCAATTCAAGTGAAGATTCGCTTCGCTATGCCCTATAATAATAAGTTTATTATAAATGCGTCAGTAATAAATTCCTAATTAAATTACTCATATCCGACCAAAACTGAGCAATTGAAATACCACTGGCTGACTTCTAAAGTGCGGGTGGTGGTTTGGGGTGTATGAAGAAGCCTTTACGCGGCACATCCTGGTGACAGCTAGACCAGGTAACGTAGCTGGCCAATTCCCTAACCCAAGAAACTAAAGAATAAATCATAAGGTTTGTACGCTAATGATGCTTGATGATAAACCACTGCCGGACATAGGAAATCGGGAGATTTCCCTTAGGCTCAACCGCAATAGGTTTTATTTGTACCCAGGTGAACCTTTCGGTCCTATTTTAAACGATATAAAGGCATATATCTATATGCCTCAAATCAGTATCTATCTACGTCGTTAAAAGGGTTAGACTTCACTTTACATACATACCTCATGATGACACTATAAATTATTTATTAGCGTAAAAATATGTCACATCCACAACCTTCACGTGCTCGTGGAATAAATCGGACACCAATAACTTTGTTCGTATTTGTTATTATGACTGTTGGCTAATCATTCCTTTGATCCGGACACCTGGTGAAAGCATTCATAGGATATAGAAAACGCTCCTGAATACATCAACAATCATTATGAAACCTACCATCATCATACTTGATGTACCTACGTAGATAATGTTTTTATCCTTTTTACCGATTTTTAAACAGGCAAAGCCGCATGTTGCATCTAGTGAGTATTAAATGTACAATGAGTAATACCTCACACACAAACTAAACACATAACAAACACAAACTGACTGAATCGGAGGCTCAGTTAGTAGTGACCCCTGCCTTCTGAACCAGGAGTGGTGGGTTCGATTCCCACTCGGGACAAAGTACATTCGTTTGTTCGGATTATTTGCGATGGATTGTTTGGATATTTGCATTTGTATTTAAGTACATATTTATGGTACCTTCGTTGTTCTGATTCCCATGACACAAGTGCGTGATATTTAATTTTTAATGTTCTTAGTGAAACGGTTTTACAATGATTTTAATTTACGCTGCTCAAATCGCTTGTCTACAACCTTAGGCATTACCACTTATGCTCCATACAAAAGATAATGTTTACTAGTAATCTTCACTTCAATATTTTCAAACAACCCGGAACATTTGAATGCACTTTGCTCCCTAAATCTTCGTTTGTTGCGACACATCAGAAGAACAATGGGAGTAGTTAGTAAACGGTGTCGAGGCGAGACCTTTAATTACCAGTTTACTGGAAAGCTGAATCAATTGCGATCGAGCTACCGGGAAATATGTACGAGAGTAAACACTTACAGGCTGTACTGTACTTTGTACTTATTGTTATAGTACTAGAAGGTGAGAGATATTGCCTACTTATTAATTTAATTAACCCTCGGCATGCCTGATAAGGATTTAAGGGAGCGACCCATCATCTTTTAGCCCCAAGCCACACACAACTGCCCGTGCTGAATAACAAACAAGGCTCTGACAACCGACTGCTAGCGGTATAGCCATCCCGGTTGAAGGAATCTAGGGGTGAGAGCCTTCCGCTCCCCCAACAGGCCGGTGATGATGACAAGGCCATCATCGTAGTCATTTAGAACCTCTAACCTCTAATAGGTTGAAGGAGTTGTTAAAACCACAGGCCAATGACGGACAGCAGAGTGACCGGTTCGAGAAGCTACGCCCTACGATCGCCAACCCGCCTGTCCTGTGTAGGGATTATGGGTAGATTCTCCAGGCACGAGAAGACATATGGCGGTGATTTGTATTTTTTCTTAACCGGACGAAACTATTTTGGTTTACACAAGTTTTAATCGATATTTTTATTTGAATGCTAAATACGTATGTTTACACTGTTAAGGTTTTTTTTATGACTAATCAATCAGATCTGAAAGAGTTCGTAATTACTAGGTGACACAAGAAGACCGAGGCTAAGAGAAGAGAAACCGGGAGAGAGGAGAGACTACAGACCTTCAAAGTGGGTGGCCAATTCCGCAATGGACGTGTGGTATGGCAACAAAAGTATGGTCGACATTGTGTTCAGGGAGTTCAGTGACGTCATGAACAGGATAGCTATAAGACCAGGTAAGGTTTGTTCAAAGAGAAGAATGAATTGAATGAACGGCATGGCAGTGGCAACTGACCAGTTGTCACAGCGACTTGGGCTTCTCTTTCGCTTTCCATCAGGCGTAGGGAAGCCATTATGTCGAGCTACTATATAAAAATAAGAACGCATTTGTTACCTTTTTGGCTGAATCTGAATGAAGGGGGACTCTGCGTGGTATACACCACGCAGAGTTCCATACGGAACTCACACCTCCGAGAATGGGTGGGCTTCTCCAGCTTGTGTCTCCAGTGGGTAGCAACTTGTATTTGGGTTGCACAGAAGTATGTAGCTGAGTCCCTGCCTGCCCTGGACAGCCGCAGATGTCAAGCAGCCGGCACTCCTAGTCCGGGGAGGGCAAGTATTTCTACCCCTGGTGAGGAATATAAAGAAATTGTCTAAAGTATTTTTCTAGACACTAGCCAGTTACGTAGAAGGTTTTTTTTTTATACCACTGGGTGGCAAATAAGCCTACGGCCCGCCTGATGTTAAGCGGTTACCGCAGCCTATGGACACCTGCGACACCAGAGGTATCACACGCGCGTTGCCTACCCTTTAAAAATCCCTTCACAACCTTTTTGAAGGACCCCATACTGTAATCTCGGGGGATAGCCTCGGCGGGGAGCTCATTCCAAAGCCATTCAAAGGTTCGACACGACGTGAAAGATCAGGTGCAGAACCAACTTTAACGTCATGATGATGATGACTGCAACTACTACAAAGAAATTTTAACTTAGATATATTATTAAACAAACCATTTATTCCAAAAATTATTTTCATATTTTTTTTTTAAATTACTCTTTTTATTATCTTTTCCAGTACGTTCTCCTTTGCCTGGCAGTATTGAAATTCAAAAGGGAACAAAGGATGTGACCAAAGATAGTTTAAAAGTAAGCAGTAAGCCGGTTGTAAAGGAAGATCTAAAAGAGGGCGTATCAAAGGCGACTACGGCTAAATGTTAAAAATAGGATTAAATGAAGTGTCACCTTCATTTAATCCTATTTCGAAACAAGACACTAATTTTAGAAATAAGACGATGTGTATTTTATTAATAAATATTTCTTATTTCTCAATTTGTTTTACCTCGTGGTTTTACATTGAACCATATACATCCAAATATACACATAGAATTCCTACATAATATTGTAGGTGGTTATCTTAAGGTTATATTATATTTAAAGCGAATTTAACTAATATTAATGTATGTAGATAGTTAGATAATATGATTTTTATTGGACACCATACAATTGACTTAAAACTAGGTACTGTAGACATATTTGTTGTGTAATATAGGTGGCCTTATTGCTATAAGCGACCTCTTCCAGGCAACCTTATATAATAACCTTATGTATTATTATTCATGTATAAGTATAATCAACGTAATATAAGTACTATCAACAATTTGATTCAGTTGGTAGCTCACCCTTTCTTTTTAACTATTCTCTACGCTATTTTTTTTAAGAGAAATCGCTTGTAGACATAAAACCGCTGTACAACAAATGTCTATTGTACCTAATTTCAAATCAATTATATTGCTTGCCATAAAGAATAGGTATCTATCTATCTATACCTATAATTATTGTGCAAATGTTTCATACAATAGCCACCTATTCAACAACAGTGCGTAACGTATCC
The DNA here is from genome assembly GCA_031163375.1 of Conogethes punctiferalis. Classification (NCBI taxonomy): domain Eukaryota; kingdom Metazoa; phylum Arthropoda; class Insecta; order Lepidoptera; family Crambidae; genus Conogethes; species Conogethes punctiferalis. The sequence continues at coordinate 16,114,747 of CM062085.1, read as the reverse complement.
CTTACTGTCAACACGGTACCTCTATCCCCTATCACCACAATGTGAATTCATTAAGCAACCATTCGCATCCAAGCGTTTCCAACGGAACCTAAGCTAAACTCATTTAAAATTCATACCCTATTGTATCGCCGGGAGCTCACGTCCCCTAACTGCCTTCTAATCACGCTTGAGCATTGGTTATAGTCATGAGCGGAGCGATTAGCGAGTAAATTTAGATTACCGAAAAAAAAAAATATTTTAGAACGTAAGTTGAATGTAACGCATCAAGGCATGTAACGAGACGAGTATTGAGTATGAATGTGGAAGGATATAGAGGAAGAGGAAGACCGAAAAAGGAATGGATGGACTGTGTGAGAAATGATATGCGTGTCAAAGGTGTGAGTGAGGAGATGACGGCTGATAGAGGAGAGTGGAAAGAGAAAACATGTTGTGCCGACCCCACTTAGAGTGGGATCAGAGCAGGAGAATGATTAATGATGTAAGTTGAATGTAGATCGTAATTATTATCCCATCTCATAGGTGTTGTGAAGACGGCTAAGGTCATATCAAGAAACAGCCAGCACCTATCTGTAGATAAAGCCGTAGGTCTATTCTGCTATTGCGGTCATAAACTCGCTTGCTAAGGTGATTTTTATTAGGGGAGGGCTAAGTCTAACAGTGGACTTTTACAATCTGATCATAAGAATTACTCATTAGTACCGCTAAAGTCATTTCTCGATAGAAAAACCTAGTGCTAAGGGTTTGAAACCGGGAGCAGCAAGGTCAAATGGTGTAGCAAGATGCGGGTTCTTAACGCGGGTATGTAACTAAGCGGCATATTATTACTACGGTATTCCGCTACGCTTACCGCGCCGCTCATGACTCTAGCCGAACCGTTACAGTGCGTGCACTTTTAAAGTGGCATTTCAAACATCAAAGGCGATTTCTATCTGAAAGGGAACTTGAAATTTACTTATTAGTCTATGGAAGGGAAGAATTTGCGGCTTCCCGCGGCATCTTTTTGTCATCACGTCTTTGTTTTCGGATAAATGTAACTTCAAACGTGGGTTTTGCCTATTCGGTGCGAATTGAAATTTCGGATAATAAAAGACTAGGGGGTAAAAGATTACAAAGAAAGTTAATTAAATACGTGTGATAGGTAGATAAGATTGCTTTTTGTTTTTTAGCATATACCTAAACTCATATTATAAGTAAGTACGACAATTTTGGCAAAATTATTGGCCATCTTTGCTCGTTGCTATAACTTTTCAAATTGCCTTGCTTTCTAGTTTTTTTGTTGATCCATTTACCTGAAATTCATACAACGTACGAGCAATTTTACATGATTGAACAACCAACATACATATTTCATGATTACAGATACTCGTAGTTCATAACTTTAAGGAGATTACGAAATTATTAAATACATACTGTCATATTTTATGTCTTCCGCCGACTTGAATATAATTATAGCAAGCTTTTTAGAACTTGATGTAAATGTATAATTATGTTTACTTTCAGAAACACATTGAATTGATATGACCGAGAAAAATTATAATGACCATACTCTTCGGAAAAATATAAAATCCTTCTAAAATCATTCACACCACCGTAAGAAATAATAAGAAAAAAAACTGCAAACTTATTCAGTAGCCGATTTGAATTTTCAAACAGCCACCCCAAGGCGTCACAATCTCAGCGTCTGATTAAACACACCGTCACATTCACGACAGAATAATTAGCCTCAGAAACGCGAACAAAGTAAATTCTTTCCTACCTCCAGAGGTGACGCGACAATTTTCAATTGCCGATTTGAACGGCAAACAAGAATCTCGCCATCCAAGAATTAATTACGGCGTCGAGATCGGCTTTATTTGAGTCTCGGCTCGAGTGGCAGCGATTCGAATGGGATTTTTCACAGAGAGGGTAGGCCCTTAATGAGCATACTTGACAACAAAGCGCAGGTACGAACTCCGCTGTTGTCTTTGATATCTGAAGCGCGCCGCCCGCCGTTGGTGCTTCAAGCTTCCATTTTGGATTTTTGGCTGATTTTCGAATTTCGCCGCTTTTAAAATGGGACGGCTGCTTTTATTTCAAAGGCCGTTACAGTAATGTCCATCTTTATTGTTGCGCGGTTTCCTATTTTTTAGCTGTCTAGTTGCATTTTTTTAAAGTAGTGAGTAATAGTAACATTGAAGGACTCTTTTAGGTAACTTTAATAATAAAATTGATAACCTTAAAATCAAAAGTATAAATAGGTAGGTAAATAGGAGTTGAACAAAAAACCTACATCTTGTATCTAGCTCATTCATTCGCCTCTACTGTCATCCGATGTAAGACGAGAGTGAACGGGTAGAAACCCGGCTGGGTGAGCGCGCTCCATTGTAGAGTAGACTGCCATATCGCTTACCATCTGAACAATTGCAGTCAAGTGCAAAATAAAAAAGAACTTATTATTTTATTCTGACTTAGTTATTCTACAGAATATGGGAATGGGATGAGATGTAAGGGAGCGAGCTATCATCTTTTCCTCCAAACCACCCTTATCTGTCCGTGGTGCATCCCGCTGAATAACAGACAGGTTATGACAACTGATTGGTGGCAGTATAACCATCACGATTGAAGGCGTAGCTAAATATCACAGTTCGAAGACGGGCAGCAGCGTCACCGTAGCGAGGCGCTATGTCCTGCGATCGCTAACCAGTGGCGGTTAAGCCTTCAAATGGGAACATTCTTCAAATGTTCGCCGCTTTAAGGAATTAAAGCGGCGAACATTTGAAGAAGCCTATGTCCAGCAGTGGCTGATATACTCAAGAAATGATAAGCATCTCTCTTCATGCCACACCACCCTGAGCTACATAACTAGTCTTAACATTCATCCGAAACAAACTTCAAAAACCCAGCGAGAAGACAGGAAATCCTCCTGACTCCAAAGAGGGTGAACGGACTGCAACAATGCAATTTGTAATAAACTACGAGATATAAAAGTGGGAGGGAGAAAATCAGTGTCAGTTGAAGGCAGCCGAGTGCAATGGCTTAGGTTTATTTTAGTGTTATTGCGGTATCATCCGGCGGTACACCTGCGCTTGATACCCGGCGGATACACAGACGGATGTTGCGTCGAGCAGTGCCTAAGAAAAGTATTACAAAAACTGTATCGTTAAGGAAAGTATTACGAAAGCTGTCTGAAGAAGACTTACGTCTCTAGACGTAGATGCTGATGAAAATGAAATAAGAATGATGACCAGCTTGGTTCCAGTGTTGGGAAAAAGTATACGTTTATCAGTTTTCTGGTACCCTTAAATAAATAAATAAAAATCAGACAACATCACATACATTGCTCTAATCCCAAAGTAAGTAGCTTAAGCATTTGTGTTATTGATATCAGAACAACGAAGGTACCACAAATAAATACTTAAATACAAATTATAAACACCCAGACACGGAACAAACACAAGTATTCATCACACGAATGTTTGTCCCGGGTGGGAATCGAACCCACGACCCTTGGCTCAGAAGGCAGGGGTCACTACCAACCCTTAATACTAGCTCCGGATTAGTTTGGGGCTAGGTGATGCTGGCCCAACGTCTTGGGTTATTTTTTATTGCTACTGTAACAACCTAATAAATGTAACTATTATTTATCTATTCGTTCCTGTCGAACCAAAAACGAGGCTCTGGCAACCGGCAACCATTACGATTGAAGACGTAGCTAAAAACGATGACAGACAGCAGCGTCACCGGACCCAGGTCGCTAGCGTCACTGCGATCGCTAACTCGCCTGCCCTGTGGTGATTATGGGCAAAGGCACTAGTTGTTAGATCCAAATGGCGAACGACTATGCCTATGTCCCAGAGTCTGCGATGGTCTGATGATGACACAATGGTGCAGCCGCCTGATGACGCATGGCATGCCCCTTGCCGACCCCTAAGTCTTTCTTTCTAAAGTTAAAAAAATCCCGATATTCTGCTCAACTACCTCTCCGTATGTTCCGCTAAGCCCGGCCCGTCCCACGCACCGGCTAAACCGAGTGTTACGGACTGGCCGCATGGCGGCCGGCCTTCTTCGCATTTATACTTTTTGATATTTTCGTTGTACTTTTGTTTCTATGAAAATTGTCGCTCTGTGCTTTGCTATCGATCGTGCGGTGTGCGTGCCATTTTTATTTTCTGTAATTATTTACTTATATATTATATTTTTATTTTCCTTTGAGCCCGGTTTCCTTCCTTTTCCCTTCTATCCTTAACATGTTTTGGTCCATTCTACCGTGATTTTGAACCCTTTTTCTCTTTCTTTTTTATATCTTATTTTTACAATCGAATTCATTTATTATCGATATGTTTACCGAGGCTCAAAGTGAATTATTTAGAGTGAGTGTGGCTGGGGCTGCGATGCCGGTCTCCGGAGCGCTTCGGTTCGCGCCCGCGCCCGTGCCCGCGCGTTCGCCCTCGCTAGGCAAGCCCGCCCAAGCGGCGGCTTCTAGTTTTATTCCAGGCAGCAAGAGCTCTCCCGCGACCCTTCGAGCGCGCATTCTCAGGATAGAAGCGGAGTACGCACGTAAAAATGCAGAGGCAGCACGAGCGGCGCTTTCTTTAGAGATGCGCGCCAAGATCGCCCAATTGCACGCCTGGGATTTGCAGAAACGCGCCAGGCTAACCAAGGTACGAGCGGAGGGATCCCATAAAGGTAACCTTGTTAAAAATTCAGTGCAATCGGGTCACCATACGGAGCCTAGTGACGCCGCCGCCTTAGCCGCTTCGTTTTCGCGGCCCGGCACGGTCACTCCAGCGCTATCTCTGCCCTCGCCCACAGGACCCGGCGTCTATCCCGGTCATATCCGGCCTCGCTACGCGAGGTCTGACCAGGCGCCGGTGCAGCCATATCTCGGGGTTTCGAGGGAAGAGACACCACCCGCACACTCAGTCACTTTATATTCGCAGCCCGGCGTAGCCACTGTCGCCGCTCCGTCGGTCGCTGCGCAATCTCGGCCCTCGCCCATAGGACCCGGCGTCTATCCCGGTCATATCTTGCCCTGCTACGCGGGACACGACCAGACGCCGGTGCAGCCATATCTCGGGTTTTCGAGGGAAGATACTCCACCCGCACACTCGACCAGTTCATTTTTGCGACCCGGCGCAGCCACCTTTGCCGCTCCGCCGGTCGCGGCGCCTTCTCTGCCCTCTCCCGCAGGACCCGGCGTCCTTCCTGGTCATATCTCCGACCGGACGCCGGTGCAGCCCTGTCTCGGCGTTTCGAGGGAAGAAGCTCCGTTTACACATAATCATGTAACTCCTTTACCAAATGATGAACTCAATAATAGCGCACATGCAGAGCCCTGTGGCACCGTCGCCTTAACCGCTTCATTTTCGCGGCCCGGCGGCGCTAACAGTTTCGCTGCTCCGCGTGTGCCTGAGCATACCGCCGAGGCTGCCCCCATGGAGGCGCCTTACTCTGTGCCGCCCAGTAACTCCTCAGTTGCTACGGTATCTGAGCCCTTGCCCGCGGGACCCGGCGTATATCTCGGTCATAACAGGCCTAACTACGTGAGGCCTAACCGTACGCCGGTGCAGCCCTCTCATGAGTTTATTACAAGGGTTGAGACACCTTTGATTGATTTTCCTGTACATAATTGTAAATCGAATGTTACAGATGCCGTGCCTAAACTGTTCCCAGGCAACGACAATTTATTGACAACGGAAGAGCTGCGTAAAGGCACCAGTTCGCAACCTGCCGCTGGCCTTACGCCTCTTGGTCGAGCATACAATACCGCCGGCACCAGATCGGATGCTGCCGCTTTCCATGCGCCCCTACGTCGGCCGGTTTTTATTTTTGCTTACGGTGAACCCCTGCCTGAGACGTTTACTAATCATAGCGTAAATTCAAAGGCTTCTGGCGAAATTTACAAATATAAATCAAGCAATCACGCTATGATTAATAATCGGATCTCTAGCCACCGCGTTTTTGATCCAGGGATTCTCCCAGGGAGACACCCACGATGCGGTCTAACCAGGCAGAGCGAGGGGCCGTATCCGCTATTTCAGTTATGTAATACTTAGTAGTTAGGCACCTAAGTTAGGTGTACCATTCCGTAGATAGCGATTATTATAATTTTGGTTTAGCTCATTTTTAAAGGTTTAATTTTGTTTCATTTTACATACCTATATGCTTTGAGCTAGCTACATTATTTACTTTCATCTTAGCTTATAAATAGATATTTCATTCTATTCTAATAAATATCTAGCTAATTTATTATTTTATAATTTTAAATATCTACTTGGTTTTAGCAAAGGGTTATTAACTACTTAAGTTTATATTCATAATGTACTCGTAGTATTCATTTAGTTGTTCGAGTTATGTTTTTAATTTTACCTATGTACGTATATACAGTCCATTATAATTAATTATTATTTTCAGCTGCATGTAGTTGCTTTGCATTCATTTACTTCATAACTATTTTTGATTTTGAACATTGCTAAACTTGAGCAAATTTAATAATATGTTTAATTTCTCAAACTTTACTGCCTAATTATTATTTTAAAAACGGTGGAGGTGTGCACGTTTAAGCTTATTTCTATGAATTTGTTTTTATAATTGTATGTCATGTTACCTTATGTTATGTTATTTTAATTAAGTTCGTATTGTCGCATTTTATTCGATTTCGCGTCTTCGACCTTCCCCTACGTTCATCACAAGCCCCCCCACCCGCCTTCGACGATACTCTTCACGACGTCACTCCACAACTCATCGTACCATCTGCGGTGCTGCGCTACAACCTGCTGCTCCTGACGCTGTGCTGCCCTCGCGTTGCTGCGCTGCCTCCGCTTGCTGGAATCCTGTGCTGCCGACGCCTCGATGCCTGATGTGGGATGCTGAGCTGCCTTCTCCGATGGGCCCCGGCGTCTATCCCGGCCATACCTTGCCCTGCTCCGCGGGACACGACCCGACGCCGGTGCAGCCTCTGGCGGAGCCTGTCCCACATCTCCTTATCTGAGAGTCGCCCGCTCATATCTGCCTGTCCTGGCTCAGTTTACAAGCAGACTACTCCCGACCGCCTTAGATCCTACAAGGTGTGAGAAGTCGGATCTGCTAAGCCAGGACAGGGCCGGAGCCGGGCAACTATTGGAGGACACTGCAGCGGCGAGGAGTCCAAGCCACTACATGACCTGCGCTTCGTAGAGCAGCACCACCCCTCATCGTGCTGACGCTGGCTGAAGACTTCGCGTGGAGCAACGGAATCATCGTTCGTCTTCCTTCACTCGTCAGACATCTGTCGCGGCTTCGCTTTTAGGCATGTTAGGGTTAGGTAGGTAGGTTTCATTTTTAATATTTTGTATTAGGGTTGCCACCTCCCCAGCAATGCATCCTCCCACTTTCTTTTTTTTTTTTTTTTTTGTAAAAAATGGGAGGATGTTACGGACTGGCCGCATGGCGGCCGACCTCCTTCGCGTTCATTCTTTTTTATATTTTCGTAGTCTTCTGTTCTTTGAAAATTGTTTCTGTTGCTTTTTGCTAGCGGTCGTGCGCGGTGTGTGTGCCATTTTATTTGTATTATTTTTTACTTATATATTATATTTTATTATTCTCTTTTGAGCCCGGTTTCCTTCGTTTCCTTTAACTTTCCCTTCTATCCTTAACACCGAGTATTTTTGCGGCTCCGGCAGCCGGCACCGAGCTGTGTGCCGCAAACATGTCTCACACTCCGCTTAGCTGTCACACTTTGCCGGCTTAGATATTAGTGTAAGAGGATTTCTGTGCCCCGACACGGTTTCACAAACGATTATTATGGACTTCGGATCTTTGGTATGTTTATTTGGAAAATAAAAGAGGTTCAGTTAATAAATAGAATTATTGTTATCTTAAGTCACTTGTAGAGAAATGTGGCGTGAACTTAAAGGGTTCTACGTTCAGTTATTGATTGCTTGATTGACGCTACAACTTAGGAACTACTTACGGTACTTAGCGACGTATTACTTTAAATTCCAGGCATTCTTTGCAATTAAAATTAATTACCTATTATGCGAACAAATGTTGACTAAAACGTCAAGCCGCCGACGATCAGAAAGTTTGATTCCTTGGTGAATCAATTCAGGAAATTTATTTCTAAATTGTCTATGTAGAGAATCATTGGCCTATTTAGTTAAGGTAGTTGACTTTGATACAGGTTCAAAACCTTCACTTAACGATGTGTTTTCAAAGAAACTAATAATATTATTATGTCTTACGCTAGGTTGTACGTTTTGTTTGTGCTTTTATTGTGAGAAGAGTCCAGCAGTCGATTTAAATTGGCTGATGATGATGATGGTGAGGAAACCTGCACACCTGTGAAGAATACTTCAGGTTGTCTTAAGTCAACCAACCCCTTTGGCCAGCGTTGATGACTTAGATACTGTTAATGAAACTGTCTGGTGTCTGCGTGTTCTGAGTGACGCCTTCAGTCATCATCCGATCCTCATAGTAAAGAATAAAACTTTACGAGACCAGGTGGTTGGCTCGAGTTGTCTAGCGCGTTTATATTTAATTAATTTCCAGTCTTCAATTTTATCCCGTTGAAATTAAATTATTCTTCCACGTCTACCCCGGGGCTCCGCCCAACAATAGCTAAAGCTTTGCTAAAAGCAAATTATACACTATTATCTACAACTATGTAAACACGACAGCATTTGTCCAACAATAGACTCGAGTTATTGTCTCATGTAATGTTTCTTGCTGCCATTGTTACAGTCGAAAGATCCTTAGGGGGTCCCTTTGAACTTTAACAATGATCCATCTTCGCTAGAAAGTTTATAATCTGTGAGACGTATTGTTCAAGCTTGTTCCATATGGGGTTTGGCCATTCAGTAATCAGTAATTTTATTTTCGTAACTGAGTTACATGAGTTCTTCCAAGGGTCGTTAGAGATTATATTTTCTCTCCAAGCCACCCTCACCTGCCCGTACCCTGCTGAATGACAAGCGAGGCGCTGGCAACCGACTGGTAGCGGTATAGCCATCACGAATGAAGGCGCAGCTAATATCACGGGCCGATAATGGGCGGCAGCGTCTCCGGTGAGGAGCTAGGCTCTGCGATCGCCAACCCGCCTGCCCAGGGTGGTAAATATGGGTAAGGTCTTCAGATGTTTGCCCGAGGTGGCGAATACCTGGAGAGGCCTATGTCCAGCAGTGCACTGCTATAGTCTGATCATGATGATGAATTATGAGCCAAATGTAATATGATAAGGTATGATGTATTTTACATTTAGCTATTAAATGCCTTCCATTCCAAATGGTTTCATACCCTGTTAACAATAAATCTCAGTCGCCCAATTCTTCCGCGCGGCCGAGACGTCACAAGTGCAACGGACATGTCGGAGACATTAATAAATAACTGGAAAGCCATACCGGGAAAGACCAATACACATGTTGCAACGGCTTGTATTGTAACAGCGGTTGGTATCGTTCGTAAATATTTTTTTGGTTATTTTTTTTTAGTAAGCCTTTATTGTCCCACTGCTGAGCGAAGGCCTCCCCTAAGTCTCTCCACATCTCCCGATTATCAGCCACATTTTGCCAGTCTTGCAGATAGTTGTCTAAGTCATCACGCCATCTTTTCTTTGGCTTGCCTCTCTGACGCCACCTATGACCGGCTGCCATTGGGTTATGATCTTTTTGGTTATTTAATATCTAAGTATAAAACAGTTTAACACTTAAACCAACAATTTAAACCTTAAAAGAGAATATTATTTAACTGCTCATTCATATAATTAAGTTCCACATGAAATCATTCTTGGCAAGCGGTTGGGTTATATTTGTACTTTCTTTCATGACATAGCCAAATTTGTATTGGTCTGGGTGTTTATTATGTATTTATTCACAAAAAAGTATCTAAGTAAGTTTATCAGTTATCTAGTACCCACCCATAGTACAAGCTTCGACTTAGTTTGGGGCTAGACGGCGATGTGTGGCCCAGTGTGGCATGTCGTGGGTTGTTTGTTGATTATATACGCAGCAAATTCTTCCCGACGGCAAAAAAACCATCCAGTATAAATACATCCTTTAAATAGGTTCCCTAACAAAGCTTCATGCCACCACGTAGGCATTCCACTCCACGTAACCCTAAAACAGCCTTGATAAAACATTCACATACACAAAGAAGTTTGCCGCCGAACGCCGGGAGGGTGAATGCGGAATTTATTGGACACCTTCCGTTTCAATTTGCGAGTGTCGGGAGACAGTGTCAGTCCTCTGGGGCCGAGCCGGGTAGGGACGCGCGATAGTTTTATGACGGCGGATAGTTGGGGTGAGAAGTGATGTCGATAAATCAACAAGCTTCTGCATTGTATAAAACAAACTAACCCGCCGTTGCTTCGCTTTGGTATTGTACTATAAACCTTCCTCTTGAATCATTCTATCTATGAGAAAAAACCGCATCAAAATCCATTGCGTACATAGGGGCAGACACGTTAGTCAGGATATTTTTTTTTATGGCTCGACATAATGGCTTCCCTACGCCTGATGGAAAGCGAAAGAGAAGCCCAAGTCGCTGTGACAACTGGCAAGTAACTGGTTAGTTACCTGTCAGTTGCCACTGCCATGCTGGCCCAACCCTTACCCCCCACTAGCTCCGGAGACCCTACTCACCAGCAGAAACACGACCCGGAGGTCATTTGGCTGCGGTATTCTATAGGGTGGAGGTCCTTCCCCGGACGGGGAGCTCAATGCGAGCGAAGATTCGCTATGCCCTACCTCTCTCGATATCGATTCACACTCCCAAGGCATTCGTTTAGCAGCTTGAACCCGGCCAAAAATGGGCGCGTAATGCCGCCGGAGCGCTCAAGGCGCGTCTCACGCGTTGTTATCCCGGACAGGGAATAGTTAGTTAGTTAAACAAGTAATAAAATTACTTTGATACTTTTTTATTATAGGTAATTACTTATTATACATAGCAATTCAAATAAAACTATTTTTTATTTGTACAGGTTTAAAGAAAAAACACTTAAAATCGTCCAATACTACTACAACTACTCGCACCACACCAGTTCGGAAAGTAGCATTCTACCGAGAAGAAGCTTTAGAAAATATATCATAATCACAGACATACCAAAACGAATTTATCGATAAAACCGATACGTCGATATCGATTCCCTATCCCTAGGTATTCGTTTAGCAGCGTCTTGACCCCGGCCGCAAATGGGCGCGTAATGCCGCCGGAGTGCTCCCGGCGCGTCTCACGCGTCGTTGTCCCGGACAGGGGATAGTTAATTCGTCACGGGATACGGGACCCGGGGGTATGACGTTCGGTTGTTCTGTTAATTGTGCCCTTGAAGGAAGGGTCATATTGTATTGGTTGTTGCGTGGTAATAGTAGTTACATCATTTGTTTTTAGGTTAGCGCTGGTAAGAAATTTGGTGGTAAAAGAAAATTAAAAAAAACTATTTAGACCGCCTAAATTTTACTTTGTTATCTTTGTCATGATTTTTTCCTGTATTCTCTGTGGTACAAAACCCAAAAGATTATCCAACTAATTTTATATTTAATTTACTCGTATATAGGTTTCAAAAAGCACATGAAAATTACAATATGCAAGTGTTTTTTTTTAACCTATATGCAATAATATAAAACTAAATGTAAAGTTCACCTCGTTCATTGGAGTTGGTGCCATATGCTTTAAGTATCAAGTTATCCTAGTCTCCTAAAAGCTCAGTTCTTAATTAGACCCGACTGACAAAAAATGTAATATTTTATACACCCATGAAATGACTTTGGTAACATTTCAGGATCAATCGGTGTATAGCTCTGTAGCTAAATAACTTACAGGGTGGCATGTCGGTGACAACCAAATTGTTTACTTGTCCGTTGTCACAGTGACTTGGGCTTCTCATTCGCTATTAAGCTAAAGAAAAGAAAATATGATGTGCTACTATAAAAAAAACATAATGTTCAGTAAAACATCTTCTTTTGAATCATCATCAGCCCATTGCAGTCCACTGCTGGACATAGGCCTCTCCAGTTGTTATTAAGCTAAAGAAAAGAAACTATGATGTGCTACTATAAAAAAACATTATGTTCAGTAAAACATCTTCTTTTGAATCATCATCAACCCATTGCAGTCCACTGCTGGACATAGGCCTCTCCAGTTGTTCGCCACTTAAGGCAAACATCTGGAGGATATACCCATAATCGCCACGCTGGGCAGGCGGGTTGGCGATCGCAGGGCGTAGCTTCTCGCTCCGGTGACGCTGCTGCCCGTCATCGGTCTGTGGTATTTAGCTACGCCTTCTTTTGAATAACACCCATAAAATAAAATAAAATAAAACACCCAGCTTTTTTACTGAACATATGTATTTACCTACTTAGTCTTTATCAGATTCAATTCAGACCTCACACGGACACAGTAAACAATACAATCCAATTGTAACAGTCAAGATTGATCGACCGAAACCTTTTATTGCGACACCGGTGTCTGCTACGAAATGAAGTTTGCCGAACTAGATGTGGGCCGAACGAGTATAGGATAAACACTGCGGGTTGGACGCGATCAGTGCAGGATTGTGCGATTGATAGGCTTAAGTAAACACATTTGATGCGATTCGATCCCACTGTATGTTTACAATTTTGAATTATGTACGTAAGATTTTACTGTCGTTTGATGATTTGTATAGTGTTTATTTCAAACCTATACAAATAACTATTCACATTCATTTACAGAACAGATTATGTGTACACTAACTTCTTAGTCTTTATCAAATTCAACTCGTAACTCACGCTATCTTACTAGCCGACATGTCGGTGGCAACTAATTCGGTTCTTATTTATGCCAAAATGTCGGCGGCATCTTATTTGGTTTCTTATCCCTTATACCTTGTCCCTTGTGACTTGGGCTTCTCATTCGCTTCTGTCAAGCTAAAGGAAGGCCACTATGATGTGCTACTATTAAAAACATGTCCAGTAAAATATCTTCTATTCTGAAAGTATAATATAATAATATACTTAACGTTTATCAGATTCAATTCAGACCTCACACGGACACAGTAAACAATACAATCCAATTGTAACAGTCAAGATTGATCGACCGAAACCTTTTATTGCGACACCGGTGTCTGCTACAAAATGAAGTTTGCCGAACTAGATGTGGGCCGAACGAGTATAGGATAAACACTGCGGGTTGGACGCGATCAGTGCAGGATTGTGCGATTGATAGGCTTAAGTAAACACATTTGATGCGATTCGATCCCACTGTATGTTTACAATTTTGAATTATGTACGTAAGATTTTACTGTCGTTTGATGATTTGTATAGTGTTTATTTCAAACCTATACAAATAACTATTCACATTCATTTACAGAACAGATTATGTGTACACTAACTTCTTAGTCTTTATCAAATTCAACTCGTAACTCACGCTATCTTACTAGCCGACATGTCGGTGGCAACTAATTCGGTTCTTATTTATGCCAAAATGTCGGCGGCATCTTATTTGGTTTCTTATCCCTTATACCTTGTCCCTTGTGACTTGGGCTTCTCATTCGCTTCTGTCAAGCTAAAGGAAGGCCACTATGATGTGCTACTATTAAAAACATGTCCAGTAAAATATCTTCTATTCTGAAAGTATAATATAATAATATACTTAACGTTTATCAGATTCAATTCAGACCTCACACGGACACAGTAAACAATACAATCCAATTGTAACAGTCAAGATTGATCGACCGAAACCTTTTATTGCGACACCGGTGTCTGCTACAAAATGAAGTTTGCCGAACTAGATGTGGCCGAACGAGTATAGGATAAACACTGCGGGTTGGACGCGATCAGTGCAGGATTGTGCGATTGATAGGCTTAAGTAAACACATTTGATGCGATTCGATATCGCTGTGTGTATGTTGATGATTAACATGATGCCAATGGGATGTAATCATCTTTTTGCTCCAAGCCAACCTTACCTGCCCGTGGTGCATCCTGCCGAATAACAAACGAGGCGCTGGCAACCGACTGGTGGCGGTATAACCATTAACCATCACAATTGAAGGCATAGCTAAATACTAAAGACCGGTGACGTGCAGCAGCGTCACCGGAGCAAGAAGCTACGCCCTGCGATCGCCAACCCGCCTGCCTAGCGTGGCGATTATGGGTATGTCCTCCAGATGTTTTCCCTAAGTGGTGAACAACTGGAGAGGCCTATGTCCAGCAGTGGACTGCAATAGGCTGATGATGATGATAATGCCAATCATTACATAGCTCAAGTGATCTTTTCCTCCTCCGTGGGTGCCATTCCCACCGGGGACAAATAAGTGTAATAACATTTTGTGTTTGTTCTGTGTCTCGGTATTTGAATTTGTATTTAAGTAAAGATATGTAGATAGATACTCTTTATTGCACAAAAACACAGACATTACAGGAAAACATATTACAAACAACACAAAGTACAATCTAGGCGGTCTTATCGCTTATAGCGATCTCTTCCAAACAACCTTCAGGTAGAGGAAACCAGATATATTTGTGATGCCTTCGTTCTTTGGGATCAGAGCACTGTTTGTAAGGTTGCCCGATACGTTTTACTCCCTCATTACATCATCAGCCCTGCCCTCGTCCATCCATAACCCTTTTTTCTATCCTACTATGTATATATATTTAAGCGAATATTTCAACGTTTTTCCACCATATTTTAAAAGAATTGTAAACGCTTTATGCGTTTTTTACGAGTGTTTGAAGCGATTGTTATGACCGTTGTTAGAAACGTCGTTATTTTCGTAATGACTTTCTAATCTGGCCTAACAGTCAAATTAATTTTGTTGAATCGTGTTATGCTTACGGATGTCGGTTTACGGAGTATATTTAGAGGGATATAAATTACGTTAATGCGGCCGTGTTGTTATGTAAAGCGGTCAGGATGGCCGATAAATATGTAAACGATGTGGACAATCCTGTTATTGGCTTATGTCGACGTGATGGTAATGTTTTATTGCTTAGTTAACGATAGGTACTAGCTGATGACCTCTCAGAGGCGGCCCAAGACATAGATAAACTAAACCTGAGCTAGGTTCATTTAGAACATTATTTCATTATGATAGCTAGATAGATAGATATAAACTCTTTATTGCACAAAACACAGACATTACAGGAAAAACACATTATAAACAAAAACAAAGTACAATTTAGGAGGTCTTATCACTTATAGGTAGTTGTGACGTATTAAGTATTCTTATATAGTAATAACTAGCTGCTGCCCGCGGCTTTGCCTGCGTGAACATCGGTTTGTCGTGAAGAGCTTACTCTGTCATTATATCATGTACGTACGCGTCTTTCTCTCTTATTTTATCACACGCGCTTACGAATGGATGCTCAAAAGATGATGAAGATATAGGTATTCGATTTGAGTGCTGAGAAATCTGAACATAGGTTGACACAGGACAAACACAATGTAGTTACATCATGTTGGCCTCTGGTTGGCCATTAGAAGCCGCGGCCCTTTGTTCAGGAATCACCTGGTCTTAAGCCATGGTTCTTTTAACTGTAAGTTCCGGTGATGACTTATCCAGAGCGACGTCTTCCTGAATTATTCGAGTTATCTAAAAAAGTTCGTTTTCTACATTGAATCCTACCGGGAACCGATATAATGCGCCACTGGGTTCAGCAGTCATCAGATTGTTATGTCGCGTTCGCACTTTTTTTGAGTCAATTAGTCTTTTTACGGTATCAAAAATGGTGCTTACCTACGTACCTAGTTACTACTATGAATTCTCATTATTTCAAACAGAGCAACCGCACATAATGTACTTGTGTATGGGCATAAACATATACACTTCAATATCTCGTGCATACTTGCCCGGTCTGCTTGGAGAATGGTCATTGTGGCCGATTTTCGGCCAGGAGAGGGCTGGCGTCGACGCGATATGTTTAAAATTGATTAATATAGAAATCATCACCATCATCAGCCTATTACAGTCCACTGCTGGACACAGGCCTCTTCAGTTGCTCGCCACCTAGGGCAAACATCTGGAGGATATTATGGGTATAAGCGCCACCTGGGCAGGCGGGTTGGCGATCGCAGGGCGTAGCTTCTCGCTCCGGTCACGCTGCTGCCCGTCATAGGCCTGTGATATCTAGCTACGCCTTCGATCGTTATGGTTTTACCACCACCAGTCGGTTTGCCATAGCCTCGTTTGTTGGTCGGCAGGATGCACCACGGGCAGGTAAGGAAGGCTTGGAGTGAAAAGGTGATAGGTCACTCCCATACAATATAGAAATACGGATACTTATTTTGTACTTTTTGGAAAATAAGTGCGTTTAATAATCTTATATCTATACAACTAAAGCAGAATCTGGATATCCTGTGTATGAACATATTTTGAGAAGCCACACTAAAAATACTAAGTATCTTTTATTTCGATTTTTCTTTATGTTATACTGAGCATCCATAAGAATATAATGTGAAAATTATTTACCGATAAAATTAAGATTTTTTAATTATAAGTGGTACCTAACTATGTACAATTATTGTACATGTTAGTACACAGGTTTTAAGTATCACGCCGACCAAAAAGCGACCACTTGGCCGGTGTATGAATCTTAACTTACTTCAAAGCGTTATTTTCTTCCGACATGCGTAATTAAAACGATTTTATTAGGCTGAAATGTTATAATATTAGTATATTGAGGACAGAAATTACAATTTGGATTAGAAAAATATTTATTAAGCATACACTGATCGCAGTTTCGTCGCATCCGAGCTAGACATGTGGCCCGTTGTGAGCCTTCTGAGATTGCAGTAAGGTTTTTGGTTCTTGGTCACTGTGATTCATTATCAGATGCAGGCCGCCTTGTTTACGGGTTAGGCTAGATCTGTTTTGACTGTACACAATTTTATTCCTAAAGTTTGTTCCAATTTGTTGCTAAATGAGGTGCCTCTGAAACTGAGCAATATTCTAGTAGACAACGCCGGTGGTTATCCCTGTACGTTGGTCGTCTTTTCAGTTATAGCAGCTTGCATATAGTATTTTCCGAAGAATTTCATTCCGAAAATAAGCCACACAATTTTAATTCACAATTATTTGTACTTATTGGTGGCGAATTTCCGTATTTGCCTACCTCGATATCAGTACCTGTCATGTCAAATTGATAATTTCGCTGACAAAGTCAAGAAATGACAGTATCTATGGTGTATTCAAAAAGTTTTTAATCATTCCGTAACATATTTTCCCGAAATTCTAAATGAAAAAATTGATGAATCGTTGTAATTTATAGCCTATATGTTAATCTGATGCATAAACAATATTCGTGTAAAGTTTCACTAAAATCTGTTCAGTAGTTTTTGCGTGAAAAGGGAACAAACATCCATCCATCTATCCATCCATCTATCCATCCATCTATCTATCCATCCAAACAAACTTTCGCGTTTATAATATTAGTGGGACTATTATAATTGTATTGTATTGTTGGAATGTAAGGGAGCGGCCTATCATCTTTTCGCTCCTAGCCAACCTCACCTGCCCGTGACGCATCCTGCCGAATAGCAAACGAGGAGCTGGCAACCGACGGTATAAATATCACGATTGAAGGTGTAGCTAAATGCCACAGGCCGATGACGGGCAGCAGAGACACAAGAGTGAGGAGCTACGCCCTGCGATCGCCAACCCGCCTGCCCAGCGTGGCGATTATGGGCATATCCTCCAGATGTTTACCCTGAGTGGCGAGCAACTGGAGAGGCCTATGTCCAGCAGTGGACTGCAATAGGCTGGTGATGATGATGATGATTAAAATTATCTACAAGACAGCCACTACAGACACGGAAGCAAGGACCTTAGAGTCCAAAGGAGAATTTTTCATATTGCTGTTTAAAAGATAACCTACGAACTTCATTTCAGCGCATATTGCCTAAACTTGAAAGAAAATTCATACACACAAGTTATTTCTCATACACGTCAGTCCACTGCAATATCTGTATCAAATATTTCACATAACATAAGCTCAAAGAGAATCCGTAATCGTAAAGTGCAATCTGCATACAAACTCCCGTCTCTTTGTCATAGCAAAAACCTTTTAGCATAGCGCTGCATCAATATATTCTACGTTCTGAATCTGCAACATTTCGCTGGTTATACTAGTCTTTATGTTATAAGAGATAAGGGTGTGATTTGAGTGGCGTAGAATTTGTAGCAAAGTCAACACTTGAATTCTCTCCAACGCACTAGGTAGGTTTGGCAACGGAACATGCGGATTCATATCCTGCTGACCCGGTTGTGATTGGAGGAGCGATTAGATAGTTACTTTTGTGGGAATGTCCGTTATCGAAAGGTTTTTTTTTTTATAGTAGCTCGACATAATGGCTTCCCTACGCCTGATGGAAAGCCAAAGAGAAGCCCAAGTCGCTGTGACAACTGTCAAGTAACTGGTTAGTTTCCTGTCAGTTGCCACTGCCATGCCGGCCCAACTCTAACCCCCCAAGAGCTCCGGAGACCCTATTCACCAGCAGAAACACGACCCGGAGGTCATTTGCCTGCGGTTTTCTATAGGGTGGAGGTCCTTCCCCGAACGGGCAGCTCAATACGAGCGAAGATTCGCTATGCCCTACCTCTCTTAAAGGTTAAGGGTATTTGCCCTGCTTGGACCAGGAGTGCCGGCCGCTTATCATCTGCGGCTGGCCAGGGCAGGCAGTGATGCGGCCGTATGCTTCGGCGCTACCAGTGTCCCTGCAACCTGCTGCCCACTGGTGACATAGGGAGGTGTAGTGGGTACGTTTACGAGACGACGGACGGATGGTGTGTCCACACACCTCCCACGTCGTCTCCCTCCCGGAGTCGGCGGCGGCGGCGTTAAAGTGCCTAATCCATTTCTCTCTGCAAAAAAAAAGGGTTAACGGTTAGTTACCATTCTTTTAGATAATGGAGGTAGGATAGTTGGAACATAAGCGCACTCTTTTCTAGTTGGTGTCATTACAGTCGACATAGAGACTTCTCAAGATTTAAGCTTTGGGGCGCCTTCGTTGTTTTGATATTATGCTACTTACTTTGGGTTCGGAGCTAAGTACTCGTATATGATTTTGCCTTCCATATGCAAAAAAAAAAGATTGTGCCTGATATTTATTATTTCGCTTTCTATCAGGTAAAATCAGGAATCAGTGGCTTTCTCACTGTGCTGCATCACGATAAAGAAAGAGTCATGTACTAAATCCATATAAACTGCCTTGTATTAAACCGTTGAATAAACTCCAACCATTTTAAACTTAACTCCCGAAGACCATAAACTATTCACTACACTTTGAACCTTCCGTACGCAAATTTACGAGCAGGTATCGTGCGCTAAGCATAGCCATATGGACTACGTAAGGAAGACATAAAAGCCACCGGCCGCAATATATCCCGATTACCGGCCAAGGTGCACTCACTATTGCAAATTACTTGCGACCACTGCCTTATAAGCTCTTAGTGAAATATCACTATTGAATGGGACGTAAATAACTCACTTTAGTACTGATTAATTCCTCCTTAAACTAAAAGCAAGTTATACAACACAAGGCGTATGTTTCAGATCTCCCAACTTAAAACGAGTTGTAAAGGAGCGACCCATCATCATTTCGCTCCAAGCCACACTCACCTGCTCCGTGGTGCATCCTGTCGAATAACAAACGAGGCTAGAGCAAGCCCTTACATCCCACACAGAACACCTAGATCACAGCCTAATTAAAAAAGTTTATTTAATGTATTTACCCGACTAAAAATCGAATCAGGAAGCTCTGAATTGTCCAATTCTTAGTTAAAAACCCTCTCGTCTTAGGTCAAAGTCAGAAAGGTCCTTTTCTATCCCTGAAAATGTTTAGTATTTTTTGCTGAAATACAGTCAGGAGAGCTAGCACCTAAAATGCTGGTCTCGGTTAGAGTAAATAAATAAAATGCACCTTTTACCTTACACAAGACAAATGTCCCAATCTTAGCGAGCTTTCGAGTGAAACGAGGTTTTAAACCGAAACCGTATCGGTATCGCCCAACAACCCTTTAGTAAATGACCCCGTGAGGAGGAATAGCGACCGATATGTTACCGGGATCATCGGAGTGAGTGGACTCCCGCGATAGCGCGATAAATTATGAGCTTCGGTTAGGAAGATGGAAGAATAGATATGGTATATCTTTGATGTCTGCTGCTGGAGACTGCTTTTCGGAAAACGGAAGAAAGAAAAGTTTGGCTTAAGAAAAGTAGGGCATAGTAAATTTTCGCTCGTACTGAGCCTGTCCTAAATACTAAAGACCGGTGACGGGCAGCAGCGTCACCGGAGCAAGAAGCTACGCCCTGCGATCGCCAACCCGCCTGCCCAGCGTGGCGATTATGGGTATATCCTCCAGATGTTTGCTCTAAGTGGCGAACAACTGGAGAGGCCTATGTCCAGTAATAGGCTGATGATGATGATGATGACTGAGCCTGTCCGGGAAAGGACCTATAGAACATCGCAGCCAAATGATCTCCGGGTCGCGTTTCTACCGGTGAGTAGGATACCGGTGAATAGGACGCCACCGGCAGGGTGTTCATCCTCACACGTTGAGGCCTAACTGGTCCCGCACGGTCCGATTTCAGAGGAATTTCCTCCCGCAAACGCTGCTTTTATGGAATGAGCTCCCTGCTCAGGTTTTTTAAAGGGTAATACTGTTTGGGGTACTTCTAGTCTATATTAAATTGGTTTTTAACAGGTCGGGAAAGCGCATACAATGCCCCTGGTATTGCAGGCGTTCATGCACTGCGGTGACCGCTTGCCATCAGGCGGGCCGGCAGCCATTTTGTCAACCCTAGTAGTATAAATAAATATAAATATCAGACAACATCACATACATTGTTCTGGTGCCAAAGTAACGAGAAGATACCACTAATAAATACTTAAATACAAATATGAATACCCAGACACTGAACAAACACAAGTGTTCATCACACAAATGTTTGTCTCGGGTGGGAATCGAAGCCACGACCCTTGGTTCAGAAGGCAGGGGAAATAAAATTGAGCCACCGAGCCAGTCGAAGTCGTAGTATAAAATGTATCACTTGTTGTCTGTAATACCTTGTCTATAAATGTTTGTATTTTGTGCAATAAAGAATATTATCTATCTATCTATCTATCTAAAATGAAAGTTGTCAGTCCGAGAAATATTACTGCCAATGTTGAGTAAAAAATTACAAAGTTATAATACTGTTGTACGATTTGGGCGGTCTTATATGTTCTATGGAAAATGCCGTATCCACTTCTCAGTACTTCCACCGATCAGGACCGCCCATTCATACACGACATTAATCAAAGAGGTTACTTTTGTTGCAGATAACTTTGATCTCTCGTTCAAGCTGCGCTATCAAAAGGAACGTTTGCCCCCTGGCGACTCATGCACTTCAGTGACTTGAAATTTTCATAGCAAAATATCATACTTTGACAATTTTTCTTAAGCATAAGGTATTTGCAAATTTATCCATTGGATTACAAGCATAAGATACAGCATTAAAATAAAATAATCACATAGGCAACAAATAGGCTTAATTCTAATTGATGATGATGATGATGATGATGCCTTCCCGACCGGTTTCGGCCACGGCGACCACTTTAAGTCCGTGACGTTTGTCGATCATGTGCTCGCAAGTGACTGGCGTAGCCTATCTTCTTAGATAGCCTTTTCACACAAAGCGGACATACGAGCACACCAACGACGTAGTTATAGTTAATTGCCGCAGGTGGTCGGGCTTTTAATTCATCCTCCTTGCCAGAATGTCGCTGGGCCTCATATTCATGGACCTTCGCCTGCACCAAAGTTCTAATTATTCTTACAATTAAACAGGTAATCACAGCATTTAGTTAGAAGATAGATAAACAACTCAAGATGACCTATGACGCGCTGGGCCAGCGCCACCTAGCCCCAAATTAAGCCGAAACTTGTACTATGACTAGTTAACTGATAAATTTGTTGTTATTTTTTTTCTTTGTACAGGAATAAGAAATCATGTTGTGCCGACCCCGCTTAGAGCGGGATAAGGGCAGGAGAATGATGTTGAATAATTATCATCATCATCATCAGCCTATCACAGTCCACTGCTGGACATAGGCCTCTCCAGTTGTTCGCCACAGGGCAAACATCTGGAGGATATACCCACACTGGGCAGGCGGGTTGGCGATCGCAGGGCGTAGCTTCTTGCTCCGGTGACGCTGCTGCCCGTCATCCGTCTGTGGTATTTAGCTACGCCGTCAATTGTAATGGTTATACCGCCACCAGTCGGTTGCCAGCGCCTCGTTTGTTATTCGGCAGACTGCACCACGGGCAGGTGAGGTTGACTTGGAGCGAAACGATGATAAACCGCTCCCTTACATCCCTATGAATAGTTAGTTGTAACTCAAATACGAAATCTAAAATTTAACTATTTATTTAAGAGTTTGATCCATTCTAGGATTCGTACCTGCACCCTGCACCTCTACGCCTCCGCCCAGCGCTTGCGGCTAAACTAACGACTGTTACACAAAGGTAGAGCAAACCTAGACTTTCTAAATTTTCTCACCATATGTAAAACGGTATACTAACACAAGTGTGTCACTGGCACGTTGCCAAATTGTGCTTTAGGCCGTGTCCACACTCGGCGTGTGTATTGTGCGTCATATTAAGAAGATCTACTAAGAGAGGTAGGGCATGGCGAATCTTCGCTCGAATTGAGCCGCCCGTCCGAGGAAGGAACTCCACCTTATAGAATACCGCAGTCAAATGACCTGGGTCGTGTTTCTGCCGGTGAGTAGGGTTTCCGGAGCTCGTGGGGGGTTAGGGTTAGGCCGGCATGGCGGTGGCTACTGACAGGTAACTGACCAGTTACTTGCCCGTTGTCACAGCGACTTGGGCTTGTCTTTCGCTTTCCATCAGGCGCAGGGAAGCCATTATGTCGAGCCACTATAAAAAAAGATCATCATCAGCCTATTCCAGTCCTCTAGACATAGATCTCTCCAGTTGTTCGCCACTTAGGGCAAACATCTGGAGGATATACCCATAACCGCCAAGCTGGGCAGACGGGTTGGTGACTGCAGGGCGTAGCTTCTCGCTTCGGTGACGCTGCTGCCCGTCATCATCATTATCATCAGTCTATTCCAGTCCACTGCATCTACTCATCTTTATGAGCAGATGCAGTGGACAACAAAGGAGAAGCCTTGGCGGCTGGCCTGGATATAGCAAAAACCTTTGATAGGGTTTGGCACAAAGCTCTTATTTCCAAACTTCCATCTTATGGGCTTCCGGAGAAGCTGTGTACATGGGTACATGGGTTGACAGGCTCGGTGGCTCATTTGGTAGTGCCCTCAGCCTTCTGAGCCAAGGGTTGTGGGTTCGAACCCCGCATAGTACAAACATTTGTGTGCATGAACATGTCTGTTTGTATTTGTCTGGATGTTTGCTATGTATTATATGTACTTATTTACAAAAAAAAAAGTATAAAAGTAAGTTTATCAGTTGTCTAGTACCCATAGTACAAGCTTCGGCTTAGTTTGGGGCTAGGTGGCGATGTGTGCAGCGTGGCATGTCTTGGGTTATTTATTTATTTATTTATGGGTATCCAGTTTTCTCTATGGGCGTAACACAAAGGCCCCCCTCACAGACAGTGCTTGCAGTGGAATGCCTGCTTAGTGCTTATTCTTCGGTAGATAGGAATGAGCTCCACTTAACCCAGGTGTCCCGTGTCTTGGTGATAAATGAAGTTAAATAAAAGCGTCCACTTTTCCACCAATCGGACAGGAACAATGTCTTATAGTATTGGTCTGGATGCTTGCAATGCATATTTATTTAAAAAAAGAAAGTTTCTAAGTAAGTTTACCAGTTGTCTAGTACCCATAGTACAAGCCTATGCTTAGTTTGGGACTAGATAGCGCTGTGTGGCCCAGTGTCACATGTCTTGGGTTATTTTATTTATTTAATGAGGGTTTTCTAAAAAAATAATCCACCAGATGGTACCACATAAAAGGCAGGTCTAGCTATCGTGTGATTCATCATCATCAGCCTATTGCAGTCCACTGCTGGACATAGGCTTCTCCAGTTGTTCGCTATTTAGGGCAAACTTCTAGAAGATACACCCATAATCGCCACGCAGGGCAGGCGGATTGGCGATCGCAGGGCATAGCTTCTCGCTCCGGTGACGCTGCTGCCCGTCATCGGCCTGTTGTATTTAGCTAAGCCTTCTATCATGATGGTTTTACTGCCACCAGTTGGCAGGGCAGGTGAGGATGGCTTGGAGCGAAAATCGTGTGATTGGTCAGTTGCTATGTAAATGTCAGTGCCATGTCAAAAGGAATCAATCAAACAGTTGGACCTGCCTTTTATGTGGTGCCATCTGGTGGATTTCATTTATAGAAACATCGGAACGCTCGCCTACCGCTCAGTCTATTCAGGGCCTTAGATAAAAATTCCAGCGCAATGTTTTGGGTAAAATGCCCCATCAGCGTAATGTGAAATACTGTGTCGGATATAAGCGGGCGCGGTGGCGGCTGATATATGGGGACGAGTATGAATTCGTTGCGTTGTTTACGGGGGCCTGATTAGCTTTGTTTATAATCAAGAATACGTATAGTCAGCATCTGATAAAGCACGTAAGCTATTCAAATAAATAAATAACCCAAGACATGCCACGCTGGGCCACACAGCGCCATCTAGCCCCAAACTAAGCTGAAGCTTGTACTATGGGTACTAGACAACTGATAAACTTACTTAGATACTTTTTTTTGTAAATAAATACATATTATACATAGAAAACACCCAGACCATACAAACAGACATGTTCATGAACACAAATGTTTGTAATGTGTGGGGATCGAACCCACGACCCTTGGCTCAGAAGGCAGAACTACCAATTGAGCTACTACCAAATGAACCTACACTGATAAGCAGTCAAACATATCTACACATCATCATCATCAGCTAGCATGTACCCCCTTCGTAGTCATTAAAGCTACTTGCTTTACATAAACTGTAATGAATTAGTAGTATAGGATCCCGCTATACAACGACCTTCACCGAGATGTTTATTTGATGAAACTTATTTTGTGTCTAAAGAAATACATGTATATTGTATTAATAAAATAAATAGTTGCATATCAAATTTTGGTTCAGTGCATGATTTTCTGTATGGACTATAAACACTATTTTGTGATAGGCGGCTTGCCTGCATCTATTTTAATTTTGTGTGTATCCCACTTCCCACTAATATTATAAACGTGAAAGTTTGTTTGGATGGATAGATAGATGGATGGATAGATGGATGGATGTTTGTTCCCTTTTCACGCAAAAACTACTGAACAGATTTTAGTGAAACTTTACACGAATATTGTTTATGCATCAGATTAACATATAGGCTATAAATTACAACGATTCATCAATTTTTTCATTTAGAATGTCGGGAAAATATGTTACGGAATGATTAAAAACTTTTTGATTACACCATAGATACTGTCATTTCTTGACTTTGTCAGCGAAATTATCAATTTGACATGACAGGTACTGATATCGAGGTAGGCAAATACGGAAATTCGCCACCAATAAGTACAAATTATTGTGAATTAAAATTGTGCGGCTTATTTTCGGAATGAAATTCTTCGGAAAATACTATATGCAAACTACTATAACTGAAAAGACGACCAACGTAAAGGGATAACCACCGGCGATGTCTACTAGAATATTGCTCAGTTTCAGAGGCACCTCATTCAGCAACAAATATGAGCAAACTTTAGGAATTGTGTACAGTCGAAACAGATCTAGCATAACCCGTAAACAAGGCGGCCTGCATCTGATAATGAATCACAGTGACCAAGAACCAAAAACCTTACTGTAATCTCAGAAGGCTCACAACGGGCCACATGTCTAGCTCGGATGCGACGAAACTGCGATCAATGTATGCTTAATAAATATTTTTCTAATCCAAATTGTAATTTCTGTCCTCAATATACTAATATTATAACATTTCAGCCTAATAAAATCGTTTTAATTACGCATGTTGGAAGAAAATAACGCTTTGAAGTAAGTTAAATTCATACACCGGCCAAGTGGTCGCTTTTTGGTCGGCGTGATACTTAAAACCTGTGTACTAACATGTACAATTATTGTTCATAGTTAGGTACCACCTATAATTAAAATATCTAAATTTTATCGGTAAATAATTTTCACATTATAAAATCGAAATAAAAGATACCTACTTAGTATTTTTAGTGTGGCTTCTCAAAATATGTTCATACACAGGATATCCAGATTCTGCTTTAGTTGTATAGATATAAGATTATTAAACGCACTTATTTTCCAAAAAGTACAAAATAAGTATCCGTATTTCTATATTGTAGGTATGGGAGTGACCTATCACCTTTTCACTCCAAGCCTGCCTCACCTGCCCGTGGTGCATCCTGCCGACCAACAAACGAGGCTCTGGCCAAACCGACTGGTGGTGGTAAAACCATAACGATGGAAGGCGTAGCTAGATATCACAGGCCTATGACGGGCAGCAGCGTGACCGGAGCGAGAAGCTACGCACTGCGATCGCCAACCCGCCTGCCCAGGTGGCGCTTATACCCATAATATCCTCCAGATGTTTGCCCTAGGTGGCGAGCAACTGAAGAGGCCTGTGTCCAGCAGTAGACTGTAATAGGCTAATGATAATGATGATTTCTATATTAATCAATTTTAAACGTATCGCGTCGACGCCAACCCTCTCCTGGCCGAAAATCGGCCACAATGACATTGTCCAAGCAGACCGGGCAAGTATGCACGAGATATTGAAGTGTACATGTTTATGCCCATACACAAGTGCATTACGTGCGGTTGCTCTGTTTGAAATAATGAGAATTCATAGTAGTAACTAGGTACGTAGGTAAGCACCATTTTTGATACCGTAAAAAGACTAATTGACTCAAAAAAAGTGCGGACGCGACATAACAATCTGATGACTGCTGACCCCAGTGGCGCATTATATCGGTTCCCGTAGAATTCAATGTAGAAAACGAACTTTTTTAGATAACTCGAATAATCCAGGAAGACGTCGCTCTGGATAAGTCATCACCGGAACTTACAGTTAAGAGAACCATATGATAGCTTAAGACCAGGTGATTCCTGAACAATGGGCCGCGGCTTCCAATGGCCAACCAGAGGCCAACATGATGTACCTACATTGTGTTTGTCCTTTTTTTTTAGAGGGGAATGCATTAGGCACCTTCATGCCGCCTCCGGGGGGAGGCGGCATGGTGTGTGGAACTCACACCTCCTAAAATGGGAGGGCATACCCACTAAACCCCCCTGTGTCGCCAGTGGGCAGCAAGTTGCAGGGACACGGGTAGCGCCGAAGCATACGGCCACATCCCTGCCTGCCCTGGCCAGCCGCAGATGATAAGCGGCCGGCACTCCTGGCCCGGGGAGGGCAAATACCCCTACATTGTGTTTGTCCTGTGTCAACCTATGTTCAGATTTCTCAGCACTCAAATCTAATACCTATATCTTCATCATCTTTTGAGCATCCATTCGTAAGCGCGTGTGATAAAATAGGAGACAAAGACGCGTACGTACATGATATAATGACAGAGTAAGCTCTTCATGACAAACCGATGTTCACGCAGGCAAAGCCGCGGGCAGCAGCTAGTAACTTTATACTGCTACGTTTTACTACGATCGTAGGCGCTACGCTGTGGCTCTACGGTTGCGTTTCGTAGCAAACTACGACACTCTGTAGCGACTTCGTTTTGAAATATCATACACTAGCTGTGCTCGCGACTTCGTCCGCGTGGAATAGTTATTTTTTCTCCGTTTTTTTTTTACATTTTTCATTATTTCTTCGCTCCCAATAGTTGCAGTTTGATGTTATATAGCCTAAAGCCTACCTCGATAAATGGTCTATTCAACACAAAAAGAATTTTTCAATTCGGACCAGTAGCTCCTGAGATTAGCGCGTTCAAACAAACAAACAAACTCTTCAGCTTTATAATATTAGTTAAGATTAAGATTAAGATAGGTCTTTAAAGATGTAGGTCCCATTTACTAACTAAAAAAAATGTTTCAACAGTATTTTTCATTTTAATTTATTTCCTCCTCGAAGTAATACGTTTTTTTATCTATTCTCCTTATTTAGCAAGCTCCTAAATAAGAAAAGTTTTAAAATCATTCGTTTACACGATGTTTCATGTAGGAATAAAAACAATGCCTTGACTTTGGTATTATATGTTTTTCATAGTATATCGATAGATTTAATTAGCCAGTATCAGCATATTTCGTTTGATCAAGTATACAAATAAGACATTGCATAAAAAATACTTTCCCAATTAAATATGCCTATTGCGAGAAAAAAGACAAATGGCCTCGAACACCAAATTAATTTCACAAACGACCCATTTCCCGATTCCGTTTCGCAACCCGAGCAGTTACATAATGCTGAAAGCCGGCTTCAGTAATTACAAAACTTGTAAGTATAAGCCAAATAAATTAAATAATACTGTCATCAACATCCCTCCCAGCTGTTGGGAGGGAGTTCGCCTCATTTTAATTAGTTTTATTTCGCAAATCCCAGTTACAATCTTATAAATCGTTGCGGCTGAACAATTTAATGAAAACCCTTGTCCCTCAAAATTTAAACTAAGTTGTTGAGTTTCGTATAGATGGTTTTACAAATACCTATTCAATTTCCAATTGAGGCCCTTAAAATAACGATAGAAATAATATCCTCCTTATAAAGGCTTTCTAGTCATTTCTAAACAGAAAAACCCAGTTAAAATTTTTGAGCCGATCCGGAATTCGAACCCGGGGCCTCTTAATCTTTAGACGCTTACCCGTAACAAACAAAATATACTTATTCCCGTACCATTGTCGAGTAAGATCATGTCTAAGTTTTTTTTTTTTTACTAAATTCACTAACATTATTCGTTTTTTATGTAAAAGCTACTAATTGTTTTTCATCAAACGTTTGCTGTGGCCCAAGAATTTCACAAATCCGCGTAAACCTATTTTAGACTTTAAAGGTCATTCATCAAAAGGCTTAAATGAAAACCCGCCTCATTCCAGTGAACTACTACAGAATTCTAGTCACATCGGACGTATATTTTATCAAAACCATTCGCAAAACACGTCCGAACTTCAAATTTCGCGGCAAAACAGTCTTAATCGCAAACGTGGCACGGCCCGGTGCAAAAAAAACCTAAAAACACCCACAAACTCACACGACGACATAACTTTTTACCCACAAATTTGTCCTAAACGAGATAAACAAAGCCTCGGACGATACGAGTTAGTGTTGTGTCGGGAACGTATCGATATAGATCGATAGATTTTATTTTAACCTTCTGGTTAGCGAGCATCATCAGCCTATTACAAAACACTACTGGACCTCTCCAGTAAGAGAGTTAGGGCATAGCGAATCTTCGCTCGAATAGAGCCTAGGGGAGGGACCTCCACCCTATAGAATACCGCAGTCAAATGACCTCTGGGTCGTGTTTCTGCCGGTGAGTAGGGTTTCCGGAACTCGTGGGGGGTTAGGGTTGGGCCGGCATGGCGGTGGCAACTGACAGGTAACTGACCAGTTACTTGCCCGTTGTCACAGCGACTTGGGCTTCTCTTTCGCTTTCCATCAGGCGTAGGGAAGCCATTATGTCGAGCCACTATAAAAAATAAAAAAGAGTTCTTCGCCGCTTAGGGCAAACATCTCCATAATCGCAACGCTGGGCGGGTTGGCGATTGCAGGGCGTAGCTTTTCGATCCGGTGACGCTGCTGCCCGTCATATGCACCACGGGCAGGTGATGTTGGCTTGGAGCGAAAATATGATAGGTCGCTCCCTTACTTCCCTAGTTATCCAAAAGAATAGAATAATTTTATTTGTTTCATTCTTATAAAATGGAATACAAATACTTATGAAGTAACAATTAAAACTAATGTAAGTAGTACTGAACATGTCTCGGTTATTTTTTGCCGCGGCACGGGGTACACAGCACTGATATATTTTACGACAAAAGATTCGTCATAAGATTCTAAACATCCGCATTCCATTACAATTGTTATCGTCATTTCAGTCCGATGCTAGACATAAGCTTCACTAGTTGTTTACTACTTTGGGCAAACGCCTACCTGGGCTTTACCCATAATCGCCACCCTGGGCAGCCAAACGCTACTGACAGCTTATTGATATTTCCATAGTCGTTTTCTACGACACCCGCGGGATGAGAAGGGGTTGTCCTATGCTAAATATGAAATCAACGGATACTCGAACCGTTGGATAAAGAATAGTTAATAGAAGGGATTAAGTGGTATCATTCATCTGATTTGTAATAACTCTTCTTCGCCCTAGCGTTTTCCCGGCCTACTTCGGCATCCTCTGGCGTGAGATTGTTCTGTGCCATGTCCGCTCTGACGACATCCAGCCAGCGTTTCTTGGGCCTGCCGCGCATTCTAGGGCCTTGGACAGTGAGGTCGAGGCATCTATTTCCTACGTAGTCTGACGGCCTGCGCTTTATGTAGCTTTACCATCGGAGACGATTTTCCTGCAACTTATCCGCTACGTCGCGGACTCCGAGGCTGCCGCGGATGTACTCGATTTGTAATGACTAATTGATAAATATTCTAATCAATACATTGTGTGGCAAAACTGTATACAAAACTATTAGCTTAAAAATAGTCGTCCTGTCCGCGTACTACAATGTAATGTGTTACGGTTTGTTGAACTTAGGTTCCAATATAGTCTCTATAGACATATTTTGGCTGACATACATTTTTATCGATAAAGGTTTAAAAACTTAACATCCCTAGGACACACAGCGCCATGAATATAAACAGTTAAATTAGGAAGGACGGACGGACGCTGCTATGATATACAGCGTGAGTGGGTAATTTAATTTACAACAGTAAATTTAGTCGCTCGGTAGTTTTTTCTGATGCTCAGTTGCTCTGCGGACATTAATGCCGCAGGCATCTGTTTTGAGCGGCTGGTTTTTGTCTATTGACCTAGTATGTGAGGTCAAGTTATAATTTGCAGTATATATTTTTAGGATATTGTACAATAAGATGTATACATTTTGTATATAGCGTGGACACCGCTTTCCTGCCGATCGTGCGCAAGATGGCTGGCAAATGCTGGATCCAAGAAGCCGAGGATCGAGCAAAGTTGCAAATATAAGGAGGCCTAAGTTCAGCAGTGGACAACGGCCTGCAAACGTCCTCTGATAGACAGAAAGATAGTTTTCAGGATCAAAATAATTACATTAAATTTAGTCCGTATTTTAGATTATAAAATATATTGGACACTTATTTTTCCTTTTTTCATATAAACAAAAAATAACAAAGATACAAGGCATCAAAATTTAGGGGTCTTTGACGTCACTCAGTGGCGAAAATGCTCCTACTCTTTGACGTCACGCGTAATTTTAGCGGGCTCTTTGTAATTTTTGGTCTAATTTACAAATGAAAAAATCTAATAGACGGACTAATTACATTTTCACGGCAACAGGCCAATTGTCATTTGAAGAGATTTTCGCGCGTGGCAGGCGGGTTGTTGAACGCAAAAACAAATATAATGTAGCTAATTCAAACCTTAAATAAGTATATAAAACTGCTAGATAAAGCATCATAACATTTACCACAAAGAATATAATACGTAAACTTTAACGTAGCAAAGAGTTGTAAAGGGTTATGCTAGTCTTTTGTGCTTTTTACTATCGCCTTTATGTCCTAGAAAGTCAAAGCCACATGGCTTTATTTGTCTGGCTAAACTTCGTCGCGTGTTCCATGCTCTTCAATATTTCACAGGTGTTCATATTTACGTTATCTTTTGTAAGCACACAACTGAAAATCGATACTGCTTAAACCTTTGCTAAAGGTCGTTGGTTTTTCTCGTAACTTGGATACCCCTGTAGCGACCGCTGCCTTCCACCAGGGTCAAACATTCGTGTGATGAGCATTTGTGTTTGTTCCGTGTTTGATACCCGTAATACAGTAGGGATAGGGAGTCGCTGGCAACCGACTGGTGGCGGTATAACCATCACAATTTAAGGCGTAGCTAAATACCACCAACTGATGACGGGCAGCAGCGTCACCGGAGCGAGAAGCTACGCCCTGCGATCGCCAACCCGCCTGTCCAGCGTGGTGATTATGGGTATCCTCCAGATTTTTGCCCTAAATGGCGAACAACTGGAGAGGCCTAAGTCCAGTAGTAGACTGCAATAGGCTGATGATGATGATGATGAAATTGTTTATCTAGCGCTTAACTACTGTTTCATTTAATTAACGGTATAATCTATAATCTATACTAATCTATACTAATATTATAAAGCTGAAGAGTTCATTCGTTTGTTTGTTTGAACGCGCTAATCTCAGGAACTACTGGTCCGAATTGAAAAATTCTTTTTGAGTTGAATAGACCATTTATCGAGGAAGGCTATACAGGCTATATAACGCACGCTGCAACTATTAGGAGCGAAGAAATAATGGAAAATGTAAAAAAACGGGGAAAAAATAACTATTCCACGCGGACGAAGTCGCGAGCACTGCTAGTCTACTAAATAAACCAATAAACACATGTTCTGGGAAGTGTCAATAATGACGTAGTAATCATAAGCTATGGCCGATGGTAAGCAATTAAGCAATCGCCTGCCCGGACACATTATGTTTCCCATAGAATCGGTGGCATTAACCTCACATTATATTTTATAGTACAGGAGATTTGAACTAACACTTGTACAAGACTGGCTTCGTGTCTCATTTGGTAGTGACACCTGTCTACTGAACTAAGGGTTGTGGGGTCGAGCCCCGCATTGTACAAACATTTGTGTGCATGATAATGTCTGTTATTGGTCTAAATAAATAAATAACCCAAGACATGCCACGCTAGGCCACACATAGCCATCTAGTTCCAAATTAAGCCGGAGCTTGTGCTATGGATACTAGTTAACTGATAAAACTAAAACATTTGTGTGCATGAATATGTCTGTATGTATTGATCTGGGTGTACACTATGTACGAGTGTCATCATCATCATTTTTGTAAATAAATACAAATATTATACATAGAGAACACCCAGATCAATACAAACAGACATATTCATGAACACAAATGTTTGTACTGTGCGAGAATCGTACCCACGACCCTTGGCTCAGAAGGCAGAGGTCACTAGCAAATGAGCCATCGAGCCAGTCACCACAAATGACCTCCACACAATTTAGTTATTACTCTTATCAGCCCAATTCCTAAAAAAAGAAAGTTTGTATAATAGGTACCATGTTTATTTTACGAAAAAAGAATTTTATTTTGTTCGCCGCTTCACTTTTACCGGCATTATGAAATCCGTCAGCAACTCCTGTACTCTACGACTATTCAAAACTGTGTCATTAAACAATTATGTACCAGTCAGAATTTTGTTCCGTCAGTTTTTATTCCGTCCAATGTTCAGAGTATACAATTAAGTTGTTTTCAGCTTTGAATTTTTCATGCTGACGGTTTGATCAATAGAGGAAACTTGCTTTTTCATACTGGCTCAGCGAAGTGGCTTTTTTCGACTGATGAAGAGCTAGAAAGGAACAAAAGATGAGTCCAAGTTGCTGCCACAACGGGCAAGTAAGTTTCACCTCCAAAGGTCTCTGTAATTGGCATGACAAGAGCTCTGCAACACAGGTTTCTTAGTGACGGTCTGTATGGTGTGTCCATCTGGTAAGTAACCGATCAGGAGGTCTATTGCCTCCGGCCTTACCCTGAATCATCATAAGCAGCCTATTACAGTCCACTGCTTACCCACAACCGACTTCGCTCTGGAGTTGGCCGGTGTAGGTCCAATTTGATTAAATGGGGGATGAGTGGGAGTTTGCATGCTGGCTGCGACTGTGGTGCTCCATTACAGACCATGGCACATCTACTAACTTGCCGGCTGTGCCCCACTAACTGCTCGGTGGGTGACCTTTGCAAGGGAACCGACAGCGGTATCCGATTTGCGAGGTTTTGGGCTGGTTCTATTTGACACAGAGTACCATTGACTTGAAAAGAAGAAGAAGACCCACAAATGCTACGCTGAGCAGGCGGATTGGCGATCGCAGGTTATTTTCTAGCTTCGGTGACGATGCTGCCCGCCATCAGCCTGTGGTATTTAGCTATGCCTTCTATCGTGATGATTATACCGCCACCAGCCGGTTGCCAGAACAGAATTTACCCCGAATCACCAATAGTTAATAATTGCTACACCTTTTCTATTTTCAACAGCCTCAACATGATACGGGTCTATTCGAAATTGGGAAAGCACAAAACCAGTAAACTGAACTTAAACTTAAACCCCTGTTTCAAAGTGTCCTTAAATGTATTACGTTAAAAGCGTAAATTTAAATCCCTGAAAATTACTTTATCGTATAAGTCCAACGGCTTAAATACAAGCCATCAAAGAGAAGTGTTAACAATAAAAGGAAAATAAAACCGAAAAATAATATTTCGTCGCTGTTCGTTTAAGCACCAGTAAACTTTTGCAAGTGTTAATAATGAGGCTATTAAACGGATCGTTAAGTAAAATGCAGTCATAATTTGTGGATGTGGTTGAAAGTGAGCCCAGCTGGCGAAGAAGTTTATGAGTTTGGCTCAAGAAAGTAGTTGTGAGATTACTGTGCGGTATTAAACATATTATAAGAGCGTATGGAGTTTCTCAGGGCATTATTTTATGTCCCGTACCAGTTTTTACCAACAAACTTATTGCCCGAATATTGCAATTGATAAAAGTTTAGCAACTCTTACTTGTGCCGGGGATTAGGAATGTAAGAGAGCAACCTATTATCTTTATTTTTTATACCACTTTGGTGGCAAACAAGCCTACGACCCGCCTGATGTTAAGCGGTTACCGCAGCCTATGGACACCTGCGACACCAGGCGTATCACACGTGCGTTTTAAAAACCACTTCACAACCTTTTTGAACCCCATACTGTAGTCTTGGGGAGAGTCTCGGCGGGAAGTTTCTATTGAAACGTACCGTACGCGACCACCCAGGCTCTAGGGTATGAGGCTGAATCCCCTGACGACGAAATTGGTTCGATGAACGCCGAAAATAAACTTAAATTCAGCTCGCAAATAAATCGACGGCTTCATTTCACACGGCTTTATTTTTAGTAGAATTTATTATCCCAAATAAGTAATTAACAGAAACAGATCTACGTTCAGTTTACAATGTATATTTTAAGCGAACAAATAAGCCGGAGCAAGATCACAAAATACCAAGTCGAACAAGAGGCCGCATTACAGAACTCTGGGATAAATCTGTTTCGGCGCGTTGTTTCTAAATCCACCCGAATTATATCCCGCAGGAATAAATTATGAGGGCAGGCCATTCCCTCTCAGCACGGCTGAAGTTTAATTAAGCTGCATTTCCAGTGGAATGTGCTCCCCTTTCAAACATTTAACTCGCTTGTACACCAACTTTATATTGCCGTGCGCCGGACATTTAAATATCTGTCATAGTTAATTGCATAGGGTTATAAGTTTTAGTGCTGATTTATCAATTGCTGATGTTTCTAAGACAGATAAATAACCCAAGACATGCCACGCTGGGCCACACATCGCCATCTAGCCCCAAACTAAGCCGAATCTTGTACTATGGGTGCTAGACAACTGATAAACTTACTAAGATACTGTTTTTTTTTGTAAATAAATACATATTATACATTATAAACACCCAGACCAATACAAACAGACATGTTCATGAACACAAATGTTTGTACTGTACGGGAATCGAACCCGCCTTGGCTCAGAGGGTAAAGGTCACTACCAAATGAGCTATCGAGTCAGTCGATGTCATATATAGGCGTA
Source organism: Conogethes punctiferalis (assembly GCA_031163375.1). Classification (NCBI taxonomy): domain Eukaryota; kingdom Metazoa; phylum Arthropoda; class Insecta; order Lepidoptera; family Crambidae; genus Conogethes; species Conogethes punctiferalis. The sequence goes on along the minus strand of CM062085.1, from coordinate 16,079,023 downwards.
TTGTAGGTTCAATATGAAGGAGAAGTTAACCTTTAACTAGTGACGTGATAAAGTAACACTATAAGGGACATGACGTAGTCTCACAGGCGACTATTTTCAAAGTCAATTTTTTTTTCAATAAATTGCATTTGGACGTTTTCAAATTATGTTCATATTTAACTATGGCGGGGTGGCGGCAAGTGGGGGGAAGTGGTCAATTCTAGGATTTTAAAAAACACGCGACGCCTGTGACTGCATGTCACAAGTTAAAGATTCATTAGTCAATCAGCGCCTGATACATTTGGTGTGAAGAACGCCTAAAAATCATTATTTATTTATTTATTTATTTATTGGATTATCAACACAAGATACAGCATTACAATCATACTATAACAGTGACATAAATATAAAGTCTTAACTGCACTTATAATTACAGATAACCACATCTTGCATTTAAAACATATTATAAATAACATAATTATTAAAACAAAAATAGACAAGAATTAAATTACGAACAGTTTAAACAATTAAAAAAAAAATTGTTACAATTCTAGCTGAGGTACATTTAACTTTAGGGTTTGCTTGAATTTAGGGAGGCTCTGAAAGTTTATGTCAAGTTCAGGTAACTTCTTAGTTAAATCATTATACAGACGAGACAAGCGAAACACGGGTGAACTGCGGCCTAATTTAGTCCTATACAGTTTATTTTTGAATAAACCACACGGATGTCGCGGCAAGCGTGTCGGAATATTAAAATTCAGCTCTTTGAGCAACTTCGGGCTGTCGATATGGTTGTTTATCAGTTTGTGCAAGTAAGACATGTCAATGTAGGTACGTCGCACAGAAAGAGAATCTAGCCTAAAATGTTTGAGTTTCTCAAGATAGGTTTTTACGTTTCTGGGAGGTCGGAAGCGATACGACAAGCTGCGCAATAATTTTTTCTGTATTCTTTCTATCCTATTAATGTGCACGTTATAGCTCGGACACCAAACCGTACTGCAATACTCAAGCTTGCTTCGCACGTAGCTATTGTAAAGCAGGATGATGGAATGTGGATTTTTAAAGTCTTTGGTACTTCTTAAGATGAAACCAAGCGATTTATTTGCTTCATTAATAACTTTATCGATATGGACCGTGAACCGCAGTTGAGTATCCATTAAGACACCCAGATCCCTTATGACCGAGACCTCTTCTAGGCTCTCGTTTGCCATAGTGTATTCAGACAAGAACCTATTCCGCTTCCTGGTGAATTTGATGTGGTAACATTTATTGGAATTTAAAAACATTCTATTATTTCTACACCAACCCTGGAGCTCATCAAGATCCTCCTGTAATTTTTCTGAGTCAGCAGCACACGAGACAATCTTCGTGAGTTTCAAGTCATCAGCGAAGAGATAAATATTGCTATGCTTGATATTATTACAGATGTCATTGATAAAAACGTTGAAAAATAGTGGACCCAGGATTGAGCCCTGGGGAACACCCGAATATGCAATGAAAGGATCTGACTGTTTACCATCGACAACAACCCTTGATGGACGGCTCAGTAGGTAGGACTTACACCAATCCAGCATGTTACCCACAACCCCGAACGTGGGGAGCTTCTCTAAAAGTATCACATGGTTGACTTTGTCGAATGCCTTAGAAAAGTCAGTATAAACTACATCCACCTGCAGCCCCCGATCAACAGCATCCATGAGTTCCGATGCGAAGAGCATCAAGTTGGTGTTAGTTGATCGTCTCGCCATGAATCCATGTTGATCAGTGGAAATCCATCGATGAATATGATTGTTCAACACAGGATACACCAACGACTCAAATACTTTCGCTATTGCTGAGAGAATGGATATAGGCCGATAATTGGTCACGCACTCTCTTTTGCCAGACTTGTATACCGGCACCACTCTAGCCTGTTTCCATATGGCAGGAAATGTGCCCGTCTCCAAAGATCGATTATACAGCATTGTCAGAGGTGGGGCCAGATTACTTGCACAGTTAGTCAGTAGGAGTGGGTGTATATCATCTGGGCCTACGCCTTTTGTAGTGTCGAGTTTCTCCAGTTTCTTTTGAACCTCTTTAATGCTGAACTGAGCGGACCCAATTATGTCAAGTCCTTTGGCATGACGTGATGTTGGGTTATGGGCATAGTTACCGGCAATGTAATCAGCACTTTTCTCAAAGACTGAGGAGAAGTGGGCCGCGAACAGATCAGGGATACGATCGGCATCTGACGAAACAGTGCTATTATGCATCATCATACTTGGATATGAAGAGCTATTCTTCCTCAGGTTCTTGATATGTGTCCAAAAGCGTTTTGGGTTTTTCTTTATGTCTAGTTCAATAGTTTTGATATAATTATTGAAGCACTCTTTAATCTTTCTAGAACAGTCCTCTCGCAGATACTCAAATTCTATTTTGTGTAGAGGATTACCATATTTTTTAAATTTTTTGTGGTACATAAACTTTTGTTTTAGGAGCGATATGAGATGCGAGGAGAACCATACAGGATAAGATCCCTTTCTGGTTACGGTCATAGGGACATGTTCTGTAATGATGCGATATAGAGTTTGATAGAATCGATCTAGCATATCATTCACACCACAACATGTACTGAACTCTTCTATCCATTGAACAGATGCTAGTGACGTGTTGATTGCCACATAATCCGCCCTATGAAAGTTGTGACGTTTTACAGGGACTGATTTCTTAGAAGGTGCTATCCTAATTTGTAATTTTAGTTCGAGTGGCGGATGAAACGTATCCACACTTCTGATAGGCTGTAGACATTCTTGTATATCAAGCCCCCGATTACACAGTAATAAATCTAAGATTTTGTTGTTTTTGTTTGCTACAGTATTAAATTGCTTTAAATCGTTAAGCATTATAAAGTCGATGAGGTTGCACAACAATTCACAATTACCATAGTCAGAGGGAGTCATGCCAAGTGCATCATCATTATTCTTTTTCCAAGTTATACCACCCATATTAAAGTCCCCAGCAATTAAAGTACATACCTGTTCTGGCTGCAGTTGTAAGTTAGAACTTGCTTTTTCGACAAAACATTTCAAATTGTTTGTTGTGACTGGTGGTGGTAAATAGACCACACAAATATTCACTCTGGCCGTTCCTCTTGTTATGGATGACACTGAAACCCATAGATCCTCGCAGTCACTTTCATATTCCATAAGCCGCATTGAGACAAATCGGTTGGATACTGCTATAAGCACTCCGCCTCCTCTTTTTTTAGTAGAAGCCGATGTTTCGCGATCTCGCCTGTACACATTATATCCATTGTCGAAAAGTTCGCCATCGAAACAGCCACTATTGAGCCAAGTCTCAGTAAACACATATACATCAAAATTGTTATTAATTATTTGTTTACGTACCTCAGCTATATTCGAGTTTAGTCCTCTAACATTTTGGTAGTAAATTGATAGCGAGTTAATTGACATAAACTAAACAACACACAGAAAGAAAAATCAATGAAAATGAGTAAAAAATTAAATTAAAAAATGAGAAATTAAATTGGATCAAAATTAAACGATATCAAGAAGATCTTGGTTACTTTTTATTAATCTATACTCAGATGTTTCGGTCTTTCGCATGAAAATCTTGCCACTTTTCACCCAAACGAATTTGTAGTTAAGCTCCTTTGCCTTGGTTCGGGTTGCAGCATGAAGCGACTTCAGGACGGGAGACAAATGTTCCACCACAAAGACCGGTTTCTTGTCTCCGCCGATGCCAAGATGACTTGTATTGAGCTTGTCAGCAGGAATTTTGGTTTTTTTATTAAATTTCAGGGTTGAAGCCAGAAAGCTGTCACGTGATCGTTGTGAGGCAAACTTTACGACTACAGATCTGGGTCGCCGGCTATCTTTGTTTAATTTAGCTGTTCTTGTGCACAATTGAACGTCACTATCCTCTAGGCGGCAATCCGTGACCGCAGCAATCTGCTTCACAATTGAAACTAGGTTCTCAGATCTATATTCTGGTACGTTTTGGATTTCTAAATTGGTTGCCCTTGCGTGCTGCTCTATTTGACAGATTCTTGAGTTAAGATCGTTGACTGTATTCCTCAAAGACGTATTCTCAGTTTCCAGTAGAGTTATGTGTTTGGAATTAGACTTAATACCTTCATCTAATTCTTTTTGTCGATTTTCAATTGCCTGAAGGGAGCTCGAGATCTGGTCACAGCAGTCTAGGACCGTCTTGGTTTTAAGCTCGAATTCTTTTATAATACTAGTTCTAAAACTGTCCAATACGATTGCAAGCTCTTCTCTAATGATACGCCGTATACTCTCTGTAGTCACGTTGGATGCACCCTTTTGATGTGGCTGGCTGCCTCGTACAGGGTTGACGTGGTTCGGTGAGAGATCGGCAAGACAAATATCCCTTGTTCGTTGGTTTGATGCACCCCTTACAGGTGTATCGGTGTTATCTGTCCTAGGTAATTTACTAAGACAGGATGGACACGTGAATGTTGTCTTAAATTCGTTCGATAGTTCCTTGAATGGTTTATTAATGTTAATACAGTCCAAATGATATTTGTAATTACAGGCTTGACAGTTTAGGGCGTTTGGTGATGATGACGATGACGTCCGCCTTTCACAGCAGCCAAATTTCACCGCAGCAGATGACATATTTCACTCACCGGTTGACCAGCGGGCGAGTAGTGGCAAGTACACTCGCACGTTACAACGCAGCACGGAGCGGGGGTGAAGCGCGGAGCAGTGGGCGGAGAGCGGTGGCTGCGGGGACGATGCGCGGTGGCCGTTTTTAATGTTTTTGAATTTGTTTTGCTTGAATCTTCTTAAACAAACGTAATTTTGAAAAACACTTTTGACCAATCGTTCAGTTGTACTCTTGACTATTTGGATGTCTAAATTTTTTAGATAAATTATTATGCTTTGATAATTAAATTTGAGAATATATGCGGAGCAAAGAATAATACGTCAGTTTCGCTCAGCCTCTCGAGGCTCGTTGTTCATTATCATCATCATCAGCCTTTTGCAGTCCACTGCTGGACATAGGCCTCTACAGTTGTTCGCCATTCAGTGCAAACATCTGGATAGACCCATAATCGCCACACTGGGCAGGCGGGTTGGCGATCGCAGGGCATAGCTTCTCGCTCCGTTTACGCTGCTGCCCGTCATTGGCCTGTGATATTTATCTACGCCTTCTATCGTGGTGGTTTTACCAGACGGTTTGCCAGAGCCTCGTTTGTTGTTCGGCAGGATGCACCATGGGCAGGTGAGGATGGCTTGGAGCATAAAGGTTATAGGTCCATACATTCCTAAAAAATAACCCTAAAAATCCTTTTCCTTCGGGAGCTAAATAGTAGCTATCTTATTCTCAGTTTCAATTTCACGTCTCTGCTTTCGCTCATCTTCATCGGAGCGGGAACGATTCACATTTTTCACAATTACTTAGACGTTTCCACGTTAATCCATCTTCTTTGTCTCTCGGTTGGATACCATTGCTCGAAATTGCAAATTGTGACATTGACTTCCTTTGTGTAGACCGCGCTGGGAGTGGGGGGATAATTTCGCGTTATTGAATTGAATTAAGCGCTAAAGGTATCTTTAAAATGGTTACCTCATCGAGGGTTAACGGTTTCTTTTGTACTTCGGAAAATATATTTAACGAATCACTTTTTAAAACAACATCAGATGCATTACATTATCATTTTAGTCAGCAGCGTCACTGGCTCTTCTCGCTACAAGCTACGCCCTGCGATCGCCAATCCTGCCCAGTGTGGCGATTATGGGTATATCTTCCAGATGTTTTCCTCAAGTGGCAAACAATTGGAGAGGCCTATGTCCAGCAGTGGACTGCAATAGGCTGATGATGATTGTCATTAGCCTGCAAACGTTCACCGTTAAACATCGGTCTCCCCCAATGATAATTGTTATTTGGGGGTATTTGCCTTGCACCCTCCTGCCAAACATAGTGATGAGCAGCAGCGTCATCGGAGCGAAAAGCTACGCTCTAAGATTGCCAACGCGCTGCCGCCGCCGCAAACCCTCCAAATGTTTCCTCAAAGTGGCATAATACTGTAAATAAATAAATAATAAATATCAGACAACATCACATACATTGCTCCGATCCCAAAGTAAGTAGCGTAAGCACTTGTGTTATGGGTATCAGAACGACGAAGGTACTACAAATAAATACTTAAATACGAATATAAACACCCAGACACGGAACAAACACAAGTGTTCATCACACGAATGTTTGTCCCTGTAAAAACAATAAAAAAATTAAAGCTTAAAAGCGAAGCAGCTTTTTTCCATAATAACGCGTACAAATCGTCCCTGCGGGCTATATACTCGTAGTCGTATCTATAAAAATCGCTAAGCCCCTTCAACAATGTACTTAAGTTTGCAAGGGACAAAAAAGAAAAAAAAGCAACTTCCAGTGAGAACATTGGAAAAAACGAAACTACTCGAAACGCTAATTCTTGAAGCGGTAAGATCTTGAGACTCTGGATGCAAGTTCTCTCCTTTCATCTTATTCACAAAAAAGCGGCCAAGTGCGAGTCAGACTCGCCCATGAAGGGTTCCGTAGCAGCAAGCAAGTTGATGTAAAAGTTGTTGTTTGTTGTAACTTTTATCGATCGTTTAATAGTGTATTTTTTTATTAAAAACAACTACTGGATTCAAACCAATTTTGGTGGAATTGAGCATGATAATGTATATCATATGTTTTTTTAGTGTTATCATTTTCTTGTTTTAAAAGTTTAGAGGGGGTGGTACACATTTTACCACTTTGTATCTGTCTATCGCGCAAACCATTCAGTTTGGAAAAAAAAAATTGTACTAAAATGATCAATATCATTTTTTAAGACTGTCTATGGGTATAACCTACCCCTACTCCACACGCATGGTTTTGATGAAAAAAAAAATCTTGAATTTCAGTAATTAAAAAGTAATCAAGACCCCAAATTTTATAGCGTTTTTTCTTATTTTTGTATGAAAATCTTAATGCAGTTCACAGAATACTTATCAAGTTTCAACAGTATAGCTCTTACAGTTACTAAAAGTGGCTGTGACATAATAATGCATAATATGTACATACCAATGATGAATCTATGAGATCCATACCATTTTTTAACTTTTGACTATAAATAATAAATAACCCAAGACATGCCACGCTGGGCCACACAGCGCCACCTAGCCCCAAACTAAGCCGAAGCTTGTACTATGGGTACTAGACAACTGATAAACTTACTTAGATACATTTTTTTTGTAAATAAATATGTATTTATATGTATTTATTGTATTATACATAGAAAACACCCAGACCAATACAGACATGTTCATGAACACAAATGTTTGTACTGTGCGGGAAGCGAACCCACGACCCTTGGCTCAGAGGGCAGAGGTCACTACCAAATGAGCCACCGAGCCTGTCAAACTATGGAACCCTAAAAACAGTATTTCACTGAGAAGCGACTGTAATTAATACTCTGACTTATCTTTGAGCTAGGTACCTAAAGCGGTTCATTCTACGCATATTTTTTTACCTTTTATTGCACTAAGTTTGTATACGCCTTTTTAAAAGTTTAAAATTAAATTGTAAGAGTACTTATTCTTTATTTAATTTTGACTGGCCATGTGGCTTATTTTGTAGTGACATCTGCCTTTTTAACCACGTGGGTTCGATTTTCACTCAAGACAAACATTCGTCTTATGGACATTGATGTTTATTCTGTGTTTAGATGTACCTAAATATGGTGGTATCTTCGTTAATACTTTGGTATGTTCTTGTCTGATATTAATTTTAAGAAAAAAATACTTATTAATTCAGTTTTAAATACTTATTTGTATTTCAGATCATTCTTTTTAGATTGCTCAAATAAAATATAAACTATTGCATGGAATTGATTGCGGTGTTCACCAATGTATTGCTAGAGGTCTAACTTTTTTTATGCGAGAGGTGGCAGACGTGCAAGTGTGATGCCTAATGGTAAGCAGTCGACACCGCTTTAAGAAATATTTGCTGTCTATTATACCAGTTTAAAACACACACTTAAAATTTAAGCACCACTTTATGTAAGTCCGTTATTTTTGAATCCTGATATCCACGCGTGCGACGCTGCTGGCACAGCTAGTATAGAATAAAATAATATAGATTTTCTAGAAATAAAATAACTCGTTTTATAAAAATAGATTTACTCTTAATCAAATCAAATAAAGGAAACCTTAGTTTGAGACCGAACATTGGGAGTAGGTACATAATGCTTTAGACGTTTTACATGTTGCATTTAATAATACCAAAATGAAAATCCTTTAAAGATATTTTCTTACGTGCGCGGAATACTAAATGTAAAGTTTTTAATAATAATATTCAAAGCGAAATCATATTTTCAACAAGGGACCACCATAGCACGATTTCCAATGGAATCTAAACAAACGAACAATAACAAACAATATTTTCCACCACTGTCTCGTGCAATGGGGGTGCAAATCTGTTTTCTCTCAATGATTTGTCTCCAAAACGTACAGAATCTCGGCTGGGACACTGCCAAATGTGCAACGTTCACCACAAGCGAAATACCACCGTGTGAACTCTTAATTTTAAAGTTTTTGAGTCTAGAATTGCTTGGCGGGATTCGAACGTAGGTAAGTTGGTGGCTTAAATTCTGTTCTCCTAGGCGGCTTCGAGTAGTCTCCTGATGCGTCTATGAAAATAATATTTTATTACTCTCATAATAGCCGATACGGGGCATGATAATGGCTGTTCGGTTGTTTTTCAGTAGGAAAGTTATATAAGTTCGTTGAGAAAAAAACGGAAAAAGTAACAGCGCTTCCGTATTCTATTTTGTAGTAAACATTTTTATGCTCAGAAAGAAAGTAATGTTCGTATCTTCTAGTGTTTTTTTTTTAGTTTATTGGAACAAACCCCAAACAATACTATGGATTTACTTAGTTACTAAACTAAATAGGTATAATCTTGAAATTATAATCTTCTCCCAACATAAAATTTGCTGTCTACAAAGTTATATTTTGTAGATATATAAAGTAGACATGCCTCATTGGGCCAAATAGCGCCATCTTATCTCAAAACTTAGCCAAAGCTTGTACTAAGGGTACTAGAAAACTGGTAAACTTCGAACTGGAAAAAATCGCTTATAGCGATAAGACCAGTTGTAGTGCACAACGAATGTCTACTGTTCCTGCCTACTTTGAAATCAATTGTATGGTGTGCAATAAAGAACATAATATCTTTTTAAATGATTGTACTGTACGGGGATCGAACCTGCTGCTACTTTGTCTGAGGCAGAATTCACCCTATGGTGATTTCTTTTTTTGGTTCCATAACCAAGCTATAGCCTATTATCTGTCCACTGCTGGACATAGGCTGGGAGAGCCCAGTGTTCGCCACAGGAAGCCCAGGATCGATCAAACTGGTATATTAAATAGCAAATATTTCTTAAAACTAAAACGAAACGTATCGATCTAAACATAGGTACTGAACTGAAATATTCATTCATGTTCGTTCACTGCATACGACATTGAACATGCACCGTAGTCTCTACTCGATTCCCAGCTGTGTCAGTTTCCGGAACAAACTTTCCTAATTGCTTCTGATTCTGTGTTGCAAAGCTAACCATTGAATGACGTAAAACATATGGAAAGCATTATATAAAGGTAGTGTATTTTATATGTCACCGTAAAATTGTAAATACGGTTAAGTACATTATAAGTTATCTCGCGAGATTGTAAACTTTCGAACGATTGTGTGACATAATAATGCTAATTTAACAAGTTTAACTCTATTATTTTACGGTAGATTGCAATCAATAGCAATGAAATGCAATCAATAGCAAAAAATTTAACAGGTTTTAACATGTGGCGCATATACAATAATACTACCAATAGTTCCACATTGATTGATCAGCCAGGTGGGTAGGTATAGCCAACCACCGGTTGAGATTTGAACAACTGAACAGTATGTATCCATTCTCACCCAATCATCTTTCACAGTCATCGTCCTACCGTATTGGAACATTATCATCACCAGCCTATCGCAGTCCACTGCTGGATAGGCCTATCCAGTTATTCGCCACTTAGGGCAACAAACATGTGACGGATAAACCCATAATCGCCATGCAGGACAGGCGGGTTGGCGAAGTACCAAGGTAGTATAGGTAAAGCCAAGGTCCCTTGGTACCGTCCCTATAGGCGCATGACGGAGGGGCCGGGGTTTTAGTGGGTATTCCCTGCCTTTCTTCCATCCTGAGGCAGCGTGCCATCCTCCCACTCCAGAGGACGGCGTGAGTCCCACATACACCGTCACTCCCCTCGGGTGACGGGGATGCGTAAAAGCATTTTCCCCGGCATAAAAAAAGGCGGGTTGGCGAACGCTGCGTCGCTCCTCGCTGCGGTGACGCTGCTGCCAGTCATCGGTCTGTGGTATTTACCTACGCCTTCAATTGTGACGATTATACCGCTAACGGCAACCGACTGCGATTGCCAGCGCCTCATTTGTTATTCGGTAGGATGCACCAAGGGCAGATGAAGTTGGCATAGAGCGAAAAGATAGCGTTGTTTGGTCCTTTCTGCATACACAAATAAAATTCAAAGCAACTTTCCTCATCTACCTTTCCATTACAAGCAGCAAAACATTTTCCTAAGTAACAATCCCACTAATATTATAAACGCGAAAGTTTGTTTGGATGGATAGATGGATGGATAGATGGATGGATAGATGGATGTTTGTTCCCTTTTCACGCAAAAACTACTGAACAGATTTTAGTGAAACTTTACACGAATATTGTTTATGCATCAGATTAACATATAGGCTATAAATTACAACGATTCATCAATTTTTTCATTTAGAATTTCGGGAAAATATGTTACGGAATGATTAAAAACTTTTTGAATACACCATAGATACTGTCATTTCTTGACTTTGTCAGCGAAATTATCAATTTGACATGACAGGTACTGATATCAAGGTAGGCAAATACGGAAATTCGCCACCGATAAGTACAAATAATTGTGAATTAAAATTGTGCGGCTTATTTTCGGAATGAAATTCTTCGGAAAATACTATATGCAAACTGCTATAACTGAAAAGACGATCAACGTAAAGGGATAACCACCGGCGTTGTCTACTAGAATATTGCTCAGTTTCAGAGGCACCTCATTCAGCAACAAATTGGAACAACCTTTAGGAATAAAACTGTGTACAGTCAAAACAGATCTAGCATAACCCGTAAACAAGGCGGCCTGCATCTGATAATGAATCACAGTGACCAAGAACCAAAAACCTTACTGCAATCTCAGAAGGCTCACAACGGGCCACATGTCTAGCTCGGATGCGACGAAACTGCGATCAGTGTATGCTTAATAAATATTTTTCTAATCCAAATTGTAATTTCTGTCCTCAATCCCACTAATATTATAACATTTCAGCCTAACAAAATCGTTTTAATTACGCATGTCGGAAGAAAATAACGCTTTGAAGTAAGTTAAGATTCATACACCGGCCAAGTGGTCGCTTTTTGGTCGGCGTGATACTTAAAACCTGTGTACTAACATGTACAATTATTGTACATAGTTAGGTACCACCTATAATTAAAAAATCTTAATTTTATCGGTAAATAATTTTCACATTATATTCTTAGGGATGCTCAGTAAAAAAAATCGAAATAAAAGATACTTAGTATTTTTAGCGTGGCTTCTCAAAATATGTTCATACACAGGATATCCAGATTCTGTTTTAGTTGTATAGATATAAGATTATTCAACGCACTTATTTTCCAAAAAGTACAAAATAAGTATCCGTATTTCTATATTGTATGGGAGTGACCTATCACCTTTTCACTCCAAGCCTTCCTCACCTGCCCGTGGTGCATCCTGCCGACCAACAAACGAAGCTCTGGCAAACCGACTGGTGGTGGTAAGACCATAACGATGGAACGCGTAGCTAGATATCACAGGCCTATGACGGGCAGCAGCGTGACCGGAGCGAGAAGCTACGCCCTGCGATCGCCAACCCGCCTGCCCAGGTGGCGCTTATACCCATAATATCCTCCAGATGTTTGCCCTAGGTGGCGAGCAACTGAAGAGGCCTGTGTCCAGCAGTGGACTGTAATAGGCTGATGATGATGATGATTTCTATATTAATCAATTTTAAACGTATCGCGCCGACGCCAGCCCTCTCCTGTCCGAAAATCGGCCACAATGACCATTCTCCAAGCAGACCGGGCAAGTATGCACGAGATATTGAAGTGTACATGTCTATGCCCATACACAAGTGCATTACGTGCGGTTGCTCTGTTTGAAATAATGAGAATTCATAGTAGTAACTAGGTACATAGGTAAGCACCATTTTTGATACCGTAAAAAGACTAATGGACTAAAAAAAAGTGCGGACGCGGCATAACAATCTGATGACTGCTGACCCCAGTTGCGCATTATATCGGTTCCCGGTAGGATTCAATGTAGAAAACGAACTTTTTTAGATAACTCGAATAATTCAGGAAGACGTCGCTCTGGTTAAGTCCAGGTGATTCCTGAACAATGGCCCGCGGCTTCCAATGGCCAACCAACATGATGTACCTACATTGTGTTTGTCCTTTTTTTTTTTTAAAGAGGGGAATGCATTAGGCACCTTCATGCCGTCTCCGGGGGGAGGCAGCATGGTGTGTGGGACTAACACCTCCCAAAAGGGAGGGCATACCCACTAAACCCCCCTGTGTCGCCAGTGGGCAGCAAGTTGCAGGGACACGGGTAGCGCCGAAGCATACGGCCATATCCCTGCCTGCCCTGGCCAGCCGCAAATGATAAGCGGCCGGCACTCCTGGTCCGGGGAGGGCAAATACCCCTGCCCCCGGACATTGTGTTTGTCCTGTGTCAACCTATGTTCAGATTTCTCAGCACTCAAATCGAATACCTATATCTTCATCATCTTTTGAGCATCCATTCGTAAGCGCGTGTGATAAAATAAGAGACAAAGACGCGTACGTACATGATATAATGACAGAGTAAGCTCTTCATGACAAACCGATGTTCACGCAGGCAAAGCCGCGGGCAGCAGCTAGTTTTAAATAAATACCACCCGTCCTAAGTTGACGTTGACTTTTAATTTTATATTCGCCATTTTCTGGCCCGTCTAGAACGTAGCAGAAGCAATATGCGCCAATGTCGTGCCCGCCTTCCATGCCATTGGTTGCCGGAGAAAAATCTCAGCTCATATTTTCAAAAGATTTTAAACGAAAAACGCCTTTCGAAAGATTTAGCTAAGAAATATTATGTACGGAAGTCGCCGGCGGACGATGCAGTCTGCGGTTACGGCTTTTTATGGATCGATCGGTTAGATTGTGAGAAGATTTTGAGGATTAGGGCCTTCACATAATGATTACGCCGCTGGTAATTCATAATCATGACCAGTCTATCGCAGTCGACTGCTAGACCTAGGCCTCTTCAAAATCTCAAAATGCAATAATCCGGAGACTTTACCCATAATCGCCACGCTGGGCAGGCGGGTTGGCAATCGCAGAGCGTACCTACCTCCTCGCTTAGGTGCCGCTGCTGCCCGTTCATTGTATGGTTATATGCATCACATATCAGCAGGATGTACCACGGGCAGGTGAAGGTGGCTTAGAGCGAAAAGATGATAGGTCGCCCCCTTACATCCAATTTCCAAAAAAAAAAAATGTATCTAAGTTAGTTAGTTTATCAGTTGTCTAGTACCCATAGTACGAGCTTCGGCTTAGTTTGGGGCTAGATGACGCTATATTGTGTATTTGGGATAAGACATGCTACTCCTAGACCATACAGTGCCATCTAGTCTCAAATTAAGCCGATGCTTGAACTATATTTACTAAACAACTGATAAAGTTACTCAGACACCTTTTATTTTGTAAATAAATACATTACATAAACCCAATACCCAGATCAATGTACATTACATAAACAAACATTTGTATATGCCCGCTACCATTGTCAAAAATAGCGCCTACTACACTGCACTTAGCTGTTCGTCAAAGTAGTAATTTTTCGGACCTAATCTCAAGATCGATGTGATTTTTTCAATTCATTCAAAGAGGCTCACGTTATCGTATATTATCTTGTTAAGTAAGAGTGAAAAGGCTACTTCCGAACCCAACCTTCAAATGAGCACTATAAAAATCCCCTAAAAAGTGAACCGGGGGAAGTATTGGTTGAACTTCCTAAGTAAACACCGTCATAAATCCCCCTTCCGACCTAATAATCCAATTTGATTTCATCCATTTTGTGAAAACTCGCCGAAGTAGCTACATTTACAGATCAGACCGAGATGGTTATACCATTTTTGTTCTTATGTTATTGTAAGAAAGTTTCCATTTGGTTCTGTAATTTGTACGTGATTGTACAATAGTGATGGGATTATTAACTTTCACCACTGGTGGACATAGGCCTCTCCACTTATTAGCCACCAGTTGGAGGATATACCCATAATCGCCACGCTGTGCAGGCGGGTTGGCGATTGCAGGGCGGAGCTCCTCGCTCCGGAGACGCTGCTGCCCGTCATCGGTCTGTGGTATTTAGCTACGCCTTCAATTGTGATGGTTATACCGACACCAGTCGGTTGCCAGCGCCTCGTTTGTTATTCGGCAGGATGCACCACGGGTAGGTGAGGTTGGCTTGGAGCGTAAAGATGATAGGTCGCCCCCTTACATCCCACTATATTACTTACCACCCTTTCTTCAGAATAGCACACTTCCTCTACCTGAAGGTTGTCTGGAAGAGATCGCTTACTAGCGATAAGACCGCTTAAATTGTACTACTAGTTGTCTGTAATACCTTGTCTATAAATGTTTGTATTTTGTGCAATAAAAAATACTAATAATAGATGATAATAGATGTAAATAATATTTCAAAAACATCGATTTTATGTACAATCGATAAATTCCCGTTTCATAATATTGGCAACATTATTTAAACGTCGTTGTTTAGACGAAATTTCTTTAAGATCCGCTAATGGCTACCTAATTGCTTCAAACCCCTTGCTTAATGGGATATTGTTTGGCAAAAATTAATGGTAGAACCGATAACAAGTTTATTGGCTTCTTTGTTGAATGTAGGAGATTGATTAGAGGTTAAATTTATAAATTGTTTATACAAATAAGTGTTACGGTTTGTAATTGAAAAATTATGACAAGGGCATAGATCACAGAGTCATCTTCATCAGCCTTTATCAGTCCACTGCTGGACATAGGCCTCTCCCAATGTTCGCCACTTTGATCGATCCTGGGCTTCTCGCATTCAGCACTTGCCAACCGTCCTGCGCATGTCGTCCCTCCAACTGGCCTGAGGGCGTCCTACATTACGTTTGCCTAGATGCGGTCTCCACTCCAGAACTCTTTTACCTCAACGGTTGTCGGTTCTGCGGCTAATGTGGCCAGCCCACTGCCACTTCAGTTTGCTATTTCGGTGAGCTATATCGGCGACTTTGGTTCTCTTCCGGATCACCTCATGATTACAGATTGTGAGGTATAAATAAAAAGAAAAGTTTATTTTCCTGACATCACAATAACACAAAATAACAACACATGACTACAAAATAAAAAATAAATGAACAAAGAACACAAAAAAAAGAAAACAAAAAAGTCTAAGACCGGACGCAGTGTTGCTGCAACGTCCAAAAAAGGTTTTAATTTGTGTTAGCTTAAACTTTGACATGGTCTTAATATAAGTATTGACCCCCCCCCCCCCCCCCATTGCTATAGAGACCTTCAAACAATTTTTTTTTATTGTGTCGGTTTTTCGGCAGTTAAAGGCTCAATATAATCTAAGTTATACCTAAGTCTTTTATTAAATCACCAAAAGAAAAAACCTGCCCATTATCCCTTCACATTTGGCTAACTTAAAAATACCTTTTAACGGACGAGACAAGAACTTAGTCCAAGTTAGAAACTTGTCGGCAGCTCCGAGTATGTCCAAGTTTAGCTACGAATTAAGTGAATAATTGTATCCTTTGCTTTAGGGCAGGATTTCTCAAAGACAAAGGGATTTACGCCCACTCGTATTTTTGATCTATGACGATACGAGGGACATAGGTAAGGGAGCGACCCATTATCTTTTCGCTCCAAGCCACCCTCACCTGCCCATGGTGCATCTTGCTGAATACCTAACAGACGAGGCAACCAACTGGTAAATAAATAAAATAAATAAATAACCCATGACATGCCACCCTGGGCCACACAGCGCCTTCTAGCCCCAAACTAAGCCGAAGAACTAAAGTAGGTTAGTAGTTAGGTAGTAGTAGTTAGGTAGTTGAACTAAAAAATGAACTAAATTACAATCACTTGACTGCTTTTACGTCCGCTCTTTTCAAAGGGCTATGTTTCAATCCGCTACCTAGTTGGACGTTAAGTGACGCGTGTTTAGTCAACGTTCGGTCTAGTCATTCAATTGAATGTCGTCATTCAATGAACGCGCTAGCGATTCAATTGAATAGGAGATTCAACCAGATGACTGCGACATATCTATCTATTTTATTAAAGTAGCTTGTTTGAATACCCCATTTATTTAGTATTAAAATGTTTGAGACACTCTGACTAAGAGTGTCGGACCGGAACGAAATGTTCTCCGTTCTTGAATTGTACTTCGCTGTTTAACGGGAAAAGAGCTTTAATTACTTTTGGACATTATTTATTAACATTGAAGTCGTTTCAATGAACTTTAATATAGAATGAAAAATAGCTGGCGAACGTTTTAATAAGAGGGCTCAGTGTTATTGTTAGAAGCTAAATTATTATGTAAAATTATTTTATGTACAGTAGGCAGCTATTCGGTGGGAAAACTTTTTTTGTCTTCATAAGTGTATTCAAAATCAGACCTTATTCTCATGTCCTCGCATCGCTGCCTTCATTTCGGCATCAATCCAAACTAACTCGTTACCTCGATTGGAATTTGATCATCCACGGTCAGTGCGCACATTACCCTGCCTAATAAGATATCCCTGACCGCGACTGTTCGTAATAAGGGCCGATTATAGAGAGATCACAAGGTCCACAGGTCCCGAGGGAGGGGCTTGAAATAGGGACCAGTTTAATATGGAGTATGCGAGTTTAGCAATTTTTCTTTGCTTTAATGAAAGCTCATTCAAGTGATAAGTACTTGATATAATAAGGATATTTTGCTTTGAGTAAGATAATTATGACGTAGATGTAAGGGAACGGCTGGCGAGGGATGTAGATGAAATGTATCATCTTTACGCTACAAGCCAACATCACCTGCCCGTGGTGCATCTTGCCGAATAACACGAGGCGCTGGTAACCGACTGGTGGCGGAATGGCTGATGACGGGCTGCAGCGTCAACGGAGCGAGAAGCTATGCCCTGCGATCGCCAACCAGCCTGCCCAGCGTGGGGTATATTCTCCAGATGTCTGTCCTAAGTGGCGACATAGCTGGCAGTGGATTGCAATAGGCTGATGATGATGATGAAGATAATGACATCGTTAGCAGCCTACAATGTCCACTGCTGGACATAGGCCTCCCCTAATGAAGACAGTCGTTTGGAGGGTTTTGCCTTAGTCATCACGTTTGGAAGGTGGGTTTTTTTTTTTTTTTTTTATAGTGGCTCGACATAATGGCTTCCCTACGCCTGATGGAAAGCGAAAGAGAAGCCCAAGTCGCTGTGACAACGGGCAAGTAACTGGTCAGTTACTTGTCAGTTGCCACCGCCATGCCGGCCCAGTGGAGTGGAGTGAAGGTCTATGTCCAGCAGTGGTCGTTACACAACATCACAATACATTGTTCCCATCACAAAGTAAGCTTTTAAAAAAATTGTTATTGTTGTCCTACCTATCAGGCTCTTCTTAGCTTGGTAACCCAACCGCACCGGTTGGGTCTCACGATCTTTACCTACCTAAATTTATGTTACTACCTAAATTTTATGTTACTGTATGTATATCCGTTTCGAGTTTTTTATTTTTTGTGAATGTTATGTACGCCGTAATTGTGGTACATATCAGACGTTTATGTTGTATACCTATAATATTTGTGAATGTATAATATGTATCATGTGGTTGTACTTAAATAAATAAATAAATAAGCTTAAACACTTGTGTTTTGGGTGTCAGAGCAAAGAAGGTATCACAAATACCTATATACTTAAATACGAATATGAACACCCAGCCACGTCATTTGCAAGATGATGACGGTAACCTTTAGACATCCATACTAATATTATCAATAAGAAAGTGTGTCTGTCTGTCTGGTTTCTCTCGGTCTGTCTATATGTTTGTCTTTCTTTCACAGCATAACGGAGCGACGAATTGACGTGATTTTTCAAGTGAAGATAGTTGAAGGGATGGAGAGTAACATAGGCGCTACTTTTTGCCCCTTTCTAACCCCCCACTTCCCTAAAATGGGGGACAACGGGCGAAGCCACGGGCACAGCTTACTAGCTGCTCATGAATTTAAAATTCAGGTAGGAATTAATAAAACATAACAATCTTTTTTTTCCTAAATGAAATTTTCTATTCTTTAAAACAATATTCTGCAAAGCTCACATTACAATTTGTTCAGTACAGCGTTATAATCCTGATTTAAACATTTTTAAACGTACCATTGTCATCGTTCCTTTTGTTTCAATTTATTAATTAACAAACTTAATGTGCCGGAAGACCGGCCGCCATTTTAATTTAATAATGGAAGTACATGAGCGGCGGTTATTCTGTTAATTAATGTGTTGTTCAAACAAGCCCATTTTTAGGGTTCTGTAGCCAAATGGCAAAAAACAGAACCATTATAGATTTGTCATGTTTGTCCGTCTGTTCGTGAGTCACTTTTTTTTTGAAACTATACTTAAGAACTATATAAGAAATAAATATAAGAAAATAAATGTTTTAACAGCTCAATATTATGTACATTCAGATTGACACACAAAAGTAGAAAAAAAATAACACATTTTGGAGATCCTCATACTTATTATAGAACTGAACTCAATATTTTTTAACCGACTTCTTTCATTATACCATAGGTGTGGGATATCTACGAATCGGTCTTCAAATGAAATTGTGGTTTCTAACTGAATATTGTGAGAGACTTCCAAAGTGGTAAAATGTGTGTGCCCTGTAACTCGTAACAAAAAACCAATGAAAAAAGTTTTGGTTTGAACGAGATCTATTAAGTATTTTTTTAATACGTCATTAAACAGTAGGCTGAAATTTACCTTTCATTCAATAAGCGCAATCATAAAACAAATAATTAAATGCGCTGGATGGACCCTTCATGGGCGAGTCCGACTCGCACTTGGCCGGTTTTTCAATAATTAACGAATTTTGGTTTACCTCATTTGTGTTATTGGCTAACAAGATTTGTGGTTTTGTTCACAAAATTTAAATTGGAAATATTTTGTGTTCGCAAACAATAAAGTTTTTAATTGAAGGCTATTGTAGCTAATTAACGGCTATTGTGGTTCAGTGGTAGCGAACGCCACTGAGGTAGTTGACGCGGGTTCGATTCCCGCAGTAGGTACAAACCACGGTAAAAATATTTGTTGTGAAATACAGGAAATTCCTAGTTAAGGCTCCAGTCCTTCCGGATGTTATGTGCCTCTCTATTGTTATATTGTGCTTACTTGATTATAATTTCATCATCATCAGCCTATTACAGTCCACTGCTGGACATAGGCCTCTCCAGTTGTTCGCCACTTAGAGCAAACATCTGGAGGATATACCCATAATCGCCACGCTGGGCAGGCGGGTTGGCGATCGCAGGGCGTAGCTTCTTGCTCCGGTGACGCTGCTGCCCGTCACCGGTCTTTAGTATTTAGCTACGCCTTCAATTGTGATGGTTATACCGCCACCAGTCGGTAGCCAGCGCCTTGTTTGTTATTCGGCAGGATGCACCACGGGCAGGTGAGGTTGGCTTGGGGCGAAAAGATGATAGGCCGCTCCCTTACATCCCGATTATAATTTAATGTCTTAAATTTAAGACTAAGTGAGTTGGATATTGATGATAACATAGCATCCTGTTGGAAATAAATTAATTTCTGTTTAATTATTATTTGTGTGCATGAACATGGTCTATATTGCTTTAAAAAAGTTAGTTTATCTAGTACCCATAGTACAAGCTTTGGGTTATTACGGAACAAGAAGCTGCCTTTTCCGAATACAATGTTGTACGAACTTCTTTAAAACGGAACTCATCTTTGTACTTCTTAAAACAGACTCTTAGGACAAAAAACTACTTTTATGTCTGCCTATTTATTTATGGTTTTCAGTCAAAAAATACCTTTACCTAATTATAAAAACAGACCTTATAAGTTGCATTCGATAATATACCTTATTGCATTGCGTTAAACGTCTAAAAGAACATTCTTACAAATTTATTTAGAAAAGAAAAGAAACTAAACCTTTTATTAACAAGCAAGGATTAATAACGAATCTTGTGCCTTATAATAAGATCTTTGTTAATTTATTATAACAAGATATTTTCATAAGACGAAAATCCCAAAACGGGCAGCGTTAAAATATTACCAGAATTATTGAAACACTCGCACCTTCGAGATGGAAACAGAAAAATGCGACGACTGGGGAATAATTTGCGGTAAGTCGCGCCATTAACTTTTATCTCGGAGGAAGTTGGGGGTATGTACTGTATGTATCTGCGTTGTATGTGTGCTGACCTGTTTCACTGATGTATGCTGAGCTTTATTGTACGAGAGTTCATGTTTGCTTATATCTAGACTAGCAGCCCGCTCCGCCTTCACACGGGTATTCAATATGGCTTACGTTCACTAGATATAGTGTAGCTTCCTAAATGTGAAAGATTTTTTCAAGTCCGTCAAGTAGTTTCGGAGCCTATTCAATAAACAAAAAACAATCAAATCCTTTCTCTTTGTAATATTAATATTAGTGTTCTGCGGTATGTCATTAACTTTTGCCTTGGAGGAAGTTGAGAGTATTAACTGGTTGTGTCTGTGTGCGTTGTATGCGTTTGTGGCCTGTTTCTCTGCCATGTACTAGGCTTTATTGTACGAGTATCCGTGTGTGCTCATATATTTGAAGTCGTGATGTTAGAAATCGCGCAGATTTCATCATACTTATGATATGTTATTGTTTTACGGGAATATGTTACGGGAAAAGCAAGATAATGCACACACGGTCACGTCATAAGCACCTTTTTTTTCTACATTTAACACTGTTTTCTATATTTAAAATTATTCTGGTGATAACTTCAGTGTTCCTTAAAAAAAGTCTAGATAAAAGGAACGTCTTAATATCAGCAGCTATAAACTTAAAGCACGTCTTTTCACTCGACCGTAACGCAAAAACGCTTACGCATTTTAATCTAACTGTACCCGTTAGAATACGGTCAGATTTATCTTACAGTCGGCTTTGTAAACAAAACAGTTTCATAACAGAACCGTCTGGCGAACGAGTAATAGAGTCTGAATTTATTAAATTCGTCTAAGCTACGTGACCGCCGGGAGCTGCGGGTTTCGACCCCATTAACCTTGTCTTGCCATGATTTAGGGCAGAAATACCGAATTCCCCCGTTCTCCCCTTTTAGGAGCAGATTTTTCTTTTCGTGTTTTTTTTTGCTAAAGTGACGCGCGATAATGAAGGGAATTATCGCTTGCGCATTTTGGATTTTGTAATTTCATTTCCTTTTTCTTCCGGCTTTCTCGGTATCGGAAAGCGTGTAAGTAGATGGAATATTCCATTTTATATTGATAAGTTTCCGACGTCGGTGTTTTATGGGATTAATATTCAGGGGTGAGCCTTGATCTTAAGGTTATATAATTTTCGTTAATATTTTTATCAATATAGCGATGAGGCTGGCTAAATTGTACATCATTAAATACCTATTTATGCCGTATAGTTTCCGGATTGAGAATGGGACTATCCCATTTCATACAGAATGTGTCGTAGAAGATTAAGGGACTCTCAGAAAACGGAGAGCAGCATTCCGGTAAAAGATTGTACGGCAGGGTTTAATTCGCGCTCAACTTGGCGGGGACATTGCCGTGCCCCCCGATTAACCTGGGTACAAGATTTGGTTACTCACCAATTCGGGTATTTCTTCACTTGCCATCAGGTGACTGGAGAAAAATTTTTTTTCGAAGTTATGTATTTGACAAATTATAGTATTAAGACGATGTTATCTAAATAGAAGGTAACCAACGGGCCTGATAAAACCATACCTCAAATAAAAGCCTTGAAACTTGACCTAAATATAAATCTACTAACGCATAAGCACAAATACGCATAAGAACAGCACAGAATACTATCAGGGACGTCCATTAACCACAGTAATCGGTACTCTTTATTTCTCAGCCAGTTAATGGGTGCTTGTACGGCGAAAAATGGCCTCCCTCTAAATCAGTGTTTCCCAAAGTGGGCGATAACGCCCTCCTGTGGTCCTTACATGTACGTATATAGAGATCGTCGAACTATAAAGTCGATCGATTAGTTTAAAATTCAATTGGTCGACTTAGATCGACGGTGATCAGTTTGGAAGATGACATCAATCGATTGGATTGATCTGTTACACCCTAATGAGTATAGTTATTCGTTAGCTATCTAATCTAATGCTCTGTTTAATCTACTTTGCAGGTCTTCAGCAGAGGTAGCAGAGGTGTTCAGAGGCAAGTTAGTATGCATGACACGATGTTCTGACTTTGATAACAATCAATGTAACAACCAAGGGAAACTTGGAAAGAAAATGAGATAAAACCTCTCGTTTTAAAATCTAATAAAAATAAAATAAAATAGAAATAAAATCATAACAACACATACACAACCCCACGAGGTAGGAGAAGAACAGAGCAATTTTCACAGAAACAAAAGACAGTCATAAACATTATAGAAGTAGTTTGTCGCCATTCAGCCAGTTCGGAGTATTAAGTGATGTTGTTTTAAGAAAATAAAAATAAGAGGGCCCTAAAAATAATTAACATGTAAGATGTGCAGTAGACAATATAAGTTTGAGAACCGCTGCGCTAAATGGTACGGCGCTTGCCCCGAATAGCGCTATTAAAATGTTCTTTGAATTGTTATAATAATGATTGGGCTGATAGAGTTTAGCGGCTAATGTGCTATCGCGGGTATTTGGAAGATAATGGTTTGTTGTTGGAGGAATCTTAAAGTCGAATGTTTTGGTGTAAATGGAGGGCAAAACGTAAACTGTCCTATGTCTAGATGTGTAATTCTTAATAGCGACCCGTCCTTGCTTTGCTTCGAGTATTTTAGATAAAAGGTCCATTGGGTTACATTTTTAGTAACAATTTAGTAAGAATTTCTAATCTTTTCTAGCAATAAACATAATCAATGTCATTCAGGACCCTGAGCTTTCTTAAAATGAAAAAATATATATTGGCACAGTTTTTTTAGTATATTGATTACAAAGACACAAATTATTCCTCTTATAATATTACGAGTAGTGTAGATAACACGAGTTACTAGTGTTTTTATATAATTTGTTTAAAGTCAGAATACCAGCGCTGCCGCGGGCGCGGCGCACACCTATACCGCGCCGTGGCAGCATTATGCTGAGGCGGAGCCTATTGGCCTGCGCATGTAAACTTTATGTAGGTACCTATTTATTCCAGACATAATATTTTATATATCTTTTCCTATTATCTGTGCTGTCAACTTCTTTTTTTGTATTTATTGTGCTTTGTTTAATGTGATATGTCTGTGTGGGTAATAAAAATTTGTTCTTTCTTTTTTTTAAAGTAGCTTCTTTTCGTTTGATAGAAAATTCAAAAGATCCCTATTTAGTTGCTCTGACAGCGAACGGTTCAGCTTATTGTAAGTCACGACAGCCAGCAAGATACTCCTTCTATATAGTCCCGTTTAAATGTGGTAGAGCGTAGTAGAGCCGTGCTGTATGGGGGTTAGAATACTACCAGGTACCTCTGCCTGTCGTAAGAGGCGACTAAAAGGGCACTGAGGACGGCGCCTCCGAGGAAGATGGACAGAGAGCTTGTAGCGGACCACTGTCGTGTTTCATGGGTATTCTCCACTAAATAGAAGTGAGCCCCACATAACCCGGATTCCCCGTACCGGAGCCCAAGTGTATCAAGGGTTTCCCTATGAAAAACTGGTAGAGGTCAGTAAGGGAGGGGATGTAAGGGAGCGGCCTATCATCATTTCGCTCCAAGCCAACTTCTCCTGCCCGTGGTGCATCCTGCCGAATAACGCAGGGCGTAGCTTCTCGCTCCGGTGACGCTGCTGCCCGTCATCAGTCTGTGGTATTTAGCTACGCCTTCAACCGTGATGGTTATACCGCCACCAGTCGGTGGCCAGCGCCTCGTTTAGAGGTCAGTACATCATTCAGTAAACCAAAAACATATCACATTTGACTTAAACCGTTAATCATGTTTAACAGTTGCGTTTATCCGCGGCACACCTCAAAACCGCGTATTGTTTAACTATTTGATTCGTGCTTTTGAATAGCTTTTCATTAATAGTTTTAACATATTCGTACCGCGGCGGGTAAAACCCACAGTAAATATACAAAGCGTTAGGTAGGTACATGGTATTTTTTACCTTAAGCAATAAACTGAAAAACTAATCATTGAGGAAAATGTTTCACTAACCTATAGATTAACAGTGAGCCTAGCACGAACACTTTCGAAAAAGTATGCGTAACGTAACCGTAAACACCTCTTACGCACGATAGGGGCGCTGTACCAAGTTTCATACAAATGTTTACGGTAACGTTACGCATCCTTTTTCGAAAATGTTCGTACTAGGCACACAGGTTGCAAACAAGAAACGAAACGTTAAAATAACTTGACTATCTGTGAAACGATAAAATAAAAAAGTGCCTGTCAGTGTTGAATAGGTAGGTAGTGGTGCCTACTGTTTGGTAATTTTAGAGTGGTCGTATAATAATACGTTTTCGCAAACGTGTAGTCTGCAGTAAAACATTCCCTATCTCTACTTCTTTGTTTGCCAAATTTCTGATACTAACAAAATGAAGTAGATTAGATATACCTCATAATCTACCATCTGTAACGGTGTGCATGAAAGTCCAGAAAAAACATCAGACAACTTCATATACATATGACTAATCAAAGAAAGTAGCTCATATAACACCTTACCAATAATCAAATGAAAATGAAACAAATTCAACAAAAACAAAACCAATCAATTAAACTCCTAATTCTAACCGTGCAGTTTCCGAAAGCGGCTGAGTGGCTCAAAAACGCCGGGTCAATTCGACCCGGCTCACGTGCCCAATAGACCGCGACTCGCGTTACGGCAATCGTAATTAAGCTGCAATGAATGTGCCTTGCGAGTGGACATTTGTTTGTGCCTCGTGGTCAGTTAGCGTCGCATATACATCTGGATTCTTCACTTAGTAAGCAAATCATAGTGGTTACAGTTATAATAGGTATTTATTTATTTCCTTTCATAAAAGAACATAACTGTGAGCTTTTAATGACACAATGTTTAATGCAATTAATTTTATTAAGTGAGAGGCCCAAGTAGCTGCAACAACGCACACGTGACCAAATCAATCACTTGTCAGTTCTCACCATCATGCTGGCCTATACTGTTCTGGTTATATACAGATTGATCCCGACACGCGACAGAAGTGACATCATTGATGTTTCGCCGAATGCACGGTGACCGCTAACTCTATAACCAGCTAAGAAGCTAAAATCCCAAGAAATCCCTTAGTCGACTCCACGGGAAACACGGGTTGGCGATCGCAGGGCGTAGCCTCTCGCACCGGTGACACAGCAGTGTGTCACCGGTGCGAGAGACTACCACAGGCCGATGACGGGCAGCATGCCCGTCATCGGCCTGTGGTATTTAGCTACGCCTTCATTTTTCCGTCAATTTTTATTTCCCGCCATTGAAAAGAAAATCGGCTTATTGACACGTGCCATACATTTTATGTTTATTTTAATTTCTACATCAATACAAACTAACAAAGGAACATTAACTGAGACGTCAACGCCGGCCACCTGATTGGCCGTAGCCTTAACTTATTAGGGACTTAACCCTAAGACGGCCGCGGGTGCCAAATGACCGCGTGACACTAACAAATGCCCACTCGCGCGCGTTCATTTATTGCGCTTAATTGCGATTGACGTAATACGAGACCCGCGGACGATTGAACACGTGAGCAGGGTCAAATGGACCCGAAGTGTTGGTTCAATTTTCAATGGAATTCATTGAGTGTTGAGAAAATAGGATAGTTTCTTAAATTGTTATATTGTATTCTAGTACCCGAGTAGTTTCACGAAAAATTGTAAGTAAGAATAGTTATTCTGAAATAACAAAAGTAAATAAAATATGCTAGATGGCAAAATAGATTTTAGCGGTTAAAAAATAACACGACATAATTATTTTTACCATTTATGTAAGAAAAATAATACCTTATTAACTATTGAACATGTTATTTGCAGACAATTAAAAAAGACATTTAGGCATTATGTTTTACAAAGTGAATAATCTAACACGTGTCGTCAACATACTTAGTTGTTCCAAAAAAAATTATAGAAAATAAATAAAGAAAAAATATATCACCTGGCTCAGCTTTTCCATAAAAGCACCCTGATATATTTCCGATTGCATTTCAAAAGACCCTTCCAATGGACCGACAGCTCTTGACAAAAAAGTGACATTCACGTGTTTGACATCGCAAAGGTAGCGAAATATACTTTTTTTTATTCACCTATTACTGTGAAACTAAAAAGCGAGCGAACCTTTCACTTTGAACTGCCACTTTGTGTTTAGCTCAATAGAATTTGGGTCAACGCCTTCGATCATGACTGTCGAATCGCATAGATAGAGCGTAGTTCGCGTAGATAGTTGGTTGAAACAGATCAGGTTTTAGACAGAAAATCAAACTAAAAAAAAAAGAGAATAATCATGAGAACTCTTGGCCCTTTTTGTTACTGAGAATGGCAAAAAAGCGCGGCTTTCTGGTGTCAAACGGTTACCGCCGCTCATAGACTCTGCAATGCCAGGGACCTAGCTAATCCATTGTTAATCTGTCTACCGTGAGAAACTTTCCACAACAACAGTCTTTCCGAACAGTTACGACTTGTGAGCCTTCAAGAAACGAGCGTACTCATATTTAAAAGGCCGGCAGTGACCCCTAGAACTCTATATGAGTTTCGGGTGTCCATGGGCGGTGTCGACTGCTTATCATCAGGCAATCATTTACCTCGTCTGCCGCCCCTTGTATAAAAAAAACTCTCTTCTAACCACGTTTTAAGAAGGACGGGTGTTCAGAAAACGTAGTAAAGTTAAATTTATTCTTACATTGGAGCATCTAGTGGCACATTCGTGATCTAAGCTCAAATGGAACATCATTAAACCAGGTCCGACCCTAAATCAATACATTCTCAACTACGAATACCTATTTATCTTGCTGCAAAGCAACTAAGGCGTGTTCATGATCAAAGACTCACATTCATTAGAGCGGTGTATTCAAACAGTAAATTTATTACTTACCTATAGATTTGAAACCAATGGGTCCATAGTACTACGGGGGTCTACAATGGTGACATTAACATAACATATGGGGTTACCCGTGTGTTTAATGACTGACTAAATTATGTAGGGTCAATATTGAAAAATAGTGAACTAAATAGCATGTTGTCGGAACGGAAACTTTTTTATAAGACGATAATATTGCATTGTTATCACAATTACATTTTAAGTTTTAGTTTAATATAATATATCCGGCGGTTTTGGCTGATCTCTTCAAAGACCCGTCTTTCACCAAATCTTCTGCTAGGTTCTTGGTCTTTTTTCAATGTCTTAGAATAAAGCAAGCCGATCTTATACTAAATAATTTGTAAAATTTTGATAAAATGGGGCAATCCAATAGGTCAAGGACCAAATATGGATTATCATGTTTTCCGTTTTTCGGGGGTGTATCATCGCTAACTTTTGTCTCCGGAGGTACTACTGACTAACTTTTTGACAGACAAACTTATTAGCAATTTTTGGCTCGATCTGGTTTGTAGGTCTTTGGTCCTTCGTAGTATTGGAATAACGAGGCAGCCTTAAATAAGTATAATTAACGGCATTACAAAAGCGCAGCCCGTCATGACTCGGTGTTCGCGAATGTATCTAATGTAACCGAGCGTAGTAGGGAAATGTTATTCCGAACGAAAGACATTAAACTTGCATCTGTTTGTGGCTGTATAGACGTCAGCCTGGGAAACTTGTGCTGGTTGAGAGGGTACGGGAGTTTAATGCGTTTCGTGCCGACACAGGTTTGTTGTAAAGCGGATGAATTAAAAATGTTTGCGTATTATACGTCGAGGTTTGGCTCTTAAGCAGAGAAAATAAATGAATGTCTTAGTTTATTAGTGAGAATAACTTTCACAAAGGATTTATAGCGAATATCATGATCAATAACGAACATAAGCGTTTAATGCGCGTTTTGATAGCGTGCGTTTACAACCACATATACTTTTTTGTTCAGGACTACATCAATTTTTGTTCAGCGCACTGTCAAATCGCGCATTGAACACTTATTAGCCGAATTTATTTTGCAACCACTATTTCGGATGTTTTATGCGTAAAATAACGTACCTCTATTTTCCAAATAGGTCTCCGTAGGTGTCTACAAGGTCTTTAAAATAATTTAATGTTGTTATTGCCAATCATTAAATTACATATTAACTAACTAACTCTACTGATTCTGAAACTAGACATTACCATCCTAACCGATTTTGTTCTACTTTATTGACCTAAAGGTCGCACAGATGTACCGCAACAACAGTCCTTCCAGCGTTACCTAAGTAGACTCCCTGGTCATGAATGTACAGTTGTAAGTAAGACAGGTAGGGCATAGCGAATCTTCGCTCCAATTAATCTGCCCGTTCGGGGAAGGACCTCCACCCTATAGAATACCGCAGCCAAATGACCTCCGGGTCGTGTTTCTGCTGATGAGTAGGGTTTCCGGAGCTCGTGGGGGGTCAGGGTTGACCGGCATGGCAGTGGCAACTGACAGGTAACTGACCAGTTACTTGCCAGTTGTCACAGCGACTTGGGCTTCTCTTTCGCTTTCCATCAGGTGTAGAGAAGCCATTATGTCGAGCTACTATAAAAAAAGTTGTTCTTGACGAGACGATCCTCATCTATCCTTTCAATTTCCATATTGACTTTTTTAAATTAATTTTATTATTTTCGAAGCGGTTACATTCACAAAGAACGCCCGTGTGCTCACACTCGCCGCGCAACGAAGCTAAAGTTTTGTTAGTGTCATCTGGAGAGAAATTTAGAAATTTAGTATTGCCTCGGTATTGCTCCGGGCCGCGTTGTAATCTCTTAAGCTGCTTGTTTCTTTCTATTTATGGACTTTGAATAAAGTAAGCGCCACGTAATATCTTGTTCGCACTTTAGCTAAAGCGCTTTTGTAATAAAAATACGCTAGAAGTTTGCGGCTATCGGAAAGCGCTGCGGGGGAATGTATATTGTTTTCGTAAAAGTTTAGTTAAATTTGTAACTGGTGAGGTGATGATGATGAGGTACTTTTTATATATAGGAGTGTAGTGGCTTACTGTCGCCTCATAGAAAGCAATAAAAGAGGATCTTACGCTGCGGCATTAAAATGTTTGTTGATAGATAGATATTTTTTATTGCACACCAAACAGTTGTCTTAAAATCTAGTTACAATGATAAATCGAGGTACCGGATGATGTTATGTAATTAAGATTTCTATTTCTATTTTGTAATTTATGTAGGTACCAAGTGTCCATGTGGTTTCCCGATTATGAATAGGACTGCATCTAATTCCTGAGTCGTATAACACGACTAAAGGAATAACAGGAAATCGTGGTAGAAGCGTTATTGGGCGTTTGCATATGACTGACCCGATGGCTCATTTGGTTGGTGACATCTGCCTTCTGAGCCAAGTGTTGTGGGTTCGATCCCCGCATAGTACAAACATTTGTGTGCATGAACATGTCTGTTTATATTGGTCTGGGTGTTTTCTATGTTTAGTATTTAATTACAACAAAAAGTATTTTATTAAGTTTATTAGTTGTCTTGCTCCATTAGTACAAGCTTCGGCTTATTTTGGATCTATATGGCGATGTGTGGCCTAGCGTGGGATGTCTTGGGTTATTTATTATTTTTATATTTAAAAGATACAAATACATCTTTTAATTCATTTCAGTTCATAAACGTCCATTTCTAATAAACACAAAAATATACTTGCTCACAATACTACAGTACAATACGAGTAGTTCTATTCTTAGAAAATTGACAGCTTTGCTGTTTCTTATAGTCCTCATCCCTACGTATTTGTGAATAAAAGAAGAATATCATTTTCTCCGAATTATTCCTTTCACACCATACCAAACAGAATAACAATAAAATAAAATAAGTATATAAAAATAAACAAACGAAAGCAAAGCAGATAAATACAAGGACTCACATTATATGGAGTCGTCGTCAGTATATTATACCCTTACCGTAGGGCCAGGAGATTAGCTATGGAAGACCTTTTTCTAGGTATTTCGTTAAGCGGTGTATGCCGTATTTTTCTGTCTGTAAGTCCCCAGAACATAGCTTTATGACCCCGGTGTTTTAAGTTAGTTATCCTTGCCTCCGCCTAGATGGAAAAAGCTGTTTCCCGCTCTTTTGGAGAAGGCCCCGGACATCAGAAATGTAGTTCTTGGTTCATAAGGACATCGCTTCAAGACCGTAGTATTTTAAGTGGGTAATCTATTTCACCATTTATACGCAGAAAAATGTTTTCCTCTTAACGCATTAGTCCCACCGGGAATCGGGAATGAATAATCATTCTTCCCGGAAATAAATGGTGTCTTATAGGCCTGGCGGTGGCGCTGCCGCGCTGGTAGAACCCGCGATATTGCCATGACGAAGGGGTTAGTTATTAGTCGTTATTGCTTGTCTTACCTTCTACATTCTGAGGATTTTATCATCCGCCCCCACCTCCGAGAACTATGTAAGCACTCCATAAATATCTCAAGTGATTATCATCAACCTGAATACTTCCACTGCAGGAAATAGGCCTTTTTTGGGGTATGTGGGCCTCACCCTGCCTTAAGGTGGAAAGAAGGCAGGGAATACCCACCAAAAACCCCGGCCCCTCCTGTAAAGCGCCTATGAGGATGGTGTCACGGGACCCGGAAAGACTAGGACTGCCGCGACACCACCAGCACTGCCTACGCGGGCCCAACTGGCCTCCCTCTAAGGGGAGTGGACGGGAGCGGCCCGGAGGGCCGGCCCACTCCCATCCGACGGGGCAGGAAATAGGCCTCCCCCGATGACAAACATCTACTATCTTATGAATAGGTGTAGCGATTTTATGAAACACAACTTAATAATGCTCAATTAAATGACAATAAAAATAATGTTAGGGACTTCTTTTGCGTAGAGAGTTTAAAGATTTTTTGAACCAAATCAGTCGCCATCTTAGCGGCCCGCCCACCGACACAGAAAACAGAGAACGGCAAACAAGCTGTACATTTTCCGTGCCGTCAAAAACAACTTTTGTATTATAAATTGTATTATTCCATCCGCGCTGTGGCGTCTTCGAAAGAAGTTAATGCGCCAATGAGGAATATTCACCGAGTAATGGAACGGCGGCTAATGGACGGGATTGTAGCGATGCACGCGTTTTCTATTATTTGCGCAGCCTTTTTGGGCCGCCATTTGGGGCCGCCATTTTGGAATGCCATTTTTTATGCTTTGCGCGTGCGTTTGTTCGTGTGGTTTCCGGTTTAAGGATAGACCACCTGATCTCATCGCATGGGTGTCGAAGAAAACGACTACAAATACAACCTACTGTGGTCAACAACCCGGTAGCCAATCGTGACTAAGGCAAGTTCCCCCAAATGGTTATTGTCTTTGGTTAAGGTCTATGTCCAGCAGTAGAAGTTTGCAGACTGATGATGACACCTCGTGTAGGAATATTTACTGTGGCAGCGTTACTGTCACTGAACCAAAGTAGCTGTTTTTATAAATAACCCAAGACATGCCACGCTGAGCCACACATCACCATCTAGCCCCAAACTATGCCGAAGCTTGTACTATGGGCACTAGACAACTGATACACATATTTAGATACTTTCTTTTTCGTAAATAAATACATATTATACATAGTAAGCACCCAGACCAATACAAACAGATAAGTTTATGAACACAAATGTTGGTACTGTGCGGGAATCGAACCCACGACCCTAGGCTCAGAAGGCAGAGGTCACCACCAAAATGAGCCATCGAGCCAGTCTTTTACAGTCTGTAGTATACATGAAAATACTTGAAAAAAAGAACCTACAAACTTTCGCACTTATATTTATTAGTATGATTTTCCCAAATGTTAAGATAATGCTTCAATGTAGGAAAGATGTTCAAAGAGTAATGGACACACCAGTAGCCCGCTAATGGTCGGTTTTATTCGAGATGCAGCAATTTTCTTCTCAGCCACTATTTTCTCGGTGTTTCGTTGGGATAATCGTAAAAGAATATTTACCGAAAGTTTTCCACATCAAATAACTATTTCGGCGCCTTTCATGAAACTTTTGTTGTGCTGAGATGAAATTGTTGTTTAATTTTAGTGTTAAAGTACGTTTTTCTTACGTATTTTCTGCGGTTAAAAACGAGGCGCTGGCAACCGACTGGTTTTTTTTTTTTTTAAGTCAAGTTACCTGGTGGCGGTATAACCATCATAATTGAAGGTAAGTAAGGTGGTATTTAGTTTAGCACCAACGATCGATCACAATTTAAGGCGTGGCTAAATACCACAGCAGCGTCACCGGAGCGAGAAGCTACGCCCTTCGATCGCCAACCCGCCTGCTCAGAGGCGATTAAGGCGAACAACTGGAGAGGCCTATGTCCAGCAGTGGACTGCAATAAGTTGATGATGATGATGATATCTATCTAGATAGCTATAGTACTTTATTGCACACCAAACATTTGACTTTTAACTAGATACAAAAATAATATATTGACGTACAAGTTAGGTAGTCTTGTCACTTTAAGCTATCTTTTCTAGATAATGAATCCTTTAAAGTAAATCAATGACCACGTTTGTATAGATACTTTCATAATAAGAATATTTTTGAGGTATACTAGGAAAAGGCGTCTTTCAGCAACTAAATTTATACGGCACTATTATATCCCATTCACCGTTAAGAGCCTTCTACTGCGCTTCCTTTTAGCTCGATCATAAAACAAATACTTGCAGATGCCTTACTTCGTGCTCAGTGATTTTGTTCTAATACTTTGTGAAAGATAAAACTTCGTGAAACTAATACTTATTTGTTTTCTACTACAAAGAACAAAAAATAAAAAACTTATAACTAAACTTAGGGCAAACATCTGGAGGACATACCCATAATCGCCACGCTGGGCAGGCGGGTTGGCGATCGCAGGGTGTAGCTTCTCGTTTCGGTGACGCTGCTGCCCGTCATCGTCCTTTGGTATGTAGCTACAACAACATCAACATTTTACTTGCGCCAAAAGAACCATTAGAAAGTAAGTAATGGAATCGAACACAATATTATAAACATATATACATATATGACAGAGTTGAAGACATATACGTAACAAATGTATATGTCAACATATAAATCATGAATAGCCACGATGAAAGAAAAATACATTGCATACTAACATAACTCTTCACTTTCCTTGATCCTTTATTTGCTGGTCATCTTGCGCAAGTGGTCACGACACTAGCCTTGCTTGGCTAGACACACTTGGGACAGCAGACCAGGTGAGGCCCCGTACTGTTAACTCGGGGGAGTACCTCCGTGGATCCTAGACCAATTTTATTCTAACATAAAGAAATAAGTAAAATACCATTAGAACCGTCTGCAAATATTTAATCTAGATCTTCATTTTAGCTGAATGCTTATTATAAATTAGCGTTCCAGATCCGTTTGTACTGAACTTCATACACCATTGTTGTACTGAGCAGGAGATGGATAGTGTCTGTATGCTTCAAAACAAAGGGCTAGAATAAGCTGCTGCTATCAAAAGACTAAACGGTTTGAGTGGGTAGTCACTGGGGTTCTATATAAGCATTTATTATTTAATACTCTGTTAAGTAGGTATAGCTGGTTGAAATTTGTTACTGAATGGAAACCACATTAAAATGCGGAACTCGTTGCCTGTGTGTGTTTGTCCTTATTTTGATTCATCATCATCATCAGCCTATAGCAGTTCACTGCTGGACATAGGCCTCTCCAGTTGTTCGCCACTTAGGGCAAACATCTGGAGGATATACCCATAATCGCCACGCTGGGCAGGCGGGTTGGCGATCGCAGGGCGTAGCTTCTTGCTCCGGTGACGCTGCTGCCCGTCATCGGTCTGTGGTATTTAGCTACGTCTTCAATTGTGATGGTTATACCACCACCAGTCGGTTGCCAGCGCCTCGTTCGTTCGAACTCGTTTACCCCAACGATTATAGGTTCTGTGGCTGATGCCACAATGCAACGCTAATATAAAAACGAATTAATAAAGTCTTAAAAACATTAGACTTCAATTAATTGATTTTAATTATTGTAACATAGCTTCGATAAATCATTTCAGTTTGAAACAATTCAGTTTATTGCAAATGCCATCAGGAATGCACAGCACTTTATAAACACGTTTTAATTTGTATGCTTAAAATAACTCGGTGCCATGTCCAAATTTTGTTTGCCAGACCAAAGCAATGGATAACATTGTGAAACGGCCCAAAACCACATTGGAAACTAGCGTAGGTACACTCTGCCAAATATTTATACTGGCTAACGGAAAAGATTTTTAAACTTGGCACGAAGGCGTATTTTAAATGTCAAATCGTGGAATTTACTTTTTGGTTAACTAATAAGTAAGTTTGGAAAACAAGGGAAACTCTCAAAAGTTTCGTCTTAAGTATTATTGTTTATGCATATCATTATAAATTAATTTGAAAATGTAGGTAAATCATCTTCCCAAATTATAAAAAAAAGAAGGCTGAAATAATTATATTGGATTTTTAGTTACTTGTTTAGTGATTCTATTTATCTATTTTCTTATAAACACATACATAGATACTCTTTATGACACACCAAAAAATGTACTTGAAATTAGGAAATGTGTACCCTTTTTTAAACAAGTAGTTAGATCTCAGGTGCTTGCTTAACCGCGGGTTGGTTTGTCGAAATCAAGTTGTTTGAGAGTTGACCTCTCAAATCATGCACCTTCTGAACTGTTCATAAATTAGGCGTTTTTCTAATATAAAAAAAAATATACATTCTACTACCGACGTCAACATTTTACCTGCGTGAAAAAAACCATTAGAAAGTAAGTTAGAATACTGATAAATGAATATATGATTATGACAGAATTAGAGACATAATAACTAATAAATGAATATAAGATACACATACGTGTATCTCTTCAGTTCAAGCAACATGTACATTATGAATAGCCACGATGAAAGCAAAATACATTGCATACTAACATATGTTAATGTATATGTCGTTTGATACCCATACACGCTAGCAACTGTTCAAGCTTTACTTTCCAGCGGAACACGACTTCGTTAAATTCTAGGAATTCATAGTTGAAAGGACTTCCAGCGCATCTTTAGCAAACATCGGAACAGAATTTCCCAGAAGACGTTTTGCGACGCTAGTGACGTCACACACAAAGGAATCCTGCAAACTTACGCAACAGTTGGAACTCGGACATTATGGTCTAGGGTTGAAGCAACATTGATGGAAGAAAATCCTTATTTCCTTTATATGTAAAATGCGAACGTAACTGTCTATCTGTTGCGTAATCACTTCATAACTACTACACTGATTGCACTCTGGTTAGCAGCCCTTAAAAGAAGCCACGACCTGCATCTGCCCACCATAATCCTAATGTCTTTAATCAACGCTCATAGCGATCTCCATACAGTATGTTAGACAGAAAGTTTAACTTCCCACGTGGTCATGCGCTCCTGGTACTTTTGCCTTGCTATTTGCTATTAGTTT
Organism: Conogethes punctiferalis; assembly: GCA_031163375.1. Classification (NCBI taxonomy): domain Eukaryota; kingdom Metazoa; phylum Arthropoda; class Insecta; order Lepidoptera; family Crambidae; genus Conogethes; species Conogethes punctiferalis. The sequence goes on along the minus strand of CM062085.1, from coordinate 16,043,125 downwards.
GAGTGTATGTTAGACTTGTATTTTATTTGTCGTTATTTGAGGAAGCATATCGTAGCTGAGGAGAGCCCAATTTACCCCTTTTTTATGCCGGGGAAAATGCTTTTACGCATCCCCGTCACCCGGGGGGAGTGACGGGGTATGTGGGACTCACGCCGTCCTCTGGAGTGGGAGGTCGGCACCCTGCCTCAGGATGGAAGAGAGGCAGGGAATACCCACTAAAAACGCCGGCCCCACCGTCATGCGCCTATAGGGACCTTGGCTTTACCTATACTACCTTGGCACCGCCAGCGCTGTCTGTCTTTAAGGCAGACCCACCAAGCTCCCACCCTGGGGGGGAGCGATGGGAGAGGCCAGGAGGGCCAGCCTACTCACGTTCGACGGAGACGAGGATCCGTGCAAGGCAGGTGGAGGCTCCCCCGCACCAACCACTTGCTGGGCCCCGTCGCGCGGTATCAGCCCAATTTACCCCTAGCAAAATAATAATTGAGGGATAATCGTCCCAACATTAATTCATAGTGGGGCCGGTTTACCATTATCAAATTAGAAAAGGGCAAATTGTTCTCTGGTTCCAGTTTTTGACTGGGTCGAGATACCCGGGTTATAGGCCCGCTATATGCCGACCCCAGCTGTCACCGGAGAGCATACATGAATCGCATGCCCTCTGAGCCTCTCCTTTGAGTGGTTAGCGCGATCCACTTAATGAGATGTAGGTACCGACGTAGTGGGTGCAGCCACACCGTTTCATGAGGTCTGTCCAGGAAGCATACCATCGCTCCCCGAAAGCTAGCAGGGTAGGATATTTGCCCTCCTCAGACCAAGATTGTCGGCCACTTATCATTGCAGCCGGTGAGTAGGGTCTCCGGAGGTTAGGGTTGGGCGGCATGGCGGTGGCAACTGACAGGTACCTGACCAGTTACTTACCCGTTGTCACAACAACTTGGGCTTCTCTTTGGCTATCCATCAGGCGTTGGGAAGCCGAGTCGAGATACTATAAAAAAATTACCACTTATGAGAATTATATTCTCTATATTATTAATTGCGTCAGCCCTGCAAGAACTCTAATCTAAAATTAATTTTAATTCACCGCCTGTTGTTAGCCTAACTACAGTAACTGCAGGTAAAGTTGGTGTACCTACTTCCAAACTCCTTTGTCTAAGGCATTAGTAAGTGATAGGAATATAAGAGCTTGAAATTACTACTTAATTGCTGCAAAGTTTAATATGCTTAGTGGTTTTCTGGCTTTAAATAGCTTTGCTATTTCACAGAAAAGGTATAAATATATCATCATATAAGTTTGTTATTTGCAAAGCTCCAAGCGATTGTAAGTTCTGAGTGAAAATGGGTCTTGACAGACAGACTAACGGACGGATAACAAAGTGATCCTATATGCATTTTCTTTTGAAGTACGGATCCCTAAAAATAGGTTATAGTGAGCTTCATAATTGTTATCGATAACAAAATTAATAATATATCAAACATTACGAAACCCTAATATATCTTACTAGTTCATATCAGAGCAATAAATTCACTAAATAAAATAGAAACCAAAAGCAAAAGTTATCTGGTGTTATCATTTAAAACGCAATTTAAATGCAATAAATAACGAACCCAAATCGCTCCCTTGCGGTACAAATGTGCGAACACTAAAGTATGCAAAATGAAAGAGGCGAAATTGTGTTAATAAACTTGTGCCAAAACACAAAATAGGCTTTATTGTGGTTTGTTTTTGTTAGATCGCCAATCGATGGATAGACAAGAAAATATCTGTGTAAAAAATCAATTCAGTTATGAATTTGAATTGTCAGGCTCAAATAAAAATGACTGTACAGCCACCTACCTAAGCGGTTTCGAAATCAGCATATAGGTGTATGAGTCTTGGTCTCAATAGTTATAGTCATTTTGGGTCCTTACGCCATCCTAGTTGGTTAGTTTATCTGGTAATCATACAGTAACATATTATAGACACGGTCAACTTCCCTATTAAGCATATCTCCCAAACTAAATACCTGTGTGAACAAAATAACACGTACATCAGACAACATAACAACAAGGTAACATATGGACGATATGTGAAAATTAAAAGGAGATATAGTTTAACGTTCACTTCGCACGCTATGTGAACCGTGAGCGGGGGTGAATCGGTATGTTTCAATTTTTTTCTATACAAACACGGACGCTGTGGGAATTTGAAATTGTATCTCGTTTTTCACCGACTTTAACAATAGAAGTTATTAATTCGAACCTATAGTTAGCAATATTATGTTAAAAGTAGCTTTTGCTTGTTGTCCTCCTGAACATCGGTTTGCCACAGCAAACAATTCACAGAGTGTGTCAAACGTTGGAACTTCAAAAATGTTGCAATTTTTTAAACCAAATCTTTATTTACTTCATATCAAGTACCTACACAAATACAAATATTTCATAGGTTTATTTTCGACTAGCTGTGCCGGCGGCGCCGCACGCGTGGTTTCAAAAATAACGGACTTTTATAAAATGATACTTAAATTTTAAGTTAGACCTCTAGCAATACAATGGTGAAAACCGCATTTAATTCCATGCAGTACTCCGTAATCCGATTTCGATCCCACGAATACTCGTACCTATGTTGTTCAATTTACAGGTACCTAGTGCATCAATTACTATAGAAATAGTTCTACGGTTACTACGGATTATATGTTCACGGGTTCGGATCGGATTCGGATTGGACGTAGTGCGAATCCGATGGTTACACACGAACGGAGAGAGATCAAGCGCGGGATCTACTGTTAAGCATCCTTTCTGATACACGGGGGTGTATTACTGCTGACTTCCTGGCTTCTAGCTGCTATTGAGTAATCTTGTCAGATAAAAAACCCACCAACTTTAATATTATACTCGTACGAGTATAACATATCTCTCTCTGTACTTAGCTATAGCTATTTGTATATTCTTGTAAGCTTTGTGTGCAATGAAGTTCAAACAACTCTAAAAAATTATCTCTAAGTGTTTCAAAGAGCTGTTCCACAAAATGGCTACCACTTAAAAGGTCACGACTGCACCTAACGAATGATAATCTAACTTTCTTTGTTTTTATTGCCATTATTAAGACGTGACGTACATTGTTTACAAAGGGGAGTTTACAGAAAAGTTTGTCAGACAACAATAAAATGGTACGTGACAACAGAACGGGGACTGTAAGACCAAATGTAGGCTCTCGGTACGAAAGTTTGCAATGAGGAAGCTTGAAAAATAATGCTGAGCTAACACGGATTTTGCGGCATGAAACTGGGGCGTTCCCGTTCTATGTGAATATAAATTACAAGATAACCTAACGTACTGCTTTCCGGAGAAAGGTTTCGGCTTAAAAATCGAAGTAGCTTTTGTTTTTATTCTTTTTCGCCGATTAAACAATAAAATAAAAATGATGTTGTATGATAATGATATTTAAACAATCAATCAGACTTTATATGCTATTTTTAACCGACTTAAAAAAAGGAAGAGTTCGCTGTCCTCTTATTAAAAGCAAAGAAACTTGGGTTTTTCTTTGCTTTCCATCTGGTGATGGGAGGCTGGGCTACTTTAATAAACTGACTTTTTTAATTTACAAATTTGTATTTTAAATTTCATTGATATTAGCAACCTCTTTATCAGTTAATTAGGTCTATTACGTAAACAACTAAATAGTTTCATTCGTAAGCGTTCCAGCGTAAACTGAAAGATAGACTTTTAGTACAATCCGTCGCCGCCGTTCGTCTCAAGTGCACGCCACTGGCGCCATTTCATCCTTGCTTCTGCACTTTTCAGCACATTTGTCTTTGAAACAACTGAGTAAAATGTAGAAAAAGGAAAAAAAAACAATTGAATAAAGTTTTAAAAAGTTATTCGATTCTTGAATCTGAGACTGTTTCTTTGTTGAAAAAGTGAAATGTTTTATTGTTAAAATGAGAGCAAGCATTAAGCTTTTATATAAATAAATATAAATAAATAACCCAAGACATGCCACGCTGGACCACACAGCGCCACCTAGCCCCAAACTAAGCCGAAGCTTGTGCTATGGGTACTAGACAACTTATAAACTACTTAGATACTTTTTTTTGTAAATAAATACATAATATTGTACATAGAAAACACCCAGACCAATACAACCAGACATGTTCATGCACACAAATGTTTGTACTGTGTGGGGATCGAACCCACGACTCTTGGCTCAGAAGGCAGAGGTCAGTACCAATTGAGCCACCGAGCCAGTCAAATATAAATATAAGTAATAGTCTTGCACAACTTCCCCTTTTTAAGACCACATTACATACGTAAATCAATATCCAGCTCAATTACAACAAGCAATTAACAAGTTATTACATTCCATAATAGTTTTAAACTACTGTTCACGCATCCAACACCAAATTGATCGAAATTATTAATTCGCCGTCCATTAAAGCCCATACAATTTTAGTTTCGTGACCAAAATTAGGTAGGTAAGTAAATTGTGACGGGCTTGTTTAAGCTTAAGGTAATTTAATATAGTTTAATATTTTAGAATTACGGTTATTAGGTCTGTTAGATTGGTGTAAAGTTGTGGAAGCAGGTTTCATATAGTTCGATGGACACGCGAATTTGAAATAAAAAGAATCTCGTTAGGGACTTGTTGGAGTATAGAGCGGGGTGAAGGTGACTATGTTATTGGGTATTTGATTCGGGATATTTCGGGAGTATCTAACTATGAATATATAATTTACTAATCTTTGCTTGCCTCATGATTGTAATTACAATCACGATTAAGTTTTGTAGAATTAAAAAAAGAAACAAATAAGTTTACAAAACATTTACCGTCTTTTAAACCTGTTAATAATTATCAAAGTACAGTATTATTCTAGCGGCTAGAGCAAGCATCCAGAGCACCAAAAATCTTGTCTGGCTCATTTAAGTTCTATTTGACTGTCTTGATAGCTCATTTGCTAGTGACCTCTGCCATCTGAGTGAAGAGTTCGATTCCGGCACATTATAAAATTGTTTATGCATGAACGAACATGTCTGTGTGTATTGGTCTGGGTGTTAACTACCTATGATTATGTATTAATTTACAAAAAAAAAGTATATACGTAAGTATATCAATTGTCTAGTACCTACAGTTCACGCTTTAGTTAGTTTGGGTCCTAGACAGCGTTTCGTTTCCCAGCGTAGCATGTCTTGGGTTATTTATTTATTATTTAAGTTGAATAAGTTTATAGCGAAAATTGTGCAACAAGTGTCCGTTATACCTAGTTTTTAAGTCATCTGTGTGGTACGCAATAAAGAATATCTATCGGTCTAAGTTTCCGTTTTTATCTTAAAGAAAATGAGGAACTATCCTGCAATCCTCAACAGAGTTGGCGACCCCAATCATGCACCAAGTTTCGGGCAGAACACACCAAGTTTACGATAACCGCCGCTTATCGTCCAATCTCGGGCTTCCATCGAAATTTTCTTTTCGTTGGCACACAATTAGCTCTGATAGCTTTTTGTACTGCGTCATGCCTGCCTTCGCTTGGGGCGTTCGTGTTGACTACATTGTATTCGGTATTGAAGTGAAACATTAGGGAGATAGCTGCTATTTTAATCTCCGACGTATTAAGAGTGATGTTACATTTTTGAGGAATAAAATATGTCTGTCCATGGCACCTCCAGTTTTTGATCTGGATTTTTTTTTTATAAATAGTTCCTTAGCCTTATTTATTTAAAGGTTTTCTGCTGCTTAAACATCTTGAGTTTGTTCTCCTTGTTGGCTTTTTTTTTCATTTTGGAACAATTTCTTTTAAAAATCAAATTTTTTTTTTTTATTATTTATATAATAGCCTTTTCAAATTATAGCACAAATATTAGTTACGTTTCCTTCCTTTCTAGGAATTTCAAAATGAAATTTCTAAATACCTTCCAAAGTGAACAACGGAATTCAGATTTTAAAAAGACATTCCGTTTTAAAATCATAATGCGATATGCTATAGTGGTAATTTCACAGATATTTCTGCCTAATACCCATAGCTCCACTAATATAATTTTATATAACACAAATCTACATGTCCAAGAGCATATCAGCTAAATAAATTAGCCAATTAAAATGTATCTCGTATACAATGGCACGTGAGTAGAGGCAGTAAATCAGCTGGCCATAACATTACCATGTAGTTGATATTTACGAGAACGTACGTAGGAGATTTAAAAGCAAAGCTTGTTTACGAGTGGCATAATATAAACTAAGTAAATACCAGCTGACGTTATCTCCTTTTTATGCCTGAAAAAGTAGACGCTGTTAAAAGCCAACTAAATAACCCTTTTTTCTTTTCCGCCGGGGAAAATGCCTTTATGCATCCCCGTCACTGGGGGAGTGACGAGGTATGTTGGACTCACGCCGCCCTCAAGAACGGGAGGGCGGCACCCTGCCTCGAGATGGAAATGAGGCAGGGAATACCCACTAAAAACCCCGGCCCCTCCGTCAAGCGCTAGGGCCACACATCGCCACCTAGCCCCAAACTGAGCTAAAGTTTGTGCTATGGGTTCTAGACAGATAAACTTAGATACTTTTTGTAAATAAATACATAATATACATAGAAAACACCCAGACCAATACAAACAGACATGTTCAGGAACGCAACTCCTTTTCAGCGTTGCCATCCGCATACCATCCAGACGATAGTGGCGTGCACTACGAGGTTTTACTGTCATTAAGTCATGGAATGCCCTTCCACTTCGTCTTCCTTCTACAATCCGTGGTCCTTTATTTTTCGGTTGGCGTGAAACGGCATGTCGGTGGGCTTATAGGGTGGGGGTGACAGGCGCGGTGGGTTTGTCCTATTATGCCATTCGACCTAACATTTGGACCTCACGACCGCTTACCATCAGGTGAAGTGAGGTCATCCTGAACGCTCTTATAAAGATTATATTTTATATTTATTTATTTATTTTTATTTTATTTACTTTGGCATACACAACAAGTAACAATCGAATATTTGACAACATAAAAGAAAAGATTAAAAAAATAAAAAAAAAGTATCCATCATATCGAGAAATTTTGTAATACATAATAGATAATCTTTATTTTAATATCTATCTATATCTATCTGCCCAGAATTACCGTTCACCATTATGTATTTTCAAATGGTAAATTTACCTATCGTTATAGTATCTAACTCGCTTTACCTCACAAGAATCCGTGACTAAACGAAACGATCCCTTCTAATTGGTTCAAGGGCTCTCCTAGTAACTTTAGTTTGTTGAATCCAATGCGAAAAGTAAATCAATCATAGTACCTTCAAACTTTTACTTTAAGGGACCCGTTCGAATCCGAATTCCGTTTCGATTGACGAAAGAAATATTTCAATTTCTTTCCTTCTAAATTGAGACTTTTTGTACACACTTGTAGGTAAAATGGCTTTTCAGTTCGAGGAAATTTTCGTTCGCAGAAACACGGACCCTTCCCCGGACGGGCAGCTCAATTCGAGCAAAGATTCGCTATGCCCTACCTCTCTTCTTCTGTCTCTAACCGGGTGATTTAATTCCATTAAATCCTAAATTACTTTGTATCCTTTTTAATCCCCTGTTTTAATAAAATATGAAACGATGATGATGATGATGTTTTGACTGGCCCGATGGTTCCGACCTCTGCCTTCTAAGCCAAAGGTCGTGGGTTCGATCCCCTTACAATACAAACATATGTGTGCATGAACATGTCTGTTCGTATTGGTCTGTGTATTTACTCTATATAATTACTTAATTTACAAAAAAAATGTATGTTAGTAAGTTTATCAGTTGTCTAGTACCCATAGTACAAGCTCCGGCTTAGTTTGGTGATAGATGGTGATGTGTAGCCCAGGGTGGCATGTCTTGAGTTATTATTTATTTTCTACTTTAACGCAGACGAACTCGCGAGCAAAAGCTATTAGGTAAAGCTACTATTACAAAAATATAAATGTGATAATTACAACAAAGAATTACTCAATTAACCACATGGCACATAAGTTATTCTATGATACCATAAAATGCCACTAAATGGTACTAAATTGAACTCAAAGTTTACGTAGGTAGCCGTCATTATATTCGGTGATTGGAAATTCGTCAATGGAAGTTTGAAATGAACGTTCATACTACGTGTTTTTGACCTGAATATTATCCACTAGCAGACAATTAAAAACTTATGAACTATCATTAAAACATTTAAAGATACTCAAAATACAAAAGAAAATTGTAACCAATATACATAATATAATAAGACAATAAGGAAAAATCTTTACTGAATAGTATAAAACAGAGTCGGTTTTGTCTGTCTGTCAACCTGTCCCTATATACATAGGCATACGCCTAGATCTTTAAAATTACCTAATTTTAAAGATTTTGATAAGGTTTTTTTAAATAGGTAGAGTGGTATAAGAGGAATGCTTTTACGCATACACCAGAGCCCTGGGTTGTCCTCTGTAACGGCTTAGTTTGAAAGGACTCAACGCAAACCCATAGCGCTCAGTCCTAGGGAGGTCGGGATTACCTCCGCCTGCTTTCCACGGATCCTCGTCTACGTCGAACGGGAGTGGGCTGGCCCTCCGGGCCCCTCCCATCGCTCCCCCTACGGGGTGAGCCTGTTGGGTCTGCCACTTAGGGTAGACAGCGCTGGCGATGTCATGGTCGTATGGGGTACCTCAGGTTCCTTGACACCGCCCCCATAGGCGCACAACGAAGGGCCCGGTGTTTTAATGGGTATGGCCGCCTCGGAAAGATGGAATTGCTGGGAGGACACCAACGTAATCTCCTGAGGTGTACCGCTCACGTTGGATGGCGGGCGCTGCCGCGCCGTAAGGGTTATTGTTTTTTTATCATCATCATCAGCCTATTACAGTCCACTGCTGGACATAGGCCTCTCCAGTTGTTCGCCACTTAGAGAAAACATCTGGAGGATATACCCATAATCGCCACGCTGGGCAGGCGGGTTGGCGATCGCAGGGCGTAGCTTCTTGCTCCGGTGACGCTGCTGCCCGTCACTGGTCTTTAGTATTTAGCTACGCCTTCAATTGTGATGGTTATACCGCCACCAGTCGGTTGCCAGCGCTTCGTTTGTTATTCGGCAGGTGAGGTTGGCTTGGAGCGAAAAGATGATAGGCCGCTCCCTTACATCCCAAGGCCCTTTTAGTCGTCTCTTACAACAGGTAGATAGATACCTTTTATCGTCCCATGACGCAGGGCATAATCGTTCGTACAAAGAAATTAGAGGACCATACAAACGTGTAGTATTAGTATTCCGTGAATAATATTGATGCCCGTATCGTATATGCTAGTATGAACTATCACTAATATACCAGCACAACCGATGTAATCACATCAACGGTTCCTTGTCAGTTTGATGTATGGCTTCATTCCTATCAGATGTCAAATGACATCAGGTGTACAGTCAATAATTAACCACCTACAACGCTAATTACTTTGTGTAAAGAAATTACCAAATTTACTATTATAAAGTTTCATATAGGTATGTAATGGTTTGAATAACATCAAATCTTTATAATTAAGATTTTAGAAAATCTAATTCAGTTGATAGCTCACCTAACCTGTTTTCTGTAAATATCCTCTAACTTATGGTTGTCTGGAAGAGATCGCTTATAGCGATAAGGCCGCCTATATTGTACAGCAAAGTGTCTCCTACACATAGTTTTAAGTCAATTGTTTGGTGTGCAATAAATAATATCTATCTATCTATGTGCTGATGTGTGTGTGTGAGAAACCCAGGATCGATCAAAGTGGCGAACATTGGGAGAGGCCTATGTCCAGCATTGGACTGATACGGGTTTATGATGATGGTGATAATTATGTGATGATGGCCAGCTTCTGGGAGTCCACTGCTGGACGTAAGCCTCTCCTAAACCAGTGACAGAAAATAATAATCACCGCCCCAAGTTAAAAATCGACTAAATGGCTTCTAGATTTCACTTTCTAATGGTAGGGTCCACAAGCCTGCCTAATTTAACTCATACCTCTTCTATTACTGCTGTACCTATTCCGTGTTATGTAGTGTATCTTAAGTAACACAAATACTTACAAAACATGCTACGCTTGGCCACACATCGTCAAGTCTAGTCCCAAACTAAGACATACCTTGTGCCTTATGGAAAGCCAAAGAGAAGCCCAAGTCACTGTGACAACTGGCAAGTAACTGGTTAGTTACCTGTCAGTTGCCACTGCCATGCCGGCCCAAGCCTAACCCCTCACGAGCTCCGGAGACCACCCTACTCACCAGCAGAAACACGACCCGGAGGTCATTTGGCTGCGGTATTCTATAGGGTGGAGGTCCTTCCCCGGACGGGCAGCTCAATACGAAGGATGATTCGCTATGCCCTACCTCTCTTACTACTACTACTAGTTTTTGTAAATAAATACACTATTATACATAGTAAACACCTAGTCCAATACAACATATTATGTTCATGCATACAAAATAATGTTTGTACTGTCCGTCTGATGTGGTTTGATGCCCTTATTACCATAAAAAAAATTACAAACGTAATTTTGGTAGTATTTTCCTGCATGGAACCTCTTCCAGATAAAAATCAGTACAAATATTCCATCAAATAATAGCCCCGAAATTATGACCCATATACCATTTACGTCAATTTTCATTACCCCACCCTTTAGATTTACTACAAAATTCATTGTGTCAACATCGACCTGTAGTAAAGGGTCGTTGTTTTAAATAATTCATAGGGCGAATGGATGACGAACTCAAAACAGTGGCTGGAATTATGGTTTCAATTTTACCGTTACTAGGAAATGATCGATATGTATATTAAATAATTCTGGACTGGTATTGAACGGGACTTTTTGTTTTAAAAATACGAGAGAGCATTTTGTTTTTGAGCAGTATTGGTTAAATTTCTGGTTTTAGAATAGGACCAACCATCCCACCTACCAAGCGTGGTGACATTCAAACCAAATTTCGTTAGTAGTTTGCATAGTACTACACATCATATATTTTTTTCAGTTTTATCATGCCCATATGTTAGAAGTTACGGGGGGACATGAGTCTCTCTAAAAAAAATAATGCTAATAACCTCAACATCATTTTAAAAGACCTATCCACAGATACCCCACACGTATAGGTTTCATGAAAAAAAAATTTTGAATTTCAGTTCTATGTATGGGGAAACCCAAAAATTTAGGATTTTTTCATATTTTATTTTAAAATTATAATGCGGTTATCAGAATACATCTACGCACCAAATTTCAATAATGTAGCTTTTTTAGTTTCGGAATAAACTGGCTGTGTTATACGGACGGACTGACGAATCTATAGAAAGGGTCCCGTTTTTGCCATTTGGCTACGGAACCCTAAAAATTGCAATCGCAAATACATATTGCAACATCAATCAGATCGCAACGATATCATTCACATTTCAAACGGAGAATGAGTGATCCATTGTCAATATTCCCGTACAATTTATCCTCATCCGAACTATTACGGCTCGCCGCCCGTACAACTCGCTCTGCCATCCGCCTCGTACGCTTAATGGACGGTGTGGGAGCGATTATGTGCTCTATAGTTCTGGAAGGGTCTAATATTTTAGCGCCATTAACGTGAGTTAGGATTTCGGAGGTGAAACTCTTTTCCGGTGCAGTTTATGTTCCTTTGCAATATGTAGGTTCGAGCTTAATCGTTGGAATGGGCAATCTAAAATACGAAATAAAGAAAATAACGTCTGGAGGATATACCCATAATCGCCACGCTGGGCAAGCGGATTGGCGATCGCAGGACGTAGCTTCTCGCTCCAGTGACGCTGCTGCCCGTCATCGGTCTGTGGTATTTAGCTACGTCTTCAATTGTGATGGTTATACCGCCACCAGTCGGTTGTTAGCGCCTCGTTTGTTATTCGGCAGGATGTACCACGGGCAGGTGGAGGTTGGCTTGAAGCGAAATGATGACAGGCCGCTCCCTTACATACCCAATGTCCATTTTTAGCGGTTAGTTTTTAATGATAAATTGAATTGGCTGGAATTCCACTTCTTCAACCCATTCGTCGTACTGCCAGCTGGAAGTTCCTCCTCAAAATATACCTCAAGGAGGGTTTTATAAGAAAATGGCCCATTTTACACGGGGCGGGGTCAGGCCTGCCTAATCGTTCGGAACACTTTACGACCGCCGACATTCCCGCTCGGTAACTCACAACGTTTCGCCAGGCGCACGAGTGTGTTCTCTCCTTAGAACATCTACTACTTATGGAACTTTTTTCTTATCTTATGCTTTTTAGTAAAAACTGCAACTACTACTGATACCCAATTCATTATTTGGTACTGCAACCTTTTTAGGATTACGTGTAGCTTCCTATAAAGCACATGATCGTTAGTTAATTTAGTTACTTACCCAAAGGCGACTGGCGCCTTCCATCCAAAAGTCTAATTTTCATCGTACTTAACATGGGCACTGACTGAGCGAAAAGTACCAGGCTTGCATAGATACTTAGGAGGTATATAGATTGCGTTAACTTACCTAATGTTGGTTAATAAGATACTTTATTACGCACCATACGATTGACTTAATATTTCTTCTCACGCATCTATGCAATACTGGTACTTTTTGCTCAAGCAGTCATTAATCTTGCTATGATGAAAATTGGACAATTTGCAAGTTGGATTCATTAGACATGACTTAATGTGACTTAAACCTATGTATTGGTAATTCAACAATATTCTGTGGTACTTTGTTAAAGAATATTAATAAACTAGTGCAGTCAATGAAGCGAAAAATACGGGCTAACCTCCGAATTTTTTTACTGTGATCCGATTTGCATGAAATTTTGGAATTAGGCTCATCTTACCATTAACTTCAAAAGTGAAAATGATTTGAACTCCGCCACCACCATGGGGGTGGTTGCCACCCCTTCTCGGGGGTCAATGGTTGTTTTTTCAAAATAACCCCGGATATCGATTGAAGATCTAATTTTAAGCAAAAAAGTTTCTATAAAGTTTCTCGAAAAATCTAATACTTTTCAAGTTATTGGCAATTGAAAATTCGCAAATTTTTCACGATTTTCATCAGTTTTTTTCAAATATCTCCAAAAATATACGTTTTATCGAAAATTTTATAAGGAACGAAACTGTAGCAGGTAAAAAAATGAACAATTTGGTTTTTTACAAAGTATTCTAAGTGCAATATTAAGCTAGATATTAAAGATCAAAGCCGTTTTTTATTTTATCTGAAATTTCATCGATGTAGTCAATGCCATCTAGCAGCGAGCAAATGCATTTTATGCTTTCTAATCGAAAAGGGTTTTGTAGTGCTTGAAATAAGCTTTAAAATGAGCTTTATCAAAAGTCTTTTGCACGTAAAATAAGTGAGCTATATTGCAAATAAGCGGAGCATCGAATGTTTTTTCTTTTCAATCAATGGGTTTAAATAAGTGCCATTTCCACCAAAACTAAAATTAATCATATTCCGCCTAGAATTAACTTTATTATGAAGAGTTTTATAGATTGTATTAGTTTGGCTGCTTTAGGACACATAGTTTTCAAAAAAGTCACGATTGAAAAAAAATCGAGAATTTCAAATTTTTAAAAATCCCACCCCTTTTTCATAATATCTCAAAAATGACGACAGATACGTATAAAAGTGTAGGGATAAAAAATTTAGGTATTTTTCTGACAAACAATTTGGTTTTTTTGTTTTTTCTATCAAATAAAAATTGACGGAGATATGATTGTTTAAAGAGCGCGTGGCAGCGCAATCACAGCCTCCCTTAATCGTGACTTTTTTGAAAACTATGTGTCCTAAAGCAGCCAAACTAATACAATCTATAAAACTCTTCATAATAAAGTTAATTCTAGGCGGAATATGATTAATTTTAGTTTTGGTGGAAATGGCACTTATTTAAACCCATTGATTGAAAAGAAAAAACATTCGATGCTCCGCTTATTTGCAATATAGCTCACTTATTTTACTTGCAAAAGACTTTTGATAAAGCTCATTTTAAAGCTTATTTCAAGCACTACAAAACCCTTTTCGATTAGAAAGCATAAAATGCATTTGCTCGCTGCTAGATGGCATTGACTACATCGATGAAATTTCAGATAAAATAAAAAACGGCTTTGATTTTTAATATCTAGCTTAATATTGCACTTAGAATACTTTGTAAAAAACCAAATTGTTCATTTTTTTACCTGCTACAGTTTCGTTCCTTATAAAATTTTCAATAAAACGTATATTTTTGGAGATATTTGAAAAAAACTGATGAAAATCGTGAAAAATTTGCGAATTTTCAATTGCCAATAACTTGAAAAGTATTAGATTTTTCGAGAAACTTTATAGAAACTTTTTTGCTTAAAATTAGATCTTCAATCGATATCCGGGGTTATTTTGAAAAAACAACCAATGACCCCCGAGAAGGGGTGGCAACCACCCCCATGGTGGTGGCGGAGTTCAAATCATTTTCACTTTTGAAGTTAATGGTAAGATGAGCCTAATTCCAAAATTTCATGCAAATCGGATCACAGTAAAAAAATTCGGACCTATAATGCTTCATTGACTGCACTAAACCTAGACATATAACAAACACAAGTACTACAAAAACATAGTACAAACAAAGTCAATATGTAAACTGATGAAAGTTTTCGAACAGAAACTGTACGTAAATTAGATACCGCAAAAGGTTGTAAAATCTTGTAAGGCCCTTACATTATACCATTTCACATCGAGGATTTTACGGTTCATAAACTTTTCGATTGCAATCGTATCTTAGAAATCATATTGGTTACGATATTTGCATGAGAAACAGCAGTTTGTTCCTTGTATTTAGCGTATTATTTCGTGATGGATTCGTTTTGATTGCGACTTAATTAGAGGTTGGCAGTAAAGTTTAATCTTTATGAAATCAGTACTGTATTTGCAGTGCTATATTCATATCTGTTTTATGCCGATGGCGGTTTTAGTTGGTTTGTGCACGTTATTTAAAATGCAGGTCTATTAAAAACTTGTTTTGCCAAGATATAGGAGCAGATAGGTTCTCTTTATTTATTTGATTCATCTTTATTTCACGTAAAAAGTTGTACGTACAAAAGGCGGATTAATTCCGCGTAGGTATTTTTTACTAGTCAACTGTAGGGCTAAGCAGAAACATTAAGAATGGTGTTTAAAACCAGCGCAGTGATTTCTATGTGGGTCACGGCTTAATGCTGAGTGCCTTTTACTTTGAACAGCCGTGTTCTTTTTTGACACCTGGGTTATGTGGGGCTTACTCCTATTTAGCCGAGAATTGTACCCACTAAACCCGATAGTGGTCCGCTACGAGCACTCTGTCTGAGGAGGGTCGGGATGCCCGGAGGGTTTCAGCACAACCCCCCACAGCGCGGTTGTGCTGCGCCGCCCAGCGTGAACTGCGCACATCGGGGGGGACGGTGTGGTGTCCTCCCTGCGTCTTGCGATCTTGCGATGCACGACGCCACTGACCACTATGCCCAAAGGCACGTGCCCCTCCCCCCCATTTGTGGTACCTTCGTTGTTCTCATACCCATAACACGAGTGCTTAAGCATAAGCTACTTACTTTGGAACCGGAGCAATGTAGGTATGTGATGTCTGATGTTTATGTATATTTATAAAAGACGAACATTGCATGTACAATAACTAATTTTAAAACGTACAATTTATCGAACAAATATGTAGATATGCATATATCTAGCTCAGTCTAGTCGAAGATAGCTCTTTAACCCTTCACTGCTCGCGTGACCGCGCTCCACAATCGCGAGCGATCGGCGCACGGCAGGTATGGTGCAAGTTTATATGAAGTCATATGTTTATCAGATTTGGGTGCCTAGTATAGAAATAATTACTGGTATGTGGTGAACTGGTAAATTTCAAAAAGGTTTTACTGTGGTTGAGCTTGGGCTTATAATGTACATTCTCTCTATAGAATGCCGCAGCCAAATGACCTTCGGGTCGTGTTTTTGTCGGTGAGTAAGGTTTCCGGAGCTCGTGGGAGTGGGGTCGGCATGGCGGTGGCAATTGACCAGTTTCTAGCCCGTTGTGACAGTCCATAAAAAAAATATAAAAATAATCCGTCAGGGCTATTTACAATACCTATTTCTTATCGGAATCGGAAACTTTGAATGAACATAATACAAATTTGACAATAGTTGTACAAGACTAATCTAAAATTTAAATGAATGTGCGAGAAAATTTCCAAATCCGAGGAAAAATAGGCATCGTACATAAGTAATGTTGTGAATTTGAATTGGAACTAAACGCTCGCTGTGGAATTTGGACTGATACATTTTAAATTCGATAGATAAGATCGATCAAAGTGGGAAGAATATTGGGAGAGGCCTATATCCAACAGTGGACTGAAAAAGGCTGATGATAAAACCTTAAAATGTTTGTTTTTTACATTACGATATTTTTATATTAAATATTACCGCAACGTACAAAAATACTAAATAATATATATTTTTTTAATAACAGCGGTTATACTCACTTATAAACTAGTTTTAAGAACAGTAAACATATTTGTTTTTGTCGAAAAATTTTATATGGGAATTCTTCCATGTGTCATACGAAGTTGTTTGAAAGAAAAAGTTTGACTGTTAAATAGACATATTTATAAAGTTTTATTGTAAATAACACGACTACAATAATACAAGTATAACGATAATTTTCGACGTTTTACAAAATGCTTCACCAATTACATAAAAGTCGCTTAAAACGTTGTATATAGGGGTTCAATATCCGATTGTTTTTTGGATACATAAAGAATAACAAGGTTTTCTCGGAGCCATCGCTGAACAGTCTCAAATTTTGTCAGTTCTCATATCAAATTGATTTGCCTTAAGTTTTCCATCAGGCGAAAGAACTGCCACCATGCTATGCTAATATATAAAAAAATTGGTCAAAATACGAACGAACCGCAGCTTAAACTTCTCGGTAACTCTATTTTTTCAACTCTAAGCTTTGATGCCTTCATTTCGTTTCTATCTAAGAAAACAATAAATTCTTATTGGTCTAAGATAACAGAACATACAACCCCAAGACTCAAAAGATAAACATAAAATCAAGACGTCAAGACCGAACACAGCTGCTGTGACGCCCAAAATAAAAGGCATTTAACCATTTATCCCTATAACAATAGTTTTAATTGCAATAAGCTTAAGAACAATTGAGCAAAACCGTTGTCAGTTCACGCTGCACTCCATAACTTAACCCTCCAACGCGCGGGTGTATTTTATGCAAAGCAAACGGCTAATTGTGCCAACTCCGTAGAATTGTGGCGGTCGAGATGGAGCGAGCCTTTTCAACCAGACTCGACCCGACTTTACTGCGTCGTAAAATATGTGAACTCAGGCCCTCTTAGCTTCGCCCCGTTTCTCTGGAACTTTGAATTGAATTTTTATTATGGGGTTTTATAGGCATCGCGGTACATGCAAGAGTGAGGTGAGTGTAAGGTTATATCCTGTAGCCAAATTTTTGTTTTTATGGTTTCAAGTGACTAGAGCTTCCGTTTTTGCTTAAATCACCAATGTTGCTTAGATCAGATCGTATTAACTTGTCACGTATATCTCTTTAACGGCATGAGCGAGTGTATAATATATGATGTCGAGCGTCGTCATCGTCTATGATGAACGAAGGTCACTCCCAGCAGAGAACACCGACCATCTCGACCAGCCTGCATCTTTCTTAAGTCATCCATCGTCCCAGCGGGTCGAGAGGTATCCTACGCTTCATTTGCCAAAACAAGGTGTACATTCAAACACTCTCCCGCTCTATTATCCATCGGAGCGACTGAACTTCAATGTGCAAAGTCGGCACCCAATATCAGTTACTTTAGTTCTTTGGCTTAGTTACATAATACTTTGTATATTTTTTTAACGAGACTCATACGTGACATTTATTATGTAGTACATTATGTACTTACAGTTTTACGGTTCGTTTGTGTTGCAACGTAATATTATCGTGGCCACAAGCTGAAACGACGAAAGGTTCATTTAGTCGGGTCGCCTTGTAAATATCCTGCATTGTTACTTACTGTATTACCGCTTAATGTAGCGAAAAAAAGAAGCAAGTCAGTCACACGTAACAACATCGTCAACTAACAAATTAAAAATAAAAAAACGTAACGATCAAAAGGGAAGCGGGCAAGCAAATTCAATTTAACGCTCCGCCCGACTCCGTTCCGGGTCCATTAAGGGAATAAGTGAAGAAAAACGCCGATAACAGATGTTAATTAATCGTATAAATCCATGGGAAAACCGCTATCTGAAGGTAAAGAGGCTGTAATGGAATGGAATTGTTCTTTTGGCAATTGCGAATTTGGCTTTTATACGAGTTGGGTTGTTTTCGCAGTGATTCGCGGTGGAGGGTTGGATGTGTTTATGCCTTAGTAAATAAACAGTTTCCGAATTCGTAATGAGGATATTTGCAGAAAAACTAAGGTGACCGACATAGCCAACAGAATAAGCAAGTTGAAGTGGTAGGCAGGCCACATCGCTCGCAGAACCGACGATTGATGGGTACGAAAGGTTCTCGAGTGGTACCGCGAGAGGGAAGACGTAGCTGGGGACGGACCCCTATGAGATCGACTGACGACCTGGTAGATATAGCGGGGATCCTTTAGACTCAGACCGCTCAGGACCGGTCCATGTGGAGGTCATTGGGGGAGGCCTATGTCCAGCAGTGGACGTCTACGGGCTGATGATGATGACGATGAAATAAACATGATGGTGTGATATTTTAATACTATCTAACTCTTTAAAAAAATCAATAATAATTTGTCACAGTAATACCCACTCTAGATAATATCACTAATCGAGGCCCATCATCAAACAACAACTCACCCACAGTCCCAGACAGACCACAAAAACTGTCCTCTTACAGACCAAACGTTACCTTTCGCAACACAAACAATAAAACAGATTCTAAACCTTATTGTCACCACATTGAGCACATATTTCAACAGTCCAAAAGTGACTGAAAGTTCTACTTACTATAAAAAGCGGTAATGTTGAAAGCTACTTAAGCAGCCTAATTGGTCCAAGGCGAAGTTGTGGCGGTTGAGAAAAAAGTGTCAAAGCGCTTTTTACTAATAAATAAGAAACTGTTTTTAAGGGAATTGCCGCTGACACAATTTTTGCCTTTAGTTGTCTTTCGTTTCGCATTTACTTTATTAAAACAAGTGCTTATAAATTTAATATTGATCTTGAAACATCAGGCCAGTTGAGGTCAAGCGCTACCCATTCACATGTCATTATCACATGACATGGTTTTGTGGAACCAACTCTCTGCGTCAGTGTTTCCGAACAGTTACGACATGGGAGCCTTCAAGAAACGAGCTTACTCCTATTTAAAAGGCCGGCAGCGACCCTAAACTCGATTTGAGTTGCTGGTGTCCATGGGCGGTATCGACTGTTTACCATCAGGCATCACATTTGCTCGTCTGCCGCCTCTTGCATAAAAAAAAAAACACATGACATATTATTTTGTACAGAAAGTCGTTTTGAAACCAGATACTTGGACGTGGTTCATTAAAACTCTCTGTCTTTACTTTATTTTTTGGAACTCTTCGTGAGGGTTCTTGATCCCCGATATGACTTCTCTTCTAATCTTCAAGATTTCTAGGCGAGAGTGAATCGGTTTCCTTTCAGCGAGCTCTCTTCATCGTAGGCTGTAACGTCGCTTCATATTCAGACAAGTTGTAGTCAAGTGCCACCCATTTTCTTGTAAAAAAGAAAAAAATAATTTACTAATTGGTGTCTATTTTTTTCTTTTTAATAGGATAGTAATCCAGTACCACATTTTGCCATGATGCGCATTTTTTTTTACTTCGCGAAGAAACTGCTGAAACAGCAGTATGGTACTAATCTAGACATACCACTGTTGACATTTTTGCCAATACAATTTTTTTAATATTTCATGCCTTAAATTCAGGCATATACTACGTCCACAATTACGTAAAATTATAATTTTTCAACTACTTAGAAGGCAATTACCCGCCTCGCTCGCAAATGAAGTTATTTCGCGTGACCTGAAGCCCGCTGACGCACGCTACCACAGTGCAGGAACTGAAACAGTGAAGCGCATTTCTTTATTATAATACTAGCTGCTGCTCGCGGCTCTGCCCGCGTGAGTATTCGTATAAAACATAGCCTATGTGTTAATCTGATGTACAAACTATATTCCTGTAAAGTTTCATTAAAATCCGTTCAAATATAGCCTATGTGTTAATCTGATGTACAAACTATATTCCTGTAAAGTTTCATAAAAATCCGTTCAGTAGTTTTTGCGTGAAAGTGGAACAATCATCCATCCATCTATCCAAACAAACTTTCGCGTTTATAATATTAGTAGGATGAAAACGATTCACTCATCATCATTGCCATCAGCCTATTGCAGTCCACTGCTGGACATAAGCCTCTCCTGTTGTTCGCTAGTTAGGGCAAACATCTGAAGGATACACCCATAATTGCCAAGCTTGGCAATTGCAGTGGCGATCGCAGGGCATAGCTTCTCGCTCCAGTGACGCTGCTGCCCGTCATCGGTCTGTGATATTTTGCTACGCCTTTAATTGTGATAGCTATACTGCCACCAGTCGATTGCCAGCGCCTCGTTTGTTATTCAGCAGGATGCACCACGGGGTGGCGAGGTTGGTTTCGACCGAATAGATGATAGGCCGCTCCCTTATATCCCCGATTCACTATTTAAAGAATAAGAAATCTTCAATTACAGATCCACAAACAAAATCGTCATCAAGAGTCTCTATCCTTTTTTTTATTTTTTTATACGTCATGGAAACATTTAGGCGCAGGTACACTATTGCTCTAGGTACAAATACTTGGATTATTGTACATACCATGCTGTCATTTTATGCACTGTAATGTTAGCGAACAGCGAAAAACGCTCTCTGTTATGCAAAAATGCTATGTTGAAAGCGGCTTAAGTGGTCGTTAATTGGTGGGTAGTAAAGTTGTATTTGAAAATATGGTCGTGATTCCAGTTTGCAGATCAAGTGAGTTTAGGCGCAATTTGCGTTACGGCGACGATAAAACAAAATAATAAAAAAAAAGTAAATATTCCAAAACATGCCACGCAACGCTAACATATTATACCAATATAAACAACTAATAAACTTAGATACTTTTTAGGTTCCCGTAACCAATTGGCAAAAGACGGAACTCTAATGGTTTCGTCATACCTGTTTATCTGTCTGTCCGTATGATCACAGCTACTTTTGAACATAAATACATAATTTTTATACTCGTACTTGGCAACCAATACAATAAACATGTTTGTTCATGAAGACAAATAAAATAATAATAAATAAATAAATTCATACAGCATCATACATCACATACATTGTTCTAATCCCAAAGTATTCATCACACGAATGTTTGTCCAGGGTGGGAATCGAACCCACGACCCTTGGTTCAGAAGGCAGGGGTCAGTACCAATTGAGCCACGTGACCGACCCAGTCACAAATGTTTGTACTCTGCGAGAATCGAACTATGTATGTGCAATTACTGTAAAGTTTCACTCTAATCCGCGCTATCGCGTGAAAGAGTCCATTTATTCAAACTTTCACATCTTCTTTAATAGATAAAAATGGATCTTTGAAATCTATGTATCTACGCCCATAACTGTAGAACGACTGCACCATTGATTGAACGATGAGTCTTGGTTTTATTTATTCGTTATTGTTAAAACAAGGTTTCAGTAATATAAAAATTACTGAAATAGTTACAAGAACATGGCGATATTAATTATAGTTAATTTATAGGTATTGTAAGTAAATATTCAAACCTGCGTATTTCCTAGCAAACCCGTGCACTTTATAAAACAAGCCCTTTTTTCATTCAACATGTTTAAATGATCGCTTGAATGGCAAATTTCCAACTCCATTAATAATACAAAGGAGAAATTTGAATAATGTTTCCATTTGAATATGGGACTGCATTATAAGAAGTTGAAATAACACGTCAGTTTACTACTGGGCTAAGTTTGCTATAGTAAAAGCTAGTGATTGTGGTTATTACGTATTATATTTGTTATTATTGGTAAAGAGCGCAGGACAACTAAAATAAAAAGCATATTGTTTTTAGACCAGACAGTTTGTATTGATATAAATAAATAAATGAATGAGTGAAAGAATGAATGAATGAATGAATGCAGCAAAATGACCTCTGGGTCGTGTTTCTGCCGGTGATTAGAGATTTTGGAGTTCGTGGAGGGCTAGGGTTGGGCCGGCATGGTGGTGGCAATTGACAGGTAACTGACCAGTGACTTGCCCGTCGTCACAACGACTATGGCTTCTCTTTCGTTTCGTTCCATCAGGCGTAGGGAAGCCAGCATGTTGAGCTACTATAAATAAGTATAAATGTAGAATCAAAGCGCTTTTTGCAAGTTTTTAGGGTTTAATTTTGACTTGTCATTATAAAAAACGGCATCGAATCGCAAAGCTAGGTACAGCCCAATAAAAGCAGGCGTGTGTCGTCCAATTTTGTGACATGCTGATATGGCTCGCCGTATTTCACCGCGCCATAACGGGCGGGTCCCACGCGACCCGGCTGGGGAACGCTGATACCATAGATTTAACAGCTGGAAATTTGCTGGATAAGACACTGGATTTTGTTGTGATAGGTCGGTGTGGATTCTGGATTTAGATTTTTTTTATGACAGAGGGGGCAAACGGGCCTGAAGGTCACCTGATGGTAAGTGATCAGTATCACTTCAGCCCATAGACACCGCAACACCAGGGGAGTCACAGGTGCGTTGCCGGCCCTTGAGAAATCTGTAGGCTCGCTTCTTGAAGGTCCCTAGGTCGTATCCATTCGGGAAAATTGCAGCTGGAAGCTTAGCTTAGAATAGCATCTATCACGAGGAATGTTCTGAAGAATTTTTTAGTTTACAGCCTGCAGCTGAGTTTCTTCACCGCACCACACGTAACCGATTGCAATTCCATCCTCATCATCTCGATGGTTGGCGATCTCCCACTGTACGCTTTATGAGGAACTTATTGCCTCGCACATCGGTTTTGTGGAACCAACTCTCTGCGACAGTCTTTCCGAATAGCTACGACTTTGGAGCCTTCAAGAAACGAGCGTACTCCTATTTAAAAGGCCGGCAGCGACCCCAGAACTCGATTTGAGTTGCGGGTGTCCATGGGCGGTGTCGACTGCTTACCATGAGGCAGCACATTTGCTCGTCCGCCGCCAATTGCATAAAATAAGAAAAAAGCACCACCCCATCTCATCCCGTAGAAGGACTACTAACGACTAAGGAAATATGAGAAAACGGACTGCAGCGTTTACCTGGGTACACATAAAACGTACTGCGTTCACTGAACCACCTGCCAAGCGGAGTGACTAAGGCCTATATCCAGAAGTGGACGTTCTGCATGATGATGATGAGTAAGAAATAGTTAAACATTTTCGTACAGATAATGACTGTGATAACTAAAGACCACGCATAATACTCCTACTTTAACCCTTTCATTGGTATAGGCAAAATAGTTGCCAGTCCATATTTTTAAACATAAGTACAAAATTAAGCCTTATCAACCACAAATAAGGCTCATTACTTTTAGCTTCATATATTGTTAAGACGATAAAATAAAAAGAAAGTCTCTGATTGGTTTAGCTATCTTGTACAACTGTCATTTGCAAAAATATGGCGTCAGTGCATGACGTTTTTGTGCCGCTCCGTAAATAGCCGTTTAAATCTGAGGATTGTCCGAGTGAAAAGTCAGTATTCATCATTATTTTTACTCCTAAATAGTTTTCCTACTTAACCCATTAATGGCCAAAGGAAAAGTACAAGGATTTATTTCGATTTTTTTTTATTTAATTATAATAAGGGTTACAAAAAGTTATTAGAACATGAAAAAAAATCGAAAATTTATTTATTTAGATTTTTATATGGGTGTACCCAAATTGGCACAGTGGCCACTTTAGGGTGTTAATTTTTGTAAGAAGTTTTTTTTAAATGCGCAATGTCACTTGCGTTTTTTGTAGCCACTATGGCTTTGACTGTGCTAAAAACACAGCATACTTGTTTTCGTAGCTTTTCAGGAAAGTAGTCAGTACCGTTCAGTTTCAAACCATCTACTTTAGATATCGAAGTTCAAGCAGAGTGTCGTTGAGTCGATTGTATTTGATATAATTATTCTGATCATGTTTCATTGAAATAGTAGTTGGTCCATAGCTTCCTCTCAGGATTGTATGTGCAACCAAAAAGCATTTGATAAGACCATATCAATCATGGAGGTAAGTAAAACCCACCACCATTTTTACCATGAATGCCGATTCTGTATAGTGAAATGGATTGATTTATTTCATCAACTCCACTCATATTATATTCTTTAGAACATCTTCATGTCAACCTTATG
Organism: Conogethes punctiferalis; assembly: GCA_031163375.1. Classification (NCBI taxonomy): domain Eukaryota; kingdom Metazoa; phylum Arthropoda; class Insecta; order Lepidoptera; family Crambidae; genus Conogethes; species Conogethes punctiferalis. The sequence goes on along the minus strand of CM062085.1, from coordinate 16,018,779 downwards.
GTTTTTTTCTGCAGACCATCTTTTCAGTCCCTGCCGGAGTCTGAAAATCGTAATTCGATGCCATTGGGCAAAAGCTGTTGTCTGTCCAGTGAACCAGTAAACTTAGTATTTTTATCGAAACTGTTATCAAATTCTCCACTTGACTCTTTCTTCCTTAAGGAAGTGAATCCGAAAGAAAACTGAGAAGAAAGAAGAAATTGAGAACTAATACTCAACATTTTCAGAAACTTCAATCTGAAAATTAGGTGGAGAATAGTAATCAAAACCCTCTTTTTCATCAGTAACGACACTGGGTTCCAGTGGTGGTTGACCTAAATCATACTCTAAATCGTCACTATCTTCAAGGATGGAATATATAGCCTCTTCCTAACCTTCAAAGCTGTTACTTGTACTATATCTAAGCCTACGACTCTCTAAAACTCTGAAAAAAATATAGATAATATTATTCCACTTGTGGCCACTGTACCCGAATTGGCACAGCGATATTTCGAATGTCGCTGAAACTTATATTCTCAACTTACGTTACTGCAATATAGTACAAATCAATAATTATTTACTAAATTTCGTATAATTAGAAGCAAATATGATGTTTACATTTGTCTACATATTATAATATTTAAAAAACTAAACATACCTCCATGCCAATCTTGATAAGGAAATTCAACAAGTAATTATCACAAAATTACGAATGTTTTCTAAAATTTATTTATAGCATATTAACCCATTAACGCCCAAAATAAAACTAATAATATTTTTAAAGTTTTTGCTTTATTTATGTAATAAAAGACATCTAATAAGGAGGATACAATTTAAAAAAATCTGAAAAAAGTTTTTTTCAGCAAGTTAGAGGGGTGTACCCAAGCGTGTACAATGGGCAGATCAAGTGTGAAATATGCCGAAACTAGGTTTTACCACACAAAGGGCTTTTGAGTATTTTTGACAACTCCAACGCACTCTATTGGAGCGTATGGCACATTTTAGTGGATTTGTGGTCTTTTCGGGTCATGGTCATTATTTTAACGATCAATATCCACTTCCTAGCTCAATGAAAAACGGTTTCCTTCGAAGGTTTTGTTCGACACTAAGCCCGAGCGATGCTTCGTATGACAACTGGTCCAAAAATGCAGAATCTTCTTTCTTTCAAGAAATAGTATACAAACGCCAAGCAACCGAAACTGCCAAGCAACAGAAAAAGTCTCTGTTCGACTATCAAATCGCAAGTTTGCTTGACGAAAAGGTTCTCGAAGAGCATCATTAGCATGCAACTTTTTATATCGGTGTACAGATTATTCAACCATACTTCAATGGCATTACTTATTTTATGCGTCATAGAGTTCATTGGTAAGGTTTTTCGCCAAACAGGGTTATCTGTGACTGTAGCCAGACATTCGAAGGGGTTTTTATCGGGGAAGTCGACGTATATGTCGATAACGGCTCATCATCACTGCTATCACCGTCTGAGAGTTCTCTTCCACATTGTACTACTTCTACAGTCCCTGAAACATCCCTCAGCAGTGCTTGTGTCACAAGATCATCTTTGGAACCCTCCTATTCGTCAATTATTGCAGCAGATTCTAGTGGCACAATTAGAAAGTCTTAATCAATATCATTATCTTCCGCAGCAATGATATAATTACCTGCCTCTTCTAATGAGGGTGTTTCAAAATGAAATATCCGATAGATGGCGTCATGTAGCCTTGCGGTCCCGCTATCATGTGATTAGTCAGTTGCCATGTAAATGTCAGTGCCATGACAAAATGAACAAATTACGTTACATTTGACCTACAAGCTACTGGACGACTGCTGCCTATGTGGCGGCATCTGGTAGATTTCGTTTTTTCAGAAAACCCTCATTGAATGTAATGTTTTTGTACTGAAAAGCTTAGTCTACGGGTCGTTTTGATGAAATACTGATTTCCTGAAATAAAAATAAACAATAATATACATCTGCCCATTGTACCTGTTCAGGTACAGTAGAAGAAAAACATATTTTTTTAGTAAATTAAATACTTTACATTAGGTTTTGGTTACTTATTAGATAAAATAGTATATCAACTATTGTTTTAGAACAGTTTTGTGATGTGACGATCATTATTAACCCAAAAATAATAACTAAATTACTTACCAATTCGCGCTCCCAATTCAACACTGAATAAATCGCCACTTACCCTCACAAATTAAAAATATCAACTTGTTAAATTTTATCTAGATTATTTACCTGTACTTGTGTCTTTAGCGTCAAAGTAGTTTTTTATCGATTTGTTGCCAATTACAAAAACTATCGCGATTTTTATTGGTGTACCTGCTTGTGTACGGTGGGCGGTAATGGGTTAAATCGCTGTAGTCTTAACTACTCAAAAACGCAATTATATTTCCCCTGGTGTCAATACTGTTTTTTTCTACCATCAATAACTAAGTGTTCCCAAATGGGTACAGCAACCAAGAATGGGTTAAAATAATAATAATTTCGCTGATTCATCTCTCTATTATAAAGTTTTTTACAAAAATCTTCGAGGTTGCCAATGCCCGTGAACAAAATATATAGGTGGCAAAATAATTGCCAATGCCCGTAAACAAAACTAGTGTGGCAAAACTTTTGCCGATGCTTAGGTAGTTACGTAACTATATTTTATTTGTTTTAGATAATAAATGAAAGAAAAATTATGAAACCCTTAAGTACAAAACAAATAACTGAAATTTAAGAAATTCCAGATGGTTTTATGTCAGAAGATAGTCTTGATGACGCCACAGGATAGAATAAATAAATATAATTAAAAAAATTATAAAACTAAAACGATACACATACATCTATATAGAGCTGGATTTATACTGCTAGCACGGCGTTTGAATCATATACTCGTAAAAGGAAAAAGTATATAGAAAAAGATAGAAAAAAGATAAAAAAAAGGGGAAAAATGTTATTTTAACTTGTTGTTTACGTTGAATCATTCAATTTTAAGTTTTATATTCGAGTTTAGTGTTTTTTTGACAAATGCCAATATTTTTACTGACTTTTTCATAATTATAGATTTAAATAAAATAAAAATTCTTTTAATTTTCTCCGAACACTGGCAATATAGTGGCCACGTTAAATTTTTTAAAGGTCATTGGCAAATATTTTGCCACGCCTGAAAGACCTATTTTCAGGGTTATTTTTTTTCTTTTTTTATATTAAATGATCTCCTCAGTCTACTATTATTCAGATTTAATACTGACTTTGCTTAAGTTTGGCGTTGTTTGCGATGCCCGTGAAAGGGTTAAAAATTATGTGTTTATACGTATTTGAACACTGATATTCACTGTTCTATTTCGTCGTATCAAACGCTGTCAAACTTTTTAAATTAAACATTTTGGTTTATATTTGCAACCTTTTCTTCTTTAGATCATAACAGTGCAAACTTTACACAATGTCTTGTTGATTTATGGTGCATACTAAAAATCCCAAATGTTGCCTTTTTTAATGCTAAAAAAACGAAGTACCAACGAAATGAAAATAAAAAGTATAGAAGTTTCATTTGCTACTCGCACCTTACACTTTCCCTGAAAAACAGAAACGCCTACACACTTTCATTATTACACAGAAGGAAAAAGATATTACCGTACTATAATATACATGTACCACATTTGCTACTTGTTGTGATTCACTGACGCTTTTCCTCCAGAAACACGATAACGCAAACAAACGCAAAGAAAAGGAAAACTGTCATAAGTCACATAATATTCTCATCCTCTCATCACTTCAAGAAGGTGACACTGACGCAAAATTTTCCAAGCATGAGTGTACTCGAAATTTCCGACGTACTATACTAATGAGCTTTCGTACGACAAAGAAACAAATGAGATATTTCGTTTCTCTCACACATGCCCGTGTCAGGAACGGGCACATCAAAGTGATTATTTTATAATGAGCTCTGAGACAGCTCAGTGCCAACCACTCAGCTACTTTGCATTAATTAATTACACAAAGGAAAAGTTAAAACGTCTATTATGTACTCATGTAGCGGTCTCGTTGGAGATTTTAGATGGTCTGGTGGAGAGGATTATTTTTGGCGACCTTGGGATTGTTGTGTGAAACGTTTGCTTTTAACGGCGAAGATACGGTGGTTCAGAGATCTATATCCAGCCTTTTTTAATCAGTATCAGACAACATCACATTCTTTTTTTTAAGTGAAGAAAATGCGGTTATACTTAGGTGTTTTAAAATGTGATGGATGTAGATTCGTGCATTAACCGCATCCAGTAATTTTACATTCCTAAAAATCAAGAGACGGAAAAATTAATAAAATCGAAATCATATCACGCTTCAAATTAAGCTAATGCGCGGGCGATTAATTAATACACATCGGCGTGTGTCTCTGAGGAAATTACCGTATCTGTCCATGGCTGTGACATTTCGTATTTCACGAGTCGCTAGTTTTGTTTTTTTTTTCGTCTGTATTTATCTATTTTTAGCCGTGGAAAATCCGTACAAATTGAAAAGGATGGAACTAACGCGCGCTCTCATGTCAATTGATGTCGCCCACGTGCCATATCATCCTTGGTTGGTCTGAAACATACATGGTACAATACCGCGAGAAGCCCAAGATCGATCTGATGATGATAGGCCCTCCCTTACATCCTTTACATTAGTTCCAATAACGGATATTTATTTTAATAGTCTTTTTACATGTATTTATTTATTTATATGTATAAATTAGCTATGCCCGCGACTTTGCCCGCGTGGAATAGAGTTTCATCCTCTATTTTATCCCCTTGGGGGTAGAATTAATCGAAATCCTTAGCGGATACCTACGTCATAATATCTACCTGCATGCTAAATTTCAGCCCGATCCGTCCAGTGGATAGATCACTATGTCAGTCAGTCAGTCAGTCACCTTTGAATTATATATATTTGAAATTCGAATTGAGCTGCCCGTCCGGGGAAGGACCTCCACCCTATAAAATACCGCAGCCAAATGGCCTTCGGGTCGTGTTTCTGCTGGTGAGTAGAGGGTTGGGGTTAGGCCGGCATGGCGGTGGCAACTGACAGGTCACTGACCAGTTGCTTGCCAGTTGTCGCAGCGACTTGGGCCTCTCTTTCGCTTTCCATCGGGCGTAGGGAGGCCATTATGTCGAGCCACTATAAAAAAAATAATAATATATATTTAAGATATATTTAAGATAGAAGATAGATAGATATTATGTATTCATATAAAAGTCTCCCTCATTGTCTACTTCTTCAAGTTTGCCGCAAAAAGACACGAAGCGTTGATAAAATTGTACACGCGGGCCATTTGCTTCGAGCATGGCTCATGAACTTTTATATTCCTTTGTCGAGTGAGCGGCGAGACGTGGGTTTTTTTGGCAATAAAAACTTTTGTTGACGAGTTTAATCAGGAGTGAGATGTTTGTTGGCAGGCGGTGTAAACAGGCCTTGAAAAGTTTTGGGAAAAAAAGTAACGTGAAAAAAATTAACAACCAAAGTTTTCGGCAAAGGTTTCTCTGAAGTAGATCATAATGATAATTTCTAACGACCTTATTCCTTTAAAGCAGCATTTTTAGCAAAAAAAACGGTGACAAAGGGGTGAGAGCCTTCCGCTCCCCCAACAGTCCGATGATGATGACAAGGCCGCCCTGGCCATCATCGTAGTCATTTAGAAAAAAAAAGAAAAAAAAATAGAACGAACCAACTAGGAGTTACCCATCATTTCGAACAGAAAAAGAGAGTTTCAATCTCGGAGATAACAATAATATTGTAGTAACAAACATATTTTTAAAAAAACAATGTAATTGAGAACTTCCTCTTTTTTTTCGAGTCAGTTTAAATACCAAAAAACAGCACTTACAGTATACCATAATTTCTAACTGCCTTGTTGGTCTAGTGTTAAGTCATAAATGATCTCTAAAACTTAAGTGGTCCAGGCTCATATAATATTGAGTCGGCTCAAAAACCAATTTTTGGGCTTTTCTGTTAAGAAATCAGCTCCATTCTCAGGAAGATTTATGTAATTCATACATCGAAAACCGCCCTTCGTACATCGAAAAACACGTTAAGCCGATCTCTCCTCGGTCGTTTCAAATTATCGTCCCATAATGAGAGTAAAAGAACACACACCAGTATTTAATTCACAAACAATACTTATCTATGAAAATTTATGACACTATACGAAGTAAGGCATTTATAATGGCGACCGGCACTCGAGTGTTGTCTATAAAATAACCCAAGACATGCCAAACTGAGCCACACACCGCCATTTAGCCCTATACTAAGCCGAAGCTTGTACTATGGGTACTAGACTACTATGAATAGGTTTTTGAGTACCACTAGTGCGTCCGCGCGTAGTAACGTTTGTGAAAACTGGTGAAAGAGTCTGTGAATGCCTACATACACTTGAATACTTACAAGTACACGAGATAATTATTATAATAATTATAATAGTATCCTGAGAAAATGGCCGAATTTCGATCAGAATAGTATTATTATAGTTAAAGTTTATTTTCTTTGTTAACAGATATATTTATTCCAACATACCAACTATCACTTCATCACTAATCCAAGCTAACTTCACATAAAAATCCTTATATAAAATTTATAGCAGCTTCGTACTAAATAAATTACACCGTCTTACTGAGTAAGCAAATCCCGGTAATTACTCCTTAATTGCATTCTAATGTTGGCCTCAGCAATTTTAATTAGTGCAGCGTCAAATAAACTGGTGACTTCTCGCTTTACTGACAAGCTTCCAAGGCTAGCAACGAAAGCATTTTAATTAATATTTCCCTATAGTTGTGAGCAACATTCCCGTTAACTATTCGACTAACTCTTAGTATATTACCTTTGATCTGTTGCATTCCGCAGGCGCGTAGTCGCAGCTGTTTTGAAATGTGACTTTGCAATTTCAAAGGGAGATTTTGTAATGGATTTGATAAGAGCGTTTTCTTTTAAAGTGTAAATGGAAAATGTTTATTACTTTACTAATAGTTCGTTGCATTACGTGAATGAAAGTAGGGTTCAAATTAAGACTTAATATTAACTTGGAAGAAGCTTGTGAAAAATTCTAAGTGGCGAACAACTGGAGAGGCCTATCCAGCACTGGACTGCAATAGGCAGATGTGATGAAAGCTAGAAGCATAATTATACACAAAAAAAAACCTGTATCGATCAACTCACCACTCACACAAACAAACACACAAAGTCATTGGTCAACAGTACTCCAACGTCCTCGAACAAAGACTATTAAGTATATCCTACCTCTCCCAACGCGAACTGGCAACGAAAAACAACACAAACCAGAACACACTCAAGTTACCGACCAACTAATTGCCTAATGCATCTTAATCCAATGCGAGCAAAAATCCGTGCGCCCGACTCCCGAACTGGCCCGGCAAATTACAAGGTGGATACAGAAGCAAGATTAGCGGTAATTAAGAAACTATTAAATAAGCTACGGAGAGCATAAAGGGAGACTGTTCTGGTAACGGAATTGCATTCGCTTTGTGCTCTTGGCGCATAAATACGGTGCAATTAGCCAGGCGAATGCGACGGATGTTCACGGCGTGGTCTGGAGATGCTGGGTTAGGTTATGATAATAGTTTGCTAAGAACATGGGCATATTTGAGAGAGGTAGGGCATAGCGAATCTTCGCTCGAATTGAGCTGCCCGTCCGGGGAAGGACGTCCACCCTATAGAATACCGCAGCCAAATGACCTCCGGGTCGTGTTCCTGCCGGTGAGTAGGGTTTTCGGAGCTCGTGGGGGGTTGGGGTTAGGCCGGCATGGCGGTGGCAATTAACAGTGACTGACCAGTTTGCTTGACCATTGTCACAGCGACTTGGGCTTCTCTTTCGCCGTCCATCAGGCGTAGGAAAGCCATTATGTCGAGCTACCTTTAAAAGAAACTAAGGGATGAGATTGAGTGATGCTATTCTAAATCCAGATACTACATTGACGTTACTATTCATCCTTATGATGTAAAGAAAACTTACAAGGCGAATACGGAAGCAAGATAAGCAGTAATTAAGAAACTATTAAATAAGCTACGGAGAGCATAGAGGGAGAATGTTCCGCTGACGGAATTGCATACGATTTGTGCTCTTAGAATGTAAATACGGTGCAATTAGCCAGATGAATGCAGCGGATATTCACGGCGTGGTCTGGAGATACTGACTTATATTGTGATAATAGTTTGCTGGCTCAGCGCGACACACCAGATTCTCTGAAACGAGATTTCGCCACTCTTCTCTATCTTCAGCCACCTGTCGCCAGTCTGGTCGTTGAAGGTGACCGAGATCCTTTTCCACCTGGTCCATCCAGCAGTACCTGGGGCGCCCCACCGGCCGCTTACCAGCTGGTCTACCCAGGTCTCTTCGCAGCTCGATCCGAGTCCATTCTATGAACTTGACTATCTTTGTCTCGCCCATTATGTTCGGCTCGGCCACGAACTCCTCTATTTCGGAGTTGAAAAAAAAAGAGGAAAAAAATCCAAAATATAGAAATTAGGCTAAGTAAAAATCCAAAGATCCTACCTGAAAGTCATTTAGTAGCTGACATTCAACACGATCACGTATTACGAAACCTATGTAGTATATCTATGTATTTATTAAGCCAAAATAATTAGTACAGCTTCTGTCATTTTGTAATTCATTGGGAAAAAATGGTGCAATGATGATACGGCGCATTAATACGGAGAGGTAACCTTTTCTTTATTCCTAAATACGACACTCACAATCTGATGGCAGTATAACAGTGGAACTGAAATTGATAATTAACTGAAATAACAGAGAACACCATCTTAAAAGTCCTAGTTTGTGTATTTTTAAAAAGCTTTCCTTCTTTCTAGTGCTATCAAAAGTTACACCAAAATGAAAAAGAAATATTTTTGCAAATGTACAAAACATAACATTTACTGAATCTAACCTTTTATTGATATTATTTCGTGCTAAATGGACCTTATCTAAAGGAAGGGCATCCCTTCTCAATTTTAAACATTACTACCACCACAAAACAACGTAAACGCCCTCATTTCAATTTAGTATCTAGATTTACGGGGAATTGTTTTTTTTTCAATTTCGTGGTGTTTTTTTACAACTAATGTAAAATTTTAATGTTGCTTTTTGAGTATTTAGATCGATTCATCTCATGAAAACGGTTTTTCTCCTCATAAAGGAAAGGGTGATGCAAAATGGTTATTCAATGGTAAGTTCCATCAATATATTATTTTACCAAATACGAGTATACAACATAATCCGGATTTTATGAATGAGAATGAGTGGGATAGAGTTATCCCACTTCATCCCGTGGTTGTCGTAAAAGGCGACTAAGAGAACAGGAAATGGGCAACAGCGTACCTTTTTTTTTTTTTTTTTTTTTTTTTTAGAGGGGAATGCATTAGGCACCGTCATGCCACCTCCGGGGGGAGGTGACATGGTGTGTGGGACTCACACCTCCCGAAATGGGAGGGTATACCCACTAAACCCCCCTGTGTCGCCAGTGGGCAGCAAGTTGCAAGGACACGGGCAACGCCGAAGCATACCGCCGCATCCCTGCATGCCCTGGCCAGCCGCAGGTATGGGCAACAGCGTACCTTCATCAGCCTATTGCTCCCCACTGCTGGACATAGACCTCTCCAGTTGTTCGCCACTTACGGCCAACATCTGGAGGATATACCCATAATCGCCACGCTGGGCAGGCGGGTTGGCGATCGCAGGGCGTAGCTTCTTGCTCCGGTGAAGCTGCTGCCCGTCATCGGTCTGTGTTATTTATCTACGCCTTCAATTGTGTGTGATGGTTATACCGCCACCAGTCGGTTGCCGGCGCCTCGTTCGTTATTTGGCAGGATGCACCGCAAGCAGGTGAGGTTGGCTTGGAGTGAAAAGATGATGGCTCGCTCCCTTACATCCCAGCGTACCTTGGTAGAGATAAAGCCTTTGTTTTGGGTAGGTCGCCCCGCCTGCCAGGCGTGGTGACTAATGCAAATCCCCCCCAAATGATAAATGTCGTTGGGGTAGGCCAATGTCCAGCAGTTGATATCTTCAGGATGATGATGATAATGGTGGTAAAGTACGTCACGGACAAGAAAACACGAAAAATACGTGCTGGACAGCGTTGTCATCCGCATGCGACACAGACAGTAGTGGCGCACACCAAGAGGTTTAGTTCCTCGTTCCTGCCCCGTGCCATTAACCGTCAAACGGCATCTCAGTGGGTCTTCAGGGTGAGGGCGACAGGAGCGGTGGATTTGCCCTAATGTGCCTGTCGACCTAACATTTGGACCTCACGACCGCTTACCATCAGATGGGGTGAAGTCATCATGAACGCTCTCTTTATAAAAAAAAAGTAATCGCAAGATTACTTTTTTTTTGTGCAACTGTTTAAACTTCTTATTGGTAGACAAGAACTGTATAAATACGAGTATCTAGTATCCATATTTTTTGTTACTCCATAAATTCCGTAAATAAATAAATTCTCCAGATGAAAAATAAAATATTTTAACATTAGCAGAGGAAATCAAATATCCTACCCCGATATTGCTGGCAACTTTAAATATAAAATATTAATTAAAATGCATCCATACCTTGCTTCGCGGAAAGTTGTCTGCAAAACGATGGCGTACAGCGGTGAAGTCTTAAGTTTATTTGACGTTGCACTAATTAAAATTGCTGGAGCCCACGTTAGTATTCAATTAAGTAATTACAGGGTTTCTGGTTTTGTATGGTCATGAGCGAAAATATGTATAAACTTAGGAACTTTGTCGCGTTGAAATACGGATGATGACAAGGTATGAAAATGAAGAAAATAATTAATTAGTCCGTCTCTTAGATAATAAAAAAATATAAGACCCGTATTTTTTGTTTTGTCGAAATAACAAGAAAATACTTACATAGATATAGCGCATTAAAGTTACGGAGTGGGGGCTAACTACGTCACGTTAGAGTATTATTTTGTACTCTAACGTGACGTCATGTGACATTTAAAATCAATGTATCTTCGTAAGTTTTTGAACAAGAGGCAAAATAAAAAATACGTATCCAATATTTTTCATTAATCTATCTGATTATATTGAAATTATTTTTTAGTCATCATCCCAATTGTAAACTTTTCCCTTTTCATGTCATAATGTTGACATATGATTTGATAGGATGACAAGGTTTTAAAGTGTTGAATAACAGTAGTCATTCCGTGGATATCGTAGAAGAAGTGTAAGGTAATCTGAGGAAACAGGCAGAAGAGTTTCATCATCATCGCCAGCTTATTGCAGTTCTCGTATCATTATCGGTAGACATAAGCCTCTCCAGTTGTTCACCACTTTGGTCAAACATCTACAGGCTTTGCCCATAATCGCCACGCTGGGCTGGCAGCTGCCCGCGGTATGTATTGGAGCGACCTATCATCTTTTCGCTCCAAACCAGTCACTTCTAAACAAATCATATAGCAACAACACGCAAGATGTACCTGTATCCGTTTCAAGCCAGTACATTTTTGATTGAAGGTGTAGCTAAATAACACAGTCCGATGACTACGATAGCGTCCCCGGGGCCGCCTTGCGTTGCGATTATGAACAAAGCCTCCAGATGATTGCCCAAAATGGAGAATAACTAGAAAGGCCTATGTCCAGCAGTGGACTTCGATAGGCTGATGAAGATGATGAGTCCTTCGGCGGTTGCGCAACCACTAGAACAACGAGGCAATTCAAATAATAGGAGGCAGTTGCTACCTCAAGTACAAAACGCCTGCCAATCGCGCTGACTAAAGAGTAAAGGTAGATAGATCCAAACAAAATATCATACGCGAACAGCAAGCAAGATGAACCTGTATCCGTTTTAAGCCAGTATATTTCATCAAGAGCCATTGCACTATAAAAAATGCGTTGACGCGTCGTGACAAAGCGCCGCGTCGCGCGCCGCCGCTGACAAACGCGCCCATTTGCGCCCGGACGCGAGATATGAGCCGGCTAAATAAAACATAACCTCGTTGTGTATGAGATGTGTCTGGACGGATGGATGGCCCTTTGACTACACTGCAAGGTTGGATTCAGAATTTACACAAGGATAATTACTTACCTTCTCTCTTTTGTAAGAGGAACGTCGAAGATTTTCATGAGGTACAATAACGGTCATCATCATTATCAGCCTGCATTATGTCCACTGCTGGACATAGGACGTCAAAGATTATCTAGTTACGTGAAGTACAAATAGTGATCATTATCATCAGCCTGGAAATGTCCACCGTTGGACATAACTCCCCAATAACAATCGTCATTTGAAAGGATTTGCCTGAGTGACCACGATTGGCAAGCGGGTCGGTAACAGTAGTCGGTCGGTTTTTTAGAGGGGAATGTGTTATGCACAAAAGGCCGCCGTCCGGGAGAAGTCGGCGTGATCTGTGGGTGATCTCACACCTCCCAAAATGGAAGGGGATACCCACTAAACCCCCCTGTGTCGCCGAAGCATACAGCCGTATCCCTGACTGCCCTGGCCAGCCGCAGATAACAAGCGGCCGGCACTCCTGGTTCGGGGAGAGCAAATACCCCTTATGGCAAATCTCCTTAATTTACTTTTGTCAATGGGAGAGGCCTATGTCCAGCAGTGGATGTTTTGATGCATGACTGCTCACTAGTTAACTCTCGCAAAGAGTCGCGGAGCGCTGGGCACAACTGGAGTGATCTGCAATCGAAACGCAAAGAAGACTTATCTCAACGTCTCAACACGGAACAATTAAGCATCAAATATCTCAGTTAACTTATATAAAGCGATACTCAAAGCTGCGCCAAGTATTCCTTTATTCTTATTCATAGTCTGTGCAGGCTCGCTGTATCTTGAATACTTCTCCTGACTAATTAAAACACCTTCCGTTCTATTTGCGAGCGCTGTTTCATTTTCAGCGCTTGAACGAAATTTCCATACTTCTATTAAGCCATTGTTATTTGGCAGCATTCAAGAATGCAAAGCAAAAGGATGCAGATTTTATTTTTGCACTACTGCTCCGTCTGTTAGCTAAAGCGCATACGGGAATAGAGATGGGCGTGGTATCGATAAGTACCGTATGCGGTAACAGATAAAGAATATAAACTGCCGTCTTATCCTTCTCGTGGGTATCGTAGGAGACGCTCATAATAAACCTGCAACGTTCACTGCTAGACATATTTTGTTGTTTGGGGGATTTGTCTTAGTCACTACGCTTAGTAGATAGAAAGAAAAAGAAAGAAAGAAAGTCGTCTTCTACGACACCCACGGGATAAGAAGAGTCAACTAGGGGACTTTTTGAGATATCGGCGTGTCAGTCCGTTTGGTAAGGCTTACCCTCCTGGCGGCCATCTTCAGCGTAACACCCGTCAAGTGACTTATATCGCCTTTTGGTAACAATCGGCAGTACATCGATTAAGCCGTCCTGTAGCTCTTACTGTAGCAAGAGCTATCTTACCTTGAGCTTTGATCATCATAAAGAGGAAAGTTCAGTTTTGAGTCAAGTAAGAAAAAAAAACTATTCTCTCTGCGTGTAAATTTAAAAATACAAAAACTGATTGGTTCTAAAATTAAAAAAAAAATTGTTTATTTCTGCAAATAGATTCACTAGTAATACTTTGGCACGTCACAGTTTTTTACTATTCATTCTCTTTAAATTTGGAGATTATAACCCTTAAAACAAGAAAATAATATATAATAGGGCCCTTTTTGAAAGTTACCGGTCAACATCGCTTCAACATCGCTTAACATTAGGCTAGTTGAGGTCAAGCGCTACCCATTCACTAATAAAAAAAAGTCTAGCGTCTAACTGTCCTTGTGGTTTCCCGATTTAGAATAGGATCACTCCATCTATCCTCCCGTAGTAGCCGCAGAAGGCGACTATAAGATTCCATACTATATAAATGTTGAAATATATCGATATTCCAACATTTCATCTCTAAAAGATAGAATAAGAGATAATTGAACAGCGAAAAGAGCAAACATTAGAGCGTTTAATGAGTTCGTTTGTTTGGACGCTCCAAATATAGCAATGAAGTTTGTAGAACGTGAGCCGAAACTAAAATTTTTCTTTGCAGCTATGTTTGTGATGAAATGTTGCATAAAATGTTATGTAACTATTCAAGTCAATAAAAACAAGAAGATGCTATTGAAACTGTCTTTGATTTAAAACAAGTTATTATAAAGTTACGAAATTGCCAAAAATAATTATCACTACTAACTAAATTCATTTTATAAGTCACTTATAAAGGAAGTTGATTGGGAAAGTCAGTAGTACCGCCCGACCTTTATCGACACGTTAGACAACCATGGGAAGAAATGGGGCGATAATTTGTACTTTTTCTGTCACAACAGGGAGAACAACATGATAATATCTAGATGATTTTATTGTTAGAGTGCTCATTATGCCATTGTGCAATGAGGTTTGACCATTATTGCAATCCATAAATCTGCAAATCAGAAATATAGGTCTGACATGAATGTAGATTAGAAGAGAGTATAAGTATTGTGATTCTTTTTGGTAACTTTATAATAACTTGTTACATCAAAGACAGTTTCAATAACATCATTTACTTCAAGAGTGACATAATGTTTTATGAAAAATTTCGTAACAGTTCTTTAGGCGGGGCGTGAAACGGCATCTCAGTGGGCCTTCAGCGTGAGGGCGACAGGCACAATGGGTTTGTTCTATTAAGCTTGTCGACCTAACTTTTGGACCTTTCGACCGCTTACCATCCGGTAGAGTGAGGTGATCATGAAAGCTCTTTTTACAAAAAAAAAAAGTATATATCCAAAGTCAACAAAAAAAAATTACTTATAAAAAAAAACCCTTTTCTAATGCAAGGAAATGAATTTAGTAAAACGCACAACATTTTCGAAAAGAATCACCTAGAATAAGATCCCCTTTCCATGATATGAAGCAAGGCAAAACCAGCTAAAGTCAAGCTGAAGCATCGGGGAAAATGAAACTTTACTTTTATGGTCCTAAAGTTGTTCAGAAAAATAGTTCCTTTCGGCACTTACTTTAATTCAACAGGCTCTTCTTAGCAGCAAGACGGGGCGTCTGGTAAACCCCAGTCTTTACAGAAAGCGGTTAGAAAAGCTTCTTACAACGGGTTTTCATTGGTTGTGGCTTATTTAACTTTTTGACATTTTAAGGACTTTTTGGAAATTTTTGACATTTTTGACAAGGCTATATACGAATTTATTTTAATCTGTGATGTGAAGAAAATCACATCCGGAAAAATTCTAGAAGTATTTCCATCTTCATTTATATCATCAGTTAATTTAATTCCTATGTTAGGTATCAAATTGTTGAAAAATACATGTTTGCTTCAAATCAAAATAGTCACGATGAAGGAATAAATCTTGCTCGAATGACTAACAGAAGATTTATTACTTAAAATCTGGAAAAATATTTATCATTGAACAAAATAATCATCGTATTACGTCACATCTGTTCGGATACCTACTCACAATAGACCAACTCACAATAACCCAAGACATGCCACGCTGGGCCACACATTTCCATCTATCCACAAACTAAGCCGTAGCTTGTACTATGGGTACTAGACAACTGATAAACTTAGATACATTTTTTTTTTGTAAATATTATACATAGAAAACACCCAGACCGATACAAACAGATATGTTCATACACACAAATTTGTGTACTGTGCGGGAATCGAAACCACGACCCTTGGCTCAGAAGGCAGAGGTCATTACCAATTGAGCCACTGAGCCAGTAAATACATATTATACATAGAAAACACCCAGACTAATACAAATAGACATATTCACACACACAATGTTTTGTACTGTGCGGGAATCAAACTCAGGACCCTTGGCTAAGGAGGCAGAGGTCACTACCAAATGGGCCATCGAGCCAGTCAACTAATAAATATTAAACCTATCCCGCTACTATTACGGCCACGTACCTCGTGAGCTTCTGAAGATTGCACTAAGTGGATAGTTAATAAGAAAGCGAATCTTTGGCCCTTCTCACGAAATAAGCATCAGGAAGAAAAAGGAATACCAGTTTCATTTACACACTTTGCTTAAGGTCATTGAACCTTGCGCATTTCCCTCGAAAAATTCTGTGATAATAGTCATAGAATCATGATTATTTGCCGTTTTGCTCAACCTTGGTTTTTTCTTTCAGCTCATACCAGCTATGCCTATTGTGTAAATCGTAACTCCAGAAATAAAACCAGTCTGGTCGTGGGTGCGTTTCCCGCCCGAGACAAACACTCGTGTATTGAACATATGCCACCCACATTCACTAAAAATAGCTATAACAATAGATTTGACTGGCTCGGTGGCTCAATTGGTAGTGACCTCTGCCTTCTGAGCCAAGGGTCGTGGGTTCGATCCCCACACATTACAAACATTTATGTGCATGAACATGTCTGTTTGTATTGGTCTGGGTGTTTTCTATGTATAATATGTATTTATTTACAAAAAAAATGTATCTAAGTAAGTTTATGAGTTTTCTAGTACCCATAGTACAAGCTTCGGCTTAGCTTGGGGCTAGATGGCGCTGTGTGGCCCAGCGTGGCATGTCTTGGGTTATTTATTTATTTCTACCAGGCAGATTGGTGAACGCAAAATTTTATATCTACCCAGGTAAACGCTGCTGCACGTTCCTCGATATTCCCTCAGTAATCTAATAAATAAAAACAAAAAAAATAAAATACGTCTACCCGAAAAGCTCTTGATGGTCACTCAATAGACATATTACAAGTGTATTAAACAGCAGACCGTTTTAACAGCCAAAACACATTTAAGTTAGAGTTGCACAGGCTCACGGCGAGCGCTCTGGGCCGACCCGATTTGCATCTGTATTACTGACAAGAGCAGTTACTCTGTACTGTTGGGTCTTGAATGTAGAAGTAAAACTGGATATGGTTATGACGCTATCAACAGCTTACATACCCGCTGAGAGGCTCAAACCTATCCTAAACTAGGGCAACTAGACGCAAATTGGTCGACTTCACACAGTCTTGGGATGTAAGGGAGACTTATTAGCTCTTCGCTACATGCAACCCTCACCAGCCCATGGTGCATTCTGCGGAATAACAAACGAGGCTCTGGCAACCGACTGGCGGAATAGCTATAACGATAAAAGGCGTAGCTAAATACCACAGGCTGATGATGGGCAGCAGCGTCACCGGAGCGAGAAGCTACGTTCAGCGATCGCCAACCCGCCTGCTCAGCGTGGCGATTATGGGCATATCCTCCAGATGTTTGCCCTGAGTGGCGAGCAACTGGAGAGGCCTATGTCTAGCAGTGGACTGCAATAGGCTGGTGATGATGTTGATGATGCTATAATATTAATACAAATTAAATGCAAATAAATATCATTTCCATTAGCCCTATATCTATCACCAAAACTTTAGTGTGAACAGGAACTCAACTTGAAATTTGGTATACTTGAGACACAGTTTAAAACCTAGCCGGAGGCGACTGGCCCGCAACAGTTCCTATCCCTCCCAGAATACAGGTAACACGGTCTGAGTTACCACAAGTAGAATAATGGAAACTAAACAAGAGTTCCTTCCTGAAAGTCAGATATAAAATTAAATCTCAGATTATATTAATTACTAGCTGTGCTCGCGACTTCGTCCGCGTGGAATAGTAATTTTTTCCCCGTTTTTTTTTACATTTTCGATTATTTCTTCGCTCCTAATAGTTGCAACGTGATGTTATATAGCCTAAAGCCTTCCTCGATAAATGGTCTATTCAACACAAAAATAATTCGGACCAGTAGTTCCTGAGATTAGCGCGTTCAAACAAACAAACAAACTCTTCAGCTTTATAATATTAGTTAAGATAAGATATTAATATAAGGTAAATAAACAATGATGTTTTTATAGTAGCTCGACATAATGGCTTCCCTCCACCTGATGGAAAGCGAAAGAAAAGCCCAAGTCGCTTTGACAACTGGTCAGTTACCTGTCAGTTGCATCATTGGCACTACATAATATTATGTAGTTTGTAGTAGGTAGAAGGGAATTAAGAGTGCGTCCATACCTGAATACACGACGACGACTCACTCCGGTGCCGCTGTTGTCCGTCATCGGTCCGTGGTATTTAGCTACGCCGTCAATTGTGATGGTTATACCGCCACCAGTCGGTTGCCAGCGCCTCGTTTGTTATTCGGCAGGATGCACCACGGGCAGGTGAGGTTGGCTTGGAGCGAAATGATGATACGCCGCTCCCTTACATCCCCGTGGAGAAGCAAGCTGTATGCATTTCATTGATAAGGTGAACAGACCCAAGCGATGTTATTTGGTAAAAGTAAACTTCCCAAGGATTTTCCAAATAAGAAACCCCAAGCCAAGCCTTAACCAATCCAAAAAGTAGAATGATCGTCGGTAACCCGCCAATTGTAATCCTTCCTTCTATTTAGAAATTTAAATGAAGGGACGGGCCGCAATTTTAATATTTCACGCTACGAGTGTGTGGGTAAGTGAATTAATTATGCAAATCAGTTTGCGGCACATTGAAAATTAGCAGGCATTACACGGTTAATGATGCGAGCCGACGGGATCCGCCTGTTTACAGAACGAGCCGACTTGAACGGATGGCTGGGTTTGAATTTAAAATAATTAATAAAATAAAATAAATAACCCAACACACGCCACGCTGGGCCACATATCGCCTTCTAACCCCAACCTAAACCGAAGCTATGGGTACTAGACAACTGATAAACTTAAATATATAGATAGATAGATACTCTTTATTGCACTTTATCATTATCGATGGTTTCCACTGAAAACCAGCGTTACAGTAAAGGTTTGCTGTAACAATAGCTGAGTGGACGCCTTTTTGGGCGCATTTTTCGTTTTATTAACCAACAAGTTGTATTTCGTTTTTGTTTAAATGTGTATTTTCTTTTCTCTGTTTTGTTTGTGTTATGTGTCCAAATAAAGTTTTTTCTATTCTATTCTATTCACAAACATTTCATTTTTGTAAATAAGTACATTTATACATAGTCAACACCCAGACCAATACAAACATACTTGTTCATGAACACAAATGTTTGTTCTATGCAGGGATCGAACCCACGACCCTTGGGTCAGAAGACAGAGGTCACTTCCACACTGTAGTATCGCCATGTTTTAACTAAAATAAGTATCGTGATTTTTAAATTACAACCAAAAATCATCAAATTTGTTGTAGTCATTCGAAAGTAATGTGCTCACATACATTTCATGAACATGTCTGTTAGTATTGGTCTGGGTGTTTTCTATGTATAATATGTATTTACTTACAAAAAAATTTATCTAAGTAAGTTTAACAGTTGTCTAGTACTCATAGTACAAGCTTCGGCTTAGTTTGGGGCTAAGTGGCGCTGTGTGGCCCAGCGTGGCATGTCTTGGGTTATTTATTTATTTATTTCGAAGATCCGTTTTTGTTTATAATACGAGTATAGATCATACACACTAGAGCAAAACGTTACACTTAGGTACAACGCACGTTAAGTCGTCCTTTCTTAGTTACATTTATATAGTTTTAAAACTTTTCATAAATGAAACACTAAATAATTAGTAGGTATCCGTCTAACAAAGAATTTGATTTTCTTTTGTTTATAACAAGACATTCATGAGCCGAAGAACATCGCTTTCACCTCGCGTTTCATTGTTTGTCAAGTCAGTGCTAACAAGATATCCGTAACAATTAAACTGGAGACTTGTCAAGAAACTTTTAATGACCGACTTTGAAGGAGGGTGGAAAAAAAAACACCGATTGAAAACAACTTTTCGACAACAGGGCCACCTTAACCATTTTCTTCTACGAATTGACGTCTTCTTCTTTATACTTTTTAAGCGTTTTTATAAAGTTTTTATTTTAGGGTATTCTACTCTGTTTAATTGATATTAATAAGGACACCGTTTAGGTTTTTTTTTTGTCATATATATCTACACATTAATAGTTACTTGTCGTTTATTATAATATAAAATTCGTTTTAAACCAGTAGCCATCAACTCGTTGTCCGGTAGTAACCGAAATAAGCGACATTTTAGAAAATTTCAAAGGAATACCTTCGGGCATACTCGCATAAGGGTTTGGAGTTCAAAGATAGTCTTCTCCTGATTTCGTGTTTTCACGAACGAACATTTCCTGCAATGAAAACAAAGAGAAATAATGTCTTTATCTCTCTTTCTGATTAAAGTTAATATTAACCAAGAATAAAATAAATAAATAATGAAACTGGCAACCTAATGACGCAGAATAATGAACGATGCACTTATATTTGTTTGTACTAGGGGTACTAGATTATGACTATGACAAGATATTATGGCTCTTTCAATAATTTTCTTTTTCTAAATTCATCCGATCGGGCCTCGAATCTGAAATTTTGGATCGTAATGACCTAAACAATATTTAGAACCCACTTTTTACGAAACTTAATAAGTTAACTAGAAATAACAGATCATAAAAACTTAAATTATCATGTTGGTAACATTATACTTACTAGAGGAAAGAATAACAAAGTAAAAATGATTTCCATTGAAAACAATTCAGAACAAACTGGGCTGTCGTTCTTTAGGAAGTCACGTCGTGAAACTTCAACAAACTTTAACGTCGAATTTATAAAAAATCAAACAGACAAATTGACTAAAAAATCTACTGTGGGTTGACGTTCACCTGTAAGTAAAATTAGTGACGAGGTACTTTCGATTCTCCGGTCTTTTTGGTATTCTTAACTATTTTTTAGAAAGATTCCATCATCCATCATCATCAGCCTATCGCAGTCCACTGCTGGACATAGGCCTCTCCAGTTAGTCACCACATTGAGCGAACATGATCAGCACCAGCGTCATCGGGGCTAGGAGCTACGCCTTGCGATCGCCAACCCGCCTGCCCAGCGTGGTGATTATGGATCACAAGATAGTTATAAACATTAACTGCTTACATACACATGATCAGCCTAATGCCGTCCACAGCTGGACATAGGTCTCTCTTTATGTTCGGCACTTTGGTCAAATCATAAATTTGGTCATGATCGCCAGGGTTGGAGATTGCAGGAAACTGCTCACAACCTTGTACCGTTATCATAACCTTCTTTTGAAATTGTCTTTCTTGATATTTTCTAGTATTTCCTACAAATCCTGAACTTGAGTTTAGACAACCATTGTACAAAACAAAAGCAAACCAAAACATAATCATCATCAACAGCCTTTCGCAGTCCATTGCTGGGCATAGGCCCCTCCAATTGTTCGGCACATTGCTTTGGACAGGGATCTCCATCTCAGTGGTATAACTGACAGTAATTGTTGGGGTAAACGAGTACTGGCGTAGATACCGTTTCTTGGGAAACGTATTCTATTTCTGAATGATTGAGTGACAATTTCTGCAAGATACCTGGCAAATAGTGGGTATGAGAAGCCCGAACCTGGTTAGTCCACTGCTGGACTGTGCTTACTCTCCATTGTTTGTCACTTTGATCGATCTTCTGCTGATCTGATGTTTGTCATATTCAGCACTCGCCAGCTATCCTGCTCTGCTCTCTCCGCAATTTCCTTGAGCGGAGTGTGCTGCGCAAACCGTCACTCCACCTGGCCCAAAGGCGTCCTGTACGTCATACATACTACTAATCTAATTTGAATTTAAACGGAACAAGAACGGCATATTTAAAGCCACGTTCTCAGACTCCGGGCAACCCGTAAGCGGCAAAGTTGTCCGACAGTTTTGTCAGTACAGAAGTTGTTTTCAACTTGATGTCGTAATAAAGTGCTTCGAAACAGCGTTCAGCTGAATTAAGCCGAAAAAACTGGCCAATAAATCGCCAGAACTCTGTCCCGTGTTGGGGTTCCGTTTTGAATTTACTTTGTGGGATATGAATTTTTAAAGCTTAAATGCACGGGGGTAAAAATGTAAGTTGGTGCCTTTTCAAACTTTGCGCAACGCGGCGGAAAAGTATGAGATGGGATTTGTATTTTTTTAAACTTGTTCTTTTTTTATAGTAGCTCTACATAATGGCTTCCCTACGCCTAATGGAAAGCTAAAGAGAAGCCCAAGTCGCTGTGACAACGCGCAAGTAACTGAACAGCTACCTGTCAGTTGCCACAGCCATGCCGGCCCAACCCTAATCCCCCACAAGCTCCGGAAACCCTACTCACCGGCAGAAACACGACCCGGAGGTCATTTGGCTGTGGTATTCTATAGAATGGAGGTCCTTCCCCGAACGGGCGGCTCAATTCGTGCGAAGATTAGCTATGCCCTACCTCTCTTACATATGAGTATTTATTGATTAACCTATTTACAAGCTCCATATATTTCTGCGAAAGGAAATGTTGCATAAATTTAAAACTATCTGTAAGCTTCCTGTACAACAATAACCTGTTATGACGGTACAGGCTTCCTAAAACCGTTTATATTTAAGTAGATACTAACTGTTCATTCCTCGAAACTCATAATAACAAGAATTTGGTGTTCACAGTAAATTGTGTGGAACGTTAACAGTAATATTTACTAGTGTTAGCCGACGTCTTCACGATAGCATCCACGCTATGTCAGTTTCACCGTGATATAGAAATGTGCACGCTTTTAGAATAGATATACTTTATTGCAAACCATACAATCAACTTAAAACTAGTAAAATGGACATTAGTTGTACAATTAGGCGGCCTTATCGCTCCAAGCTATCTCTTCCAGGGTAGAGGATAAATTAAACAGACAGGGTGAGGTGAGCTATGGACTGAACAGAAATTGATGATAGTAAAACATAAATATTAAATACATAAGTACTAAATAATATATAAATATAATAAATACATGAGTATATAAAAAATACAATATATATATATATATATATATATAAATATAGATATAATATATACATAAATAATACGTACATATATACTACCATACATATATACCATTATATAGAAACGAATTATGCAGTGCCAGCGTCCGAAATCATGCAGTGTGATGATAAAAAGAAGAAGAGAAAGAGAATAAGAAGAAATATGGAAATAGAATAAAACTCAAGGTGCCAAAAAGTGCTCTTTTTTATGTGTTTCGGGGAAAAGGATGGGCTCTTGAAGTTAATTGTTATTAAGGCAATCAGTTCGAAGTTATTCAAAAATATTGTATACCTCGGACAGACATTGCAGTTAGGTAGAAACAACTTTGAGAACGAGGTGTATAAAAGAATTCAGCTTGGCTGGGCTTGGGAAACGTGTCTTTGTGGGATCGGATCCGTAATGAGGTGATCCGACAGGGAACCAAAGTCACGAACATAGCTTACAGGATTAGTCAGCTGAAGAGGCAGTGGGCTGGCCACATCAGGACGCCTTTAGGCCAGGTGGAGTGACGACTTGCACAGGACGTCTGGGAAGTGCTGGATGCGAGAATCTCAGGATAGAATAAAGTGGCAAACATTGGTAGAGACCTATGTCCAGCAGTAGACTGATAAAGGCTGATGATGGTGATGGTGATGTTATAAGGCTAGAGTGAACAAGCTTTATCTAAGTAAGCAAACTCAAACCTAGGCCACACCATAACTTAACAGGTGTAATTGTAGTCAAATGCTTCAATTATCAATTACCCCTTCTTTTGGTTAGATGTCCTCTAGATGTCTTCTAGACAACCTTTGGGTGGTATTATCACACCGCCTAATTTGTGCGTATATTTGACAAATGTTTGATGTGCATTAAAACATACATATCTATCCTTTTACTCCATTTAGAAAAAAAAACGAATGTACGATTGTTGAAAGGCAGACATTTTATAAATAACTAGCTTTCCGCCCGCGACTTCGTCCGCGTAAAGTTTTTTTTTCCAAAATAAAATTGTGCCTATGTTACTCGTGGATAATGTAGCTTTCGAATGGTGAAAGAATTTTTAAAAACGGTCCAGTAGTTTTTGAGCCTATTCATTACAACCAAACAAACAAAGTTTTCCTCTTTATAATATTAGTGTAGATAAAATTGTGCCTATGTTACTCGTGGATAATGTAGCTTTCGAATGGTGAAAGAATTTTTAAAAACGGTCCAGTAGTTTTTGAGCCTATTCATTACATACAACCAAACAAACAAAGTTTTCCTCTTTATAATATTATATATAGTGTAGACAATTTTGAAACATAAGAAGCCCACTTTGATGCGTGTATCGTACATTATTGTTTCATATAAAACCGCTGGATTCCTCCGCGGAACCCTTAAAACTCGACCGGCGACCACATAAGCCACTGGCCACAGGCATTTACGGGAACTTGTAACGACCAAAGTTAGCCCAGTTTACACATTTTTGGAATTATGCAAAGCGCTCCATGAGTTATCGCCCTCCAGGGCATTTTGTATACAAACCACCACCTATTAGCCTGCTTTGGAAACAAAGCCTTTTATCGGACTATTATGATATGAATTATAAGCCATTTTGAATTTAATAATCCTTAATCGATGCAGTCAATTTCAGAAATGAGCTTCTCGTTTAAATTAATCTTTTTGGTCTGCACGAATATTGGTTATGTCCGATTTCGGTTATAAATTAAAAAACATATAGGTACATATAAATTATTTAAACATTGTTTCAATCAACAGCCGTGGTCTGTTCACTGCTGAACAGAAGCCCCCTTTATTTCGCTCCACATTCCTCTATTTTCCTGGTTTCCGCCTTCCAGCTAATGCCAGCAGTTTGAATGGAGGTAGGGTATAGCGAATCTTCACTCGAATTGAGCCGCCCGTCTGGGGAAGGACCTCCACTCTATAGAATACCAAACCCAAATGACCTCAGGGTCGTGTTTCTGTCGGTGAGTAGGTTCTTTGGCGCTTGTGGGGTGAGTGCTGTATCGGCAGCCGGGGTTAGGGTTGGGCCGGCATGGCTGTGGTAGCTGACAGGTTACTGACCAGTTACTTGCCCGTTGTTACAGCGACTTAGGCTTTTGTTTCGCTTTCCATCGGGCGTAGGGAAGCCATTATGTCTTTCTTACTACTATAAAAAAGCCTAATGGATAGGACCACGTCTGATAAATAGCTGTTACCTCTATAAGACTCATCTGCTACACTTATTGTCGGTTCTACGGCAGATATGATGAGCGTAATACCACCTCAACGCATTTATTGCTTGAACAAATAAAATTTTATAGTCATATGTTAATAAATAATTTATTATAGTGACCATCGAAGCTTAAACTGTGCATATTAACTAAAGCCGTTAACAATATTTGGTTATAAAACCTTTAAACGAAATAAACTTCACATTTAACCGTAAATACTCGTACTTTGCGTGAAATTGACTTTTGTATAAAAATTTTCTCTTCTTCCTGCGTCAAAATTAATATGACGGATTCATCTCAAGTTTAATTGTTTTCCATTGTGAATATCGTACTTACGAGTTCAAAGCGGTTCTTGTTATAAATTAATGTTTCTACTTTTCATTGCAAATTGTTTTTCCGCTTAAGCATATACATTTTAAGAATTAAATAAATTAGAAATGCCTGCAAGGACTTTATTGTGTTTGTTTAGCTTTTTTTTAAGTCGGATAATATTTATCATGATTTTATTTCCAGGTCTGCTACCTGAATATAAGTCTTCTCAAAAATAATTGACAGAGATGTGTCAGTGTGGTTTAGAATAGGACCACTTTACCTCGTATCGTAAAATACGACTAAGGAACTATCAGGAAACGGGCAGCAGCGTAGGCCTCTACATTGGGAGAGGCCTATGTCCAGCAGTGGACTGATACAGGCTCATGATGATGATGGGCAGCAGCGTTTACCTGAAAACAAATAAAACTTACTATGGTCACCAACTGATTAAGGCAAATTCCCCTTGGGGTATTACTTGTAATACCTTGCTAATCTGATGCTAATAACTAAATATCAGATAACATCATACAATCCTGGGTTCTTTAGGCGGGGTGTGAAACGGCATCTCAGTGGGCCCTCAGGGTGAGGGCGACAGGCACAATGGGTTTGTTCTATTGTGCCTGTCGACCTAACTCTTGGACCTCACGACCGCTTACCATCAGGTGGAGTAAGGTCATACTGAAAGCTCGTCTTATAAAAAAACATACAAATTCTTTCTATCTCAAAGTACGAAGCTACGAAGTACGAAGCATAGCGAATCTTCGCTCGTATTGGGCTGCAGAATATCGCAGCCAAATTACCTCCGGGTCGTGTTCTTGCCGGTAAGTAGGGTTTTCGGAGCTCGTGGGGAGGTTGGGATTTGGCCGGCATGGCGGTGACAACTGGCAGCTAACTGAACAGTTTCTTGTTCGTTATCACAGCGGTTGGGCTTCTCTTTCGCTTTCCATCAGGCGTAAGGAAGCCATTATGTCGAGCTACTATAAAAAACGAAGTTATCAGTATGCTAAAAGCCAAAATGATGTAATTTACATTAAGCTTACGCCATCCTTTTATTATGACGTCTAACTAATGATGATTACCTAAACTTTATACATAGATATACATTAATTACTCTTCTCTCACCCTGCACATTTATTATTTCATCGCTGTAAAACTTCAATGCACCCCGTTTGAGGAAACCTCTCATTTTTCAATTAGTGCTCTTAATTACAAAACCGCAAAGTGCTTTTCAGAAAAAGGTACAGTGTTGCGAAGGTAAACTTTCAACGCATAAAGATAACTCGGCATGAAGTGAGGTGAAGTGAAGTGAAGTGAGTGAAGTGTATCCATTTATCTGAGAGCGCGCGTCAATCGCGTGTGGAAAGTGAAAAGTTTCTCGCGATAAAGTGAATACAGCGAGAGGCTAAGAAGAGGCAAACTCGGACTAATAAAAAACGGATGTGTTAATTGAAAAGTCTTTGCAATTTTTTTTAAGAAAGACGTAAACGCCGCTCTATCCGATAGGAATCGCGGGATGGTGACGTACTGTCGATGCCTTCTGCCACATGCAAGGGACAAAGGATATTAAGTGAAATAAGAAGCAAAATCTGATCATTTAAGAATAAGAAATGTTTATTTTATTGAGACACAATATAACAATGACAACATAACAATATACAATCACAAAGCTAAAAAATAGTCAGACCGGACGCGGTGTTGTGACGTCCAATATAGCAAGCCACGGCGCTAGTTTTCAATGAGTCCTGCTAAATGAAGCCCACGGACGTATGGGTTGCTAGTGTTGCTACTGACAGATTAAAATAAGAATAATATAAATATATAATGGGATGTAAGGGAGCGGCCTATCATCTTTTCGCTCCAAGCCAACCTCACCTGCCCGTGGTGCATCCTGCCGAATAACAAACGAGGCGCAGGCAACCGACTGGTGGCGGTATAACCATCACAATTGAAGGCGTAGCTAAATACTAAAGACCGGTGACGGGCAGCAGCGTCACCGGAGCAAGAAGCTACGCCCTGCGATCGCCAACCCGCCTGCCCAGCGTGGCGATTATGGGTATATCCTCCAGATGTTTGCTCTAAGTGGCGAACAACTGGAGAGGCCTATGTCCAGCAGTGGACTGTAATAGGCTGATGATGATGATGAATATAAAATATATCATAAATAGCTTGCATATCATATATTCATTTACCGCATCTACCGACCAACGCGCCTGGACCACAGCGGTATCACTCTTAGCGTTCTGAATTTTTAAGAAGCCGGTTCAGAGATGCTTTCAACAAGTCCGCGGAACCGCGAGGCCGATTTACATAATACGCGTTATGCCGGCTAACTTTGCCTCTCTCGTACTGAGAGCTGCTTTTCGGGCATTTGTTTTGGGTACTTTTTTAGTTAATAACTGGTTTTATTTAGACTTCGCATCTGAGTCGTGCGTAGAATGTGATATCAAGTTTTACTACTAACTGAAGTGTGCCATACCTTTTCTTTAGGTTTATTTTGCTTTTGGTACTTTTTGTTTAGTTCTCAATTCAACCTCACCTGCCCGTGGTACATCCTGCCGAATAGCAAACGAGGCGCTGGCAATCGACAGGTGGCGGTATAACCATCACAATTAAAGGGTTGGCTAAATATCACAGACCGATGACGGGCGGCGTCACCGAGGCGAGAAACTGCGCCCTGCGATCGCCAACCCGCCTGCCCAGTCTGGCGATTATGGGTATATCCTTCAGATGTTTTTCCCAAGTAGCGAACAACTGGAGAGGCCTATGTCGAGCTGTGAACTGCAATAGGCTAATGATGATGATGATGCTTAGTTAATTTGATTTTCTTATGCTTTACGTCCTAAGGACTATACTCGGCATTTCTCTACGAAATCTAATCCAAAATGAGGTGATCCGACCAAGGGAGAAACAAAGTCATCGACACAGCTGATAAGCTAGCTCATCCTGTGGTATTATTAGCAAGCTGAAATATGGTTACATCTTTTTTTCATTATCATCATCGGCCTATTGCAGTCCACTGCTGGACATAGGCCTCTCCAGTTGTTCGCCACCTAGGGCAAACATCTGGAGGATATACCCATAATCGCCACGCTGGGCAGGCGGGTTGGCGATCGCAGGGCGAAGGTTCTTGCTCCATTGACGCTGCTGCCCGTCATCGGCCTGTGATATCAAGCTACGCCTTCTATCGTGATGGTTTTACCGCCACCAGTCGGTTTGCCAGAGCCTCGTTTGTTGTTCGGCAGGATGCACCACGGGCAGGTGAGGATGGCTTGGAGTGAAAAGGTGATAGGTCCCTTACATCCCAATCTTTTTTTTAATTATACTTAATTTTGGTTTCTCTTTCACCTGACTAAAGTAGGTGTGAGAATGGACAAGAGTCCTGTTAATCATTATCGTTATACTGGTATAAAAATATCTTTAGTATAATTAGGACTTTTACGCTCTAGTTACAAATGCCACCTTTTCTAACAACTATTATTACGGTAAAGATAACAAACTTTGTAATATGATTTATTTACCTGTGTAGTTGCTTCACGCTTGGGTTATTAAAAAAGTTGGAATCGTCTGTAGTATTTTCCAGTGCCTTTTTGTCCTGAATTTTATTTTCTTTCTTACTATGGATATTTACTCATCGCACCACGTGAAGAACCTATTCTTTTAAGTAAAAGTAAAATAATGTTAAAATGATTAGATAGTATATAAATATCCTTTTTTTAATCATCTTTTCCTAAAAGTCATTGAATTTTGCGATGAATCAAATCTTAACTTACTTCTTCAATATCTTGGTTAGAAATTTCGTTTAGATAAATAAATTCCAATAATTTAAGGTTTCTTTTGTCTTTAATAGATCTTTGCCATGGGAAATGGTTACTTTTACCTGTCACCGGTCGGCAATCATTGAAATATATACTATACCCTTTATATCAAGTTTCACCGCAGCCTGGCTTGATGGCTCATTTGATAGTAAACCCCGCCTCCTCAACCAAGAGTCTTGGCTTCGATTTCCATATATTACCTATTTATATTTATAATTTTATACATTGAACGAGGGGGCGCAAAGTGGCTGTAACTGTGGCGCGACCTCTCAAACAATGTCGCACATGATCACCTGTCCATTGTGCCCCACCACAGGCACTTTGGAGGATCTCTGCCAAGCGACTAACAGCAGCATTTCAGTAGCTAAGTTTTGGTCGGGATCTGTGTAATTTTATATTATTAGGGATTTATCATTGACTCGAAAAGAAGAAGAAGAAGTTTATACATTAATTTGTTCTGATACCCATAACATAAATGGGTAACTTTGAGATCGGAGTAATTTAAGTTATTTATTTACTCTTAAAGGTGTAAAAGTATTTACGATACATTGAAAATTAAGCGAGCTAAAACTACACATCCAGCACACGTAGAGCCTTCAAAAGTTAATATCCGAAGAGCGTCGTAATTACCTACTATAAATAACGTTACACGGGAGACGCGCAGTAAATCGAGTTAAATCCCCAAATAAACTGCGACTAAAAACTCAACTTGAGCACATAAATAAGGTTTACCTCAAAAACCGGAGCCGAAATAGAGTAGGCCACACGTTATCGCTACGCGGGCGGCACCTGCTCCGGCCGTAGCTTGATATTTAATTAACGGTGCCTTATGATACTGGATGCGGCAAATTAATTTCCCTATTTGGAAAAATAATGGCAAATTAATTCCGTTTTATTCACTTAAAGGGGATACTGGGAAAAAACATTGGCAAATTAAATCCGTTTTTTTTTCATTTATAGGGGATACTGAGCAAAAATGTGGATTTAGATTTAAAAATCCCAGCACCCCCACATTTCCGTAGTTAAAGATACTATTTTCATGGCCTTTTTAGTCATCCAGTACTCGAACTTATAGCTAAAGTTTTCTTAGCTTAATTCTGAAAGTTCTGGGGGACGCCCTTAGTCATTGTATGTGATCTTCATAGTTTAGTATTAATTGGGGCTTAGGGATAACATTAGTTTGAGACCAGGTGGCTAGGTTCCATAGAAAGACGTAGGAGCCACCTGCTAAGGCTTGATATTTAATTAACAATGCTATATATAACATACTGGACGTGACAGTCATATTCCTTATGCTTTCTACGTCCGTGTAATTTCCAGATTTAGAAAAAGACCACTCCATCTCATCCTGTGGGTGTCGTAGAAGACGACTAAGGGAATATAAGGAAATATGCAGCAGCGTTTACCTTGGTACGAATAAAACCTTCAGTGGCTACAAACGTTGGTGACTAAGGCAAATCTCCCCAAATTATGACAATTGTCATTCTCTTTGCCGCCTTTGTTATTAGACCCAATAACAAAGGCGGCAACGTCCCATAAAATGTCAAACGTTGATTTTAAATTTATTGATTGTAGCAACACTTTTCTCGCAGGACTACATTGAGATAATGTAACAAATCCGGCAAAATCCAATAGATTTCTCTGCAATAAATAAACGTTTTGTAACAAACCCGGGAAAGTCCCCGATTATCACATCAAAACCAGCAATTTTTTATTCATTTTAAGGGTTTAAATTGTTGATTTTAAACTAAAATAAGGTGACACAGATAAGATGGAGGGCAGGCCTAAAATAGTTCCTAAAAATAAGGCCAGGAAGAGAGCTGCAAACTAAAATAAATTATTTATTGGGTAAGGCCTATGTACAGCAATAGACGCTTATAGATTGATCATCATCATTTCTGGACATAGGCCTCTCCAGGTGTTCGTCACTTAGGGCAAATATCTGGAGGAAATCCCCATAATCGCCACGCTGGGTAGGCGGGTTGGCGATCACAGGGCGTAGCTTCTCTCGTATAGATTGATAATGATGATAATTAATATAATGTTCATAAGCTTTCTAAACCTAATAATAATATAGAAAAAAACAAATAGTCGACTCTAGACACTACATACACTCTATGTTCGAACCTACACATGTGCTCATTTGTAAACTTACCGAGGGTTTACTTCAAAAGCCACATCCATTCTCTCTAAATCTCTCCGCAGCCACTCTACGAAGGCGCCACTCACACAATCTTAGGCCCGCTCCCTTAATTGTATTTAGTCAATTAGCATACGAAATTTCATTTACGAGGCTCAGTAATTACTTGCGTTTCGTAGTGGCATTATTAGGGGTCTATTACGCAGCACCGGCCTCCTATAATATTGTTCTTTCATAATTTTGAGGGGAGTATTCGCGAATTTTTGATTGTATTCCGAACACGTGCGGAATATCCCATCCGCGTTTGCGAATTATTGCCTTTAAGGCGTTTGTTCATTAACTTTCGATGTTTAGAGGGGTGTTATTAAGTGTAACTTTGTGCCTATGGCTTTGTAGCTCCAAAAAAGTTACTCTGTGCGGCGATGGTGACGACTTAACATGACTGTGTTTATTTTGATCGGGAGCCTACAACAGCCTGAAAAATTTAAATCTCAAGAAGCCCCTTAGTGGCAACAATATCCACGGGAAGAAATAGAGCGGCGATTCTTTTACGTCAACTCACGGAAGTTAAACAAACAAAAAAGTTAATGGGTAGCGCTTGACTCCAACTAGGCTGATGTTAGGCGATGTTTGAGCTTAGGATGAAGTGTGCTTACCCAACAAAAATGAATTCACTCTCGCCTTAAAAACCTGAAGATTCCGAAGATTCCTGAAGAGCCGTTCGCACTATGAATGAAGAGGTGATGCGTTTTTTGGAACCAGCGCCATAAATTATGTGTCTCCTTGCTGTGTAGACTCCTTGGACACTCAGAGCAGGGGCTCGTCCGATGATTAAAATGGCCAGATGAAATGAAATCAAATAATTCCTTAGCACAAGTAGTTCCTAAAACTCGCACAGCACGTTTCGCCTCTACTTTCATAGTACGGGCGGCCAAACTATGGAACTCTTTGCCAGGCTCCTTGTTCCCCGAGACGTACAATCTTCCGATGTTCAAGGCGAAAGTGAACCGGTTTTTGATGGGTGAGCACGCTCTATCGTAGCCTGTGATATCGTTTACCATCAGGTGAATTGCAGTCAAGTGCAAACTCATATTGCATATAAAAAAACACTGTCCAAAATGCAACCGTGAGAAAACCGAAAGTCCAGCAACCTTATGATAGTGATCAAGACTATCGACTCAATATATTTCAAGTTTTAATCACGTTTATCTAACTTTAACATACTCGCGGCTACATACACCGTGTTTAGAATTTGACAATTCGCGTTTGAACAGCAATCAAACGCAAACAAAGCAACAAACGCCAATTGGCCTAAACTATTCCGTACATTCGCTATTTGATTTGATAGTTTGAATCGCGATTCAATCAATTCAGAATTCAGCGGTGAATGCTTTTGTTTCCTTTGGAGTTGCTCTTAATTTGGTTTTAGGTAAACATTTGGTTTGGGTTGGTATTTTAAGGAATTTTATTAACGTTTTTGAAATGTTTTTAGGGGTGCGGACCCAAAGGGTATAACCGGGACCCTATTTTTGTAATGGAGTTGACTAAACTAGAGGAACGGTCGACTTCGCTGACTCTTCGTCTGCCTGTATGTCACCAGGCTGTCTCTCAAGAACAGCGATAGCCAGACAGTTTAAGGCATTTCAGACAAACCTCAGTAGTTCATGTAAACGACAACAAAACTTACACATACCTAGTACCTATTTTATGTCTAAATTTGTAAATATTATATAAAAGATATTTTCACAATTCATGTATTTCTGTTGCCGCGATAACAACGAATACTAAAAACAAAATAAAATAAATATTTATGGGAGGCTACCATAGCTCAATTATTTGGCTTTTTTGCTCGATGTCAATAATGGCAACAGATAGTACCATATACACAAAAAAGAAGACTATAAAAAAGAACATCAAATACCCACATTATTAGTACAACTTAAGATTCGCCGTTAAATATCGACATTCACCAATCTCGTTAGTTTATAGAGATTCCCCGCAGAAATCCAATCAGGATACTATTTTAATCTATTCTATTCACCGTCACGCTGACCACTGCACAAGAGACAATAACATTAATTATGGCATCGAAAACCGATAATGTGCTGTCGAATTCTGCATTGTGAACTGAGACTAAACGTAATTTAATGTCGCCGTTAAATTGAAATGTGTTGTTTAGTAACGCTAACGGTATTTATGCGACAAAGTACGCTTGTGACGGCATGCGTGTAAATGACACTCTATTTCTGTGCAACAGATTCTGTGCGAAATATCCAATGCAACCCTGATCCGATAAAGGTAATTAGATTTGGAATTAAGGTCCCTCACCCACGGCGACTTTTTGTAGCGATGCAGTCGCGCATTTAGCAAATACGCGGCAGCATTACCTCTAACGCTTTTTAGTCGCATTTGTAACGCGCTACTGGTAGAGAGAACGGAGAGGGTAGGGGAGTGTGTGTGGCGCGGCGCGTGAGTGGGAACCGGCATTGGATGCATCCAATCGCGTTTGCATCGCGACTGAATCGCGACTGGATCTGGTTCCGTGGGCGAGGCCACACAGCTAGCGACAGCTTCGAGTCTTATAGATGCTACGCGCGACAGTATCGCGACTGCATAACTACAAAAAGTCGCCGTGGGCGAGGGGCCTAAGCTTTGTTCTGCTATACCCAGATCATGATTTTCTCTTTGATATCCAATAGATAGATAGGTCCAATAGATAAAAATTTTATCTCATGAATATTTTTATCTATTGGACTCATATTGTAAGACATTTATTATGTATTCATTATCATTATCAACCTCCAAACGTCCACTGCTGGACGAATCATCATCAAACCCAGACCAATACAAACAGACATGTTCATGCACACAAATGTTTGCACTGTACGGGGATCGTACGCACGTCGCTCGGCTCAGAAGGCAGAGATCACAACCACATGAGCCATCGTGCTTAGACAGTAGTAACCTTTAACCTACATCCCTTATTTATCCTGTGCATCTAAGTTTAGTTAATAACACCGACCCACGGTTACGTCACAAATACTTATTATTTATTCGTCCGTTTTGACGTTAAAATAACTTGATTACAGTTATAAGCCGGCGGCGATAAGTCTAAATGCTTGATTAAACCGATAACAACGGGTTAGCGACTGTTGGACACGCCATTAAACTCTGTAAGGTAAATAGGGAATGACCGTTTGTTACAATGGCGTTTTAAAACAATTATACAAATTATAGAGAGAGAGGTAGGGCATAGCGAATCTTCGCTCGAATTGAGCCGCCCATCCGGGGAAGGACCTCCACCCTATAGAATATCAACTTCACACGGCAAAACAGCGCCCAACTAAAGTTTGGAAGCGTAACTTTGCCAGGCTGGACGAGGATGCTATCGGGTCTGATGCCGCTGACCATGACTGGGATCCTGTTTTTTCCTCCCCTTCAATTGACGCTAAAGTCTCCTATCTCAACGACTCCATTCTCTCCCTTTTCAATAAGCATGCCCCTCTTCGTCAAGTAAAGCTTAAACGTCCACCTGCACCTTGGATTACTAGAGGAGTACGCGCAGCGATGAAACGCCGGGACCGGGCTTTTCGAAAATTCAAGCGGGATCGTTCCGACGTCAACTGGGCACTTTTTAAAACTGCCAGAAATCGCTGCAATCAAATGGTGAGAGCAGCCAAGCGGCGGTACATACATGAACATGTTGTAGATTCTTCTTCGGCACAATTATGGAAGTTTCTTAAAAGTCTGGGCATTGGCAAACGCCAAAACCAACTTTCCTGCTCGTCCTTTACTCCTGATGATCTTAATCTTCATTTCTCAACCTCAGTGGCACTTGATGTGTCCCCTAGAACTCAAACTATAACCGAAATTTCTTCCATGCCGCCACTTCTTTTAGAGTCATTTTCGCTGTCCGAGGTATTTGTTGATGAGACAAGGAGGTATATCCTTTCTATTAAGTCTAAGGCTACTGGCTGTGACGGCGTTAGTCGAGCCATGGTTCTTATTCTCCTAGATATACTTCTTCCTATTATCACGCATATCCTTAACTTCTCCTTACGTTCGGGGACATTTCCCTCACTATGGCGAAAGGCCTACGTTATCCCGCTCCCGAAAATCCCATCTCCTGTTACCCTTAACAACTTCAGACCTATCTCCATACTTCCTTTCTTATCAAAGATCCTCGAGATAGCCGTACATTCCCAACTTTCGAAATTTATCTTCAGGAACAATTTGCTGAGTCAATTCCAATCTGGCTTCCGCCCAGGACACAGCACCAGTACTGCCTTGTTGAAAGTCACCGAGGACATTAGACAGGGTATGGAGGGTGGCTTGGTTACCGTACTAATATTAATTGATTTTTCCAACGCCTTTAATACGGTTGATCATGCCATCTTACTATCCTTGCTCACTCGTATCAACTCCTCTCCCACAACCATTAATTGGTTTTCGGCGTATCTTGGTGACCGCCAGCAGGCTGTCAAGGTTGACCAGGCTCGTTCACAATGGTGTAACCTTTCCACTGGTGTTCCTCAAGGGGGCATACTATCTCCTCTCCTATTTTCTTTTTTTATTAATTCAATTACTGCATGTCTTGTCTCTTCTCACCATTTGTACGCAGATGATCTGCAGCTGTACCAACAGTGTACGATAAGTGGTATGAACGCGACCATTGAGGCTATCAATAAGGATCTCCGCCTCATTGCTGACTGGTCCGATCGGTATGGAGTGGCTGTGAACCCTAACAAATGCCAGGCAATTATCGTGGGTAGTGCACACCAACTACGTAATCTGGACACTGCTACTGTTTTGCCTGTATTATACCGTGGTGTTGCTATTCCTTACTGCACTACTGTGAAGGATCTTGGCCTACACATCGATTCCACCCTTAACTGGAATAAACATATCGACGAGGTCAGCCGAAAGGTCACCGCTGCGTTGTGCTCTCTCTATCGTTTTAAGCATTTCTTGCCAATTAACACTAAAGTGACACTTATTCAATCCTTGATACTTCCTATTATTGACTATGCCGACGTGTGTTGTCCTGATCTGAATCAAAATTTTCTCAACAAGCTGGATCGTATCCAGAACAACTGCATACGGTTCATCTTTGGCCTCCGTAAATATGACCATATCTCTTCTTTCCGTGTACAACTTCATTGGTTGCCTATTCCCTTGCGTCGCGAAATTCACATTCTCTGTACTCTTTACTCAATTCTTCACAATCCAAACTTTCCTGCCTACCTTAAATCCATGTTTCAATTTCTTAGCTCGACACACACTCGGCAGCTTCGCTCTTCAAGCAACTCTCTCCTAGCCATTCCGTTACACCACTCAAGCTTCGTCTCCAACTCCTTTGGCGTGCAAGCGGCCAGACTCTGGAACGGTCTACCTGAGAGCATCCGTAGCGCTCCAAGCAGGGCGTCATTCAAGATAAGGGTTCAAAAATATTATAACCTCCAACATTCAGCGCAATAGTTTCTGTAGTCGTCGTCCTAATATATTTATTATAAGTATGTATATTATAATATTTTGTGAGTATATATTCTCTAAGTAAATATATGTACGTATATATTATACGTAAATTATGTTTTGTTCCTTCTGTTTTTATATGTGTATTTATATTTCATTTTATCATATTATTATATTATTTCGATATTTATTATTATTATATATTTATAATTATTGTTTTCAAATTAACTTTGTGGCACACTACCTTAAAATTAGTTTCTGCTTAGCCCAATGGTTGACTGGTAGAGAATGCCTATGTGGCATTAAGTCCGCCTTTTGTACACAGTTTAATTGTGCAATAAAGATTAAATAAATAAATAAATAAATATAGAATACCGCAGTCAAATGACCTCTGGGTCGTGTTTCTGCCGGTGAGTAGGGTTTCCGGAGCTCGTGGGGGGTTAGGGTTGGGCTGGCATGGCGGTGGCAACTGACAGGTAACCGACCAGTTACTTGCCCGTTGTCACAGCGACTTGGGCTTCTCTTTCGTTTTCCATCAGGCGTAGGGAAGCCATTATGTCGAGCCACTATAAAAAAAAAATATTATAATTTTTTCAGCATACAGGGATGTAAGAGAGCGACCTATCATAATATTTTCGCTACTACGCCTTCCCATGGTGCATCGTGCCGAACAACAAACGAGGCTCTGGCAAACCGACTGATGGCGGTATAACCATCACGATAAAAGGCGTAGCTAAACAGCACAGGCCGATGACGGGCAGCAGCGTCAACGATGCAAGAAGTTACGCCCTGCAATCACCAACCTGCCTGCCCAGCATGGCGATTATGGGTATATCCTCCATATGTTTGCCCATCGTGGCGAACAGCTGGAGAGACCTATGTCTGTGTAAGGGAGCGACCTGTCATCCTGACCGCTCGCGTACATGTGATAAACACACACAAAACACAAAGAAAACTCTTTTCTACTACTAATATTCTACCACTTAGTCCCATTTGTTCTAACTCCTCAAGTTCTCAGAGCTCGGTAACATATCAAATAACAATTAGCGATAAATTCGTTGTAGAATCCCATTCTACCTAATTGGGTCTTAGTTCAGTCGGACGAACGGAGCAAACACTCAGTGTGCTCGGTGAACAAATAGTTCCAAAAGCTGCAAACATTTAGATAATGTTCGTTCGAAAGTTACTATCAGAATCTAACGTTTAGTTCTGAGTGATCCGTTCGTCGTATCGTCGTTTCGATCTGGAAATTCGTCATTCATTCGTCTTAGTGAGAATGAAAGATAAGCTGCAAAGATTAGTTCAAGAAATGCCATTCAAACAGAACAAAGTACGAATAAGAACGAAAATATTAGACAGATAGATATTCTTTATTGCAAAAATATTCAAATATCAAAGTAAAAGGTATTACAGGCTAAGGACAACAATACACAGCGTAAGGGCTAGATGGTGTTGTGTGGCCCAGCGTGGCATGTGTTGGGTTAATAATAAAATAATATAATTACTAATAAAACACAGAAAATTATTTTGTGTAATAATTACATAAAATACACACTTTAAAATATTACATAGAAGATATTACCACAGTACACAAGTACCTATGTTCGGAAACGTAGATGCAGTATCTGTTACTTCACTACCAATCTGAAGAAATGACCGTCACTTCGGAGATTAGCCGTTAAACTGACGGCCTTATGTCCATTCCACTGCACTGATCAAACATCGGCGAGCCCACGTAAGCATTCACGATACGTGACGTAATCCGATTGTATAGTAGCTCAAGCAAGTCATGAAATCCAGACACAAAAATGCTCTTAAAGGCATTTCCCAATGACAAATTTCATTTGGATGTCAACTTTGCCTTAATAAACATGCTTGGCGGTTTGGTGTGGTTTGGTGACAGCAGGTTTTATCACTGCTTTTCTATCTAAACACAATCGAAGGATTTGCTCGACAGACAAGAAAACCAAAGGGATGTTTCCAGGATCAAAATTACATTATACATTATATTTAGTCCGTATCTTAGATTAAAAAATATATTGGAGACGTACTTTTCCTTTTTTCATTTAAACAAAAAATAACAGAGATACAAGGCATTAAAATGTAGTACTTAGTGGGGGTCTTAGACGTCACTCAGTGAAAGCGAAAAAGCGAAAAACTCCCACTCTTTGACGGTTCGCGTAATTTTAACGGGCTATATCTTTGTCATTTTTGGTCTAATCTACAAATGAAAAAAATACGTGTCTTTTATTTTTGAACAATATAAATAACGGACTAATTATTTTTTACGGCAACAGGCCTATTATCGCTTCTTTTGTCAAAAAAACTCTTGAAAATGGAACATGCAAATTGGACAAGCCATTTCTGCATAACCAAACAATACTTTTCAACAAAAACAAATATGCTGACTCTAGACGAAACGGCCCTTTCGGTAGAATATTGGTATTTGTCCATTAAACGCACATCAGGTAGAAGTCGAAAGCGCTCGCAGAACAAAGACTCCTATGATGAACATCGATGGAATGCTGTTTGCAGCTCAAAGAGCACATCGGAAGGGCAGCGAATGCACCGATGGGGATATTGGAATAAAGCAAATAAAGGCGACTCCCTCTATATGCATGTAAATCTGCCTGGGGCCGCTACACCGAATACAGATTGAAACGAACGGCTTAACATTTTTATTGGATACTAGTTGCCGAACGTAGCTTCGCTTGGGTTTTTTGGTTTCATCCTCATCAGCAGCCTATTGCAGTCCACTGCTGGTGCTTTGCAAACATCTGGAGGATATACCTACCCATAGTCGCCACGCTGGGAAGGCGATCGCAGGGAATAGCTTCTCGCTTCGGTGCCGCTGCTGCCCGTCATCGGTCTGTGGTATTTAGCTACGCCTTCAATTGTGATGGTTATACCGCCACCAGTCGGTTGCCAGCGCCTAGTTTGTTATTCGGCAGGATGCACCACGGGCCGGTGAGGTTGGCTTGGAGCGAAAAGATGATAGGCCGCTCCCTTATATCTCTTTAGATTCATCACCAGCCTGCAAACATCTATTGTACCTCGGTCACACATTGGATTCCACTTTGCATTCAATAACTGTCCAATGTCCAACACTAAAGCTGCGGCCACACATTGGACTCAACTTTGCGTCCAATCACTGTCCAAAGCCCAATGCTAACGCGCTCAATGTCTTCATTGTGTCAAAGTACCGATACATACATTGGTGCATTGGGCGCCATAAGCATTCCATATGCATAAACTGTACTCCTGACCCCGAACCCCAAATCACTATTAACCTCGTAAGGCCCAATGTTCTCATGTGATCGAATTCCTATTGTTTCATCTATTGTGTCTGGAAGTCTGGGCCTTACGACTTTAAACAAACCAACAGACGCACCTAATAATAATACAAACGCTCCACTTAATTCCACATTCATAGGTGACAATTTATATCCCCCTTGCGGAGACAGACACAGAGCATAGCCTAATGTATGAGACTAGAGATTTGCCAACTCTCTCGGAATGATTCGATATGCAAACGAGAATACGTATGTATACGTATGTGTTCATGGAGCTAAATTTACTCTATAGCAGGTCATTGGGTATTAATAGGGATCTATTTTCAAAGTTGTACACTAAAGAATTCACGCATTCGCAAGTGTATTCATTTACTAACCTAACAATTGACGTCTCATATTACGAGTATAGAAACCGTGATAGAAACAAAGAAAACTAGTTTATTTAGCGCAAAGCGCAAACATTCGTAATCATCATGATCAGCAGCCGATGATGATGATTTTGAATGTTTGCGATAGATTCGCAGTCTACACGTGGACATTGGTCTCTTCATTTATTCGCCACTTAGAGCAAACATCTGGAGGAATGACCCATAATCCCCACCCTGGGCAGGCGGGTTGGCAATCGCAGGGCGTAGCTCCTCGATCCGGTGAGGCTGCTGCCCGTCGCCTGATGGAAAGCCAAAGAGAAGCCCAAGTCGCTGTGACAACGGGCGAGTAACTGGTCAGTTACCTGTCAGTTGCCACTGCCATACCTGCCCAACCCTAACCCCCCCACGAGCTCCGGAAACGCTACCCATCGGCAGATATACGGAGGTCATTTGGCTGCGATATTCTATAGGGTGGAGGTCCTTTCCCGGACGGGCAGCTCAATTCGAGCGAAGATTTGCTACCTATGCCCTACCTCTCTTAGCAGTAGAATTTAAATTAATACTTCAATGAATCGCTTCTACGTACCAATGATCATTATCTACAGGGAATTGCGCAAAAAGTTAACATGTTATCATTCAATTTGAACGGAAAGGATAAATATCAATCCGTATCGAATGTTTGTGTAAGCAAATTAGATTGTGCCCGATGAATATTCGATTTTATTCATACAAAATTAACATTTGATCTCGTATGTTATCAATGGTAATACGACTCGTGTGTAGGCGATTTCAATTTCAGGTAAAAATAGCATAGAATGTTTATTAATTAAGCTTGGTTATACATACATAATTTTCTTTCATTTTTGATGAACATTAAAGGTAATTCTACTAATAATATTATAAATTAGTTGCCGCCCCCACATTTGCCCACGTGAATATCGGTTATTTGATAATATCTTTGTAATTAGCCTGAGTGTTAATCTGAAGTGGGATG
Source organism: Conogethes punctiferalis (assembly GCA_031163375.1). NCBI lineage: Eukaryota > Metazoa > Arthropoda > Insecta > Lepidoptera > Crambidae > Conogethes > Conogethes punctiferalis. The sequence continues at coordinate 15,977,437 of CM062085.1, read as the reverse complement.
AAAGGGAGCGGCCTATCAAGGCCTTGATAGGCCGCTCCCTTTCATCCCACGTTTGGGGCTAGGTGGCGCTGTGTGGCCCAGCGTGGCATGCCTTGGGTTATATATTTATTTTTCGAGTTTATTCGTTATATAAAAAATACAAATCTTTCCTTTTTAAACTATTAGTGTAGAAAAACGCATCAAAATACATTGCGTAGTCTTAAAGACATAAATACAAGGTGTCCAGAAAGGGTATCGGGTATTTGTAAGTTCAATAAAACAAAAATTATTTGTATGTAATAAAAAAGTTTATTATTTATTATTAGCCTATGAATTGGAGAATTATTTGGAAAAGATGATGTTATCCAAGTGATGACCGTTACGTTGCTGACACTCTCCTAAACGGGAACGAAGATTGGCGATAACACGTTGACACATAGCTATCGATATTGCTGCCATTTCTGACTTGATGTTTTGCTTCAACTGGGTTAGATTCGTCGGATTATTTTGATAAACCTTACTTTTAAGGTATCCCCATGCAAAATAGTCAAGCGGGCTAAGGTCGGGGCTTCTGGGAGGCCAGTTGATGTTACCCCTACGCGAAATGACTTTATTAGGGAATAATTCGTTAACAACTTCCATTGAGTCATTTGAGGTATGGCAAGTGGCCCCGTCTTGCTGGAACCACGTTCTTGAGTTGAAACCTGCAAACTCCTGCAACTCTGGGACCACAAAATTTCGCAACATATCGCAATAACGGTCACTATTCACATTAATCGCTCGGCCTCGTTGATCTTCATGAAAATAAGGACCAATTATGCCTTTAGCAGACATAGCGGCCCAAACAACGACTTTTGGGCTATGCAGGGGTCGTTCATGCTTTCGTCTCGGATTCTCTACTGCCCAGTACCGACAATTCTGTTTATTGACGTGACCATTCAGGTGAAAATTTGCTTCGTCACTGAACAGTATGTTGTTAAAGTTGTTAAATCGCTGCAGCATTTCGTTCGCAAAATTTAGTCGATTAGCATAGTCCGTATCCTTCAATTCTTGAACCAATTGAATTTTATAGGCTTTTAGATGTAAGTCTTTCTTTAAAATCGAATGTAAAGACGATTTTTTGATGTTCAACGCTTGGCTTCGCTTTCGGATCGATAAAGACGGATTTTGACGAACCGACGCCTCAACTTCTTCAATTGTTTCTTCGTCGCGAACTGAACGAGGACGACCAGAGTTTTTAATTTTTACTGTGGCACCTGTATTCTCGAACATCCTGATCCATTTTCTAATGCTATCGTCACTTGGCGCGTGGCGTGTACGATATTCCGCACGATAGAGACGTTGAGCAGTCACTATTAAATCACCATTACGATAATACGCTCGTACGCAAAATGCGCGATGCGTCCCCGAGTACTGTTCCATCGTGACTAAAACTCCACAAAATGGCGGATGCCACGAACCCCTCCCCGCTCCCTTTAGACGCCCCGTTTCGAAAGTGGCGCGAAAACAAATACCCGATACTCTTTTTGGACACCTTGTATATAAGGACAGACAGACAACAAAAACCACTTTGTTTATACTACTCGTATTCTCGTATAGTGAAGATTTATTTGCAACTAGCTGTGCCGGCGGCGTCGCACGCGTGGATATCGGGATTCAAAAATAACGGACTTCCATAAAATGGTACCTAAATTTTAAGTTAGACCTCTAGCAATACATTGGTGAAAACCTCATTCGATTACATGCAGTAGTTTTAGCGTGATGCGCGATCAAATATGCAGATAAAAATTTCACCCGTTTTCTCAACGCTTCCCGTCACTGCTCTGCTCCTATTAATTGTAACGTGATGAAAAGTATACTATAATCTGCCCAGGAAGAATAATCGTACCAAGTTTCGTTAAAATCCGTCGAGTAGTTTTTTTTTCTATAGCGAACATACAGACAGACAAAAATTTTACTGATTGCATTTTTGGCATCAGTATCGACAGTATCGATCACTTATCACCCCCTGATAGTTATTTTGAAAGAATATTTCATATACAGAATTGACCTTTCTACAGATTTATTATAAGTATAGATTATTATAAGTATAGATAAAGATCAGTCCTTTATTTCAAATAAAGACATTCCGTTCACCTAACTTGATATCACTATCAAGAGACCTGAACTAAGTTAGTCATCTAATTTAGCCCGACACGATCAATTCGTAAATCTCAATTTGTTTCGATTTTGAGATCGGTCACGGGTACATTGATATTCCCATAGCATTGCGTTGTTGAAGTAACTTGTGGCATTTGTAATACAATTGTGATGGATGGTGTGGGCTACCATATATTGTAGATGCTACTGAAATTTGGAAGCCTATTGTACGACATTTATTAATGTACTCCATTTATATGGTGTAATTGAATTCATGTACTACTTAAATGAGCATTATTAATAATGGAACTCTCAAAACGGCCGTAATGCTGATTTAATTATTACACATTGGATAAATAATTAAATATTGTTTGAAATGAAAGTAGGTTAATAACGTCGATTAATCAATATTAATATCCTCCTCATTAGCCTGCAAACTCCCACTGCTGGGCATTAACCTCCCACATCGGGGGGATTTCCCTTAATCAAACCAAACTCGGCTGGGTTGGTGACCGCAGTAGGTTATATTTGTACATAGGTAAATGCTGCTGCCCGTTTCTTTTCTCATCCTCTACGAAACACACGGAATGATTGACTGAAAATTGTTACAAGATACATTAAGCCTTCGGTCGCCTTGAAACCAGACACAAAATAAAAGTGTTGCTTGTAGTCACAGATGCCACCTGTGTTAACGTGATAATTTACTACTTAATTGGATAGCCAATCCAAATATTTAAAGGTCCCTTCACTATTGAAGGGACTTGAGAGCAGATCCTTCTGATTCTACGCGTTCTTAGGTACATCATGTTGGCAATCAGTTCAGAAGGAGTGGGTTTGTGAAAATAACAACCAAAATACTCAAGATTTAATCACTTTATATTCACTGTATTCACTATTTTTCATACAAATAATACTTCACTAGTATACAATCCTATTATCCTAAATCCTATCCTAACCTAATCCCTCATCCCTCATAATTCATATTCCTATCAATTCCTACCAATTCAATCAATAATCCTACCAATCCTACCATCCTACCAATCCTACCAAAAATATAAATCTATTAACACTTACTGGTTACAGGTAATCCACATAATAATAATGCACATAATCCACATACAGCACTCTATACGTCCGTTCGGTCCGGCGTCTCGTAACAGAATGCCGATAACTGACAACTTGTCTGCCTTTTATACGCTTGGACGTCAGATGTCAATTGAGTGACTATTTAATTTAATTTCCTACTCGCACGCCGGATTTCAACTGAGAGACTATTTTATCAGAGAAATAATAAGCTATGCAATGTATTACCAACTTAAAGGTATAAAATGTATTAATGTGTGTAATAAACGCTAACAATCATGCATATAATATTTATCTTCGTTTAAATTTTAAACAATGTATGATGATAGATACATACATGGTAAAATACCATAATTTCAAACCGCTACGCTGAAATATCATCGCAGTTCAGAAGCCCAGATTAATAGAGTTGTACGTCACATATCATTCCAATACAGGTTCGTTTACCCGCCATTGAAACGGCAAATAACATTTAATTTACTCAGGCAGCTGCAAACCAATAAATAGTGTAAGCCTGGCAATTACAAAATGGCCATAAATTAACCTAACTAATTCCAAACATTAAACGCTTCGCAATTTGTTCGAGTTCGCTTACAAATATTCGAAACGAACTTTGAAGAATCAAATACCATCTCACGCTGGGCGCTGTAGTTATTTAATTTAATTAAATTTAACAGAAGAACGTTAAAGGCGATTGTTCTAATTCGCTTTTCCTTTATAAATCTTTTTCATTATTATTAGCTAAAGCTAAATATTTTCTTAAAAAGTTAATTGACACATGGGAATGATTCCGTCAAAAACTGTTCATTATCAGAGTTCATTTCTTTTGTGGTCTTGCCAACTCTAGAACGACGCGTTGTTTCCTGATTGCTACATGTATTTCTTTAATCGTGGCTTAAAGGGAGCCAAAGAGCTCCCTTTAAACTCATGATATTATGGCTGTGCCTCTGGAATTGGTGATGTCCATCAGTAGCGGTTACTGTTCATCATCAGACCGACTACTTGCTTGTCTCCCACATATAGCAACAATGGTGGTAGCCAATGGACGTCTTCAAACTGATGATGACTTTTTATGAACGACTATTTGCGCTTAACCGTAATTTTCAAGGGGGTATGACCCCTTGATTTTAGAAAGATTAAATAAGAGGGTAGAATATGAAGCGCTAGTGTGTTCGAGCCTATGATAATCTCCTGCGTACTTGAGTAGTCCTCGAAGATTTTCATCTGTGCCCGAAATTGTTCAAAAGAGCATCTATTATACGTTCAAAGGATCAATCATTGAACACGTTCAGAGGCAATGTAAAGCGATATAAGACCATTCAATATTTTTCTGTCCCAGCAATTCTATTTCATGAATTTGTATTATTTCAAGATCAAAGTTACTCAAATTGATAGACACGTCTAGCCACCCTATTGGAATGTTGATTAATATTGGCATCTACACATCCTCTCTTTGACGACCTCAAACGGCCATGTTTCGGTGAAATAACGCTCGCATGAATTTTTAAGGGACATGATTGCTATATGGGATGTTAACAACAAATGGGTCAAATTTAACGGGATGGTACATACTCAAAAGGGGATGACAAAATGAATATCTTAAAAAAATATTATACTTACTTACGAATCTTCTTACATATAAAAATAAATTCCTGTTCGTAAGTCTCGCTAAAACTCGGGAACGGCTGGACCGATTTGGCAAATTTTAGTCTTGAATTATTTGTGGAAGTCCAGGGAAGGTTTAAAAGGTGAATAACGGGCAGTACGAAGTCTGCCGGGTCAGCTAGTATTTTAAAAATATATGCAGTCAACAGCACAAAAGCTTACTTATCATCTCTTTTTTCTTCTTTTCTGCGTGCGATGACGGAATAGAATACATGTAACTGCTCCATCTCTTTCCGTGGATGTCGTAAGAGTTTATTATTTTTTTTAATTAGAGAGAGAGAGATAAATTTAATAAGAGAGTATTAAGGGACTCTTCGAGATTTCATGATTTTCAGTCCACCCAACTGGATGGGATAGGTAGGGTTTACACATGTGGCAACTACCATATACTCGGCTAAAGACCCGTCGGGTAACTTTGCGTTTCTGGATAAGGCGGATATCCAAAGCTAGTAATTGATGTTGATACTAGAGTGTTGTCGTAGCGATTTGGACTTGATTTTATTTGAAACGTGTTTATGTACCTAAGTATGTGATAATTCAACTGGCTCGGTGGCTCAATTGGTAGTGACCCCTGCCTTCTGAACCAAGGGACGTGGGTTCGATTCCCACCCGGGACAAACATTCGTGTGATGAACACTTGTGTTTGTTCCGTGTCTGGGTGTTTATATTTGTGGAATTTGTTTGTGGTACCTTCGTTGTTCTGATACCCGTAACACAATTGCTTAAGCTACTTACTTTGGGATCGGAACAATGTACCTATGTGATGTTGTTTGATATTTATTTATATTCGAAGAAGTCTTACAAGTACATTATTGGTACTGGATACATGTATCCAATCAGCAGCCGATCAGCAACACACTAGCACTGGATTTCTTTGACCGAAACATTATACGTAGTAATTAAAATTATGTAGTAAACGAATATTCCAATAGACTCTTATTTTCTGCATCAATAATCTAGAAATGTAAAGAGCAAATTGCAAATAACTTTATAATTAAAGCCGACAGCGTACCTAAGGATTGTGAAATAATATAATGTAATTTTTAAAGAAAAATATTGTATTGGCTAATCAAACACAAAGCAGAGGTTATTAAACTTAGGTTATTATTAAAGCCGTGAACTGTAATTTTAATTAACTGTACGTATTATAGGTAGGTTATTGGATTATTTAACGTTTTCTTCTTCTTAGCGTGTCGATCGCAATCTAAATAATGTGTGACCAGTGTTCAGCCACACGAACCGCATCTCCTGTGACTAACAATAAGCTCGTCGCGTGTGCAGGAGAAAGGGCATGCCGGGCAGGATGTAAGGTGAGCCATGATTTGGGGGGTGAAACCACAAACGCAAGCTAGGTCAGACTCGTCCGTAAATCCCGTAAACGTTTTTATTGTAGTAGTCATAGTTTTATAGTAATTTAATATTGAATAGCTTACATTGCATACATTGTATGCCATGGCGATCATGACCTACTGTGTATTGTCTTATATTTAAACTAGCTGCTGCCCGCGGCTCTGCCCGCGTGATATTCGTATAAAACATAGCCTATGTGTTAATCTGATGTACAAACTATATTCCTGTAAAGTTTCATTGAAATCCGTTCAGTAGTTTTTGCATGAAAGTGAAACAAACATCCATCCATCTATCCAAACAAACTTTTGCATTTATAATATTAGTAGGATGTTATGCCCAATCCTTTCCTTGGATTCGAAAATTTCTTCCTAAGGGATTTCTCTATTTCTTCCCAACTTCCCCATCTCCGTTGCTATTCTCCAAATCATCCCCATTTCCGTTCTCATTCTCATCTATCGTATCCTAAAAATACGAATCTTGACCAAAAATAATGCAAACATGTATTTTGTTTTATTTAGCTTGACGGATAAGGCAGGAATGTAAAATTTTTAGCAGCTGATTTGTATGGAAAATAGCAGTGTTGCTTCCTCGTACTTTCCACGCAGTTTCTTTATCCAAAACGCTTTTCATGTGCCTTATGGAACGTAGAAAATTTACCGTATAGATCAAAATCAATCCAGCAAATTTTCTAGATCTCGAAATACCGATTCCGTATCAGAATACCAAAACCGATTGATCTAGCCGTTCTCGAGTCTTGCAACATTCGTGCTAATTTTTTTTTTTATTAATATTTATGTCTTTCAATTTTAAACTGTCTCTTAAAACTTGACTTGTCCTCTCCCAACACTCTGTATTTCTTCAAGCAATATCGACGATAAAACGTCAGCCGTCGTAAATCTAATCCGTCGACGTGTCAAACAAATGGAGGATTCTGGACGGCAATAAAAATAGATGGAGAGACGCGTTGGTCGTGAGAAGGGGATGCGAGAGGATGTATTTAATATCGCGACAACAGTAGATCGACGTATTATTGGAGTCAGGAATGTTTTCAGATTGAACTTTGATTTAGCTGTGAAGTTAACTAGATACATATTTAAAAATAGAATAGAAGCATGCCATTTTATCCTGTGGGTATCATAGAAGACAACTAAGAGAATATCAGGAAACAGGGAGCAGCATTTACGTTGGTCCAAACTCGTTTGTCAAGCGTGGTCACTTAGGCAATACCCACCAATTTTTCAAGTACCTAGATTGAACAAAAAATCTGATTTCCATTAATTTGTAGTTTGATGAAAAAAAAATTGTGTACCGAGAAAGTTTCAAATTTCCATTGAATTAATTTCACGAGCATTGTCATTTTCTCCTATGAAATACGTTTTAACAACAGCCGAAAAACTTGCTAAAACTTCCCAGAAACACATAATTGCTGTGTGACCAAAACCCTAGCAACATAACGGCAGTTTTTCCTCATCTTGCCTGCCCTCTGCGGCATCGAAGGCACATTATGGTTCAGGATCTACGCCGCAAGTAAATTTCCCACGAGGCGCGTATTTTACATCGGGACAACTGGGACGGGATCATAGCAGATATTTTAGGGACTACTCGAATTTCCGCTATTAATTTGGGGATATTAGTTGGGGATGGGCGTAGCCGGGCTTGTTTTATTATCAGATGCGATTGCTGGTTGGGTACTCGACGTGAAAGGACGTTGGTGTTTTGATACGGTTTGTGTTGTGTTTAGGCGGTTGTAGCTGTTTATCGGGTTTTAGTTTGTAGTTATAAGCTCATTTAGTTATTAGATAGACCAGTAATACAGAATGCGCTGGAATTGTATGGAGGACTCAATACCCTGAAAACATATTATTTATATATTATTTTGTACACATAAAATGTTCTAGTAGTCGCTATAGTGTCTAACGTGGCTGTATAATAGACGACTACTCATCAGTAAAACTTCCTTATATTGAAAGGTTTGGTTGAAGTATCAACTCGTAGTACAATTGCTGAGAATTGTTTGTAGATATTCAACATAATTTATCAAAAGCTTTTATGTTTTTATATGTAGTCTTGTTTAAATTGCTTTTATAACTTAATAATGTTCTCAACAAAATTAATAATATGTAGGTACATGTAAGATTTCTACTCAGTTACAATTTGGGAAGTAGGTTCCTAATTCAGCTTCCAAGTCCCATACAATATACTAACAGGACAGTTAAATAAAAGCTTGTACAAAATGTCTACGAACTGAAAGTATGTGTAACGGCAATGAGTTGCGCCTTCAACCCGTACCCCATAGGACGGATATTGGCTTTTCCGGCATGTTTGCATTAATAACCCTCAAACGGTACCACTGGGCATCAATGTAATGGGTCCCGTACGTAGCTTCGAACGCCGTTGTTTCGAAGTTCATTGTTTCGAATTTTTTTCGACTGCTTCATTCGTTCGAAAGCTTATGGATTCGAATGACGTAGGCGCGAAAGACGCTGATTCGAAAAACATCTTCACTGCCTCATGTCGAATGCTAGTGGCTTTGATATAGTACTTTATAAGGCCTAATGTATGTAAAAAAAATCTAGTAATTAAAAAAAAACAACATAATAGGTATTTCGAGTAAATCAACATATTTTTGCGCGCGAAGTCTTGCCGCCAGCCGCTCGCTCCCGTGTGCTGATTGGCCAAGATCGCCCACCGCGCGCGGGGTTTTCATATTTTTTTCTCTAATCGTAGTAGCGCGTATTGCGTGGAGTTGACGCACTTCGGTAGGTATTTAATATTAAAATTATTACATTCAATATTTTTTTTAAGCATTTCGATTATGAATTTCTAGTAGTTAAAAATATTGATTGACTTGGAATATGTTGTTTTTTTTTAATTACTAGATTTTTTTTACATACATTAGGACTTATAAAGTACTATATCAAAGTCACAAGCATTCGACATGAGGTAGTGAAGATGTTTTTCGAATCAGCGTCTTTCGCGCCTACGTCATTCGAATCCATAAGCTTTCGAACGAATGAAGCAGTCGAAAAAAATTCGAAACAATGAACTTCGAAACAACGGCGTTCGAAGCTACGTACGGGACCCCAATGTAATAGGGTATGAATAAACAACTTGCATATCTAAAGCATGCAGGCTTATATATGTCGACCTACTCATTATACAGCATACTATAAATGACTTCCAAGTAAGGGTGCTTACATAAAGATACAGGTTTCCTGTACAGACAAATCTGTGCGGGTCGGTACCGACCGGTGCAGGCATAATATTTATTAATATTACACTTATGCGCTCACTTATAAAGAAACATGTTTATACTTGTCCGTACCGACAACCTGGACCGAGCCATATGGTCTTTATTGTTTATGAAATAAGGAAGATTTACCTGTTTCTTTATGCGAGTTGACCCTGCACCGGTCGGTACCGACCTGCACAGATTTGTCTGTACCGGAAACCTGTTCCTTTATGTAAGCACCCTAACAAGAAAAAGAATGGAAACTTTGTCTATTTACCAAAAAAGATGCTCAGTTTTTACGCCAATCACTTAGTGAAATCTCATCTTATTGTCCAAAGAGCCCTTATGATAAAATATTTCAGGAAGCAATGAGGGGAGAGAATGTTGCCATATGCAATAAAGGTACCCAAACGTTCCGAATAAGAAAACAGGGAGATAAACATTTTGTTTTATAGCTAGTCTTATTAGATTGACTAGAATTGCTGACCTGGTGTTGTTCATTGGGGAGTTTTCTTAGAAATGGGATGGGCTGATGGAATAGTTTCCATATTGAAATCGCATGGGAAAATGTCTGTATGTATAGTCGTGTGTCATGTCCATAAAAAATATATAAGGCCATTTTAGTTATCCGATTTATCGATACTTTTGCAAGTGCTGTTGTAACAGCAACTTCTGAGGCGAAATATCTCACAGATCAATTACGTGACAAAAACCCCGATCGTAAGTAAAGTAATTATTATCGTCATCAGCCTATTGAAATCTATTGCTGTCACTTGGGTCAAACATCTTCGATCATAATCGCCACTCTGGACAGACGGATTGGTGATCGCAAGGCGAAGCTCCTCGCTCCGGTGACGCTGCTGCCCTGCGGCCTGTGTTATTTAGCTACGCCTTCAATTGTGATGGTTATACTGCCACCAGTCGTTTGCCAGATCCTCTTTTGTTATTCGGCAGCATACACCACGGGCGAGCGTGACACAGTGACTTCTACATCCCAAAGCAATGATAGTGGACGTGAAACCTTAAAACAGTACGTAATAAAATTATAGGACTTTAATCACATTTCTGTGCGAACCCACAAAAAACAACAGTCTAAACCAACAATGTGTTTATACGGGGACTCGCACTCCGCACCTTTGTAATTAAAAAATATGCAAAGCGACAGTTTAAACCGGGCTTTTTAATGGACTTTGTAAAAGGAGGTTCTCAAATCGGCTTAACGTTTTTTTCCTCTGCATGTTACGCGGTATCTCTTTCAGTGATCCGATTCAAATGATTTTCTTTGGATTAACGTGGACTGAGATATGAAAATATCTGGTAATGTTGCATAATGTTGATTCAATATATGAGTTATTGAAATTTTTTTGTCTTCTTTCTATGCAACTCGTATACGAGTTCTATGCATACCACATGTTATTCTTTATTGCATAGTATCAATAGTTCATTTAAAACTTGTATTGTTCGTTTTAAATGAACTATCTTAGTTTTAAAGTACAATTTGGGTGATCTTATCGTTTTTTTACATAGTAGCTGGACATAGTTAATGGCTTCCTTACTCCTTATGGAAAGCGAAAGCGAATCCCAAGTCGCTGTGACAACGGGCAAGTAACTTGCCAGTTACCTGTCAGTTGCCACTGCCATGCCGTACCGTACATGCACCATAAGAAACACGACCCGGAGGTCATTTGGCTGCGGTATTCTATAGGGTCTCCACTCTAGGGTCCGGGGAAGGACCTCCGTCCTTCCCCGGACGGGCAGCTCAATTCGAGCGAAGATTCCTCATGCCCTACCTCTCTCAAAAAAGTTCTTTAAGTGATCTCTACCAGACAAGCTTTGGTTACAGTAAAGAATTTATTGGCGGATATTCAAGAATCATGTATTTTGTATTGACTATTTTTCACACTGCTTGTCTCATATGAGTCAGTCTATATTATTATATTTATTTTTAGCCGTCCCCTGCTGGATGTAGATCTATATTAATCATCAATCCAATGCGTTGTGGCGTCCTACACCACGTCTGCCTAAAAGCAGTGTCTACTTCAAGGCTCGTCTGCTTTATCAATTGTCGGTTCTACGGCATAATAGCCGACTGCCCCTTCAGTCCTTCGTACTATGATTTTAACCCAAGTTAGGCCAAATTACGCCACATAGCATGATCTATTCCCAAACTAAGGTTCGAAGTTTGTACTATGGGTACTACACATCTGATAAATCTACTTAAATAGGTTTTTTTAAATAAATACTTAATACCATGGTGTTTTACACCCTCTGTCGACTCAGAGAGAAGGGTTGAGGTAGCAATACCATGTGTCGGGGGCATGGTATTGCTATACTATGTCAATAATTTTAGATTTTTTTTTATAGTGGCTCGACATGATAGCTTCCCTACGCCTGATGGAAAGCGAAAGAGAAGCCCAAGTCGCTGTGACAACGGGCAAGTAACTGGTCAGTTACCTGTCAGTTGCCACCGCCATGCCGGCCAAACCCCAACCCCCCACGAGCTCCGGAAACCCTGCTCACAGACAGAAACACGACCCAGAGGTCATTTGACTGCGGTATTCTATAGGGTGGAGGTCCTTCCCCGGACGGGCGGCTCAATTCGAGCGAAGATTCGCTATGCCCTACCTCTCTTTGCCTTCAATCAAAAACTAAAGACCCTTCAATTACACAGAAAAGCTTCAAAGCCTTACTGTTAGCCATTCCAGTGACAAACGTTTGTTCCGAGTGCAAAGTCGATTTTTGCAAACAAGCTACGGCGCGTGACTCCGCTCGCATTCATTAAGGGGTTTGACCCGACCGTGACGTCGCATAATGTTTGGACATAGACGACGATCATTTATTACTTCTGTTGTTGTGGCCAGGAGCGGAACGGACGCTGAATGGGAATTGATCGTTTGAACGTTACAATGAGGGAATACTCGTAGTGGTTGTAATTATAAGTTATTAAAGTGTTTCGTTTGTCCCCGTTGTGGACAGAGCAGTTTTATGTACTTTGATTACGTGAATTTTTTAGCCTTCCAACATTCACTGTTGGACATAGGCCTCCCTAATGACGAGTGTCGCGTGGGGGATTTGCCTTGGTTTTTTTATGATAGAGGGGGCAAACGGGCCTGATGGTAAGTGATCACTTCAGCCCATAGACACCGCAACACCAGGTGTTGCGGACAGAACGACCTTTTTTGTATTCTTAAAAAACACTTCTCAATACAAAACTATGTACAAAACGCATTAAAAAGGTAAAAGTATATAAAAAAGGTCGTTCTGTCCGCAACACCAGGGGAGTCACAAGTGCGTTGCCGGCCATTGAGAAATCTATAGTCTCGCTTTATGAAGGTCCCTAGGTCATATCCACTCGGAAAAATCGGTTGGTTCACGCTTGGCACGCAAGTTGGTAACCGCAGTAGATAAAAGAGATAAGGCACAGCGAATCTTCGCTCTATTCGAGCTTCCCGTCCGGAGAAGAACCTCCACCCTATAGAATACCACAGCCAAATGACCTCTGGATCGTGTTTCTACCGATGAGTAGGCTTTCCGGAGCCTCTGGGGCCCAGTTTGTGAGTGCTGCATTAGCAGCCGGGGATTACGATTAGATAGCGGAGGCAACTGACAAGTTGCCAGCCTAATCCTAATTACCTGTCGGTAACTGACCAGTTACTTGCCCGTTGTCACAGTGACTTGTCTTGTGCTTTTCTTTCGCTTTCCATTAGGCGCAGGGAAGCCTTTATGTCTCGCTACTATAAAATCCTTTAGTTGTCTTTTACTAACATCCACGGAATGATAGACCATCCTCCTAACCCATACATCAGTCCTATTCTAAATACGGGAACAATAAGTAGGTAGTTAGTTAATTAGTTAGTAAATATGCAACTATTAAGCGGGTAGTTGCAGATTTTTCGCATACAATCCGCTCATCTCCTGGCCCACAATTCGATACTAGGTATGTTTGTTGGAAGTAAATGTTTATTAATGAGTACGTTTGTGGGCAAAGGTTTTACACAACCATTTTGTGTTGGTAAGCTTGTACAACGGATTTATAACCGGTATTAAAACGTAATAACAACAGCAATAAATCCGGTTCCTGTTTGTTTAGAAATGGGTGTGTACTTAAAAATGGACTTACTAATGGCTGTAATTTTTGGGAACAGTTAATAGCAATTTTATTGGGATTAATTAAGAGGATTGTGGGTTTATTTTTATTTAAACGAGTGTGCTGTGCACTTTGTGATTGATGTGTATTATATTTAGCATCGTCCGTGTGGTTTTCAAATTTAGAACAGGATTACCCAATCTCAACCTCCGTAGAAGCCACTGCGCTGGTTTCAGTGAGTCCTTCTGAATGAAGCCCACGGACGATTGTCTCTGCTCTTATATTACTATTATTTACTAGCTGTGTGCCCGTGATTTCGCGCGCGTGAATAGAGTTTCATCCCCTATGTTATCCCCTTGAGGGTTGAATTTATCAAAATCCTTTCTTAGCGGATGCCTACGTCATACACTCTACCTGCATGCCAAACAGCCCGGTCCGTCCAGAGGTTTGGGCTTTGCGTTGATAGATCACTATGTCAGTCAGTCACCCTTGAGTTTTATATATTTAGATGAATAATAATTATTAGTAACTCATCATCACAGTAATTAATTCGGCTACAAATAACTTTGTTGGTCGATTACAATTTAACATTTTTAACTTTGATGGTCCTTTAAAATATATTGAACATTTTCCTATCGATTTTTTATAATGGCATAGTATAGTTGCTTCCTGTCGCCGTATGAACAGAGAAGCACAAGTTGCTACAGCTACAAGAACGTAGCCAAGTCAATCACTTGTTAGTTGCCACCGATTTTACGCTAAGAAAATTCTAGTTATAGGTACTCTTATAGCGAAAGACTCCGAAACGCGACCGAAGTTACTGCTTCGCCAAGTGTGAGGTTTTTTCCATCCAGGAAAGTTAATTCTGTCACATTTCCACTTTCTGTCCACTGCTGGACATAGGCCTCTCCAGTTGTTCGCCACTTAGGGCAAACATCATCATAATCGCCACGCTGGGCAGGCGGGTTGGCGACCGCAGGGCGTAGCTTCTCGCTCCGGTGACGCTGCTGCCCGTCATCGGTCTGTGGAATTTAGCTACGTCTCCTATTGTGATGGTTATACCGCCACCAGTCGGTCGCCAGCACCTCGTTTGATACGTATTTGGCAGGATGCACCACGGGCAGGTGAGGTTAACTTGAAGGGAAAAGATGATAGGCCTCCCTTACGCTTCGTAAACGTAAATAAACTTGTTCCATTCGAAAACTACAAAAAAACTACATTTACTACTTTTTTTACGCAGTAAAAGCGAAATAGACCAAATCAGTCCTTTATTCAGTGCCGGCAATAAAATAAAATACTCGATCGCTAATCCGTATCGATTAATAAAAATAGTAGAATCGTATATCGATTCGGGCACCCGATACAGAAGCCGGGTGTAAACCGGGCGGGATTATCCGGACTAATGACACCTCCCGTTCACACGAATTAGTTTACGGCCTTTCGACGTTTTATGGGTTCAGCTAGAGTATAGATAAAGTACTTTGTAGGTGTGTCATTGCGCGATCAAGTAATTAACATAAGTCAAACTAAACTATGAGCGGCCGTATATGGACTGCTTCGAGCCGCTCCGCGCAGTGAACTATTGAATCTATTGGTGAAACGGTCGCGACTGCTCGAGCAATCTTTTGTGTACGGCAGTGTATAAGATAATGACAATTGGGATGATGACTAAAAAATAATTTAATGTCCATCAGATAGATTAATGAAAAATATTGGATACGTATTTTTTATTTTGCCTCTTGTTCAAAAACTTACGAAGATACATTGATTTTAAATGTCACATGACGTCACGTTAGAGTACAAAATATACTCTAACGTGACGTAGTTAGCCCCCACTCCGTAACTTTAATGCGCTATATCTAAGTATTTTCTTGTTATTTCGACAAAACAAAAAATACGGGTCTTATATTTTTTTATTATCTAAGAGACGGACTAATTATTTTCTTCATTTTCATACCTTGTCATCATCCGTATTGCGAGATCAAGTAATTAATTGATGGCAAACTAAGCTGAGTGTCTCTATGCGTTCTGAGAAAACATTGTCATAATTAGGTGGGGATTCTCACTGACGATATAAATAAGGGTAACTGTAAAAGTTAGTAAGCTGAAGTTACAGTGGGCTGGCCAATATTTGGGTCGGATTTGTTTAGAATAAGTAGGGTAAAATCAACTGCGGGGTCTGCTGGCTGATTTTTAACCGACTTCGAAAAAAGGAGGAGGTTCTCAATTCGTCTGTATGTATAATATTTTTTTTTTTTTTTATGTTTGTTCACCGATTATTCCGTCAATTATGGATGGATTTCAAAAATTTTTTTTTTGTTCGACAGAGGACACTTCCGAGGTGGTCCCATTATCACCAAGTCAGGATCTGATGATGGGATCCTGGAGAAATTGAGGGCAACAACCGAAAATTGTATGCTCATATGGTGTTTTTGTTACGATATCATATTCTACTCAGGTATATGCTTCCGGGCGTCAACATCTGGTGCTGATGATGAAGCCACAGAACTCCTTAACGGTTAGGAGTTAGGGAACAGTACTGACATTGGTCGATAGAAACTAGGTAGTAGTATGTACTTATGCAGGGCTAATAGGGCAGGTGATTTGGTAAGTGATTTGCTTGATTCTAGATCGCAAAGTCTTCACTTGACTTAAAGCAAAATTTTTCATTCCTAAGTAAAACTCTTAAGGACATTAATTAGCCCTTATTCAAGGTCACAGCACATTAACGCAACTAAAAATAGAGAAATAAAATTATTTTTAAAAAAAAATTAAACCGACTTCAAAAAAAAAACACAAACGACCAAAACTAAAAAGCGATAAATAACGTAAGTAATTCTATCCTTAATACCTACATAATTATTTAAATATTACAATTATCACTTATTTTTGAAGTCGGTGCCAGCCAAACAAATAAATGTAGGTACATATTCTAAGTACATTGTCGTGGGGATTTACCGGCCGCGCGCGTCATACAACAGTCTACGTTAGGTACCTAGAGGCTGGCACCGACTTCAAAAATAAGTGATAATTGTAATATTTAAATAATTATGTAGGTATTAAGGATAGAATTACTTACGTTATTTATCGCTTTTTAGTTTTGGTCGTTTGTGTTTTTTTTTTGAAGTCGGTTTAATTTTTTCATACAAGATTATATTTATTTAACCTTTATTGCACAAACGAAATAGTGTACAGGCATTCCTTACCAGTCATTCATTGGGCTAAGCATCGTTTAGTGGTAAACGCGGGTTTGATCACCGCGCAGTACAAGAATTGACTTAGTTTTGTCAAGCGCCTACAGTACAAGATTTGTTTTGGTTTGGGATTAGATAGCGTTTAAAATGTACCTGAGTAAGTTTATTTGTTGTCTAGTACGCATAGTAGGTAGGTAAAAGCGTTATAGTGCCAAACTAAGTGGCACTATAACGCTGTGTGGCAAATGTATTTCAATTTCTGACATTGCCAAAAAGATTTGTGCTTACCGCTTCAATATTCCGACAAATATCCACCAATCACATTACCAAACCCATCTTCGCCCAACATAAGGCACACATCAAAATTCGCCTGCACACCGGGCCAAAAGTCGAGGTAACACGCGCCGGTCACGAGCGGAGAAAATTAAATGGCGGTCTGTAATAATAAAAATGCGTTTGGAACACAATGGGCGAGCTCCTTCAATTTGCGCCGCCCTCGCTGAATGACCACTGTCCACTCTCGCGTTATTAAGGTGCCGGTACGTTGTAGACTACCCTTTTAGAATTTGTTAGTTTTTTGGGTCGGATCTGGTGAGAATAGAGTACAATCAACTACATGGAGAGGCAGCTTTAAATTTTCATACACTACCTATTACATCAAATCAAAAATCTCTTTATTCATAATAGGCTTGAGATAAGCACTCATAAAGCGTCAATACTTAATATAGTAATTGAAAAGAATTAAACTACCTATTCGGAATGCAGCTTCTATCAAGATGAATCATTCATTCATTCATTAAGGATTTATGGCTCTAATGAAAGTTTTGTTGCGTTTTACACTACGTTTGCTTTTACGCGGTGTCCACTTCAAGATTCGTCTGCTCCATCTATTATCGGCTCTGCGGCAGACGTCACCAACCCACTGCCACTCCAGCGTACTAATTCTTCGGACTTCATTATCACCAGCTTATTGCAATCCACTGCTGAAGATGTCTCCCCAGTTGTTCGCCACTTAAGGCAAACATCTGGAGGATATACCCATAATCGCCACGCTGGGTAGGCGGATTGGCGATCGCAGGGCGCAGCTTCTCGCTCCGGTAACGCTGCTGCCCATCATCGACCTGTGGAATTTAGATACGCCTTCTATCGTGATGGTTGTACCGCCACCAGCCGGTTGCCAGAGTCTCGTTTGCTATTTGGCAGGATGCACCATGGGCAGGTGAGGAAACATGGAACGGAAAGATGATAGGTCACTTCCTTACATCTCTTCGGACTTTGCTGACTGCTAAATAATATATAACATGGACAATGTAATCACCAGT
The DNA here is from genome assembly GCA_031163375.1 of Conogethes punctiferalis. Classification (NCBI taxonomy): domain Eukaryota; kingdom Metazoa; phylum Arthropoda; class Insecta; order Lepidoptera; family Crambidae; genus Conogethes; species Conogethes punctiferalis. Next base: position 15,959,386 of record CM062085.1, on the reverse strand, counting down.
GTACGTGGACTATCACGGGACTCAGTAATGACAAGCATGATTAAGCAAAATTTTTGCCGGAGCCTTTCGTAATATGGGACGATATGATATCGCGGATCGTGTTTGGAATCTGTTTAATTTACCTTGCCCAATGGAATGTAGCACATATGTGTCATTAATTAAGGTTCATTTGTGCGTAATCATCGAAGCCAACCTTAAAACCTTCTATATGTACATGATTTTCTACTGAGAATAAATAAATGCACCGTACCTATACTTAACTTAAACAAACCATCTGATCTTAAACTAAGTGTTCCCTTTCCCAGTACGTACTTGATGGAGTATCCCCGAACATCTAGACCTCATCAATTAAGAAAATTCCTTTTTTCCGGGAATGGAACTAGGTAACTCAGAAGATCCTCTTAGATTTCTAGACTTAACCTCTAAGCATTGCGACACCAAAAAATAGTTCCTGTACAAAATTATTACCAAATTGTGACGTGACCATAGTAACTAGTAGTAAAAGTTGGAATATCTCTTCGAACTTGAAGAGATTCTATAGACCCTATAACAGTTTAATCGCCTGCACATAATAGTTAACTAAGCCTTTCCCTGCATTGTAATAAATACTTAACACACATACAACTTGAAAAGAACAATAAATGACATTATTTTGGTACAACACTGCCGATACATACATACGTACATAACGTCACGTCTTGGTATGCAAATTTCAGGTACCTATGCAATTCTATCTCGTAAGTCTGTACAAAATACTGACCATGTTCTCCGGATAATCCAATATGTCGGTTTGCCTTGTCAAAGGGACGGACCACGGAGGTTAGATGGCAATCACTTTATAGATTTCTATCTCCAGAAACGTAGTACGTTCGTCGTCAAACCGAACCACATATTGCAAAGTGCCGTGTGTCAGTAACATTATATGTTACGAGTGCATCTTACCTGATTCTTCAACCGGATGGGTTCAAAGTCTCGAACAAAATAATAAACATGAACATAACATTAAATCCATACACTGCTTTTCACATTAAGATGTAACAAATGAATGGATGTGCATTCGAAGATACATCTGAATTTTCTCATTTAAAACGAGTAGAATTATTAAAACCTTAAATAAACCCTTGGGTTACCATTTTGTAACTTGAACATATCGAATTTAATCAGAATAATGTGTTCGTCTTCTTCGTTCTAATCTTAAGGGAAAAATCTTGTTTCTGACTCCAAAGTAAGATCTTATGGTGAACATTAAATGCCTGCGTAATGTAATTACTCCTTGATCGCATTTAGCTTAATTTCAGAAGCGAATCATCTAGTAAATGTACAACGTAATAATTGACCGTGAGGATTCTATTTTTTTTTTCAAAAATTGGCAGTAAGAAAGAAAGAAAGAAAAGAAAGAAATTGGCATGCAGGTAGATGTTATGACGTAGGCATCCGCTAAGAAAGGATTTTGGTCAATTCAACACCTAAGGGATAAAATAGGGGATGAAACTCTATTCCACGCGGACGGAGTCGCGGGCATAGCTAGTTGACTAATAAAGAGCCAAAATTTTAACAACACATCGAAGAAAGAATCTTAAAGAACAAAGAATAATTGACATTTTATCATGCCCACCCATTCAGAAGGTAAAGTAATTACTAAATGAGCCCGTCAGATAACGAAAACACTTTTAAAATGTACATGTCTATATTATAGAACAAGTTTCTTTAAGCTAGTTTGCCCTCTCTGGTATCATCATCATCGTCACCACCAGCTTATCGCGGTCCAGTACTGGACATCGGCTTCTCCAATTGTTCGCCACTTTGTTCGATCTTGGGCCTCCCGAATCCAGCATTGGCCAGCCATCTTGCGCAAATCGTTGCTCCACCTGGCCGGATGAAGTCCTAACTCCATTTGCTTAAAAGCGGTATCCACTCTAGGTCCACCTAGAGCGAGTTCTAAATCGCTCTCTTAAAACATTTTTTTTGTGACAGAGGGGGCAAACGGGCTCGAACGTTACCTGATAGTAAGTGATCACCTGAGCCCATAGACACCGCAACACCAGGGGAGTCACAGGTGCATAGCCGGCCTTAAGAAATCTGTAGGTTCGCTTTTTGTATTCATTCGGAAATATTGCACCTGGAAGCTGATTCCAAAGAACATTTGTACGAGGCAGACAACTGCGCGCAAAACGCACCATGGAAGATTTCCAACTTTCAAGATGATAAGGATGAAATTTTGAATTTGTGCGCGATGTACAATGATGAAAAAGGTAGCTGGTACTAGATTCAATCAATAAAAATGGAAGAAAGAAGATACAAAGAAATTAGTCCGCAGTAAAAGTCGACATCCAATCAGAAAGGAAAACGGGCAATACCTAGCTTAGTGTGGTCTGTTATGATAAATGACCTAATATATTTAAACTTTCTTTACTGAAGTTATCCTTACTGTGTTTTAACTGAACTTGACTCCACACACTCGTGCGTAATTAGACAGACAATATACGAGGTTGTGCGTAAAATGCTCCTGAACCCCTAATTAACCAAGTAGGCAGTTTTGAATAATTTCCTTGAGCATAATTTGTATGAGTGGGGTTTTGAGATTATACCCATTTCTAGCTTTTGCCCGCGTCTTCACAAAGTACGACTTCTAAGTTTGTTCATTATTTCAAACTCTTAAGGTCGATATTCAAAATACGTTGAGCGTAATATAGTTTGTAATCGCTTTTCGTCAAATGTTATCTTGAATGGACAATTGAATTTTGACTTTATCCCGTTTTCGACCCGTTGGTATTACAAAAACAGTATTTAAGTTTTCAAATTGTCCGGTGAACCTGTATGTCCTTGAATCAATTAAGGACTTATGATACAAGGAATAGGATAGAATGGAACTACGAAAATCCTTAGTATGACACCAGGTGGTGTGAATTTTCTCGCACCGACCCTATATACAGTTCAATAGGTTATTACTACATACATTTCTATAAGCAGGATAACAAATCTTCAAATATCTAAGTAAAACCAAGTTGTCACTTAAGTTGAACAGAAGTACCATATTACATGCTTCGTGATAGAAAAGTTAGAACTAAATTTCATGCACCACCAATTATGTTCATTAATTGAGAATATTACGACCAACCAGTATTCTGCAAATTTAAAAATGTTGAAAAATCTAACAAACTTTTGCAGAAATTATTTACCTTGCATCCAGACAGAACTTCAAAGGGAATTAATTAAATGGGAATTCTGTGAAAATAAACGTCTCCCACTTTCAAGCTGAAAGCAAATGCTGTTGGAAAAAACAAAATCGATCAAAGCTTGCACGAACTAGTGTTACGGGTTTGTCCGACCAGTGTAGGCGGTGAGGCGTGCCTTAAGTTACAAGATCTTTCACGACAAGCTTGCCATCCGTACTATCTCGACACCTGGGAATCCACAACTGTGCGCTTCTCACGCATTTTTCTGCCCCGCACCACTGAACTGAGGAATGCTTTGTCGCATGCGGTATTTCCGGACCGATACGACCTTCAAATCTTCAAGAAAAGAGCGTAAAGTAAACGGCTTTCGCCTACACGTCATAAGACCTCCACTCTGATAATCTGGTAGGACGTTTGGGTTTTTCTAAAACGATGGCTGTGGCTCTAAGATGACCGCTGGCTTTTATAACTTCTACCACAATTACTTTAGCGTCGACACGCTAATCCATTTGGGGCACCATCGAAAATTCATGCCTATTTTTTTATTTTTGTATAGCGCTGAATAAAAAATGTTGTAACCTTTTTATTTTAACGTGACACAAAGCTCTAATGGCTTTCTATTACAATTTGTTATGGATGCTTAGGGTAATATTATGGTAATCTGAAGATTACTTGAAAAATGTTATGCAGTATCATAATCATCATCATCATCAGCCCGTGTCAGTCCACTGCTGGACATAGGCCTCTCCTAATGTTCGCCACTTAGGTCGATTTTGGGTTTCTCGCATCCAGTAAGTAAAGCAAGTATCATAATGTAACACCAAAATTATAGGATTAACTGAGAAGAATATTTTTTTGTATTGTCTGTGGCAGTGACTTTGGTAGTGACGCCTGCCTTTTGAATCAAAAGTCGTGAGTTCGATTCCATCCGGGAAACACATTCGTGGGTTAAATGTTTGCGTTTTTTCCGTATCATGGTGAAAATAATATTTGTATTTAGGTACCTATTTGTATTACTACCCACGTTGTTCTGATACCCACAACACAAGTTTAGTGTTCAAGTAACTTACTTTTATATCGAACAACGTATTATGGTTTTGCATATCATTTAAACTTAAGCTCAAAACACTAAAGCTACTTACTACATACGCATTGCAAGTATTGCAACACACTTCTAACATTTTTACTTACATAAAAACCTACTGAAAACCAAATAGTACTTCTTTACTTATATTACTTTAGCCATAACGAACACGTAAGTTTATACACAGTAAAACTATGAGTAATCTGCACCCATAAATCTCTTACCACTTAATTACGTACGAAGTGAGAAGGTAACGAAACACAATTTATTTACTACTCAACGCAGGTCGATTCACAATATGTAAATTATTATGGCAGGAATAATTTATTATTATATAATCGTTGAGCCTAAAAAGCGGAGTGTTGCGTGACGCCACAATCGTTTGGTCGTTGTGTTAGTGTCGAGCGGAGCGGAAAGGAGGACTTACTACCTAGAATACAAGCTCTAACACGCATATGATCACCTGTCCATTGTGCCCCACCACCACTTTGGAGGATCTCTACCAAGGGACTAACAGCGGTATTTCAGTAGCTAAGTTTTGGTCGGGATCTGTGTGATTTAAATATTATAAGGGATTATCATTGACTCGAAAAAAAGAAGAAGAAGTTCTAATAAGTATAGGTATACTTGTAATAGTTGTTAAGGATAATAAAAAAGGTTTAATATTATTCAGCTTTTTAGTTTTGTATCATCTTTACTTTGAAATGCTTTTAAAATAACAAGCTATTAACTGCTGATGCAAAGTCGTCATCAGTGAGTGAACAAAAAATCATCCCTTGGTTCTGGATTCATCTGGATAGTGGCTTGTTTAGAGAGATACATATATTATGTGCAGACGTTAAACCTCAATTGTCGGCCATACTGTAAGTCAGCCTCAGTCCTAAATACAATACAATAGAATTTTATTAGCAACACATACAAGAACTATTAACTGCTGATGCAGGGATGTAAGGGAGCGGCCTATCATCATTTCGCTCCAAGCCAACCTCACCTGCCCGTGGTGCATCCTGCCGAATAACAAAGAGGCGCTGGCAACCGACTGGTGGCGGTATAACCATCACAATTGAAGGCGTAGTTAATTACCACAGATCGATGACGGGCAGCAGCGTCACCGGGGCGAGAAGCTATGCCCTGCGATCGCCAACCCGCCTGCCCAGCGTGGCGATTATGGGTATATCCTCCAGATGCTTGTCCTAAGTGGCGAACAACTGGAGAGGCCTATGTCCAACAGTGGACTGTAATAGGCTGATGATGATGATGACATACAAGAACATAAAATAAAATCTGTATTTATTTCAATCTCCTCAGCGTAGTTTTTGCTGCTTAATTTATGTAGGACTGAATTCGGGATAAATTTAAAAAAATATCAAAATCGAACTAGATCTCTATAAAATGTTATGTCTGGTTTTTTTTAGAATAGTGGCTCGACATAGAATGTACGTACGCGTTAACCTTATAACCTCAGGCAACCTCCGCTTTTCTTTTCTTCGGTAAAAAACACAATCCACGCTTTCTCAGTCCTAACCCTAAACACAAGAGGCATTTATTCCTCAGCCCCGCCCATTTCCCAGCCCGTGGCCGGCCGACGGCGACCGGTCGTGGAAAGCTTCCAGACTTTATAAAAATGATCGATAAACTAAACTGTAATTAACGGGTGATTGGCCCGCGGAGGATAGCAAATAGCATGTTTAATGGAAAGGTTTTGTTTCAAACGGTAGCTAGAATAACTATTTTCAATTACTACCTATAATGGAAATTGAATATTTTAATCCATTATCTCAACAAAGTTCTGAGGAGCTATTTAACATCACGCCAGTGTTATTAAGGGATGTAAGGGAGCAACTACTCGACGCCGCGGTAGGATCACACACACAAAAAGTATTATACATAGGTACAGACGAATTGAGAACCTCCTCCTTTTTTTGAAGTCGGTTAAAAATACAAATCTTTCCTCTTTACAACATAGTTTTGATTACCAGGTAGAGTCTTGACTGATAAATGTTATCATAATATTATTATTATTATAATATAATTATAAAGATATTTTATTATCTTAGTCTGACAAATGATACTAGATTACGACGGAAATTTTACAATACCTAAATTTTATTTGACCTTAAGTACTTGACTTAAATCTAACTTTACCTCTAGAACTGGTTTATATTACTGTTGACATTAAGGATTCAACCTGGCAAAAATCAAATCTGTTGTATAAGTTTCTAGGAAAATCGCTGCAGTTGTAAACTCATAGGTTGGTTATAGATAAGTACGAGTATTTAACGCATACATTGGTTATGCACCATAATAGAGTTGATAATATGCTTAACAGATGCTATTTTAATCCCATTTACTATTACAATTGTTTAATGTTGAATTTGTATTCTTGTGAAAATGTACAATTAGCCTTATTGCTTAATAACTGCTAAGTTGCACTTACAGTATAGATTTCTTACAATAAATAAAACCTAAAATTACATGAAAATTACAAATCTGAATTTAAATAAAAACTAACTTAAAAAGAAATGAACCGCACTATCTTTTGTTTTCTTTTTTACTGACAACAAACAGCATAATAGTGAAAAACAAAGTCCCTTTTGAACATAACTAATTCCCCTACGTTACACGTGAGCAAAGAAAACAAAATGACTCTGGCATAATAGCCCGGTCAGAATTAAACCATCACCGTTGCCTCCACGTCGCTGCCGATAATTGGGTAAGTGGCCACGGAATTAGATCCTTGCCGTGGTCACGCGATCGTGTGAGGGTTGAGTTGACTTTTTATACCGTCACAAAGGGCGAGGTGAAACGGCGTTTTCTGTTAACGCGATCGACCCTTCGGTTCACGTTCGCTTTCTTGCCGTTTGCGTTTGAAGGGTTAAAAGGTATTGGTGGCGATTATGGGTTTGTCTTTTTTTTTTTATTAGAAACTAGCGACTTGTTCTCGCTTCGCTTCGAGTATTAAAAGAAGGGTTGTATTATTGGCATTTTGGTAAGGATTATCTTTTCTAGCAATAAATATGTATGTATTGTATATTTACAAGCCGCGCCTATGGTGAATAAAACTATCCAATGGTGAAATATTTTTTGGAATTGGTACAGTTGTTTTTGTGTTTTAGCATTATAAACTTAGGTACACATAAACCTACGATCTTTCATCTTTATAATAGTGTAGATGTAGATGGATATGCGGTTGTCTTCACTGCGATTTGCCTGATGGTACACGATGGAACTGAAAAAACTGAAAAAACTGGTTTGCTCTCGTTTTTAACATCGAAAAATTTTATCTCTCGGGGAACAAGTAAAGAGCTGGTCAAAGAATTTCATAGTTACGCCGTTCGCACTATAAAAGTAGAGGCGAAACGCTGTGCATTTCTTTGCATCTCCTACCTATTTTTAGTCCAGTTACATCAATAAACTTACATGTTAAAAAGAACTTTCTTAATTAGGTACTCACTTAAAATTAATGAGGACATTTAATTCAAGTTGGAATGTAAGCACAATGGCTTATTCTTACGTCGCAAATTCCCTAATGAAAGATTTTAATTAAAGAAAGCATGAAAGAATTCATACTATGTAGTAAAGTAAGCTACATTCGTGCTTCAAGCTTGCATGATTAAGTTCAGTTTCAACAAAAAACGTAACTTAAGGGACGTTGGAAATATTTCCCCCTGTGACGTTCGTTACTTTCACGATAAAATATTTTGCTAAAATATACATTTAACTCGTAAAATTTCTATCGGCCGTAAACGGCTGAGATACAGTATAATATTACATAGGGCTTGCAATTCATATGAAGTATTTTGATAGTATTTCACATACTGACTGAGTCACTCAGTACCGTATAGAACTAGTCTATCTCGTATCTGGATAGAGGATACCCTCTCTGCTTGGCTATTTCTGTAGATATACCTGAAAGCGATACACTCAAACCAAAGTAGGTATCAACATACCTCAGAAAATCATTTACATGGGTTTATGGTAGGTAAACCACTGAGTTTTAAACACCTACTACATGGGTTAAAATTTTTTGAAAAACTATGCCTTATTATTTGGAACTTGTTCCAAATTTGCCTATGACGACGACTCACTGTGCTAGAAATAAACTTATTAAAGGCCTCGTTAAATAGGCTATCTTAGAGATAAAACAAAACTGAATTACATTCACACTGTACTCTTAATACCTACTCAACGAAACTAAAGCAAAATATTCCGCTTGGAAATCGTTCTCAAAGTTTCCTCAACAAATTACAAGCGGAATATAACATTAACCAAGGGAATGCAGCAATCGAAAGTCCGATCAAAGGCCACCCTTTGAATAGTTGGTCCGGCTGAGCCGGTTAGCTGCCGGAATCCGCTCTATCCGGTTGTAGTGCAAGTGAAAATATTGTTGGGCGGAAAAAGAAATACTTGCCTGTGATCATATTTAAATGGGATGTAAGGGAGCGACCTATCATCTTTTCACTTCAAACCAACCTCACCTCACCGTGGTGCATCCTGTCGAATAACAAATGAGGCGCTGGCAACCGACTGGCAGCGGCAAATTCATTACAATTGAAGGCAAATACATTACGATTAAATACCACAGACTCATGACGGGCAGCGGCGTCACCTGGAACGAGAAGCTACGCCCTGCGATCCCCAACTCGCTTGCCCAGTGTGGCTATTATGGGTATATCCTCCAGGTATTTCCCCTAAGTCGCGAGCAACAGGAGAGAACATGTTCAGCAGTGGACTGCAGTGGGCTGATGATCATGATGATCATCGACTTAGTGACAGACTTTACGGGAGAAGCTAGGTTACCTTTTTGTACACACATATCGAAGATACATTATGCATTCACATTATCTTCTAACCTATTATATAAGGAGTAGAATGCATTAGGAACCTTTACGCTGAATCCGGGGGGAATAGGTGTAGTCTGTGGGACACACACCTTCCAGAATGAGAAGGTATAGCCCATAAATCTCCTGTCTCGCCAGTAGGCAGTAACTTGCAGGGTTTATGGAGGAGAGAAGTATGCGACGGACTCCTTAACTGCCTTGGCCGCAGAAAACAAGCGGCCGCCATAAAAATGTCAAAATCTGACTATAGTTCATTCGCGTTAAGAAAATAGTGACTCATCACCGACTGCCGGCCAAGCCACACCCCTTAGCCAATTAAAACGCTAGAAATTATAATTTCTAGCGTTAGCCACACCCCCTAGCCAATTAAAACGCTAGAAATTATAATTTCTAGCGTTTTAATTGGCTAGGGGGTGTGGCTTGGCCGGCAGTCGGTGATGAGTCACTATTTTCTTAACGCGAATGAACTATAGCGGTTCCACAGATTTATTGTTCATACTATGTAAATCATCATCACCAGCCTCTATCCCAGTACTTCCATTACCAAAATTAGGTCACTCCAGTTGCCCGCCAGTTTGTTCAATCCTGGGCTTCTCGCACCCAGCATATTATTATTATTATGCCAGCCTTACAAAATACGTTACTCCACCTGCCCTGAACGTTTCCCGAGAAACGGTATCCACTCTAGGTATTCCAACAGTTACCAATTAGGCAGGTGAATAGATCTATTTTGTTAAAAATAATACCGTAGCGTTTTTTGTAAATCGCTCTTCGCCTCTAAATTAAACTTTATTGTGAATAGTTCGGAGTTTGTACCGGAATGTCATTTAGTGGTTTAAAGCTTTTTTATTGGTTTTATTGTGTTTTATTGTCATTTTACATGAGTGATGGGCTAAAATCGTTACTCAATCTAGAATTTTTGATGACCAGTGCCTTTCATCTTAATACCGAGTTTAACTGGGCTATTATTTCATCGTCATGTGTTCCAGTTTCGAAAATCAGATAAAGCCTAATATATAGCTAGGTATAGTATAATATACGTAATCGCTCAGACTAAAACATTAACTAAAACATTAAAAAAAAGAAAATAAATTTCATTCAAATTCATCCAGTAGGTAGCTTAGGAGCTCCTGCTCCTAAACTCTCGTAAGATTAACGTGTACAAATAAATAGATAAATGTAAAATTGCTAACCCCTAAACTAACACCCTTATTAAATGTACTAATAAATAATGACAGTGCCATCTAGTGAAAATATAACAATACAGTAACTTACCCTGTGTTACAGAGCAAGAACTGCTATTTCTAATACAGAGTACTTCTCCTAGATGGCGTCATACGACTTAAACTGATTTCAACGAGTAATGCCATCTCTGAGAATGTGTAAACATTTTTTCTAGACTATGACAAAGGTTCATACTGATGAACTTTACATTGTAAGTATTCTGCTAGATGACGCTAATGTAAGATTTTGAAGTAAGTTTTAAAATGATTTTATAATCCCGCGTATCATTTTGTACCAAATAGGTATGTTATTTTTTGGAAAATGCTATATGTTTGAAATAGCAAAAATAATGTAACCTCACGGAGAATAGGTATGGGTATAATATGGAGACACAAGTTGTACCTATGAATCTGTGAATATCTAATCAGTCGACTTTGATAAGATAATAGGTACGTACCTATAATACTCGTATTTTCTTTGTTGTAGAGATTCCAAATAGTGTTAATCTCTACAACAAACAAAATATTATATTTCTCCACCGAGGCTTAGTAACAGGCAGGCTGTTTGTTGTTTCTCATAACTGCGTTTGTTTGTAGTAGGTAGGTAGGTATACGTTTGACGACCTAGCAGGCTTGTGTCGCTATGAAGATGTAATAAATATTATTGTTTATAATTACGTGTCTATTTTGTATCTTGTGCATGGACATACACATAAATTAACACATCGAGTTACCGAAGTCTATCAAAATAGATTGATGGATAATGGTCTCTATATCTTGGATATTAGGTCTTTAATTGATTGGAGAAGTTTGGCAGAAGTGTATATGTAGACGTATGGTAGCCTGCTGGCTGGTATTCGCTTAATCATCTAGTCACGCAACATTTTTGCGTCTGTGCAAAAAATATTACTTTTATAGAGACATAATAGGTGCCACTTCTAATAACATAAGTGACTCGTAGGATTCATTATAGTTTTGTTAAATTTATTATTTTCCTTCCGTGTCGGTCCATCCTAGTACCTACTTCCCCTACACTTGATTTTTTTTCTGAAGTACACCGCATACCATGAATTCACATCTTGAACTGCTCTTATCTTGTGCTGGTCCGAATAGATGTGAACATGCGAATACCTCACCAACTTTTACATCACAAGCGAATACCTTATATTCACTAACGGCATTGATGTCCTTGTGGCGGAGTTCTGGTCTTGGGAAATTTAAACGGCATCTGTCATTCTGATAGGCATCATCATCATCGTAAACCAATTGCAGTCCACTGCTGGACATAGGCCTCTCCAGCTGTTCGCCACTTAGGGCAAAGTTCTGGAGGATACCCATAATCGCCACCCTGGGCAGGCGGGTTGGCGATCGCAGGACATAGCTTCTCGCTCCGGTCACGCTGCTGCCCGTCATCGGTCTGTGGTATTTAGCTACGTGATGGTTATACTGCTACCAGTCGGCTGCCATCGCCTCGTCTGTTATTCGGTAGGATGCACCACGGCCAGGTGTGGTTGACTTGGAGCAAAAAGATGATAGATCTTTCTTTTAAAAACTTTAATTCCAGGGAAGTTAGGTGCAGCGCAGACGGCACACTTCAAATCGAAGATGTGCGCCGTGTGCCTCTAGTCTGTGAAATATCTGCGACAGATTTTTGCGCGTCGTGTGCGTTACTGACTGCATATAATTGCAAAAAAGTGCGTCACGGATAGTCTGTCGTCTGCGCTGCCCCTAAAAAGTTATTTTCACTTACTTGCTCTTGAATACTCTTAATACTTACATCAAAAGGTTACCACTGAAGTAGGTACATCAAAATCGCAGCCAAAATATTTCAATTCAAACTATCTTGATTTACCGTTTTTCTAAGTAACAATTTAAATTATTTTGAAAACCCCTAATTTTCTACTGGCAACTTTTAATTTATTCGCTAAAGGAACGTCTGATTGCAAATTGTTTTCCGTTTTGGTATTCAGCGATCGTGGGCCAAATTCACTTTTGTTGCGGGCACAGAAAAAAAAACAAAATTCTTTCTGAACTTTTAGGGGTCTTACAAAGGAGTTTTTAAATTTTCCTTTTTGTTTTCAGGCAATGCTTCATGTTCATGCTGAGTTAATGCCGAGTTCATATAATATGCTGTGATCTTAATCGTCACAGGTAGGCATGGCATCAATTTTGTCTAATTATAATTAGAGGATACATAATTATGACCTCATAAAACTTGGATTTACGGCACTCACACGCGATATTTATTATGTATTACATAATTATTCATTTGCAGCTTTACTTTGAGCCGAAATATCAAGCTTTTTGAACCTACACATTACATTGTCATTATACACAATTAATGTTGCGTGTGAGAGAGATTATTTGTCATGGAACGTGGACGTTTAAACTTATGTACCTAACCATAGACTTCGAAATAGATGTATACAACCAGGCCCCTCTTTCCCACTGGGCACTATGGGCACGTGCCCAGGGCCCCGTGATCGAATGGGGCCCCCTAGTTCCTGCCAGATTACCAAATGATAACTGATATTTAGGTCATAGGGGCCCCATGATCCTAATGTGCCCAGGGCCTCAAATAGTTTAAAGATGGCCCTGTATACAACTTGATGTGAACTCTAATACTGCCAGTCGTATAACGTCATACTACCGTCGGCTTAATATGTTTAAAGTGATACAACACCAAAATTGCGAAAGTAATGTTTAAGTTGTAGTATTTGTAGATAAGGTTTAAATTTAGAAAAATATAACTTAGTCATTTATTAAACGTTAGTGTGTTATAGGGCTGGCTCGGTGGCTCAATTGGTGACCTCTGCCTTCTGAGCCAAGGGTCGTGGATCCCCACATATTACAAACATTTATGCATGAACATGTCTGTTTGTATTGGTCTGGGTGTTTTCTATGCATAATATGTATTTAATTCCAAAAAAAAAAGATGTATCTGAGTAAGTTTATCAGGTGTCTAGTACCTATAGTACAAGTTTCGGCTTAGTTTGGGGCTAGATGGCGCTGTGTGGCCCAGCGTGGCATGTCATGGGTTATTTATTATTATTACATCGGTTTTAATATGATTTGACTTTGGAGTTGATAGACATGGAGTAAGGATGTACAGTCATTTATATGGATTCTATCTATAAGTATATTTATATGGACGTTTGTATTATATCCACGTCTCGAGACCATATTAACCCTTTATTTCGCAATGTGTTTGTGGTGATACACTCTAAACTAAAAAATATTTCATGAAATCTAAAAAGAAAATTAACAAAATTATTTCACTATGCTATAAAGTATACTACTCTTATATAGTAGAAAAATTATGAATTTGCTCCGGCGCACCGTCTGTCACTAAATTGCAAAATGGTGCCGCAACCCCGCAGAGCACGCTGACGTTCCGTAAGTTTTATTCTATAAAAATTATAATAGTGATTATTTTGGCAATCAATTACTGTGTATTAATTTCTAGTAAGTGCATTTATTTAAAACACGCACAAATGCGAATTATTTGAGTTTAGTTTTTACGTAATCTGTATGAATATTTGTATGTATTACCCGTAATACATCGCGCAAGACCCAGTAAACTAGTTGTGATTTTGTTTGTATTACGGGTGATACATTGCGCGAATATTAAGAAAATAGCTTGCATGTAATTTTAAGAATTTTTCTATAATTTAACCCTTTTATGGAGTAATACAGGCACTAAAACATTTATTATAAATAACCCAAGACATAAATAAATAACCCAAGACATGCCACGCTGGGCCACACAGCGCCACCTAGCCCCAAACTAAGCCGAAGCTTGTACTATGGGTGCTAGACAACTGATAAACTTACTTAGATACATTTTTTTTTTGTAAATAAATACATATTATACATGGAAAACACCCAGACCAATACAAACAGACAAGTTCATGAACACAAATGTTTGTACTGTGCGGGAATCGAACCCACGACCCTTGGCTCAGAGGGCAGAGGTCACTACCAAATGAGCCACCGAGCCTGTCAATATTATGAAAACCTTTCCATTTTGCGTGTTCAAAATATGTACTATTTAATTGGTGTAAATAAGGTGTTCTAAAAATATGTGCTACCGCAACGGGAAATAGTGTCATATGTATCAATTGGTGGTTTGGTGTAGGTGAAGGAATTCTGTACTCAAGAGCCCTGTTCATCATCATCATTACTTAAGCCAATGGTCGGTGGAGGTCTACAGCTGAATGTACCCCAAGATTTCGAAAAAAAATTGAATTTATTGTTATTGTAGCTTAAATTGTAACTTGTAGTAATTTTGGGGGAGATCTTTGTTCAGATGTTGACTTCCACCAACTGAAGTGATGACTATGATCATAACGGATGCGGGGTCAAAATACCTTCACTATCGTTATCATAATATGTTTAGAACAACTTATATACGCACATGCTATAAGTTTATGCAAGGTTTTGGATTATGCATTTAATTCGTTTGGTTTTGTGCTTTCTTCGTAACCGCCGCAAAAGTAACATCGTTTCCAACTTGCTCCCGCTAATATCGCTATTGTAGTTTAAATTACTTGCACTTAAAATATAAAATTTACATCAGTGTATAGCTGAGCACATAAGCTACGCGAGTGTTCAAACGGATTTTTAATAGCGTGACAGTGTGATAAAATACAAGACAAAATCAGTGCAGTGAGATTGAAATTAAAAATCAGCTGTTCGCAAGGTCAACCGATATCGGTCACCGGCACTGCAACCTGCGCACTCGCTCCTTCTCCGGCCTAGCGCGCATCTCGCCGTCTCCGTCCCGCCCGCACGGACTAAGCGCTGGGAACAGAAGCTACCGCGCTCGCTCCAGCCGACTGCCGAACGCATCCTGCCGTCCTCGTCGCACACACACCCTGCGCGCACGGCTTATCAGCTTTAACAGGTGAATCTGTTAAACTTACCTACTGAGATTAATTATAACTACGCGAGGCGCTTACGCATTCCGTCGGAATATTTAGGCCTACTTCTCCATTATAATGTCCGTACAACGGTCACCACCTGTCTCACAGCTGACGATAAGCCCGTCCCACCACAAATCTGACTCGGCTTTAAACACTACTGAGATAGATGAAGGTTATTTTATTACAAAACGACAAAAACGAACGTTCGATGAAGTTACAGACCGGACACCGATGAGTAATCCCGACATTGAAACTATGTTCTCTGAGATTAGGACGCAGCAGGATGTCAAGTTTGAAGCGTTAAATAATGCCTTACTTACTATTATGACCCAAAACAAGGATATACAAAGCTCTGTCGACTCCATGTCTAGCAAACACGACCAGTTACTTGAGAAAATAAGCGTCCTCGAACAGGAAAATATGGAATATAAAAACCGAATATTGACATTGGAAAACAAAGTTGAATCCCTTGAAAAATACGTTACAAATACAACTTTAGAAATAAGAAACCTCCCGAAACATACAGTTGAGAGTAAGGATGACCTGGTCGATATAGTGAAAAACATAAGTGTTACCTTGGGGACCGGTAAACCGATTGATAGGACGGATATACGAGATATCTACCGCAATAAGTCCGACACCTTAATAGTGGACTTCGCCACGGTTCTGACCAAAGAATCTATACTATCTGGCTACAAGATGTTTAACAAGTCCAAACGTAACCAAAAGGAACCCTTACTACACACGGAACACTTACAACTAAACGGCCCCCGGCGCCCAGTTTATATAGCCGAGTACCTCACGACTAAAATGAGGTATCTTTTTTATATCGCACGGGAATATGTTAAGAGTAGAAAGCTTGCAGCTGCGTGGATCTCGTTTGGTAAACTCCTAGTCAAGAAAGAGGAAGGTTCAATTCCAATACGTATAAACGATGAAAATGAGATCCACAAGCTTATTATGTGACTAGTGTCTATATGTTTTTGTCTCTTAAATTTGTTAATTGTTAATTTCTTTAATATCCATTTAAGATTGCATGACTTACATTTCTTTATAAACAACATATTAAATGTTACTTTATACTTTATGCTGAGTAAATTACCTAAACATATACATAACACAAAACACACTACATACATAAAACTTCCAAAAACACAACATTACGCACCTAACATAAACATATCATACCATTACACTAACACTCACATACAACATTCGTTATCATATTTACCAAGTGGTGGAGTCCCCCGGAGCCAGGCCTATGGAATCTCTCTTCCAATTAATACCTGTCACGTATATAGCGTGACACATTCTTCTCTTATTATCAAAGCTTATATACTTAAATAAATGCAGAATATAGTTTCTATGGGCTTGGACCTGGATTCTCTATCCATCGCTCGGGTATTAAGGTGTTGTGTTGAAGATGTACATAGTGAAATTACACTGAATAACCGCTCACTGAATATAATAACACAAAATATACGTAGTATAAATTGCAATCTAGACGACTTTACTACTTTAATAAAGAGATCTGAAGTTTCATGGGACATAATAGTGTTGACCGAATGCTGGCTCTCTTTAAACAGGGACGTACCTACTCTCGATAACTACATACATGCAACCACATCTAGACATAAAACTCAAAACGAAGGTGTAGTTATATACTCACATAAATCATTAAAAGTTACTTTTGAAGAGCCACAATTGGACGACGCAAACTGCCTCATCTTGAAACTAAATCAAGATACTTGCATAGTAGGAATATATCGCCCACCGGGGAAAAAAAGTGTAGACGGTTTTGTTAACTCGATGGATGCCCTTCTATGTAACCTAACTAACTCTAAAAATATCATTCTTTGTGGTGATATAAATATCGACATTGTTCCAAATAGCCCTGATAAGCGTTCGCATGAATACCTGAATGTTCTGGCCAGTCATTCGCTGCTCCCCGGACATACTGAACCTACGCATGGTCGTACATGTCTCGATCACATGATGATAAAAACCAAGTCTGACGCCAAAGTTTTTGTTATCGACTCATCTGTGACCGATCATGATTGTGTTGCTCTCAGCCTTAGCATGAAAACTATACCAATAAATAAG
This sequence comes from Conogethes punctiferalis, assembly GCA_031163375.1. Classification (NCBI taxonomy): domain Eukaryota; kingdom Metazoa; phylum Arthropoda; class Insecta; order Lepidoptera; family Crambidae; genus Conogethes; species Conogethes punctiferalis. The sequence goes on along the minus strand of CM062085.1, from coordinate 15,942,034 downwards.
AATAAAACGGGCTTGCGCATTGATTTTGACGAACTGGATGTCGTGATGCTGAATGTGGACCTTCTTCCGGTATTGGAATGTGTCGACTCAAATACCGCGGCTAACCTCCTGGTGGAGCTATTGTCCTCAGCGATTAGAAAGTGCTCCAAACCAGTCCTAACATCGAAGCGCAAAACCATTAGCAAGCCTTGGATCACACCGGGGCTTCTAAGATGTATGAGAAACAGAGATAACTTGCATAAAAAATCCAAAAAGGAACCCGATAATGAAGTAATCAGGACTACATATAAGAGGTACAGGAATTTCTGTGCATCAGTGCTTAAGAAAGCCAAGAGATCCTATGAGATCAAAGAGATCGAGGCAGCCCGCAAAAATAAAAGGAAGCTTTGGGAAGTCATCAAAGGGATTACCAGTTCTGACCGCAAGGTTGATCACTGCTCTTCACTCTTATCTCGAAACCCAAATGCAGAGTGTCAATAACGTAAACACTTACTTTGTGGAAACTGGCAGAAAACTGGTACAAAAACATAATACGAGTAACATTGATCAGTCCAGAATAGATGCTTACTTTACTCCACCACCATCTCACTCTTTGGTTATGATGCCTGTCGACGAAGAGGAAATAACACGATTAATTAGAGGTCTAAGGGAAAACTGTGCGGTTGGAGTTGACGGCATCTCGAGCAGGGTGGTCAAGAGATACATGGACTGTTTGGTTGCACCTATCGTTCACATATGCAACTTGGCCATATCGTCTGGAATATTCCCATCCATTTTTAAAAAGGCAATCATAAAACCTGTGCACAAGGGTGGTGAGCGAGATCGTGTCGAAAACTACAGGCCTATCTCTATACTACCGACACTATCTAAAATACTAGAGCGTGCAATGAACGACCGGTTGGTCAGGTTCCTAGAGACAAACAAGCTACTTGCATCCTCCCAGTATGGTTTTCGATCCGGTAAATCGACAAGTGATGCTGTGCGTGATCTTGTCGACTCTATCATTGAAACTCTAGACGGTCAGGGAAGATGTGTCACTGTCTTTCTTGACCTAGCAAAGGCATTTGACACGGTCTCCATCCCGCACCTTTTGACAAAGCTGGAAAACATGGGAGTGAGAGGCTTGCCATTGAGCTTATTCAGAGATTATCTCACAAACAGAACTCAGAGGGTTAAAATAGGTGACTGGGTGAGTAATGAGGTCTCGGTCTCGATTGGTGTGCCTCAGGGTAGTATAATAGGTCCTACGCTATTTTTGGTTTACATAAATGACCTTTGCCAGTTACAGCTTGGTGGAGGTAAGATATTTACATTTGCTGACGATACTGCACTCTTTTTTAACGGTGATACATGGCAACAAGCATTTCATAAAGCACAGATGGGTTTGGATAGAGTGAGCGAATGGCTTAGGTGTAATCTCCTGACCTTAAATGTTACTAAAACCAAATATATGGCTTTCGCACTGAAAACCTCCCTGCTGCCACCCGACACGCTCAAGATAATTGCTCACGTATGCGGACCTGATAAATCAAAGTGTACCTGCCCTACCTTAGAAAGGACCTCTTGCCTGAGGTATCTCGGGGTCATCATGGACCCAACCCTTTCATTCAAACCGCACATCGACTGTCTTGTCCCCAGATTGCGTAAATTAATATATATCTTTAAGTCACTTAGACATGTAGCTGACCGCAGGGTAATTAGAATGGTGTATTATGCTCTATGCCAACCATTAATAGAATACTGCATATCAACTTGGGGTGGCATGGCAAAAACTTCCATTCTGGAAGCGGAAAGGGCTCAGCGTGCTGTCCTTAAGGTTGCTGCTGGACTGCCGTTTCAGTATCCAACAACTGACCTTTACAGAGACTGGAGTGTGCTTACTGTCAGACAGACCTACATTTTACAAACTACCTTAGCTAAGCACTCTCAGTTAACCTATGACCCTGAACTGCTGAAGGATAAGCGTAGGAAAGGTCCAGTATGTGCGACTCAGCGTCTAAATACAGCTTTCTCGCATCACTTTTTCTGCTTTATGGGCGGCTACCTATACAACAAACTTAATACGCTTCTAAATATTTACCCACTCCCTAAGGGTTTCTGCAAGGCTACTGTTACCAATTACCTTAAAGGACTGGACTACCAGTCAACCGAAAAACTACTCAGCACCCTAAAGTAGATATATATTATATATGTGTATGTATATATATGTATGTATATAGATGTATATGTATGTATATATATGATAAAAAATAAATTATTTTATTATCCTATTATATTATATACTGATCTACTGTATAATCTGATAACGCCACCAGAAACCTGCTAAACCTTGGTAATTAACTCATCACACACATGCACACATTTTCATACACACATATCCGCAAACACATACACGCACACATATACACGCACACTCATTTACTCACGTTCTCATGCATAATTTTCATTTTAGTATAGTTCCCTTTGTTCTTTTTACCTTTTGTTTAAATTATTATTATTATTGCTAGTGTATTTTAATTTTTACTTGCACAAATCAGATGATAGAACAAGTAAATCTACATTCAGATGTTGCGGGGAGGAGGCCTGGTGACCTGTAACACAGGTTTTTTTAAAACCCATCACAGGCACCAGTCTCTCGCACCTTCGGACATTAGATGTAAGCCGCTTATATTTATTGTAACTTAGAATAAGAGTCCATTTTGTGAGAGAAATAAATAAATATATTATTATTATTATTATTATTTCTACATGGGAGAGAACCAAGAAAATCCTAGTATTGATTTCACCTAAACGTGCTTCATCTAAGGACCATCAGCTTCGGATGATGAAGTCGTCACTGAAGATGCCGCAGCTCATCGTCGACGTTATACTGAAGACTTTGATTCAGATAGCAGCTCCGAGTCGCATTCTATTTGCTCTTCACTTGTGAGAATGTATATTTTAGACAGTTCAACTTCAGAACAAGATCACGATAATTTATTTTCTCTTCTTACCCAGGAAGAATTTTTCAATGTAAGCCGAATACTAATATTGACATGGAAACTGACCCCTTTACCGCAATGGTATGAAACGAAATGTTCCCACTTCAAAAACAAATTGATCCAATGCCAGTTTTAAACTCGGTTTCATCTGTTCTATCTCATATTAGGTCACCAATTACCCAGATGATACAATCGAAGTATAGCACAAATCAAGAACCTAATATAACCACAAGCTTTTTTCAGAGTATGAAAATAGTCTTGGGCTTGGAGGGAAGTTAGTGATGGTTCTTTGCATGACAATTGAGAAAAGTCCTGCTAATATCTATTTCCATAACTTTTTTACATCCCTGGAGGTTATCCACTACTTGCAGAAAGAGCATGGCAGCCTTGGGACAATCAGATCTAATCGTCTTCTTCTTCTGAAGGGTTGTGAAAAGTTTTTACCTACGGATAAAACATTAGTGAAGAAAGGTAGGGCCTCCCTTGGAACCCATTGCCACCCGACCGAATGATAGGATTCGTTTTGACGGTGTGGATCATCTTCCGATATTCCAAGATAGATAGGATACGAGGTAGGTGTCGATTGTATAAAGGGTCAAACACATGTAATTGCGTTAAATTTGATCTCTGTCTTTGTTTTTACCAAAATAAATTTTAAATTGATTATTTTTGTTTTTTTTTATCAATAATTCATACCCCTTTTGTACCCCAACTGGTGTTTTATCAAACCTTAGCCCAAGAGCAATGTAACAAATATGATACATACTTTTGATATGCTACTTCTTTGTTTATTGGGCAATGTAACATATTTGATACATATCATTTCTAAAAAACTATAACACTTTAATTTTTTTTTGTCTATTTTTATACATCCTTAGTTACTATTTTATCATACTATTTCGCTAAAACACTAAAAAGTAAAAAAAAATAGTCTTGCGCTTTAAAGGGTTAAACAACTGTCATTAACGTATGCCAAGTTATGAATAAATACATGATAATTACTGAGTTCCTGTACTTACGTACGATGAATGCAAATAAACAAGCGCTGATAGCCACATAATCACTAGCGTGTTTAGTAATGATGATGATTTCCGACCGATTTCGACAGTGCGACCCCTTCCATCAATGTCCGTTATGGTTTCCGAATTAAGAATAAGACCAAAGCATTAGTGCTGTAACTAGCCTTTTATTTCTTCTTTTTTTTTCGTTGATTTAGTGCCCAAGTTTGTGTACCTGTTTTTCTTTTTCTATTGTGTCTGTAAAAATTGATATAAATATATTAACTCTGGTGTCATTGCTGTACGGATGGGAGCCTGGTGTTCTAAAATACAGGCAGATTTTTGCCTACATTAGACACCAGTCTGCCACAATTTAAAGTGACCAAAATAGTTATTATAATTTGTAGATTATTATTATTGTAACGAAAAACCTTTTAAATTGTGGTGGAAAATAAACGTTTTTATTATTTTTTTTATTATTTTATGCGCCCGGTGCGAGCTTTCAAAACTGCGCCCGTAAAAATGTGGTCTGGTCATCTCTGCGCCCTGTGCCTGGGCACCGACCTAGTTATGACACTGCATTCCATCTCATCTCGCGGGAGTTGTAGAAGACGAGTAAATGATAAAAATGAGAATAATTGGAGTAACTATTGAGTATCTTGCCAGTTCTTCTCGATAGAAGCTACGTTTCGAATCCAGTGGTAAAGTATTTTTTCACTTTTGTAACATCGCCCCCATTTCTTTCTTCTGAGTGTAGTAAAAATGGATATCTACCTGTCTGGCCGATGATCAGTTTATAGGTACTCGATTAAACAATCATATAATTAGTTGCTTATTGGGACCAGATGAGGTACCTACAGCTAGAATAATCCCACTGGCTAGCATATCGAATAATCGCTCAAATTGAGCCGCTCGACCGGAGAAGGACCTCCACCCTATAGAATACCGCAGCCAAATAACCTCGGGTCGTGTTTCTGTCAGTGAGTGGGATGAGTGCTGTATCGGCTACTGAGGGGTTAAGGTTTGGCAGTTATAGTTAGGTACTTGCCCGTTGTCCGTTGCCCGTTTCCATCAGCCGTGGACAAGCCGTTATGTCTTGCTACTATAAAAAATATATCGGTGAGAACTGTGATTGATTTAGACACTTGATCATTTCCACAGCGACTTGGGCCTCTCTTAGCTTATCATCAGATGACGGGACGCCTTCATGCTATGTCACTATAAAACAATAGCCAGTAACTAGACTAGACCTGTTTTCATATTACGGCTCTTTTGTACTCTCCATTTTTTGCCGTATCACGTTAGTTTAAAGGCGTTATCTGCTTGAGGAGTTTACGTTAAAATGGTAAAACAGAAAATTTCGATATAAACCGTGAGCTAACTTCATCCATCACAGCTCAATGCAGCTGCTTACGATCAAATGCACTTACTGTATGGATGCAGATTGATCGCTTAATTGTCCTAGCTTCTGCATGATGTAAGTGTTTATTGTGTATGTCTGAGCTACTTCGTTTTTGGTTTGAGTACGTAATAGCTGATGTTATACAATTTAAAAAAGTTTAAGTGGACACATTACATGAAGATTTTCTTTTTTCAAGCCCATATGAATAAAGAGATTTTTAATTTGATTTGACATGGTTTTGGCATTTGATCAAATTAATAATTTCATGCTAAGTTTTTTTATTCACTATAGGTTTACGCTTGGCCACAATTCACCTGGTGTTAAGTGATATTGAAGCCTACGATAGAGCACGTTTACCCACAAAATACCGATTCACTCCCGCCTAAAAAAGTCAAAATTATAATTTGGTAAATCTTTATATTTTGTCCTAAAGCATTTTTTTTTCGTGCAGAGACAGAAAAGTGTAGAATGCGAGAAGCATAGGATTGAGCAAATCGGCTATTAGAGAAGGTCAGCAGTGAACTACCGAAGGGATGTAAGGAAGCGACCTATCACCTTTTCGCTCCAAGCCATCCTCACCTGCCCGTGGTGCATCCTGCCCAACAACAAACGAGGCTCTGGCAAACCGACTGGTGGCGGTAAAACCATAACGATAGAAGATGTAGCTAAATACCAGAGGCGATGACGAGCAGCAGCGTCACCGGAGCAAGAAGCTACGACCTGCGATCGCCAACCCGCCTGCCCAGCGTGGCGATTATGGGTATATCCTCCAGAAGATTGCCCTAGGTGGCGAACAGCTGGAGAGGCCTGTGTCCAGCAGTGGACTGCAATAGGCTGATGATGATGATGATGAACTACCGAAATGATGGAAAATAATACAAATCTCCGTCATTATGTCTTCCCGTAGGTGTTGTTTGACAGAGTCGCCTATGGAACTTTTTGTGATCTTCTCAATGGTATGCGACCTAAGGCGGACTTGTTTTGTTCACTGTTATATTGCGCAATAAAGACTGAATAAATAAATAAATATTTATTTATTTGGTAAATTATATTTACACGAATATACTTACAGTTTTATAACTTGTACTAATTAAATTGAAATAGGTATGGCGACACAGGGGGGAGTTTAGTGGGTATACCCTCCCATTTCGGGAGGTGTGAGTCCCACATTCGTGGTCCCACACACCATGTCACCTCCCCCCGGAGGTGGCATGACGGTGCCTAATGCATTCCCCTCTAAAAAAAAAAGGTATTGTGTTGGTAGCAAAATACCACCCAACATTACATTTCTCTATTTCTAAATATTTTTATCTTATCTAACAAAATAGTACATTTTTGTTAAGCGTATCAGTTGCATATTTTATAGATTTCTATTACATGTTTGTAGAGTGTCTTATCTAACGTCTGTCTAGATAATGTAATCTAGCACAAAATACTCGTAGAAGTAGTTGTAGGTAAACATGTTTAATAATAATGACGTATAGCCAAAGAAATTTTAAATAGATTTGTTTTAGATTAATAAGTGTTAAAATGTCACTTGACACAGAAAAGGCAATTATATATTAGCAATTTATTAATTTTCTATGGTTTCAATTTCCATTAAAATATATTTATTAATTATTGGGCTAATTTATTATTTATAATATTAGTAAATTATACGATAAGCAAAGATATTCACTGTTGTCATACCTATACCTACCTAATAACTTGTGTACATATAAAATTTAGTGCTAAAAAGGGGTATCGAAAAATTTTAATATTCTAAGCAAACACGGTTTTCTTCCTTTCACGGAATATCAACGGTAAACTTCCCTTGATACCTTGTACTACGTGAGACCATGGGCTAACTTCGAAGTGTTCCACAGACTCAGGCGCAGGTTCCACTGTGAACTTCGAAAGGATCGCAGCCAGCCCAGCAATGGACTGCATCAAGCCTAAACGCAATCCTGAAAAAAAGATGTTTGTATTAGGAAACATGAAATTTTTAATTGAAAAAATATTAAAATTAAATATAGACCGTGATGTTTATTATTGTGCAATATCAATGCATATGCACTTATAAATGGATAAGATAAGCATCTATTATCAATTCACAAAAAAAACATATAAATGTTTTTGATTATGTGAATATAGAATACAACCAGTGAAAAAGAAATAAAAAAAACATACCGATACAATTTCGTGGTCCATCTCCAAACGGAAAATAAACTGACTTCTGCACTTCAGTAAAAGTATCTGGATGGAATCGTTCGGGACGGAATTCTTCAGGCTTATCCCAATATTTGGGATCATTGTGCAAACCTTGCACAGGAATCATAATAATTGTATCCTCATCAATACTTAAATCAATATCAGTGAATTTATAATCCTTTGTACATCTTCTCATGAGATACCCAAGCGATGGAAATTTCCTTAGAGCCTCTCTGAAAGTCCACTCGAGATAAGTCATTTCTTTTATCGAATCGTAACTTAATGTGTTGTTATGTCGAAGTAAAACATTGTCTATATCTTCTTGAACTTTTTTTTGAACCTCTGGATTGTATGCTAACTGATGCAGAGTGTAACTAGTCGCAGATGAAGAAGTTTCAAAACCAGCACCAAAAAATACAAACACTTGTGCAGCAAACAGCTTGTCATCAAACTCCATAGACACACGAATGGGAGAACCATCTGGGTTCCTTTTCTCTATGGATTCTACTTCCATCGTTCCTGTTTTTTGATATTCCAAAAGCATGTCAATAAAATCGTTTCTGCCAATCGGTTGATAATTCCTCCCAACTTGTATTTGTTTCACTAAATTAAATAAATCGTCCTCCACTCTTCTGAATCCATGCCAATTTTTACATAGCTCTGGGAAAATGTCTTTCATTGTATGCACAACTGCATCACGCAGTGTTGTAGAAAATATTTTAGCTCCAAGTTTGCGAAATGGTGAATTATCATCGTTTAATGAATCTGAATCAATTCCAAAGCCACATGCCCCGATGACATCTGTGGTGTAACAGGCCATAAGGTTACGAGCGTCTATCGAACTATTATTTAGGGCTACAGCTAATGTTCGAGCTTGCAGTTTTTCTGCTCGCTCAACAATCAATGGGAACATAGCTTTCAACTTACCCGTAGTAAAGACAGGTGTTAACCGTTGTCGCACCATACGCCAAAGGTCACCTTCAGCGGTAAACAGATGTTTCCTGAGTGGCTCAAAAACTTTTTTGTGAGCATTTACTCCACGCATGTAAAACGATGAAAAATCATTAATTAGAATCTTTTTAATCAACTCTGGGTCTCTAACTATCAGTTCTGGTATAGTCGACCTAAATCCGCCAACAACTTTATCGCTTGGATACTTCCTGTATATTTCATCGGCGTACTGAGATCTACTTTGCTGCGACAAAAACACTGATTTTTGTGTACCGAAAAATAACACTGGTTTTTCATATTTTATACCTCTTCTTTTCCAATAATCGAAATTTCTTGTATTATAAAAGTAACCTATGATGATGATAACAACAAGAAGTATTAAAAACCACATTTTTAATGTAATGTTCACTATAACCGTATAACGTAAATAAAAATATAAAAAATTACGTAAATAATTCAAGCGTATTACGGTGTTCTCGTAACTTTGGTTTTTTTAAGACTGTAGAAGCAGTATTGAAATATGACCTAATGTGCTCACACAGATTACCAAATCAGTTGTTTATCATACTCAAATATGAAGCCGGTTATATAAAGCAATATTGATGGTTGATTGTTTTGATGTGAGTGTCTATTCAGATGTTATGTGTCCATAAGCGTACACTTACCTTTACTTCATACAAATAAATTTAAGTGTACCTATTAGTAAATCATTCGATGAAATGAAATGAAAACAACTGTCACTAAGGGCTATATTTTCGTGATGCTTTGTTTTAGGTACTTGATTTTGTATGTTAGTAATCAAGATTAAGTAGAAAATTCGGTTCAAAACGTGGACACTAGGCCTTTGAAATTGACAATTTAATATCTTAAATAAAATGTAGGTACCTACTCTATGAAGATTTTGTAATGTAAAGTCTGATGTACAAGTATAATAAGTTGGTCATTGTTAAAGGCCATGACGCTCAAGGTGTTAATACCATTTTTACATAAGAAACCAATTTTGTACAGAGGTATACTATTATTATAAGAGTTATCGACCAAACTTCATATGACCAAAACTATCATATCCCATAGCCCTAGTAATTTTTAATTCATCTATCGCTTGATTAGGTTCAATTTGTCAATTGGCACCTTACCCCTTCTTTTTAATTATCCTCTTCCCAAAGGTTGTCTGGAAGCATACGGCATACAGTAATACCCAAGACATACCACACTGGGCCACAGAGCGCCATCTAGCTCCAAACTAAGCCAAAGCTTGTTTATTTATTTATTTATTAAGGAAACACGCAGCACATAATATTACATTTACATTAAACATAATGAACTACACATTGGCAATTAAAGTTTCCACTGCTAGTTTTCACATTAGACAATGTTGAATAGGCAGCAAACATACAATTCAGCCATGAATGGAGGATGAGGTCCTCTTAACGCTAAATACATTTAAACAATTAACTATCTTTATTTTTATTTTTCAAGAAGCCACGAAAACGCCTTTTCTCCTTGTCAAAAATGTCGATGTGGTCAAAAGAGGTATTATATTTCTTACAGGCTCTGATAATAAAACTATTACTTCTGTAATTAGTTGCACAAAGGGGTGTTACAAAAGTATTCCTGTGACGTGCGCCAGGTCTAGGACACCCGAAACACAATTTACTTAATAAATAAGAAGAGTCGACTAAATTATGTACAATTTTATGCAAAAATATTTGGTCTCTATGCTCTCTTCGATTGGCCAATACTTCAATTCTGGCAATGTTACAATTCTTAAATCTATACTGCAGATGCTTAATGAACTTATGCTGAATAGCTTCTATTGCATTAGTATATTTCAAGTACATAGGGTTCCATACGGTTGAAGCATACTCCAGTTGAGATCTAACGTACGCATTATACAACAATATCAACGTATTGGCATTTTTAAAATCCGTACTTTGTCGAAAGATAAATCCGAGCAATTTATAGGCATTTATAGGTAATAATCTATGGGTTTTAGACAACTGATAAACTTACTTAGATATATTTTTTTTAAATAATACATAATAATATGTACATAAACATAGAAAACATCCAGACCAATACAAACAGACATGTTCATGCACACAAATGTTTGTAATGTGTGGGGATCGAACCCACGACCCTTGGCTCAGAAGGCAAAGGATAATACCAATAGTTTTAAGTAATCTGTTTGGTGTGCAATACAGAATATATATCTATCTATTTTGTGTAAAAAATGATGTGAGGCGAAGCCTTTTTTATTGGACGGTAGGTCCAATGCGTGAACGCAGAGGGTAATTTTACTTTCAAAATAAAAGAAAACAACTACAAAAGTGATTTAAATAATAAAATAGAATTAGTGAAAATGAATAGTAAGGTGATTTCACATTCCTTAAAAAAACAAGTATCAGGTGGTTGTTTAAATATTACAAACTAGCGGCATAGCATAGCAAAAAAACATATTTAAGTAAAAAAAATACGTTTAAGTGTAAAGGTTTACTTAAACGTAATTTTTTTAGTCTTAAAATATGTTTTTTTTCCTTTTGCTTCATTATGAAAACTCTGTTGCGTTCTATTTGTTTATTTACTTTGCTTAAATCGATTAGGCACATTTCCATATTATTTATATTATTTGAAGAATGATAAATAGTAACTACACTGTAATGAAGTACTCCAAGGTGATATTGTAATAATAATATCATTTACATATAGCAATCTAGTTTATTCCAAAAATAACAAATTCATAAATAACGTTAACACAATGACATGTAATTCTTAACTGATCATAATATTAATATTATTATGTTTTTTCAAAACCGTGACAAGTCGCTTGTAAATAATATAAATTAAAATAACTTAAGCTATATTCACACATCGTTTGTATTTATTATAAATGTAAAATGAGTTATCTTTATTATAAATGTAAAATGAGTTGTCTACTAAGCATAAATAAGTTTTTCTTTTTGCAAATTATACAAAACCTTTCTCTCACTCTTTACCCGCCTTCTTTGGTCTCTCCCTATTAATATAATATGGAAACCTATTAACATGGTGTAAAGAACCAATTTACAGGTCGGCATGTTACGGTTACTTGCTCGCTTCTTTTGCGCTTCCCATCAGGTTCAACAAAGCCACTAAGTAGTTCTGTACTGTATTCATTCATTGTGACACTGACAGACTATAACAGTCTCAGTCACACCATGTCCGTATTACGAAAGCCACCGGCGAGATTAAGCATATTGGTGGTATATCCAATAAGTGCATGCACGAGCCTGTAGCCTATAGGACAGGTTTTACAACTACAACAAAAATACATTTCATGTTTAAAATTACGCATTCGTCTTCTTTCTTTCCCGGAACATCAATGGTAAGCTGCCTTTGAGACCTTGAACGACATGAGACCATGGGTTTATTTCCAAGTGTTCGATCGATTCCGGCGCAGGTTCGACTGTGAACTTCGAGAGGATCGCAGCCAGCCCGGCGATGGACTGCATCATGCCCAAACGCAATCCTGAAACAGAGTTTTGTTAATTAAAATTTTAATTACACAGAAATAGTAATGGGATGTAAGGGAGCGTCCTATCATCTTTTCGCTCCAAGCCAACCTTACCTGCCCGTGGTGCATCCTGCCGAATAACAAACAAGGCGCTGGCAACCGACTGGTGGCGGTATAACCATCACAATTGAAGGCGTAGCTAAATACTAAAGACCGGTGACGGGCAGCAGCGTCACCGGAGCAAGAAGCTACGCCCTGCGATCGCCAACCCGCCTGCCCAGCGTGGCGATTATGGGTATATCCTCCAGATGTTTGCTCTAAGTGGCGAACAACTGGAGAGGCCTATGTCCAGCAGTGGACTGTAATAGGCTGATGATGATGATGATGATGAGTAATCGTTGATATTAGTCGCACTTTAGTATAGGACATGCCTTAATTAAATCCTAAAAAATAGAAAAATCTCTATACCAATATGTGGTTAACGGTGTTGGTTTCATAATTATTCATCTGAAATTGTATTATTGTTCTTAACTTAATTCTGATTGTGAAACCGTTTGTTGACCCCAATAAATAGAAAAAAAAAAAAAAATCGTTTTTTAAAATGCTCAAAGGCTGCCTGGTTTTAATCCCTGACAATCTCAGCCTGCGACGCACATTAAATAGGTATCCTTTATTGCATAAAAATATATATTTGGCTAAATTTTTGTGGATATCTTTTTAAGTACATAAAAGGAAGTACAAGAAGCACGACATTCAAATTATCGATATTATTGCTAAATATTGACACATATTTATGCATTTTGATTAGTTTGATTTTTGGAGTCTTTAGATATACCTACTGGTCAGATTACAAAAATTTAAGATACAATTTAAATTTAATTTTTAGTCATCGTTAAAGCTATTTAAAAATATATTGCATACCTATACAGTTTCGTGGTCCATCTCCAAACGGATAATAAATTGACTTTTGGACGTCAGTAAAGGTATCTGGATGGAATCGTTCAGGACGGAATTCTTCTGGCTTGTCCCAGTATTGAGGATCATTGTGCATACTTTGCACAGGAATCATAATAATAGTATTCTCATCAATACTCAAATCTATTTCAGTAAATGTATAATTCTTTGAACATCTCCTCATAAGAAAACCAAGTGACGGGAACTTTCTAAGAGCCTCCTTAAAAGTCCACTCGAGGTATGTCATCTCTTTTATCGAATCGTAACTTAATGTATTGTTATGTCGAAGTAAAACATTATCTATATCTTCTTGGACTTTCTTTTGTACGTCTTGGTTGTATGCTAGTTGATGCAGAGTGTAACTAGTCGCAGATGATGAGGTTTCAAATCCGGCAGCAAAAAATACAAATACTTGTGCAGCAAACAGCTTATCATCTAACTCCATTGACACACGAATTGGAGATCCATCTGGGTTCCGTTTTTCTATGGATTCTATTTCCATTGGACCTTTTTTCTGATATTCCAAAAGCAAGTCGATAAAATCGTTTCTGCCGATCGGTTGGTAATTCCTCTTAACTTGTATCTGTTTAACTAAATCAAAGAAATCATCTTCAATTCTTTTGGAACCATTTAAATTTTTACAAAGATCAGGAAATACATCTTTCAACATGTGAACTACGGCATCACGCACTGTCACTCTAAATATCCTTGCTCCAAGTTGGCGGAAAAAGGAATTGTCATCATTTAACGAATCTGAATCTATACCAAAGCCACATGTTCCAATGACATCTGTAGTGTAACACGCCATTAGATTGCGTGCATCTATGGAACGGTTTTCTAAGGCCGCAGCTAACGTTCGAGATTGCAATTTTTCTGCTCGTTCAACGATCAGCGGGAACATAGCTTTCAACTTGCCCGAAGTAAAAGCCGGTGTCAACCGTTGTCGAACCATACGCCAAAGGTCACCTTCAGCGGTAAACAAATGCTTTCTAAGTGGTTCAAATACCGTCCTGTGTGCGTTGAATCCGCGCATATAAAACGATGTAAAGTCATTTATCAAAATCTTCTTTATCAACTCCGGATCTCTCACTATTAGTTCCGGTATAGTCGATCTAAATCCGCCAACAACTTTCTCATTTGGATATTTCCAATAAATTTCATCGGCATATTGAGATCTGCTCTGTTGTGATAAAAACACTTTTTTGTGCGTGCCGAAAAATAACACAGGCTTTTCATATTTAATGCCTCTTTTTTTCCAATAGTCGAAGTTTCTTGTATTATAAATATATACTAAGACAGCGACCACTACAAACAATATTATTAACCACATTTTTCACTTCACTTATGTCACTTTTGGTTGTTCTATAAGACCAATTAGGTATAGGTACTCGTATTAAACTCTACGTACGTCTTGTTTTTTCGTGAGTTAGCTTTTAATGGGATCGCGGAACTGTTGTTTGTGTTGTAAAATATACAGGTTTTATACTCGTCGTCGACTATGCTCGGGCAAGGTACAAAGTCCAGCTGAGTCTATCGTTGTGTATATTAGGCCGTCTTTACAATGCGACTCTTTAGCAACAGTTTAGTAGATAATGCAAATCCATAAATTGTACTTTAATTCATGTTTAGTTCTTAGAAATGATTATAAATAAAATCTCATTAAACTAATGCAATAAAGAATAATTAATATGAGACACCATAAATTAGTTCAAGAACTCAGTAGTTCTGGTAAAGTAGACCTAAGTCCGCCAACAACTTTATCGTTTGGATACTTCCTGTATATTACATCGGCGTACTGAGATCTACTTTTATCATCATCATCAGCCCGTATCAGTCCACTGCTGGACATAGGCCTCTCCTAATATACTACTAGATCTACTTTGCTTCGACAAAAACACTGATTTTTGTGTACAGAAAAATAACACTGGTTTTTCATATTTTATACCTCTTCTTTTTCAATAATCGACTTGTATTATAAAAGTAACCTATGACGGTGATAACAACTATAGTTCATTCGCGTTAAGAAAATAGTAACTGACAGGTCACTGACAGGCCACTAGCCAATTAAAACGCTAGAAATTATAATTTAAATATAATATATAATATAAATATAATATATAATATAAATTATAATTTCTAGCGTTTTAATTGGCTAGTGGCCTGTCAGTGACCTGTCAGTCACTATTTTCTTAACGCGAATGAACTATAGAAGTATTAAAATCCACATTTTTAATGTAATGTTCACTGTTTGTTACTAAATTTATTTTTTAATAATTTTACGGAATAAATTCAAGCGTAACTGTGTTCTCGTAGGTTTGTTTTAATAAGAATGACCTAATGTGCTCACACAGATCAGTTATTTAACATACCCAAATATTTTATTTATAGCAATTTGTTGAAAGTTGATTGTTTAGATGTTAGTGTCGATTCAGATGTTAGGTATATTAGCTAGAATACCGCAGCCAAATGACCTCCGGGTCCGGTTTCTGCCGGTGAGTAGGGTTGCCGGAGCTCGTGGGGGGTAACTGACAGGTAACTGACCAGTTACTTGCCCGTTGTCACAGCGACTTGGCTTCTCATTTACTTTCTATCAGGCGTAGGGAAGCCATTATATCAACCTATATAAAAAAAATAGCATACACTTACGTTTACCTTATGCAAATATTAGTAGATAAGATAATTATTTATTGTCATAACTGTGTTACAAAATGTTGTAGATATAGCCTAATCTCGGTTGTACCGTACTCTTTTATACAGTTTATTTTTCTTTATATCTTGGCATATTCTTTTTGGCATGTTCTTATATTCAATTTTAATATTTTAATGTCTATTGTGTTTTGACTGCTACTTGTTTACAAACACTCAGAGTAACAACATCTACTCGTATATACTTATAATGAATCTGTAGAGAAATAAATTCTAACCAACTAGCACGCTCTTTCAATCATAACACGTTATCAGCACGAAATGTGCATTGTGGAGAATAATACAGTGAATTTCTTTTGAGTGACTTATAGTAAATATAGTCGAAATGTCACAACAAGAAAGTGGAAGTGTTGGTAAACAGAGTTCGTCGTCGAGTTCATCGATTCCATCGTTTTGCCTACGTAATAAAGATGGGTATCCTACGTGGAAGTTTAAGATGCGTAATTACCTCTTGCATGAAGATCTGTGGGCAACAGTAAGTGGTTATCCTGATGATGACACAACCCCCGCCTCGATCAAGGTACGTAACGACGAAAAAGCCCTAGCGAAAATATGCTTAACAGTAGACGGTGCAGCTATTACTCACGTCAGATGTGCTAAAACTGCAGCTGAAGCATGGAAATCCTTGCAGAAGGCTTTTGAGGATAAAGGAATGGGACGTAGACTAGCTTTAGAGCGAAGGCTTTATAGGCTGAGTCTTACCGATTTTGAGAATATGGAACTGTACATTAATGCAGTTATGTCAACCGCACAGAACTTGGCGGATATTGCCAAGATTATAGAAGATACGTCTATTGCAGCTATCCTTTTAGGAGGACTCACTCCAAAATATGAGCCTCTTATAATGGCGCTTGAAAACTGTAATGTAGATGTGACTACTGAATTAGTGAAGACGAAGCTTCTGAACGAAATGTCAAAGGATGCAGCTAAGCCTTTTGATTCCGTTTTTCATACCAAATCGAAACCTAGATCGAAGAAGAAGGAAATCGTGCTACGAATGTAAAGTGCCCGGACACAAGAGGCCGGATTGTCCGTTACGGAAGAAGGAGAAGGCAAATGTGGTAAATAGCGTAGACACCACATTTACAGCTCGTTAAGTTGTACCGTTCGTTAGATGATGGGACAACGTGCAATTGGGTATATAATTTGACCCGTAAAACTGACATTCACTATGTTATTTGAATTAATATTATGGAGCTCACTGTTAGTAAAACACTGCCACCTCGGGCGCGGGGAGGGGCGCTATGAATACCTATACCTATTAGTAATTCATGAAATAAAATAGGTTTCCCTAAGGGCTATTTCGTGTGTTGCTTTGTTTTAGGTACTTGATTTTGTATGTTAGTTTACGATAATTTGTGTTTTCAAGATTAAGTAGAACTCGTTTCAAAATGAGGCCACTAGGCCTTCATTGACGATATACATAATGTAAAAAAAATTGCTATCTTAAAAGGTACTCTATGAAGATATTGTAATGTAGAAACAGATACACATGTACGAGTATGTTGGTCAACGATAACGGCAATGACGCTCAACGTGTTAATAGGGTTAATTTTTACATAAGAAACCAATTTTGTACACAATTATAACATATATTATAAGATTATCGCTTGTAAATATATAAATTAAAATAACTTAAGCTATTTTCACACAAATTTATCTTTATTACGAGTATATTTAAAATGAGTACTATACATAAATAAGTGCTTCTTTTTGCAAATTATACAAAACAATCTTGCCTTTCTCTCGTTCATGGTATTATTACGACACAATCTTGCAAATTCAAAAGTGAAACTCTTTACTCGCCTTCTTTGATCTCTCCCTACTAAATAAGATCTTTTAACGTTGTGTAACAACCCAATTTACAGGCCCGCATATTACGAATATTACGGCCACTTGCTCGCTTCTTTTGCCCTGACCATCGGGCACAAGGAAGCCACTACATACTACTACTGTATTGTATTTATTCATTCTGACACTACAGACTATATACTCTTACCAGTCTCGTTCACACCACGTCAGTAATATGATAGACACCAACAAGATTAGACGTCAGTCTGTCCATTAAATGCGTGCAAGCGCCTGTGAGCCATTCCCATTTAGTAGCTACAGGCTTTACAACTACTACAAAAATACATCTGATGTTTAAAATTACGCATTCGCCTTCTTTCTTTCACGGAACATCAATGGTAAACTGCCTTTGAGACCTTGAACGATATGAGACCATGGGTTTATTTCTAAGTGTTCGCTTGATTCCGGCGCAGGTTCGACTGTGAACTTCGACAGGATCGCAGCCAGCCCGGCGATGGACTGCATCATGCCCAAACGCAATCCTGAAACAGAGTTTTGTTAATTAAATTTTCAATTACATATAAATAAAACTAGTTCTTTAACTCGCTCAAAGGTTGCCAGGTTTTAATCCCCAACAATATTAGCCTGAAGCGTACTTTAAATGGGTATTCTTTATTGCATAAAAAATATATATATATGGGTAAATTTTTGTAGATAATATTTTTAAGGACATGAAAGGAAAATACTTAAATGGTCTTATGACAAGAAGCAAGCCATTCAAACGAACGATATTATTGGTATTTATTGACCCATATTTGTGTATTTAATTTTGATAGGTTTGATTTTTTGAGTCCTTTGAAAATCCTATTCTAAAAAACTCATTGTCTGAAAATCTAACCTTGACGAAGTTTTAATATACTGGTAAGTTCACAAAATTTTAAGATACAATTTAAATTTAATTTTTGGTCATCGCAAAAGCAATTTAAAAATATATTGCATACCTATACAGTTTCGTGGTCCATCTCCAAACGGATAATAAATTGACTTTTGGACATCAGTGAACGTATTTGGATGGAATCGTTCAGGACGGAATTCTTCTGGCTTGTCCCAGTATTGAGGATCATTGTGCAAACTTTGCACAGGAATTATAATAATAGTATTCTCATCAATACTCAAATCTATTTCAGTAAATGTATGGTTCTTTGAACATCTCCTCATGAGAAAACCGAGTGACGGGAACTTTCTTAGAGCCTCCTTAAAAGTCCATTCGAGATAAGTCATTTCTTTTATCGAATCGTAACTTAATGTGTTGTTATGTCGAAGTAAAACATTATCTATATCTTCTTGGACTTTCTTTTGTACGTCTTGGTTGTATGCTAGTTGATGCAGAGTGTAACTAGTCGCAGATGACGAAGTTTCAAATCCGGCAGCAAAAAATACAAACACTTGTGCAGCAAACAGCTTATCGTCTAGCTCCATTGACACACGAATCGGAGATCCATCTGGGTTCCGTTTTTCTATGGATTCAATTTCCATTGGACCTTTTTTCTGATATTCCAAAAGCAAGTCGATAAAATCATTTCTGCCGATCGGTTGGTAATTCCTCTTAACTTGTATCTGTTTAACTAAATCAAAGAAATCATCTTCAATTCTTGTGGAACCATTTAAATTTTTACAAAGATCAGGAAACACATCTTTCAACATGTGTACTACGGCATCACGCACTGTAATTTTAAATATTCTTGCTCCTAGTTGGCGGAAAAAGGAATTATCATCATTTAACGAGTCTGAATCTATACCAAAGCCACATGTTCCAATGACATCTGTAGTGTAACACGCCATTAGATTGCGTGCATCAATCGAACGGTTTTCTAAGGCCGCAGCTAACGTTCGAGATTGCAATTTTTCTGCTCGTTCAACGATCAATGGGAACATAGCTTTCAACTTGCCCGAAGTAAAAGCCGGTGTCAACCGTTGTCGAACCATACGCCAAAGGTCACCTTCAGCGGTAAACAAATGCTTTCTAAGTGGTTCAAATACCGTCCTGTGTGCGTTGAATCCGCGCATATAAAACGAAGTAAAGTCATTTATTAAAATCTTCTTAATTAACTCCGGATCTCTCACTATTAGTTCCGGTATAGTCGATCTGAATCCGCCAACAACTTTCTCGTTTGGATATTTCCAATAAATTTCATCGGCATATTGAGTTCTGCTCTGTTGTGACAAAAACACTTTTTTGTGCGTGCCGAAAAATAACACAGGCTTTTCATATTTTATGCCTCTTTTTTTCCAATAGTCGAAGTTTCTTGTATTATAAATATATACTAAGACAGCGACCACTACAAACAATATTAACCACATTTTTCACTTCACTTATGTGACTTTTGATTGGTTTATAAAACCATTTAGGTATAGATACTCGTATTTAACTCTACGTACGTCTTGTTTTTTCGTCAGTTAGCTTTTAATGGGATCGCGGAACTGTTGTTTGTGTTGTAAAATATACAGGTTTTATACTCGACGTCGACTGTGCTCGGGCAAGGTACGAAGTCCAGTTGAGTCTATCGTTGTGTATATTAGGCCGTCTTTACAATGCGACTCTTTAGCAACAGTTTGGTAGTTAAGGAAAGTCTATAAATTGTACTTTAATTCATGTTTATTTCTAAGCAATTATTATAAATAAAATCTCATTGAACTTATGCAATGATGAATATGAAACACGATAAATTATCTCAAGAACTCAGTAGTTCTGGTATAGTCAACCTAAATCCGCCAACAACTTTACCGTTGGGATACTTTCCTGTATAATACATCGGCGTACTGACATCTATTGTTTTGGTGGCTTAAAATAAAAAAAAAACACGTAAAAAAGTGATTTGAATAATAGAATAGGAATAGTGAAAATAGTTTGTGAGGTGATTTCACTTTCTTTAAAAAATATCAGCTACTTAATTGTTTAAATATTACAAACTAGTCGCACAACCAACCTTTATACATAGTATTTTTTACTCTTAAATGATATTGTTTTCTTTTTATTCATTATATAAATTCTGTTCCGTCCTATCTGTTTAAGCTTTTCGAGAATTTTATTTTGATTTCATAAATATATTTTTATTTACCTTGTTAAAAACTATTAGACTTGTTTTTATGACTTCTTATTACCGATTCGTCGTGCAATTATTATATCTACTTCTAAATACAGAACATTCAGTGCACATTTCTGGATTATTTATATTATTTGAAGGATGTTAAATAATAACTACATTGTAATAAAGTACTCCAAGGTAATGTAATAATAATAAACTTTACATTTAAATCTAGTTTATTCTCAAAAGAACAAATTCATAAATAACGTAAACACAATGACATATAATTCTTGACTGATCATAATATTAATCTATTATTACAAAACCGTGGTAGGTCGCTTGTAAATATATAAATTAAAATAACTTAAGCTATTTCACACATAGTTATCTTTATTACGAGTATATTTAAAATGAGTACTATATATGTAAATAAGTGCTTCTTCTTATACAAAACAATTTGCCTTTCTCCTTGTCATGGTATTATTACGACACAATCTTGCAAATTCATAAGTGGAACTCTTTACTCGCCTTCTTTAATATCTCCCTACTAAATAAGATCTTTTAACGTTGTGTAACAAACCAATTTACAGGCCCGCATATTACGGCTACTTGCTCGCTTCTTGTGCCCTGACCCGATGGTCAGGGCAATATAATGTAATGTCTTCCTTGTGGCCGATGCCACAAGGAAGACACTACATACTACAACTTTATTGTATTTATTCATTCTGACACTGACAGAATATATACTCCTACCAGTCTCATTCACACCACGTCAGTAATATGATAGACACCAACAAGATTAGACGTCAGTCTGTCCATTAAATTCGTGCAAGCGCCTGTGAGCCATTCCCACTTAGTACAGGCTTTACAACTACTACAAAAATACATCTGATGTTTAAAATTACGCATTCGCCTTCTTTCTTTCACGGAACATCAATGGTAAACTGCCTTTGAGACCTTGAACGATATGAGACCATGGGTTTATTTCTAAGTGTTCGCTTGATTCCGGCGCAGGTTCGACTGTGAACTTCGACAGGATCGCAGCCAGCCCGGCGATGGACTGCATCATGCCCAAACGCAATCCTGAAACAGAGTTTTGTTTATTAAATTCAAATTTTAATTACAGATAAATGATAATTGCTTTTAGGCTAACTCGCTCAAAGGCTGCCTGGTTTTAACCCCCGACAATCTCAGCCTACGGCGTACTTTAATTCTTTATTGCATAAATAAATAAAATATATATATGGGTAAATTTTTGTAAATAATATTTTTAAGGACATGAAAGGAAAATACTTAAATGGTCTTATGACAAGAAGCAAGCCATTCAAACGAACGATATTATTGGTATTTATTGACCCATGTTTGTGTATTTAATTTTGATAAGTTTGATTTACTTTGAAAATCCTATTCTAAAAAACTCATTGTCTGAAAATCTAACCTTGACGAAGTTTGAATATACTGGTAAGTTCACAAAATTTGAAGATACAATTTAAATTTAATTTTTGGTCATCGCAAAAGCAATTTAAAAATATATTGCATACCTATACAGTTTCGTGGTCCATCTCCAAACGGATAATAAATTGACTTTTGGACATCAGTGAACGTATTTGGATGGAATCGTTCAGGACGGAATTCTTCTGGGTTGTCCCAGTATTGAGGATCATTGTGCAAACTTTGCACAGGAATCATAATAATAGTATTCTCATCAATACTCAAATCTATTTCAGTAAATGTATGGTTCTTTGAACATCTCCTCATAAGAAAACCGAGTGACGGGAACTTTCTTAGAGCCTCCTTAAAAGTCCATTCGAGATAAGTCATTTCTTTTATCGAATCGTAACTTAATTTGTTGTTATGTCGAAGTAAAACATTATCTATATCTTCTTGGACTTTTTTTTGTACGTCTTGGTTGTATGCTAGTTGATGGAGAGTGTAACTAGTCGCAGATGACGAAGTTTCAAATCCGGCAGCAAAAAATACAAACACTTGTGCAGCAAACAGCTTATCATCTAGCTCCATTGACACACGAATTGGAGATCCATCTGGGTTCCGTTTTTCTATAGATTCAATTTCCATTGGACCTTTTTTCTGATATTCCAAAAGCAAGTCGATAAAATCATTTCTGCCGATCGGTTGGTAATTCCTCTTAACTTGTATCTGTTTAACTAAATCAAAGAAATCATCTTCAATTCTTGTGGAACCATTTAAATTTTTACAAAGATCAGGAAACACATCTTTCAACATGTGTACTACGGCATCACGCACTGTAATTTTAAAAATTCTTGCTCCTAGTTGGCGGAAAAAGGAATTGTCATCATTTAACGAATCTGAATCTATACCAAAGCCACATGTTCCAATGACATCTGTAGTGTAACACGCCATTAGATTGCGTGCATCAATCGAACGGTTTTCTAAGGCCGCAGCTAACGTTCGAGATTGCAATTTTTCTGCTCGTTCCACGATCAATGGAAACATAGCTTTCAACTTGCCTGAAGTAAAAGCCGGTGTCAACCGTTGTCGAACCATACGCCAAAGGTCACCTTCAGCGATAAACAAATGTTTTCTGAGCGGTTCAAATACCGTCCTGTGAGCGTTGATTCCGCGCATGTAAAACGATGTAAAGTCATTTATTAAAATCTTCTTTATCAACTCCGGATCTCTCACTATTAGTTCCGGTATAGTCGATCTGAATCCGCCAACAACTTTCTCGTTTGGATATTTCCAATAAATTTCATCGGCATATTGAGATCTGCTCTGTTGTGATAAAAACACTTTTTTGTGCGTGCCGAAAAATAACACAGGCTTTTCATATTTTATGCCTCTTTTTTTCCAATAGTCGAAGTTTCTTGTATAATAGAAATACACTAAGGCAGCGACTATAACAAAAAGTATTATAAACCACATTTTTCACTTTACTAGTGTCACTTTTGGTTGTTTTATAAGATTTAGATTTGGTATACTCGTACTAAATATACATTAAACAACGTCCACGTCTTGTTTTTTGGTGAGTAAGCCTTTAATGGGATCGCGATACTGTTGTTTGTGTTGTAGAATATATAGGTTTTATACTCGACTGTGCTCGGGCAAGGTGCAAAGTCCAGCTGAGTCTATCGTTGTGTATATTAGGCCGTCTTTACAATGAAGCAATTTGGCAACAATTCAGGTCTTAATTGGAATCCATAAATGTTACTTTAGATCTAAGTAATTATCATAAGTATTATTTCATTAAACTTATGCAATAAAGAATATGAAACACGATAAATTAGCTCAAAACTCATTGAGATAATGATAAATATTATTTATTTAAGATACTTAAAATCAATCATATTTTTAATGAGCCTAGATTGTGTATTGATCTGCGTTTAAGTTCTTGTATGTTGTTTGATGTTAAAATAACTAATAATTTATTTTAATGTTTTCTATGAGTTATGTTCTTCGAAAGCGATCATATTCATTATAATCAGTAGCGGCGACGATTGCTTGAGCAAAACAAGCTAGCTTGTACAGTGGTAAATGCTGTGAAAAAATGTGACGTTAATCAAACTAGATCAACCTTGACTTTAAATTATTTCATTTAACCCTTAAAAACTCCCTCCTTAAAAGAGTGGACCTTTAGGAATACAGCAGGGCTATTTTTATATTATATTCATAATAATGCATATTTCGACATAAGTTAAAAATAGTAATATAATAATTACAGGCTCGGTGGCTCATTTGGTAGTGACCTCTGCCCTCTGAGCCAAGGGTCGTGGGTTCGATTCCCGCACAGTACAAACAGTTGTGTTCATGAACATGTCTGTTTGTATTGGTCTGGGTGTTTTCTATGTATAATATGTATTTATTTACAAAAAAAAATGTATCTAAGTAAGTTCATCAGTTGTCTAGTACCCATAGTACAAGCTTCGGCTTAGTTTGGGGCTAGGTGGCGCTGTGTGGCCCAGCGTGGCATGTCTTGGGTTATTTATTTATTATTTATTTATTTATTAATTTTATTTATTACAAACATCATTTTACACAGTGTTTACAAATTTGCTGGTCCTTACACTAGGCTTAGCCTGTCTTGTGAGGAACAGTACAATAAATGAATTTACACAGGTTCACACTATTATGGCACATATATATACGATGTATATTGCAAAGAACAGCATGTCATTACAAATTATGAAATGACTCAAAAAAAGAAAATGAAGAAAGCAAGTTAAAATATGTTATATTATAATGATAACAAATAGGGCAGAAACACAATCTGAATTTAAAACTAAATACATAATAATGTACTAATAACTAAAATGGGCGTTATTTTATATGGGTAGTATTAGTGCATGTCGAGATCGAACGACGCTCAATAAAATTTTCATCCATTTTAATCTGCATCTGCGGAATTAAAATGATCTTCCATACTTTATAAAACTCACAGTATGTAGAAGACCTTACCGCTCCGACGCGATGTTGGCGGTAGTGGGGAGTCGAGCGGTAGGGGTACTATGTTACATAGTGTAATAATAGATCACTTATCTATGTGTGCGTTCTTCTTAATACATTGATATAATTATCAACCTTTGTACCGATATTATAGATATATAAGCCGTACGATAGATAAGCAACTTTTGGATTTATCCAAAGTACAAAAAATATATTTTCTCAATGTTGTTCCGTTGGGTACAAAGTCCAATTATGTTCAGTTGGACTTTGTACCCCCGGCTTTTTCTTAGACCGATGATACATTAAACTAACCTACACCTACACCTTAACCTTAAATTCTTAAGGCTGATTTTTCAATCACTGTATTCTTACAGTGATTTGACAGATACAGACAGATGACAGAGACAGTTTGACAGATAGCAAAAAGGTAGTATTATCTATAACTTTCACTCATGGAAGTATTGAGTACTATTACTTCCATGCTTTCACTAGCTAATCCGAACAATAAAATAACGTACCTACCCAGTAGTTTATTTATTAATACTTAATACAACCAGTCGACTGTAATAATTAAAAAATTTCAAATGCCTCAAATAATTATATTATGTATAAATTAAGACATAGCAAACGAGCCTTGTAAACGCGTCTTTCCAGTTTTAGGCGATTTTTGTTGGTCCTTTAATGGCGGTCATCCGTCCCTTTCATTTGCAAATAATTTTGCGAGCGATAGGGCGCTATATGAACTTGCTTCGGTGAACAGACTATAGTATTGAATAAATCATGTAAAGTCATAATAATTTAATATTTAATACTAGTGGCTTCACACGAATGCAATGCTTCAATTAATCAATCATCGTTTTCCCAACATTTCCCTTCACTGCTCTGCTCTTATTGACACACAGACAGACAAAAATTTTACTGATTGCATTTTTGGCATCAGTATCGATCACTATCACCCCCTGATAGTTATTCCTCCGCGTACATTAGACGATTATTTTGTATTAAGATAAAGAACATTACGAGTGTATTGTCGACTCATTTTGTTTAATGTAACTATGTAATTTAAAGATAAGGAACGTTCATTGATCTTTACAAATATTTTAGAATTATCAGCCTATCGCAGTCTACTGCTGGACATAGGCCTCTCCAGCTGTTCGCCACTTTGTGTAAACATCTGAAGGCCACCCTCGGCAGACGGGTTGACGACCGCAGGTCGTAGCTTTTCGCTCCGGTGACGCTGCTGCCAGTCATCTGTTTGTGGTATTTAGTTACGCCTTCCATCATGATGGTTATACCCACGGAGTATTTGCTTCGTGGTTATACCGCCATGAGTCGGCTGCCAGAGCCTCATTTGTTATTCGGCAAGATGCACCACGAGCAGGTGGGCTGGCTTGAAGCGAAAAGATGATAGGTCGTTCCCTTACATCTTAGTTTACCTATCATTTCTTATGGCTTTCTTCTGCTCGAGTCCTCGTTGTACGTTAAAAATCACTATTAATTATGCGTTATCTTGTGTGATAGTAATTTATTGTTAACATTTAGTTCCGCAATCTACCGGTAGATCACTATGTCCACTTACATCACGACATTGCGTTTACCTAGATCCTTAAATAAGAAATTAACATTTGTTAATTTGACTATGCGTAAACACAATAGAAATTTAACACGCTAGGTTTTTTCCGAATTTAGCAATAGGTTATTGGGTTATCATCATCATCATCATCTTTACCAGCCTATTGCAGTCCGCTGCGGGACATAGGCCTCTCCAGTTGCTCGCCACTCAGGGCAAACATCTGGAGGATATGCCCATAATCGCCACGCTGGGCAGGCGGGTTGGCGATCGCAGGACGTAGCTTTCGCGCTCCGGTGACGCTGCTGCCCGTCATCGGCCTGTGGCATTTTGCTACGCCTTCAATTGTGATGGTTATACCGCCGCCAGTCGGTTGCCAGCGCCTCGTTCGTTATTCGGCAGGATGCACCACGGGCAGGTGAGGTTGGCTTGGAGCGAAAAGATGATAGGCCGCTCCCTTACATCCCATATTGGGTTATAGATGAACATAAATCGGTGAGAGTGCGGTGCGGCCCCACAGACCATGACTCACCTTCTGGACTGCTCAGCTTGACCGGACAGGTGCTCACGAGCTCACCTTATGATAATAACTCGCTTATGATAATGCTGTCCGTGTAGCAGAGTTTTGGCCTCGGATAATCTGACCAGTAGTTATTGCCATCGATAACGACAAGAAGAAGAATAGGTTATTAGTATTAAACCAAAGTAGAACTTGAGAGAGAGAGCACTACTGACTTCAACGGAAACCATTGTTTATATTCTGTCAACTCTAAAAATCAAAGAAGTGTCACCAGCAAGCAGTACTGTGTCACATAGACCTTCAACAAAATACATACCAAGGTCGTTTATATGTTTTAAAATAGTAAGGGTCCTATATTGAGCCTTGGGGCACTAGGTACTACGTAAAATTGCGTCTGAAAACTCAATTTACAACAATCTTTTGTATTTTATTCAGTAGGTAACATTGCAAGAAATTCAATGCAATATAGTTTTGAAGAAAAATGAAAAATCAAACATAGTCAAAAACCCTATTGACATAAAACGTATATTGACTGTAGACAGATGTATTATAGGTCGTGGCAACCGATAACTAACTGATTGATTTGGTTATTGGTCCGTTGCCGCATTGTAACTATTTCAGCTTATCTTACTTCTATGTTATTATCTCAGTTCACTATTTAATTGTTTAATCTTTTCTTTATTGCACAATAAAATAGTGTAGGTACCTAAAAAAGTAAAGATAACTAAGTGATTAATTTGGTTATTGGTCCGTTGCCGCACCGTAACTATTTCAGTTTATCTAACGCCTATTATCTAAGCCAGTATTTATTTAGGGTACCTAAAAAAGTAGACTATGTCACGTAGGCATTTTCCACTGTGTTAGGGGTGGCGCAGACGACAGACTATCCGTGACGCACTTTTTAGTCTAACCTATGCAATTATATGCAGTGAAGCACACGACGCGCAAAAATCTGTCGTGGATATTTCACAGACGACGCACATCTTCGATCATTTTGTCGGCAGAGCTGTATGGACCTAGACGCTCTTTTTAAATGACTCAGACGCATACTCTATCGCACAAAAAGTCTGTCGTCTGTGCAGCCCCTTATGCTGTAACACTAAAATAAAATAAGAAACGAATAAGAAACATAGTAAAATATTGGGGAATTATTTTAATTTTGTCACAGACAAAAAAAAATGTCATCGAGTAAAAATGTAATATTTTAGTAAAAAAAGCACTTTGCACGGAAAATTTTGTAAGAGTATTATTTGGAGATCCCAACAACATAATAATATCGACAATAAACACATAGCATAAAATTATTAAAAATAACAAACAAAGGAAAAACAGTAATCTAGAAGGTCGGCACGGCGTTGCTGCGACATCATTATAATATTATTATAAACCAAAGTCGCTTTTGGTATTTGTCTGTATTGCTTAGAATAATTAAAGCTAAGCAAAGTAAAACTAAAAAAAACGCATTGATATGCGGTTTTTTGGGAACATATCTGTGCTGAAAAATAATTTACTAAAGCGAAGTTTTCTCCCTTTTACGAAACATCAAAGGTAGGCTTCCTTTGATTCCTTGAACGATATGTGACCGTGGGTTTATTTCAAAGTGTTCGAGAGACTCCGGCGCAGGTTCGACTGTGAACTTTGATAAAATCGCAGCCAGCCCTGCGATGGACTGCATCATGCCCAAACGCAAACCTGAAAATATAATTTATAGACTTTACAATGATGATATATGTATAATTCGTAATAGTGGATTTCAAACGATTTATTGATTAAAGAGGGTGGTGCAAAAAGAAGCCTCCGGGTTCGTTTCTCGTTCTAAGAAATATAGGAAATCAACTTTTTTAAACTGCCCAGGGTCTTGGTGTTCTGGACGATCTAGTACTCATTAGTATCATTAGTTTAAGGGCAAACCGTTGCAAGCTAAGAAAAGAGCCTATAGTATACAGCCAGTTTGTTGGTGTAAATTACCAGGCGCAATTTCATGTCCTTTATTCGATTTGAGGTCCAATTCAGGTCGAAAAAAGGGGTGAAGAAACACTTCTGTAACACACCTACATGAACGCGGGCGAAGCCGCGGGCACAGCTAGTTACGTATAATTTAAGGGGGTTTTTTATATTATTTTATAAATGAGCAGGCACAGTTATCTGCAATTAAATTTTTCTTACCTATACAGTTTCGTGGGCCGTCCCCAAATGGATAATAAACTGATTTTTGAACTTCAGTAAAAGTATCTGGATGGAATCGTTCAGGACGGAATTTTTCAGGCTCATCCCAATTCAAGTCAAGTCAAGTCAAAATAATCTTTATTTGTATAGGTTTTTATGAAAAACACTTACAAATCGTCGAAGCTACCACCGGTTCGGAAAGCAGCATTCTACCGAGAAGATACCGGCAAGAAACTCGTGTAGTTGCTCTTTTCAAAATGGTGTTTACAATATTATTATCACATTTATACTTTTAACTACGACCACGTCATACAGTCTGGGGCCTTATAAAATTAATTATAAATTAGATTAAAAATAAAAAATTAACCTTAACATACTCTATATAGGGCAATCAGGAGTAGACCAGTCTCCAAGGCAGCACCTGTTCACAAGTATGACGTGTGTACCAGCCATCGCTTCATTCAACCATATTTGAGGGAGTGTAACGACCCGCCACACAGCGCCACCACCCCAGAAACATTTTAGTGAGCATGACTAGTCCAGTTACCCCAATATAAAATATTTGGCAAAATCATAAAACCAATAAATGAATTAATTACTGAAGGACGTAGCTTACATAGAATATAAGTTACATATGACTCTATATAAACAACCAATGAAATGGTTATAATTTTATGATAAAGTGCAGGCGAGCAGCATCCGCTTACTTGGCAGTTGACCATACAGTCTTATCACTTAAATAGTCTTCAATTCTGTAATAACCTTTCTTTATTAGACATCCTTTAATATATAATTTAAACTTCTGTATGGGTAGATCAATTATACATTGAGGCAATTTATTGAACATTTTTATGCTAAGCCCTATAAATGACTTTCCACATTTATTCAACCTCAGATTAGGAATAGCTAGCTTGTGCCTGTTTCTGGTATTGAATTTATGACTATCTGAATTTTTAGGAAGCTTGTGCTTGTTCTTATAAACATGGATTAAACAGTCCATGATATATTGGGAATATTGCAATATTGAGGGTCATTATGCAAACCTTGTAAAGGGATCATTATATAGGTGTCTTCATCAATATTTAATCCTATGTCAGTAAATGTATAATTTTTTGAACATCTCCTCATAAGATAACCAAGTGACGGAAACTTTCTTAGAGCTTCATTGAATGTCCATTCAAGATAGGTCATTTCTTTAATCGAATCGTAACTTAATATGTTGTCATGTCGAAGTAAAACTCTATCTATATCTTCTTGAACTTTTTTTTGGATATCTGAATTGTATGCTAGCTGGTGTAAAGTATAACTAGTCGCAGATGAAGAAGTTTCAAATCCTGCAGCAAAAAAGACAAGCACTTGTGCAGCAAAGAGTTTGTCATCCAGCTCCGTAGACACAATAATTGGGGATCCGTTTGGGTTTTGTTTCTCTATAGATTCTACTTCCATTGGACCTTTTTTCTGATACTCCAAAAGCAAATCGATAAAGTCATTTCTACCAATTGGTTGATAATTTCTTCCAACCTGAATATGTTTCACTAAATCGAATACATCATCCTCCATTCTAGTTGACCCGTTCAAATTTTTACAAAGCTCCGGAAAAAGATCTTTTAGCACATGTACAACTGCATCACGGAGCGTTAAAGAAAACATTTTAGCTCCAAGTTTTCGAAATGGAGAATTGTCATCATTTAATGAATCAGAGTCAATCCCAAAGCCACATGTTCCTATGACATCTGTAGTGTAACATGCCATAAGGTTACGTGCATCTAATGGACGATTATCTAACGCTGCAGCAAACGCTTGAGATTGTAAATTTTCTGTTCGTTCGGCAATCAATGGAAACATAGCTTTCAGCTTACTGGAAGTAAAAGCCGGTGTTAATCGGTTTCGTAACATACGCCACAAATCACCTTCAACAGAAAACAAATGCTTCCTAAGAGGCTCGAAAACTTGTTTGTGAGCATTCATTCCACGCATATAAAATGATGTAAAGTCATTTACTAAAATCTTCTTTATCAACACTGGGTCTCTCACTATTAGCACCGGTATAGTCGATTTAAATGCGCCAACAACTTTCTCGTTTGGATACTTCCAGTAAATTTCATCCAGGTACTGTGATCTGCTCTGTTGTGAGAGAAACACTTTTTTCTGAGTGCCAAAGAACATCACTGGTTTTTCATATTTTATTCCTCTTTTTTTCCAATAGTCAAAATTTTTTGTGTTTAGTAAGTAACCGAATATGCCGATAAGAATTAGAAATATTATCAACAACATTATTTTTAGAAATTAAGACTTAAATTAAATTTAGACATAGAACTGAAAGCAGTTCGTTACAATTAAAATTAGAATGTTTTACTAAACAAAATATAAGCAAAAATATTATTATATTTGAAGCGTCAAGCTGTGTTGTCGCGAGTAAGTTTTGATAACACTAAAAAACTATTATCTTGTTTTTTACACATATCACTTTTAGTTCACATAACAAATCGACTCATAATCTCTACAAGTTTGGCTATGATATGAGTATATCTATGAAAATACTAGGATAATGTACTCACACAATGTTACTTTCACAAAAACTGGAGATCCTCAATGTATCACTAAAACTTGATTCAGTCCAGTCCGATGTGCTTTTCTTATTATTTTGAGACCTTATTAATAAATAGGGTAGGGTAGATAGACAATTAATATTTGTCTCCTAATAGAGTTTTTGTTGTAAAAATAATGATTATTAAAAATACTCCTCTTCACAAAAATTAACATGCTCTTTTGGAATAGTGGAAAATAAAAAAATCGTAATAGAAATGATTGGTTCCGTACCCACGTAAGTGATGTTCCCTTCGACTTGCGAAAGGCTGTCCCGAGCAGCCTACGCTTCACTTTGGAGCTCGTTAAGGGTTTTCGGTGAGTTGGAAGAAGATTTAATTCATTTTTTCAGGATGTCCCACATATTATTATACTCAATGAGATTTCAATAGGGACTTCGAGCAGAACATTGCAATTTTGTTATGCGAACCAACTTCTCGAAGGTACCTGTCTACGAACTATCTACGTGTGGGTAAGCATTGTCGTATATTAAAAGGAACTCGTCCCATCCAATGAATCCCTTACAGGGTACAACATGTTTCTAAGGGATTACTCCGATGTGATCGAATTATTTTAAATTGATTGCAAACGACAACCAACTCTGTGCGACAATAGGAACTTATTCCACCGCACGCCATTATAATGCTCCTATGAAAACTGATGGTTTCTGTTGTTGCAATGGTCAGAAACCACTCTTCTTTTCTTTCCCATCCACGTTCTCAATATTTGGTGTGCGTAAAGTGATTCTGGGATGTAAGGGAGCGACCTATCACCTTTTCGCTCCAAACCATCCTCGCCTGCCCGTGGTGCATCCTGCCAAACAACCAACGAGGCTCTGGCAAACCAGCTGGTGGCGGTAAAACCATCACGATACAAGGCGTAGCTAAGTACCACAAGCCGATGACGGTAGCAGCGTCACCGGAGCAAGAAGCTACGCCATGTGGTCGCCAACCCGCCTGCGCAGCGTGGTGATTATGGGTATATCCTCCAGAAGTTTGCCCTAGCTAGCAAACAACTGGAGAGGCCTACGTCCAGCTGTGGACTGTAAAAGGCTGATGATGATAATAATGATGAAAGCGATTATGC
The DNA here is from genome assembly GCA_031163375.1 of Conogethes punctiferalis. NCBI lineage: Eukaryota > Metazoa > Arthropoda > Insecta > Lepidoptera > Crambidae > Conogethes > Conogethes punctiferalis. The sequence continues at coordinate 15,909,132 of CM062085.1, read as the reverse complement.
ATTGCTCGTCATTAAATAAAACTCTAGCCCATTGTTCTAAAGTTCAATCGGCGTTTTCGCATGCAGACCAAAATCGAGTTATTCGGTGCTGTCGAGCAGTTCAGGTCTTCGTGCTGGCCTACATGTTAAATTTACCTTTTGTATGTGTCTTCTGATCATATGCTCGCTGATATTCACACCTCTTGGCATTTGTAGCCGCTGGCGAATTTTAAAGGCAGTAAGGTTGCATTTCTTATAATTTCTAAGTGATGAACCGATCTTTTCGTGCTGATGTGCACCGCAAATCTCTACTATCTGACCTATGTGAGTGAGACCTGTCCCCTTTTAGCACTTTAGCGTTGAAATCCCCCATCGTGATATTGTACTGGGCCTTGGTAGTGAAGTAGAGGGCCTTCAATTATGTAACGGTGTCCTCCCCCTCTCTTTGGACTTCGCATAGCCCTAGTATGTGCCACCTAATTTTCCCAAGTTCCACCTCCAACTGCGCCAGGTATCATATAAGCCACGGCTTATGTGAAACAGGTCGTAGGGCGTAGCTTCTCGCTCATGTTGCTGCCCGTCATCGGTCTGTGGTACTTACCTACGCCTTCATCTGTGGTGATTATACCGCCATCAATCGGTTGCCAGCGCCTCGTTCGCTATTCGGCAGGACGCACCACGGGAAGGTGAGGTTGGTTTGGAGCGAAAAGATGATAGGTCGCTCCCTTACATCCATCCCTTACATTTAATCTTTATGGTACAATAAAATAGGGTGCCTACAAAAAGAAGAGATACGAGTATGTCACGTAGGTATTTTCCGCTGTTTTATGCTGTAACACTAAAATTAAACAAAAAAAATAAGTAGTAGCAACCATAGCAAAATATCTTAACTAATATTATAAATTGAAGAATATTTTAATTTTGTCACCACCAAAAAAATTTCATCGAGTAAAAATGTAATAGATACTATAGTCAAAAGACACTTTGCACGGAAGAATTTGTAAGAGTATTATTTGGAGGTCCCAACAACATAATAATATCGACAAACACAAGTAGTACAAAATTATTAAAAACTAGCTGTGCCGGCGGCGTCGCACGCGTGGATATCGGGTTTCAAAAATAACGGACTTCCATAAATTGGTACCTACATTTTAATTTAGACTTCTAGCAATACATTGGTGAAAACCGCATTTAATTCCATGCAGTAGTTTTCAAGTGATACGCGATCAAATATACAGATAATATTTATCTTTCTTATTATAATTTCTTTTTATAATTTCTAGCGTTTTAATTGGCTAGGGGGTGTGGCTTAGCCGGCAGTCGGTGATGAGTCACTATTTTCTTAACGCGAATGAACTATAGGTATAAAACAAAGTCGCTTTTGGTGTCTGTCTGTATTGCTTAGATATTTAAAACTGAGCAACGAAACGGTCTGTCCATAAAAAATAGCATCTAAAGGCGGTTTTTATTTATTGGGAAAATTATCATAGCTGTTTATGATAAAAAAACTTGACTAAGGCGACGTTTTCTCCCTTTTCCGGAACATCAAAGGTAGGCTTCCTTTGATTCCTTGAACGATATGTGACCGTGGGTTTATTTCGAAGTGTTCGATAGACTCCGGCGCAGGTTCGACTGTGAACTTTGATAAAATCGCAGCCAGTCCTGCGATGGACTGCATCATGCCCAAACGCAAACCTGAAAAGATAATTATGTATCAAAATTTACTTACAATGATAATAATAATATCGTAATATGGATTCCAAACTGCAATGCTTAAGATTATTCGCCAATAGTGCGGCAAAAAGAAGATGTCGGGTTTGTTTCCCGTTCTAGAAAATATTATATGAAATTTACTTTTCTAAACTGGCTAAGGTCTGGTTGTTCTGGAGGATCTGGTACTCATTACTATCATTAGTTCATTAGTGACAGGCTCGGTGGCTCATTTGGTAGTGACCTCTGCCCTCTGAGCCAAGGGTCGTGGGTTCGATTCCCGCACAGTACAAACATTTGTGTTCATGAACATGTCTGTTTATATTGGTCTGGGTGTTTTCTATGTATAATATGTATTTATTTACAAAAAAAAATGTATTTAAGTAAGTTTATCAGTCGTCTAGTACCCATAGTACAAGCTTCGGCTTAGTTTGGGGCTAGGTGGCGTTGTGTGGCCCAGCGTGGCATGTCTTGGGTTATTTATTTATTTATTTATTTATTAGTATAAGAAAAAACAATTGTAAAGAGCCTATACATACAGCCACATAGTTGGTGTTAATTGCCTATCGCTATACTTATACTCATGCTATACATATTTCGGAGTTGCCCCTTTGGTAATATTTACTATATTTTATTGTTAATCTATTGGTGCACATAATATATTTCATTCCTGTCGATTCTGGGTTTTTTGTTCATACATTTTTGGCCATCTCCTTTTTTCTTTAATTATTATAGGTCGAATTTGTTTTACAATATATACCTACATGTATTAGTTGACATCTTAAAGTACATTTTTTACTGTAAAATTTTACAGTAAAAAAAATATTACTTATAATAAAAGCGGGATTTGTTTATATTATTTTATATCTGAGCAGGTACAGTAAAAACAAAAAATAATGATAATTTTGCTTACCTATACAGTTTCGTGGGCCATCCCCGAACGGATAATAAACTGACTTTTGGATTTCAGTAAAAGTATCTGGATGGAAGCGTTCAGGACGGAATTTTTCAGGCTCATCCCAAAATTGAGGATCATTATGCAAACCTTGTAAAGGGATCATTATATAGGTGTCTTCATCAATACTTAATCCTATGTCAGTAAACGTATAATTTTTTGAACATCTCCTCATAAGATAACCAAGTGACGGAAACTTTCTTAGAGCTTCATTGAATGTCCATTCAAGATAGGTCATTTCTTTAATCGAATCGTAACTTAATATGTTGTCATGTCGAAGTAAAACTCTATCTATATCTTCTTGAACTTTTTTTTGGATATCTGAATTGTATGCTAGCTGGTGTAAAGTATAACTAGTCGCAGATGAAGAAGTTTCAAATCCTGCAGCAAAAAAGACAAGCACTTGTGCAGCAAAGAGTTTGTCGTCCAGCTCAGTAGACACAATAATAGGGGATCCGTCTGGGTTTTGTTTCTCTATAGATTCTACTTCCATTGGACCTTTTTTCTGATACTCCAAAAGCAAATCGATAAAGTCATTTCTGCCAATCGGTTGGTAATTTCTTCCAACCTGAATATGTTTTACTAAATCGAATACATCATCCTCCATTCTAGTTGACCCGTTCAAATTTTTACAAAGCTCAGGAAAAAGATCTCTTAGCACATGTGCAACTGCATCACGGAGCGTCAAAGAAAACATTTTAGCTCCCAGTTTTCGAAATGGAGAATTGTCATCATTTAATGAATCGGAATCAATCCCAAAGCCACATGTTCCTATGACATCTGTAGTGTAACATGCCATAAGGTTACGTGCATCTAATGGACGATTGTCTAAGCTTGCAGCTAAAGCTTGAGATTGTAAATTTTCTGTTCGTTCGACGATCAATGGGAACATAGCTTTTAACTTACTGGAAGTAAAAGCCGGTGTCAATCGCTGTCGTAACATACGCCACAAGTCACCTTCAACGGAAAACAAATGCTTCCTGAGTGGCTCGAAAACTTTTTTGTGCGCATTCAATCCACGCATATGAAACGATGTAAAGTCATTTACTAAGATCTTCTTGATTAATACTGGATCTCTCACTATTAGCACCGGTATAGTCGATTTAAATGCGCCAACAACTTTCTCGTTTGGATACTTCCAGTAAATTTCATCCACGTATTGTGATCTGCTCTGTTGTGAGAGAAACACTTTTTTCTGAGTGCCAAAGAACATCACTGGTTTTTCATATTTTATTCCTCTTTTTTTCCAATAGTCAAAATTTTTTGTATTGATGAGGTAACCAAATATGCCGATAAGAATTAAAAGAATTAGGAAAAACATTTTTCACATTCAGTTCTATTTTACAATTAAAATTAGATTCAACTAAACAAAATATAAGCAAAAATATTGCAATTATTTGAAGCGTCAACTAAACTGTGTTGTCGCGAGTAAGTTTTGATAACACTAATAAATTGTTATCTTGTTTTTATGCACGATTGTTCATTTAGCACATTGGCTGATAAATCATTACAAGTATTGCTTTTATATGAGTATTCAATGAAAATACTAGAATATGTATGTTACCGGAAATGTGTTAAAACGACAATGATGTCCGAAATATTACAGATGAAGTTTTGGCTAAAACTGATGATGAATTCTATCAAATTAGTTTCAAGAACCAATCTTAAAACAATTGTGTTCACTATCTCAAATAAAGTGTCCAAGAGTTCTTCTTAATGCATTTCTTAATGTATCCCTGTACGAAGATCGTTATTCGGCAGATTGTACCTCGGGTAGGTGAGGGTGGCTTGGAGCGAAGCGAGCGCTGTTTCCATGGTGAGCGTACCTATGGAGTTTTCTGACTCCTATGAAATTATGAATAGCAATACCGACGTTAGACTTTTAATTCTGTAATTTCCATGGAAGTAATAAGTGTGACTATATTTAGCTATTTTGAGAGTAATACAAATATTTTTTCTGATTTTATTGTAAAATCCTAATGCGGTTTATAGAATACACCTACGTACCAAACTTCAATAATGTAGCTCTTATAGTTTCGGAATAAACTGGCTGTGACATACGGACGGACAGACAGACAGATAGACATGACGAATCTATAAGGGTTCCGTTTTTACCATTTTGGCTACGGAACCCTAAAAAAGCTATCTTATAGGCTTAAGTGATTGATTTGGTTATTTGCCGTTGCCGCAGCGACTTGGGCTTCCCTTTCGCTTTCTATTAAGCGACGGTAGGCCGCTACGCTGTGCTACTTGTAAAAGAAGGATTCCACATAGTTCCTTTTATCGACGACGTCACCGCTCTGGAGCAACTTGGAAAAGTTGTAAGTGCTGGTCTGTCAAGGCGAGTTGGGGAACTTTCCGCAAACTGTAACTATGTTACGCAGCAGCCGTCTTCGACGTTCATTGTTCTAGGGCATTGGTTCTCAACATCACGACTCTCTTGTAAACTTACAATTGGTTTGATTTGCTTGAGGCAGTTTGTTCAATAGCGGCGTATCTGTAGGGTGGCAAGCTAAAAAAATGTCTTGAGTTTAAGAGAGGTAGGGCATAGCGATGTAAGGGAGCGGCCTATCATCTTTTCGCTCCAAGCCAACCTCACCTGCCCGTGGTGCATCCTGCCGAACAACAAACGAGGCTCTGGCAAACCGACTGGTGGCGGTAAAACCATCACGATAAAAGGCGTAGCTAAATACCACAGGCCGATGACGGGCAGCAGCGTCACCGGAGCAAGAAGCTACGCCCTGCGATCGCCAACCCGCCTGCCCAGCGTGGCGATTATGGGTATATCCTCCAGATGTTTGCCCTAGGTGGCGAACAACTGGAGAGGCCTATGTCCAGCAGTGGACTGTAATAGGCTGAGTTTGTTCAATAGCGGCGTAGGGTAGCAAGCTGGAAAAATACCACGAGTTTAAGAGAGGTAAAGCATAGCGAAACTTCGCTCGAATTGAGCCACCGGGCCCACCACAGGACCTCGACCCTGTTGAATACCGCAGCCAAATGACCTCCGGGTCGTGTTCCTGTTGGTCAAGGGTTTGCGGAGCTCGTAGGGGATTTGGTTTAGGCTGGAATGGCGGTGGCAACTGACAGGTAACTGAGCAGTTACTTGCCCGTTGTCACAGCGACTTGGGCTTCTCTTTCGCTTTTCATCAGGAGTAGGGAAGCCATTATGTCACGCTACTATAAAAAAACGAGACGTTGACCTGAGAGAGCCCCATTTATGAGGCCGTGAGGCTCTCTACTGGGAAGGCTCTCTTCAAAACATTTGCCACGAGCATTATGATGATATAATTACGCTACAACTGAGCCATAAAGCCAGCTATCAAGTGTAGATCGAAGTGACGAAGGCGTAAAAGAGACCAATCGATAGAATTGCATAAAAATGTCCGCTCCTATTTGCGTTTTAAGATTTTATTGATAGTTTCATATCTCGCTCGCACACTCGTTGTAGTATCTGCCGACTCTATACCTATCACCAAAAACACTGAAGTTTATAGATTGCATCTTTTATAATGTTTACATAATATACCTAACTAGCGACCCGCCCCGGCTTCGCACAATTTTTTCTAGTGGGAAAAAATTTCATTCCCGTGAGAATTTCAGGAATTCCTTTCTTAGTGCACCTCACGGTACCTAAGCTACGGTCCCTTCAAAATTTCAAGTGTCTAGGTTTAGCCGTTTAGGCTGTGCGTTGATATGTCAGTCAGTCAGTTATATACCTAATTCAGGTCACGACGTATGTAGCGCTCGGCGTAGTTGCTTAGTCAATACTTTTATTATAAGTTTATTTTAGAGTATTTGATTGATTGTTTCAATAACATTCAATACAGAGCCACCGTTTACTAAAGATGTCTTATCATTTACCCTAACCTCACACGAATATAGAAGTTAATCACAAGATACTTCAATGTAAATAAATACTGTTTGAGAACCAATGATCCAGCTAGAGCCATGTCACTTTTGCCGGCGTCGCTTGCAATGTAATTTGTGTTCACATAGACAATGACCTTTTGTCGTGATGAAAGTAGAAAGTTTGTTATTAGATAGCTGCGTTTGGGCTGTGTCATTTATCTTTATTGGCTAGTCTAGTAACATAGACAGTTCTGTCGTAAGAGGCGAATGTAAGGGCCTTTGCGTTCATAGCGCTCTCCGGACATCAGCTCCGAGGAAAACCACGACACGCACCTTTGTACAGTGCTTTGTGCCGGGCAGTATACAGGCTGAAAAGAAAAAGAAACAAAGAGCATTATTTTCACCACCCCTATCCTGTAATCTCATAACACTATTGTTATTATGAGGTTACGCAAAATAGGATTTAATTAAATAATCCAACAAATCTGATTATACCTGGGCGGCTGATCGCGGATCGAGAAGATATATGACGAAGAAGCGTAAAATAAATCCCTTTGGTGACTTTCGGAACTAAGTAACTTTACATTAAAAGTGCAATATTAAGTCTTTGACTGCCGAGAAACTAGACACAATAGAAAAACTATTGTTTGCCGGTCACCGGTGACCGGCATGGCGGTCAATGTGTTAACCAAAGTCTAACAGACATACAGATCATTTTCTAAACTAATATATTTAAATCTAAATTTGTTCGCAACTACACACACCGGCCAGATTAACATAATTATGCACAATAAAGATTAGTGGCAGTAAATTGCGTGCGTACTAAACAAACGAATAAAGCCGAGTACATGTCACAATCTCGTCGCGAACAAATTGGCATCAATAATTCAAACGGCCGGTCGCAGCTCTGCCGCTGATTTATCTGTGAGAGGAACAAATGAATTTGAGCGCGAAACAAATGAATTCTGTATTCAAAGCGCATAACGCGATGTATGCGTTGCGTTGCTTTGCGCTTTTTTGTTGCCAGTGGGTAATTAATAATAAATAACTCCATTCCGGTGGAATATTTGACGCGTTTCCGCAACGTACGCACGACTGATGCAAATATTTTATGGCGTTCAACTGGTTGGTATCGCGTTTTATCATTTTTTATACTAGCCCTTCAAAATGACTGGGGATGACGGATGTAAGGGAGCGACCCATCATCTTTTCGCTCCAAGCCACCCTCACCTGCACGTGGTACATCCTGTTGAATGACAGACGAGGCACTGGCAACCGACTGGTGGCGGTATAACCATCACAATGGCGTAGCTATATACTACAGGCCGATGACGGGCAGCAGCGTCACGGTGCGAGAAGCTACGCCCTGCGATCGTGGCGATTATGGGTAAATCCTCCAGGTGTCATAAGCCTCTCCAGTTGTTCGCCACTTTGAGCAAACATCCGGAGGCTTCACCCATAATCGCGACGCTGGGTAGGCGGGTTGGCAATCGCAGAGCGTAGCTTCTCGCTGTGGTGACGCTGCTACCCGTCACCGGCATGTGGTATTTTACTACGATTTCAATTATAATGGTTATGCCATCACCAGACGGTTGCCAGAGCCCCGTGTGTTATTCAGCAAGATGCACCACTGGCAGGTGAGCGTGACTTGGAACGAAGACGTACTAATATTTTATAAGGTTTTCACTTCCAAGTTCACTAGGAACTAGGGTTCAATCTCATCATTTATTATCTCGTCTTTACCTAAAATCTACATCTTTTCACCCCCGGATTAAAGTACTTAAAAAGTCCATACATCTTAAAGGGATACGGATAACGCGATCCCAATTTATCACCATTAACGTGCGAAAATATTACTTCCTCGCCCCTACTTAATGCTCCAAGTTTTAAAACCAAAAATATCTTTACTACATATCGTTACCACGCCAAAATCCTTTTAAAGTCCGAAAACTTTGTAGACTTAAATATCACTGAGCAACAAATTGTTGGTTTTACCTTATCGTAACTTCACACGCGAATACTAAATTACGTAATAAAATGTTAATTAAATAAGATTACCGCTTAAACTTAGAAATACCGAGGCTTTGAAGTTTGATATGAGGAAGTGAGATTGTATTATTACGGCGGTGAAGTGAATTTAATTAACTGAAGCGGCTTAGCATTTGTCAATATAGGGAATTCGATAGGAAATGAGAAGAAGTATCCGTGTGGAAATTGGGTCAAGAGTCTATTATAAAAGCTTTTTGTTATAAAATAAATAAATATATAATAAAAATTAAATTATTTATTTCTGCAAATAGATTAACGATTTATACTTCCGCACACCCATCTTATTATATTTGCATACTTATGCATAATACATATATCCTGCATACTAGGCTACTATGATCAAAATTTGGTCAAGAGATGAGTAATTATGGGTATTTTATTTTTATATAAACAAAGACGTTGTAAATGAGTCAGGTCAATTTTTTTTAAAGAATAATAAAGTCGTGTGTAATATTGGCGTCATGTCTCATGATGCAATTGATGCTAATGACTAAATTCTCGTAAAAAAATATGCATGGCAATCCCACCGATTTGAATCTGAAGAGCAGAACAGGTTATTTTAAATTGTCATCGGTTTGTGTTATCTGTTCATCTTTACTCACTGTACAAGAAAAAACCCTTAGCTCAGTTTGAGACAAGACGTTTGTTGTGAATTCCAATGGCGCGTTTACTATTATTCACCTTTATTTTTTGTAATTTGGCTGCTCCAAAATAAGGCGTCGACGCTAAAATATCCCCTACAAGCTCAACATTTCCCTCGGTCATACAAAATTAAAAAGCACGTAACATTTTAACGCCGAAGTGGCAATAAAAAGTCCATTCCGTTTTATATCCATTAGCGCTAAAGTCTTCCCTAAAACCCCTTGTAAGTCAACAATGGCTTATAATGGAATCTTGTCAAAATTTTCGTAATAGAAATTAAATTTTAACAGTGGCTCTAAAGTCTACGACTTTTAAATGGATGTGAATGTCGAATTCCTCTTTTGATTATAACAATTTTTTACTGTTTAAAAAGATTACTCTAATAACTCACGGTCCGGATTCAGAATAGCCCCTGTCTCAGTCTTTAGCTGTCATAGAAACGATTAAGGGAATATCAGGAAACAGGCAGCAGCGTTTACCTATATAGGTACAAAAAACCCTACTACGGTCACTAACCCGCCACGCGTAGTATCATCATCATCATCAGCCTATTGCAGTCCACTGCTGTACATAGGTCTCCCCAGTTGTTCACCACCTAGGGGAAATTTCTGGAGGATATACCCATTATCACCACGCTGGGTATGCTGGTTGGCGATCGCAGAGCGTAGCTTCTTGCTCTGGTGACGCTGCTACCCGTCATCGGCCTGTGGTATTTAGCTACGCCTTCTATCGTGATGGTTTTACCGCCACCAGTCCGTTTGCCAGACCTTCGTTTGCTGTTCGGCAGGATGCACCACGGGCAGGTGAGGATGGCTTAGAACGAAAAGATGAAAGCTCGCTCCCTTACATCCCACGCGTAGTAACTAAGAAAATTTTATTCCTGAAATGACAATTGTCATTTGATTTTGCCTTATACTGTAGACGTTTGATGAAAAATTGCTATGGTATAGCGTTTGATATATATTGACTCTCCCGATTAACTTTAATATCGATATTTTGATAGTGATTCATTATACGGATTTCCTATTAATAATAATTATTAAGAACAAAAAGCAAACCCTATTATTTAATAGTTTAATAGTATTATTTTAAATTTTGTGTGAATGTATAACTTTTTTTATTATTTAATAAATAATGTACTTAAGTTGACATCACATACTCGTATGTGATACGAAATTGATAGCAAAACACGATATGGAGAAGTCAGACAATATCACTTGATCTTTGAACGGTATCTTGAAATAATAATGTTTATGTATTTTGGTATACAAGACTTATAATAATACTGATAAACGAATTTACGACTATAGTGACAAATCTTTATAGTGAATATAATTATATAGATAATTTATTGCTAGTTGTATCATGATATCAAGTTTTGATAAAAAATCCAGACAGGCCGCTTGCTCGTCTGCCACCATATAAGCAATAAAAAAAGTAAAAAAAAATATGTGTTTAACTTTGTATTCAATATGGGTTTGTGCTTGATTGCAATTTACCTGCGCTCACTCAGCTAAAACCGATTCATTCTCGCCTTGAACATCGGAAGTCTCGGGGAACAAAGGAGCCCGGCAAAGGGTTCCATAGTGTGACCGTTCATACTATGAAAGTAGAGGCGAAACGTGCTGCGCGAGTCTTTGGAACTTGCATCCTAAGCTTATTCGCAAAAATAACCATATACTTATTATACATACATGGTCATGTTTTTTATTTACTACTTTATATACAGAGTACAAATATGTCCACAGGTGCGTGTGAACCTTTAGAAGAACGAACTCGTGATAATAAGAGTTATTTTCTCATGGTAGAGAGCGGCTTGGTTTACTTGGTTGTGCGGTAACCGTTAAATTAGACGGAACACTTGCCGCTTCAGCCATTCATAACAAAAAAAAAACAATTCAGAAAGCCGTCGATCATAGTCGATCATAGCCATAGTGAAGATCATAGTGAAGCATTCCATCCAGATCCAATAAAGCAAAGTCCATTTTTTAATACAACTCCACGTTTTGTAGACCGTACCCTAGCGATCGATTGCTGCTGGCTTTATTACTTCGAACCGAGGCCATTTTTCAGACGCTTAGCGGGCGCAACCCTCTCCAAAATATCTTAAACAAATTTATTCAAGCTTAGGCAAGATGTTTTGTTTGTACAACGTAAATAGGTGCGTTTATATTAACGCCCTCGCCTCCTCCACTTTCGGAATTTCTTGGTATTTAGTGGAGTTGAGCGGGATTGGGATCCAGTTGAGGGCGTTCGGTTTAGCGGTTGCTTTTCGCGTGTCAATTTGATCTCTTAGATTAGACGCAAACGGTGTGTTCGTTTTATTATTTATTCTGTTTGTGTAGAGCTTAGTCGTAGTTTTCACAAAAAAAAAAATTAAACCGTCTATCTAGGTGTTTACTTAGCCCGCGTGATTTAACAATAGTACATTTCACAGATAAACACGTATTATGAATATAAACTCGTGGTATAAACACAAAAGTAGTAGTAGGTATTAGTAATAGTTAAGCATTTTAATGCTCAATAATATTTAATAACCGAGATTAGTCTATCTTAGAACTTTTACTTGAGAATGAAAGATTTGGGACTACGAAAGTAGGAAGAAATAAGTGTTGGATTGAACATGACGACTTTTTCGTATAAGTGGCAAATTATAAATTATTAGCTGGACGCAGATAATAATAAATAATGATAAGCTTAATTAAGGCTTATAAGCTAAAACCGTTTTCTTTTACGAACCATCAAGAACACCAAAATGCTTACCATAATCATGTTTTACGACACACTAGATAAAACTGCTTACAGCTCATAATGTTGGTTGTAAGGATAAACTATATTATGTCTCGCATTTGAAATTTGCAAACCGCGATTAAACACACACACATCTGAAGGATTCAATGATGATAAAGTCGATACAACACGTAATCCGTGCACGCAGGTAAATCCCCCATGTCACGTGGCCTCATTGCCTGCAGAATGCCAAATTATAGATGCGATTATCGCATTGATATGGCATTTCCGTGGTAGATTTTAATAATGCACGGAGAGAATGAAGCGACAATTTCGCAATATTCGTGCCAGCTAAACCTTTTGGTATTTGTTATGCAAATTTGATTCCCTTTCAGATTAGTTACGTTGTTATACATGAGTGGTGTTTGCGAGTTGCGAGCTCTACAAATAAGTAATAATAAATCTAAAGAGGTCATTGTAAGTATTTTTCAAGTACGGTTTTGTGTACCGCAATAGAAATATCTATTGCGGTACACAAAACCGTACTTTTTTTGGTTATTCATTCTTCATTTGAGCTGTTGCTCTTGTCGGTGGAGAAATTACTACTTCCTGGACTCCGCCAGAGCTTTCAACTCCCTGTACGTCATCACATTATCTTTCTACTTCAACTATTGTGTAAATGTTCGTCTTAGCCTCCCTCTTCCTTTTCTACCTTCTAATTAAATTTTTGCCTTCGAGTATTGTTGTCATTTGTTCATGACGGACAAGGTATCCCATCATTTTATTCCTCTTCTGTTTTCAATCTTTTGTATCAAGCATCCCTTTTCTTTTTACATCTCCAATATCTCCTTATTTGTCCTACCTAAATCCGCTTTGTAGAGATTGGCTGTTGAGGCTGAAATTAAGTTGAAAGGAGAATATTTATATTTGTATTATTATTTTACACTTCTAGCATTGACTTACCCAATCCCAAATGCACACAGGAAAAACAGATTCAAGAGCCAATGGACTCAAAGACTGTATCTGCCCAACACTGGGTAAAAACGTATGTGCACTTAAAGTGAATTGGGAGTGCGCAGAGCTCGATAGAATTGCTGGCTTTTGAGAGCACATACGGGAAGCTGCATAGCTAACATACCGTGTGAATGTAAGTGGAAAACGTTTTCTGTTGGTGTTTTCTCACTGGCTACTGAAAATTCATTTACATTGTTTGGATTGTGTTGGGTATTTGGGTTAGAAACACATTCTGATGATTTCGGCTAAATATTCGCTGAGTTCTATTTACCAGTGAAATTGGCAAGCGGCAGTTTTTCAGTGACGAAAATGTTTTTTGTTTGAATTTTTCTAAATGAAGTCTGCTGCTTCTGGAATCTGCCTATAGATGTTACATGATTCTCATTTTATGTTTAAGGGGAAAATCAACCTGGCCTACGGGTGACCTACACTACGTTAGCCGAGATGTGGTATTTACTCTTATAACTCACTAGAAGTCGCGAGACTTTGTTCGCGTAGATTGAGTTTCATCCCTTATTGTATCCCCTTGGGGGTAGAATTGATCAAAACAGTCAGTCACCTTTAAATTATATATGTATATTTAGATTTACACCAACGGTTGTCGGTTATGCGGCTGATGTGGCCAGTCCACTGCCACTATTGTTTGCTAATTCGGTGACCTATGTCGATGACTTTGGTTCTCTGTCAAAAATATTCGGAGATAGAAATAGACCTTCCAGAGAGGCTTTTAAATACGAGTATATACTCAAGCTATGCCACACTCTACAGCGCCATCTAGTCCTAAACTAAGCCAAAGCTACTACTATGGGTTAGTACCCATTTTTTGGCTTAGTAGCCAACTGATACACTTACTTAAACTACTTATTTTTGTGAATGAATACATATTATATATAGCAAACGGACAATGTTCATGCGCACAAATATTATGTGCGGGGACCGAACCCGCTACCACTGTTTCAGAAGCAGCGTTTACTACCACTGAACAAAAACGATCGTCAAAACTATAGCAATTAATATATAAAAAAGCAATACTTCAACCGTCACACTCAACTACTGCAGCGAATAACAATCCGAACAACAGCAATAAAAAAACGTAATACACTTATCAAACAAGCCGTCCATTTCACACAAGTTTAAATCCGACCGAAAACAAATTCACTTCACGTGTCACGTTAGTGTCAACGGTAGAAAAAAAAGGGGACGCTCGTCCCGAACAGATACAGCGCGGCAAATAAAATAGAATCGGGACGGCGATTGCCCTCCGCGGATGCAATAACAATCGCAGTACAGGACGCGGTCGGGTCGGGACTCAGTCGGACGCCCGGTGTGTCGGCATCTGATTGAATTGCTGCTACAAATAAAGGAACAGCGGAGATGTTCAGCGAGCGTTGTTTTAGAAATTTAGAACGTGAACTTTTTTTATAAAGGAGCAACCTGTCATCATCTTTTCACTCCGAGCCACCCTCACCTGCCCTTGTTGCATCCTGCTGAATAATAAACGAGGCTCTGGCATGACTGGTGGCGGTATAATGATCACGATTGAAGGCGTAGCTAAATACCACAGGCCGATGACAGGAAGCATCGTCACCGGAGCGAAGTGCTACGCCCTGCGATCGCTAACCCGCCTGCTCAGCGTGGCGTTTATGAATAAAAACTCCCGTGTGAACAACTGGAGAAGCCTATGTCCAGCGGTGGACTGCGATAGGCTGATTATGATGAACTTTTTTATTTCAAATGGATTTGCCCTAGACTGCAATTTACTTGTTGATAAGCGATATCGCAGTCTACGATGAAGCGCGCTCACCCAAAAAGACCGGTTCACTCTCACCTTAAAAATTATATGTCTCGGACAACAAGGAGCCCCGTGAAGAGTTCCATAGTTTGGTCGCCCCTAAATGAGATTTGTCATGTTCATTCATTTTGTTGTGGTGGAGGCCTTTGTCCAGTAGTAAACGTTTGCATGCTGATGATGATGATGTGGACATCGACGGATCCCAAAATACATCCGAAGTTATTTAGGGGTGTTCCACCGAATAACAGTGTTCATTATGTTGGTGGGAAAACCATACCATCAACTAAAAAGCTGAAATCTCAAGAAATCCCTTTATCGACTCTTACAACTCTCACTGCCGGGTGGATTTGTATTATACACACAACTTTTGGTCTTCAAGTGACACTTGGTACCTAGACCATCGAGGCAGTCTATGAATAAATGAATTTAACGGGCTTAAAGTAGAAAAAAACTGAGAGAAAACTCTTCATATAAAAGTGCAGATTCAAAAAACGTTCAAAAAAAAACGAAAGCCAGATCAAACTTCCGAGTCAAAACTCCACGATTAATTAACCCGAGGCCGGATTCAGGGTAAAAATTCCTTCCTCAACCCAGTGCAGGTGCTTCGCATTTGTGCGAAGTGTTCTTAATCCGTCCCAGTTTTTATATTGAAGTGTTGCTAGCGGTGAAATTAAAGAAAAAATACTTTTGTTTGTATAATGAATGAATAGTAGACAGCACTGTTTCGATGAGTGACAGCAAATGTTACATAATACCAAAATTGTTGCTAGAACACATTACAAACTAAGCATACCGAATTTTTTGCGGTCTAATTGATAAGAACGATCTTTGCCAGACTACCTTCAAGTAGACAAAGGTATTAAGTCTATATCTTCGATATCATCATCATCATATTCAGCCAGGAAGTCCACTGCAAGACATAGGATCAGACTCATCGGAGAGTGTTCTACACTGCATTTCCTATTGAAGGGTCTCCAGAAAGAACAGAATAGAAGTTCCAACGGCGGTTATCCTATTAATTATGTCTATATATTGGTTTGTCTAATGTCCTGATTTCTCATTTCCCCTAAAGAAATGCCACCCCGCTCCATAGCACGCTGGGTGCGCCTGAGCTTTCGCATGAGGCCAATAGTAAAAGACTCTAAAGATATAAAATAGTTTGATTAATATTCTATCACTAGTTTTGGCAACACGATTTTACTGCAGGGCACGCCGTTTCTGCGTCAGCTCAGTTCAGCAAATTTACGATCTCTTATAATTTTCGATGATCAAATATTTAAAAACCGCTCGTAAAACCAGGATTCATAACTGCAAGACATAGGATCAGACTCATCGGAGAGTGTTCTACACTGCATTTCCTATTGAAGGGTCTCCAGAAAGAACAGAATAGAAGTTCCAACGGCGGTTATCCTATTAATTATGTCTATATATTGGTTTGTCTAATGTCCTGATTTCTCATTTCCCCTAAAGAAATGCCACCCCGCTCCATAGCACGCTGGGTGCGCCTGAGCTTTCGCATGAGGCCAATAGTAAAAGACTCTAAAGATATAAAATAGTTTGATTAATATTCTATCACTAGTTTTGGCAACACGATTTTACTGCAGGGCACGCCGTTTCTGCGTCAGCTCAGTTCAGCAAATTTACGATCTCTTATAATTTTCGATGATCAAATATTTAAAAACCGCTCGTAAAACCAGGATTCATAACTGACTGAGAAATACTAGAGAAAAATTCATATATATTTTTTTAAATACCTGAACTAACTAGGTTCATATTTTGTAAGGGTTAACATAATAACGTTATTCCGTTTTAGCCTATAGACGATTTAAAGGTTCCGTATACCTATACGGGTTAGGATAGTATCTTAAACCGACTTCTACCGGAAAGATAAAAGACGACCAATGAAATATCAGGACAAAGGCAGCAGCGTTTACCTGACCATAAATAAAACATTTACTTATAGCCTTACGTGGTGACCAATGCAAATTGAGGAGACCTATGTCCAGCAGTGGACGTCACTAGTTCATAATGACTATGACTGGAAGAACCCGACATATATAGTGATACAAGGGTCTAAATCTGATAGAGATGAGCCCATATTTTTCTCTCTTCATTCTCAAAACATTTTTTACGTAAAATATGAAAGTATTAATAATAATTAATTCGCACCGTCCTATTAGTATTCCCCGGGACCTGATTTATAAATGGATAATCGCCCCTCGTCGATGTATTTAATGCATAAATAAATTTAAAAGCCAGACATTGAAAGGTATAAAAAATGTATACCATGCTGGGTAAATACACTTGGTAGCGAAAAAATGGATGAACAGTGAAACAGTTAGTGAAAAATTCAGACTGATATTAATTTACGAGAATTTTTAAGTTAGTCGAATTCGTTGTTAATTTTGAAGAAGTTTGTAAATTGTGTGATGTGACCTTCTTTATAAGTGAAGGAAAAAAGGTTTATGTGCAGACGACCACTTTTAGCAGGTGAAAACTTTTTCCTTCCCCCCAGTTCTGCCATTAGGGGAGAGCGGCCAAATTTCAAGAAGAGGAGCCAAAACACTAAAATGTATAAATGTGAGCACAGACACAGAAGCGCTCTCTGTTAAGACTTTGAATGCCGAAAAGCTAGAAAACCTATTGTTTGCCGGTCACCAGTGACCGCAATGGCTCTCTACGTGATAATCCAATCTCTTAAACCGATGGGAGCCATATTTTAACACGACCTCAAGCGCAGAAACGGCTTAATGTGCTATCCAATGCACATGAGTCTCTCACCGCCAAATTCTTTTTGTCACTGAGTAATTAAAAATTCTCGACAGAAAAGTCTATTATCAATTTTAGGTTCGATTGAGTTTCTTGGTCCATAAACAGCACAATATGCTGGATGCTGCCACTGCACTGGATCAAACAGCCATCTTATACATTCATACAAAATTAATAACCTTTTCTCTTACCCTATTAAGCTGTAAACATTTTCCAATGTTTACAGGCTCGGTGGCTCATTTGGTAGTGACCTCTGCCATCTGAGCCAAGGGTCGTGGGTTCGATTCCCGCACAGTACAAACATTTGTGTTCATGAACATATCTGTTTGTATTGGTCTGGGTATGTTTTCTATGTATAATATGTATTTATTTACAAAAAAAAATGTATCTAAGTAAGTTTATCAGTTGTCTAGTACCCATAGTACAAGCTTCGGCTTAGTTTGGGGCTAGGTGGCGCTGTGTGGCCCAGCGTGGCATGTCATGGGTTATTTATTTATTTATTTATATATTATTACGTAGCTTTAAATAGTAATGATACGATTTATTTGGCCCCAAGCGTATTATTAAACTAACCGGAAATAATTAATGTCGAATTTATTTTTGGGCTTGTAAAAAATCGCTTCATTTAAGCAGCGACGAGATTTTTAAAGTTAAATATCTTTTCGCACATTTGCGTATTGGTTTTAAATTGTGTTTTTGTTATTGAAATGAAATTAACGTTTAAAGTTTTTTTTTCTAGCCCGGTTGCTCGTTTGGTAGTGAACCCTGTCTTATGTATCAAAGGTTGAGGGTTCGGTCCCCATTTGGGACGAACGATCGTGTGATTAACATTTATGTTTTTTTCATTCATATTTGCGGTTCGTTGTTTTCGTACCGTTTAAGCGGTCTTATCGGTAGTAACTTAGTAAGCGATCTTCCAGACAAGTTTTAGGTGCCGACTGCTTTTGATTTTCGTTTTCTATCATGATTAGCGATTATCATAATAGCATAATCAGACAAAACTTTTTTTTCTACTTTGCGAATTTTCCCCAAATAATACTTTTATAACGATTTGATCCAGTATATTTTTTGTGAGAGCCAGACAGACAGACAGTGATGCTTTTAAGGTTTCCTTATTTGTATGGAGCTGTGCGGTGTATGTTGCAGTGTATGGGGAAGGTGTGTGAGGAGCAGAATTATTATTCTTCGGTCTTTACTCGGTTGAGTCAAAGGCGTAGTTTATTCAATGCGCACACAGTTTGCATACTCATCACAATGATATGTGAACCCCACAGAACCCTAAAAAGGGCTATATTGAGCTACAAATTGATGCACAGCGGCTTTTACATGCAACAACTATCGAAACAAAAGGCCAATCCACTTGACGACTATTACCCGGCTTCTAATTGCGTGTTGGCTCAATTTGTACGAGCATTACAAGTGAGATAGCATCTAACGCCATTATCTGGCTAGCGTGAAAGCTTCTATGCGTGTTTGTTAACAGCCGAAAGTGATGTAAAACAAGTGGGGGTTTGTTCGACAATACAATGTGAACGGAAATAGACGTTGTTATAACAGATATTGTCCGCGTGGTTTTCGGATTCAGAATAGGACCTATCTCATCCCGCGGGTGTCGTAGAAGACGACTAAGAGAATATCAGGAAACGGGCAGCAGCGTTGACCAATCTATTTTTACAGACTGATGATGATAACATACATGGGTGACATGGGTCTATTTACAATGCAATGAATGAGCCTTCTATATTAGCTGTTTCTGTCGACTTGGAACTGACTGAAGACTTTACCTCTTCACTCCAGCGGTAGATACCGCTACGTCCGTGACATCTAGTATACATCAGGACGTCAGGACGTCGACCATATAGTCGTCTTACGCTCGCCTCACTGCACCGCTTTCTCTTATTCTTTCGACGTGGCCGATCCAGCGAAGCCTGTGTGCATTTATTCCGCCGAAACAAAAACAAATACGTCAACTAATTACTTTTTCATTCGAAACTCCACATCAAGCTTGCGTGTCCAACGTAGACTTAAAACGAAAACCCCTGGAAGGCCTTACCCTTTGATAAAATCTTCTCATTAACTTGATGTTTCTAACTTCATAACTTTAATTAAAGCTTTTTCCACATACATCCGTCGTCAAAGAAAACTTCAGCGGGTCCTCATGTATGAAAGCAGTATCTATTGGTCTAAATGTGTTAAAGAGATTTCAGAGGGAAAGTTGTGCTAAGTGCGAACTTACGTACGATATTTCGTGCGAAAATACTTATTGGTTGGTAAATTGAATTTGTTAATTATTTTGGATGGTTGCCTCGGTGGCTCAATAGGTAGTGACCCCTGCCTTCTGAACCAAGGGTCGTGGGTTCGATTCCCACCCGGGACAAACATTCGTGTGATAAATACTTGTGTGTGTTCCGTGTCTGGGTGGTTTATATTTTTTTTTTTTTCAATATCAGACAACATCACATACATTGCTCCGATCTCAAAGTAAGTAGCTTAAGCACTTGTGTTATGGGTATCAGAATAACGAAGGTACTTCGTTAATTTCCATACAAATTTAAACACCCAGACACGGAACAAACACAAGTGTTCATCACACGAATGTTTGTCCCGGGTGGGAATCGAACCCACGACCCTTGGTTCAGAAGGCAGGGGTCACTACCAATTGAGCCACCAAGCCAGTCGAATTTGTATTTAAGTATTTATTTGTGGTACCTTCGTTGTTCTGATACCCATAACACAAGTGCTTAAGCTACTTACTTTGGGATTAGAGCAATGTACGTAATGTTGTCTGATATTTATTTATTTATATTTATATTTAGTTGAGTACACATGGGATTGTTTGTGTGAAAGTGTTCTGAAGCTTAATTTATACTGGCCGTGACAGCTACCTTATCCACGTGAAACATTTTAATTATTCAGGCTAATTGGATTTTTTTAAAGAAGAAACAACTCTTACAATTTTTTTCCTTGTTACGAATGGTAGTAACATTTTCCATTACACTAACAAGCTTTGGACTCTATGGAGGTAGATGTACTTTTATTGCTCTTTGCATCATAACCCAAATGCAATGACGCAAGTTAACCTACTCGTATTAGCTGTCCACAAATCAGAGACAATAGATAAACAATAACTGTTTTTTTTTTTTATTTTATAGTTACTCGACATAATGGCTTCCCTACGCCTGATGGGTCGCTGTGACAACGGGCAAGTAACTGGTCAGTTACCTGTCAGTTGCCACCGCCATGCCAGCCCAACCCTAACCCCCCACGAGCTCCGGAAACCCTACTCACCGGCAGAAACACGACCCAAAGGTCATTTGACTGCGGTTATTCTATAGCATGAAGGTCCTCCCCCGGACGGGCGGCTCATTATGGATGTTTCCAGGGTCAAAATAATTACATTATATTTAGTCCGTATTTTAGATTATAAAAATATATTGGCCACGTATTTTTCCTTTTTTCATTTAAACCAAAAATGACAAAGATACAAGGCATCAAAATTTAGGAGTAGGGGTCTTTGACGTCACTCAGTGGCAAAAAAACTCCCACTCTTTGACGTCACGCGTAATTTTAATGGGCTATATCTTGGTCATTTTTGGTCTAATTTACAAATGAAAAAATACGTGCCTTTTATTTTTGAACAATCTAAAAGACGGACTAATTACATTTTTTACGGCAACAGGCCTATTCGAGCGAAGATTCGCTATGCCCTACCTCTCTTCACTCACTACATGTAGTGCACGGGACAGTCAACGTGTTAATAAGTTATTCAAACCCAGTCAAACCATATACCTCATTTCACCTTTGATCATAGACTATCACCATACTAGATATTGAACTTTACCGATTGCACAAACACAATAGGAAATACAACTAAAGTACAAATTGGTATCAGTAAATCAAATTTCCAGCAAGGTTTTCTTAAAATTGTCTTGGAAGCAATTTATCGTTTAATATCGCGTTGTAGCCGCATGAAACTTGTTTTGTTTCATATAACGAAAGAGATAATCGTTAATGTACTGAGTTGAATTAGGATTTAGGGCTCCAAAGTGTTTCCTTTTCGTGGAAATGTTGCCGTATTTCAGAATACCGTTCCTAATAATGTTTGAACGGTACCGTTGCTAAGCTTTCGAAACCGTAATGGAACGTTGGAAAGTTCGAAATATACTACGTGTTGAAATGTAATAAAACAAAGTTCTAGGAACATGTATCATAAAGTATATACTTTCTGAGTACTTAATGTTTGGGACTGCTACGGTGTTATTTCTAGACCGGAAAGTCATAGTAATAATATTTTGCCCTTCCCTCAGGAACTCCTGGTTTTTAGTCGGTGGATTAAATTTGATATTATCATCCACCATAATGCCAGTACCTCTTGCAGTAGGGGTGTAAGGGAGCGTCTTAACATCCGAACCCATCTCCTTTTCACTCCAAGTTACCCTCACTTGCCCGTGGTGCATCCTGCTGAATAACAAACCAGGCTCTGGTAACTGATTTGTGTCGGTAAAACCATCACAATAGAAGTCGAAGATAAATACCTATGTCCAGCAGTGGACTGCGATAGACTGATGGTGATCCAAATAGTGATTATGTTAATCACAGCGCGGCCTAAATGACATTTGGCACCGAATACAAATGCCTGCACAGTAATAGCCAATATGAAAATCGATGCACTCAAATAAATTTCCCTCATATGGTTTCTATGCGCGATGTAGCGAACGCCCGCCAAAGTGCACTATCGGGTTGGAGCGAACAAGCGATTTTAGCTGCCAATTGAGATATTAGCGCCACTTCTGAGAAATGGCCGCGTTATGGATTTGAGGCGACTTTCCGATTGAATGACGTGCCGAGATTCACTTAGTCGGGCGAATTCTAGGTTTGAAATGACAATTTAAAGGTGTGATGATTTTAGTTCTTGTCTCACGATGTTAAAGCTATTTCTAGTCAGTAAATAGTATAAACACAGTCGCTTTCATCTGTCTGTATGTGTAATCTACAAGGCAACGGATTTTGAAGCGGTTGGTTTTTCGTATATATAGCGAGCCGTGATGAAAACTTCGTATGCGCGTAGTAGGTCTTCCATAGAACTTGTATGGAGCGATTTCATTTTGTATGAAGATTGCGTGCCGCGGATGTTACATCGCCATCTGTTGTTAGCTGGCGGAACTAGTGCTTGTATATTGTAGCGACGTGGAGATAGTTGTAGCGATGTTGAGATAGGTGTCACTACATCACGCTACACATTATACTTACTACATTATTGACTGGCTTGACGGTGCATTTGGTAGTGACCTCTGCCTTCTAAGCCAAGGGTCGTGGGTTCGATCCCCGCACAGTACAAACATTTGTGTGCATCAACATGTCTGTTTGTATTAATCAGGGTGTTTACTATGTATAATAATTATGTACAATTTACATTTTAAAAAAAGGATTTATGTAAGTGCATCAGTTATCCAGTACCCGTTGTATAAGCTTCGTCTTAGTTTGGGGTTAGAGAGCGATGTGTGGCCCAGCGTGGCATGTCTTGGTTTTATTTTAAACATTGCAAACGCTAACGACATTACTATATAGGTAAGATAGGTAATTTTAAATAGTATATGTTAAAAAATTCTACAGAAAAGTCCGCGACATTAATAATATGACTTTTTCTCAGGGATAACCCACAATAAGTATTCAGAACAGAGCAGGTCGCTAGTAATCAATATAAGTACTAAAATACCTCACAGATCTTAATACAAATCATCATCATCATCAGCCTATCGCAGTCCACTGCTGGACATAGGCCTCTCCAGTTGTTCGCCACTTAGGTCAAACATCTGGAGGATATACCCATAATCGCCACACTAGGCAGACGGGTTGGCGATCGCAGGGCGTAGCTTCTCGCTCCTGTGACGCTGCTGCCCGTCATCGGTCTGTGGTATTTGGCTACGTCTTCAATTGTGATGGTTATACCGCAACCAGTCGGTTGCCAGCGCCTCATTTGTTATTCGGCAGAATGCACCACGGGCAGGTGAGGTTGGCTTGGAGCGAACAGACGATAGGCCGCTCCCTAACATCCCATCCCATCCCCCATCCCCTCCCTTAATGTATACCTGTATAGGTAGGTATTATAATCTCGGATACTTAATAACTACGATAAGAAGAAACTTTCTCATGTAATGCGAGTGAAAAGTTCACTTGTTATTAGAAAGTTAAGCAATGTTTTTAAGTCGACAAAGTTATCTTGAGATCATTAAGGCTTGAAAAATGCCTTCATTATTCGCTCGGTAAGTAATAATTGGTTTAAGTAATAGGTCGTAAGAGTTTTATTTCAAATGGCAATTTGAAAATGCGATTATTTAATATTTTAACTACTAAGTTATTTAAGACTAGCTGCTGCCCGCGGCTCTGCCCGCTTGAATATTCGTATGAAACATAGCCTATGTGTTAATCTGATGTACAAACTATATTCCTGTAAAGTTTCATTAAAGTCCGTTCAGTAGTTTTGGCGTGAAAGTGGAACAAACATCCATCCATCTATCCAAACAAACTTTCGCGTTTATAATATTAGTAGGAAGTGTACCTGTATTTATTATTTGTTGTTCTAATAAAGACTAAGAGAGGAAGGGCATAGCGAATCTTCGCTCAAATTGAGCTGTCCGTCTGGGGAAGGACCTCCACCCTATGGAATACCGCAGCTAAATGACCTCCGGGTCGTGTTTCTACCGGTGCCCCCGCACCAACCACCCGCTGGGCCCCGTCAGGCGGCATCAGGCGGCGGAACTGCCGCCGAGTACGACCGCCTCTGCGTCGGCGGAGCGGAGGAGCGTTCGGGTCGTCCTCCCGCTCCCGCTCCGCGGCCTCCTTTTGGGACATAACCGTCTCACAAAAGGAGGCCATCGCCGTCCATGACGCGCGGCTCCCCAGCATCGACAGAACGATGGCTGGGAGCGACAAATTCGGCCCTACCGAGCCGATCAAAATCGCTCGTGGTTCGCTAAAGGCCGGACAAACGGCTAGGGTGTGATCAGCCGTATCACTACCCGCCCCACACTCGTGGCACGCAGTGGATTCCTCCCGCCCGATTCGATGCAGATACTGCCCGAAACAGCCATGTCCGGTCAATATCTGCACCAAACGGAATGTGAGGAATCCATGCGGCCGCTCTAGCCACTTTTGTAGCTCCGGACCTACAGCGTCCAAGAAGCGTCGAAATTGAACCTGGAATAAAAAAAATATTGAATAAAAAAATATTTAAAAAAAAAGGTCTAAGATTTATTATATCTACCTATTTGAAAAGTATTATTTTTTGTTGAAGGCATTATTATTGTTATATTTTATTCAGAAATTCGATCGAAGTGTTTAGTGCAGTCAATGAAGCATTATAGGTCCGAATTTTTTTACTGTGAACCGAATTGCATACAATTTTGGGATTAGGTTCATCTTACCATTAACTTCAAAAGTGAAAATGATTTGAACTCCGCCACCACCATGGGGGTGGTTGCCACCCCTTCTCGGGGGTCAATGGTTGTTTTTTCAAAATAACCTCGGATATCGATTGAAGATCTAATTTTAAGCAAAAAAGTTTCTATAAAGTTTCTTGAAAAATCTAATACTTTCCAAGTTATTGGCAATTGAAAATTCGCAAATTTTTCACGATTTTCATCAGTTTTTTTCAAATATCTCCAAAAATATACGTTTTATCGAAAATTTTATAAGGAACGAAACTGTAGCAGGTAAAAAAATGAACAATTTGGTTTTTTACAAAGTATTCTAAGTGCAATATTAAGCTAGATATTAAAGATCAAAGCCGTTTTTTATTTTATCTGAAATTTCATCGATGTAGTCAATGCCATCTAGCAGCGAGCAAATGCATTTTATGCTTTCTAATCGAAAAGGGTTTTGTAGTGCTTGAAATAAGCTTTAAAATGAGCTTTATCAAAAGTCTTTTGCACGTAAAATAAGTGAGCTATATTGCAAATAAGCGGAGCATCGAATGTTTTTTCTTTTCAATCAATGGGTTTAAATAAGTGCCATTTCCACCAAAACTAAAATTAATCATATTCCGCCTAGAATTAACTTTATTATGAAGAGTTTTATA
Source organism: Conogethes punctiferalis (assembly GCA_031163375.1). Classification (NCBI taxonomy): domain Eukaryota; kingdom Metazoa; phylum Arthropoda; class Insecta; order Lepidoptera; family Crambidae; genus Conogethes; species Conogethes punctiferalis. The sequence continues at coordinate 15,883,566 of CM062085.1, read as the reverse complement.
GATTGTATTAGTTTGGCTGCTTTAGGACACATAGTTTTCAAAAAAGTCACGATTAAGGGAGGCTGTGATTGCGCTGCCACGCGCTCTTTAAACAATCATATCTCCGTCAATTTTTATTTGATAGAAAAAACAAAAAAACCAAATTGTTTGTCAGAAAAATACCAAAATTTTTTATCCCTACACTTTTATACGTATCTGTCGTCATTTTTGAGATATTATGAAAAAGGGGTGGGATTTTTAAAAATTTGAAATTCTCGATTTTTTTTCAATCGTGACTTTTTTGAAAACTATGTGTCCTAAAGCAGCCAAACTAATACAATCTATAAAACTCTTCATAATAAAGTTAATTCTAGGCGGAATATGATTAATTTTAGTTTTGGTGGAAATGGCACTTATTTAAACCCATTGATTGAAAAGAAAAAACATTCGATGCTCCGCTTATTTGCAATATAGCTCACTTATTTTACGTGCAAAAGACTTTTGATAAAGCTCATTTTAAAGCTTATTTCAAGCACTACAAAACCCTTTTCGATTAGAAAGCATAAAATGCATTTGCTCGCTGCTAGATGGCATTGACTACATCGATGAAATTTCAGATAAAATAAAAAACGGCTTTGATCTTTAATATCTAGCTTAATATTGCACTTAGAATACTTTGTAAAAAACCAAATTGTTCATTTTTTTACCTGCTACAGTTTCGTTCCTTATAAAATTTTCGATAAAACGTATATTTTTGGAGATATTTGAAAAAAACTGATGAAAATCGTGAAAAATTTGCGAATTTTCAATTGCCAATAACTTGGAAAGTATTAGATTTTTCAAGAAACTTTATAGAAACTTTTTTGCTTAAAATTAGATCTTCAATCGATATCCGAGGTTATTTTGAAAAAACAACCATTGACCCCCGAGAAGGGGTGGCAACCACCCCCATGGTGGTGGCGGAGTTCAAATCATTTTCACTTTTGAATTTAATGGTAAGATGAGTCTAATTCCAAAATTTCATGCAAATCGGATCACAGTAAAAAAATTCGGAGGTTAGCCCGTATTTTTCGCTTCATTGACTGCACTAGTTGTATATTTAGCGCAGCGGTCACCTTGACGACAGCAAACAAACAAAGATAATTCCCACAAAAATTATCTACTAGATTAATTTTTAGTTTTTTCTAACACTTATTAGGAAACTTTTTGTGTGGGTGCTCTAGTACAGACAATGAATAATTAAAAAAGCTAATTAGAGACTGAAGACGAGTAGATAATATTAATGAGTGATTTATAATTACATGACGTAGTTTATGAAAAACTAGGTGAAGGAGGGAACTTTGTGTCTGTACATTATACAGGTGTCAGAAAGATTGACGTCAAAAAAAGTCAGTGCCTCGTATTATGGGGTATGCGAATCACTCCCATAAATATTCCGCGAGTTTTCATAGTTTCATCACAATTATGATGAGGCTCTGGCAACCGACTGGTAGCGGTATAACCATAGCGATTGAAGGCGTTGCTAAATACTACCGATGACGGGCAGCAACGTCACACGACCTGCGATCGTCAACCCACCTGTCCAGCGTGGCGATTATGAGTATAGCCTCCAGGTGTTTTCCCAAAGTGGCGAACACCTGCAAAAGCCTATGTTCAACAGTCGACTGCGATAGGCTGACGATGATGATGATGTAGCTAAAGTAGCTTATTAAGCAGTACATTTTTTAATGATTAAGAAATCAGAGAATTTATTGCATCCTTACATTGTTAAATCCTTTATTTTGTAATCTATTATTAAGAAACATCAGCCCTTCGCACCACTGCTGGATATAGGCCTCTCCAGTTCTACGCCTCTTTGGTCAAACATCTTTAGACTTTGCCCATAATCGCCACGCTCTGGGCAGACGCGTTGGCAATCGCAGGGCGTAGTTTCTCGATCCGGTGACGCTTATTATGTAGAAAACATATTTTATTTCTGTTATCATAATAGAAAAGTTTTCTTCATGTCATGCTTATATTATAATAAATAAATAACCCAAGGCATGCCGCGCTGGGCCACACAGCGCCATCTAGTCCCAAACTAAGCCGAAGCTTGCACTATGGGTAACTAGACAAAACTGATAAACTTACTTAAATATTTTTTTAAAATTTAATTAATTACACATAGTAAACACCTAGACCAATACAAACAGACATGTTCATGAACACAAATAGGTATTTGTACTGTGCGGGAATCGAACCCACGACTCTTGGTTCAGAAGGCAGAGGTCACTACCTAATGAGCCATCGAGTCAATCACCAAATTATGACAATGCATTGTTTAAAACTTGTTTGTATATTTTTATGTACGGTCGAATTCTAGATTATTTTCTATTTAATAAAAGGTCTGCTCGCATATTTAGTTGTGTATTTCCTCCTTCTAGACTTGATTTGGAAAACCAACATCTTTCATATCTAAGCAACGTATTAGTTCACTTATACCTACACCAGATATTTCACCGACGAACGCAATTTCACATACTTGGCCGTTATAAGCTTATGCATTTGCGTTCAAAATGCATTCTTGCATCGCAATATCATGTGAGCTTGAGAACTACTCGGTTAACTATTTTATTACCCAGAGAGCTTATTAGTACAGGAGTTGCAGTTCACATATTTTTCTAGCATATTATGATTTTACCTATGACACAGATCTTAATCTAGGTAGTTATAAGAAATTGTACTCGTATTTGTGAGTGTTTGGGAAGAAGTTTAGAGAGGTACGGCAAAGCGAATCTTCGCTTGAATTGAGCTGTCTGTCCGGGGAAGGACCTCCACCCTATAGAATACCGCAGCCTAATGACCACCAGATCGTGTTTCTGCCGGTGAATAGGGTCTAAGTCATGGGGTGAGTGCTGCATCAGCAGGTTAGATCGGCATGGCGGTGGCAACTGGCAGGTAACTGACTAGTTACTTGCCTATTTCACAGCGACTTGGGCTTCTATGCATTGCTGTCTGATGTTGTCTGATATTGAACCGTTACCGTTGTTTGTGTAATCACTACATAGTATAATACAAAGTCGCTTTTTTTCTGTCTGTCCCAATGTATATGTAAATATACATGTATATATCTTTAAAACTACGCAACTGGTTTTCATGCGGTTTTTTAAATAGATAGAGGGGTCAAGAGGAAGGTTTATTTGTATAATAATTTATATGCATAAAATATTGCACCCTGGCGAAGCCGGGGCGGATCACTAGTAAATAAATAAATCATTTATATTTTCTTCAAATCTTATCCCCAGGAGTCATTTTAAAATGGACTAGCTGATTTAGAAGTTATAACTATTATATCTAGAATGTTTTTTAAGGCTAATATACCAACTTCCGCTTGCTCTAATCCGATGAGCTATGTCTATGACTTTCGTCCTGATGGAAAGTTTTAAACACAACCTCATCAACCGCTTTAAAACGCCAGCTAAACAAGATAGAGTTTACGTACACAACCACCCTAAAAGCTAACGTTATTTTTGTTCAAAATTTGTACCTTCAAAGTTGCTTTCAGAGAAATTCTCCCACCTTTTGTACATTAGTCATTTTAATCACCAAACGCCCCGTCTGCGGTAATAAAATTATTTCACAGTAAACATTTTGAGAATTAAATTTTAAGGACTCCTCACAGAGAGTAATGGGCTGCTGTAAATAGGGATGGGGAACGACGTCTTGGCTTAGAATTATAAAATACTTGCAGCCCGTCCCGGCTTCGCATGGGGTAGACAAATATATTGTTCAAATTTTACCAAGGATCCCTAATTTTTTCAAAATGAAATGTAGCTTATGTCAAATTGGAAGAATGTAGCATTCTATTGGTGAAAGATTTTTTTAAATCAGCCCAGTACTTTTTGAGCCTATTCATTACAAACATACAAAAATAGGTACAAATATTTCCTGTTTATAAATAAATAATAATAAATATTAGACAACATCACATACATTGCTCTGATCCCAAAGTAAGTAGCTTAAGCACTTGTGTTATGGGTATCAGAACAACGAAGGTACCACAAATAAATACTTAAATACAAATATATTCAAGTTTATAATATTAGTGTAGAAATAATGCTACTGATACTACTCTCCTGACTGAATTTCGCTTGAAGCTAGGTAGGGTAGGTACCCTCACCTGCCCGTGTTATCTCCGGGCATAATACTCGTATTAATAGCCTTTTTATTTTTCTGTTTTTATATAACCTATGACACTCAGTAATAATGTGACTTTATATTGGTGAAAGAATTTTTAAATAGGTGAAGTAGATCCCGAGATTACCCCTTACAATTTAACAAATATTCAAACACACAAACTTTTACTTCTTCATAATAATAGTATTTGTACTTGCATCATTTGACTATTCATGAGTACTTGTTATAGCTCTGTGTGATTAAGATGTTTTTCATATTCAAACGAGACTATGCAACCGACTCGTGGCAGTAAAATCAACACGATTGAAGGCGTAGCTAAATACCATAGACCGATAAAGGGCAGAACCGTAACCGATGCAAGAATCCATGCCCCGCGCCTGCAAAGCCTCCAGAAGCTTACCCAAAGTGGCGAACAACTGGAGAAACCTATGTTCAGCTATTTATTCGTAGCCAACCATCCTCCCCCCCCCCCCCTGAAATATATTTTATAAAATATTTCAAAGTTCTCCCGCATCAATGTGTTTGACCACTGTGCCACCGATAGATTCTTTACCAGATTAACTAAAATCGGTCAATTGACTGGCTCGGTGGCTCAATTGGTAGTGACCCCTGCCTTCTGAACCAAGGGTCGTGGCTTCGATTCCCACCAGGGACAAACATTCGTGTGATGAAAATTTGTATTTAAGTATTTATTTGTGGTACCTTCGTTGTTCTGACACCCATAACACAAGTGCGTAAGTAACTTACTTTGGGATTAGAGCAATGTATGTGATGTTGTCTGATATTTATATTTATTTATTTATTTAATGTGAAAACGTTCAGTTTGCTGAATGTCTTGGGGCTAATGATACAGTTAAAAATCCTGATAAAGTTGTACATTTTTGAAAAAAGTTCATCATTAATGTCGTTGAATCTGCAATGAAAAGTTCCTTTAGCGTCTGTATAGCCTTTTCAAAGCACCTGGAGACTTCAAAGTAATCCTCATCAATCGTTATGTGGAATAAATCCGATATAACCACTCCGGTCCTATGGGTAAATCATTTCAAGGAAATATTCTGCTGAAAGAAAGTTAGCTAGAGAAGTGTGAAATCACATCTATCTTAACCAGAAGGGGGTTTTCCCCCTTGCAAAATGAAAAATGTAATATTTTTACGCTCATACTAAGAATTTTTTTTAACACATTCAAAAAGGTTTTCTTTTTCACACCAAATAAAATGAATTGCACTTTCATATACCTTTGTGTCTAGTTTCAAATCAACTGTTTGGTTGAATTTGAATTATCTATCTTTTTTAGATAAGGAATTTTATTATTTGCTTCTGTTCTGTTAGAACGTAGAGCTATGTAGAGCAGTGGACTTTGTATAGCTGATGATGATGATGATATTATTTATTCTTCTAAACATTTATATGAATATATCTTCTAACTATTAATATAGTAGAGAACGCATAAAAATAAAAATATGATGTCCCATCACTAGATATAGTAATAAAATACTAAACACGAAACACCGTTTCAATTCTTACCAGTGTTGTGAAGGTAATTTGCGAGATAGCTTCTAAGGTCAATGAATCCGAGATGATTATATGTTTTATTTAAATCTAATCTTTTCCCTATTTTGTCGTTTGAACAACCAATTGATATCCAATTTTTTCAAATTCAAATTACAATGAGAGTTATTTTTGGTCTTCTTTAATTTGACACAGTCTCAATCCCTCGACTCCTGATAAAGCTAGAAAACCTTGGTATTCGAGGTCTCCCACTCAAATTGCTAACAGATTACCTGTCCAATAGAACCCAAAGGGTCAAAATTGACCACTGGGTAAGCGAAGAGGCTGAGGTCACTCATGGCGTTCCCCAGGGCAGTATAATCGGTCCCACTCTATTCCTCATCTACATCAATGACCTCTGCAGCATGAAGTTCTCCCAGGGTAGGATATATACATTCGCTGATGACACTGCCCTCTTCTTTAAGGGTGATACCTGGGAGAACGCATTCAATGTTGCTCAGTTGGGATTTGATGTAGTTAAGAAATGGCTTAACTGTAATGCATTGACATTGAATGTCTCTAAGACAAAATATATACCTTTCGCATTAAAATCAAATGCTATCCCGCCACTTTCATTCTACATAACTGCTCACCGGTGTAACTCAACGCTAACGGTTCCCCCATGCTCCTGTCCGACTATCGAGAGGACAGACTGTGTCAGGTATCTGGGGGTTCTACTTGATCAGACCCTTACTTTCAAGCCCCATCTTAATTTACTGGCCACTAGATTGCGTAAGCTGATTTATATATTCAGAACACTCAGACACATTGCTGACCGCTTCATCATCAAATCAGTTTACTACGCTTTGGCACATTCTCTCCTGGAATACTGTATAGTTGCCTGGGGAGGTGCTGCTAAGGTGAATATCTTGCCTGTGGAGAGAGCGCAACGTGTACTTCTTAAAGTTGCTGCTGGATTGCCATATCGATACCCGACTGTCAATCTTTACAAAGACTGGGACTTACTAACAGTACGTCAAACATTCATTCTGCGTATCGTTCTAAAAATGCACTCCCAGACTCCTTACAACCCCAATCTACTAAATAACAAGCGTAGGAAATACCAGACATGCGTAGTGCCGCTCCTCGCTACAGCAACAGCGCAAAGATTCTTTTGTTTTTTGGGTCCCTATACATATAATAAGATCAATGCATTGATTCACATTTACCCTCTAATCAAAGCTCGTTGTAAACGCACGGTCATGAACTATTTAAAAACCCTAAATTATGACACAACCGAAAATCTTATCCGTCCTCTGAAATAGCCTGCTTCTGTTACCTACACACACTGATCTGATACATTCGACCATGCATGCCATCAGCGCCCATAAGCATCCCACGAGTCGCCTCCGCTTAATTCGTTGGGTTGTTCTATTCTTTTCTGGATCTGTTAATATTTCAGATTTGGCTTTGATACATTCTCTGCAAATTAATTAATTTTATTTCAACTTCCTTAATAATTTTGTAATTCTTGTCTGTTTTATGTTTGGTTAGAAGACTGCGTATGTGTTGATTCTGTCATAACAAAGAGGTCTGAGGGGAGGGGCCTGGTGACCCGTAGCACAGGTTTCTCATTGAAACCTATTTCAGGCACCAGTCCTCACTAATTGGGCCCTTACTAAATTTTTCACAACAACTGCACTATTCTTTCTTAATATCTTTATACATATTGTAAGTGTCTGATTGTGAAGGAACAATAAAAATATTTTGATTTGATTTTGATTTGTCTTCGAAAATATTTTATCCTAAGCGAAATCATCACTGATCTATATTGGCTGTAATCTCAAGATGTCTCAAGACATCTCAAGACTCTAACGACACCTATGGGAAGAAATAATGATAAAGTTTTTATTTCCATTTAACAAGTACCGATGAACTTATATCTAATGGCTCTGCACTTACGTAGTAACTATTTAGTTTTTTATATAAATAATGTATTTTCTTTTATTGTGTTTCCTTTTGTACACTCACCGCACAACAAATCTGCTCTCTGCATGACCCAAGGGTTGACTGGTAGAGAATGCTCCTAGCATTAAGTTCGCCTTTTGTACCATTTTGTGCAATAAAGTTTAAATAAATAAATATTTATTAATCTATGTCTGCACTAAGCATAGTACTTGTATCGCAGTAACCTTTACAAATTACTAGGGTTACAATTATTGGACACGGTTCGGTGGCGGTAATTTTTGTATTATTTCCTGTTACCGCACGGTAAAATTAAAGGCAACGATCAGGCAGTTTGACTAATAAAATTGCGGGTTAAATTCAAAAAGGAAAAATACCACAAGTCGTAAGCTCGAGAAATTCATTAGTTGCAACCGCATTTGGTTTGCTACAAATTATACAAGAAACGGCAAATTATTTGCGCATCTCGAGTTAACAGTAAACAGGTCACTTCAATTACATCGGAATGAGAAATGCAGATGTTCCTGAGGTAGGAGAGATGACTTCGTTATTGAGACTTTGGTTGCAGATAAAATACAGATTGGACTACAGAAAATGATCTAGTTAATATATTTCCGAACAAACATACCTACATACGGATCAAATTGAGGACTAGGTACCTCTTTTTAAAGTGAGTTAAAATATCAAAACCTACACCTAGGAGTGGGTTTTGAAGTCTGGCTGAATCGATTTTGAAGCGGTTTTCAGCCAAACTTGAAATAATCGTGGAAACCTACATACGGATCAAAGTGAGAACTTGCTTTTTTAAAGTCGGTTAAAATATCGAAGCCTTCTCCTAAAAGTGAAAAATACTCTCCTTAAAACCACTTTATAATCGGCTTAGCCGAACGAGAGACAATCTGAGACAAGCATACAGGTCAGGCTGAGAAGAAGAAAGAAAGTAAAATAGAAGGAAAAATCATAGTCGTAGATGAGAACAGAAACTAAACTAATAAATATCACTTCCGCAGCGTTGAAATCAAGCGACAATGTATTTATTTGCACACAATCTCAGTAATAATAATCTTGAGTAGCGTATTAGTTAATCATATTTATCGTGTCAGCTCCAAGTAATCAGCAAGATACCTCGGGATATTCGCAAGCTTCCGATACTGTGCAAACTAATATAAATTATGTTTACTCGTCAACATCAATATTGAGTCGAGATCTTTTTATAAAAATAATATAGCTTGTTATATTAAAAATATTGTTGTAATGTGGGATGTTGTATAATTTTGCTATCGTGCTAATGAAAAAAAAAAGAAATATTAACAATAAATATACAAACAAGATATTTTTCATCATGGTACATTAACGTCTCGTGCCAACTTATGATTTCATCCTTATCAGTTGAAAGTATTTTACGTTTTGCGCGCCTGTTTCTGCCATGTACAACCGTTCTTTGAAAGCAATCAGCTTTCGGATTCAGGATACAATTTAGGACTTTCAAAAAGCTAGCCTACGAATTTCACAAGGACCGGCAACGCACCTATAACTCCCCTTGTTTTTAGGGCGTCTATGGGCTGAATTAATCACTTAAAATCAGACTACCTTTGAGACCGGTTTGCTCCCTCTGTCATAAAAAAACCCACAGACCCACACGCCTCCCGAATACAGCGTGGTTTTGATGCTGCTAATGCATTCCGCACTAAAGAAAAGGATCCAAGAAGCCCAGCCCAACCTAGCCCAGCAAATTGGAGAGACCTACGTCCAACAGTGGACTGTTATAAGCTGAACATGATGGGGCAAGCAAAACTAAAAGCAATCAAAATGAAAAGCCACGATCCGTGTTCTCACAATAACGTTACATTTTCTTTAATTAAAATCGCTCCGTAATCAGGGGAGGAACTTTACAAAAACATGTGTTTTGATATATTATCCTCCTTCGCTTTAAAACAAAGTTAGTTGAATCGAGTTTGTTCGTTATCTGGTTACAACATTGCTTCCTGATTCCAAGTAAATTTCAGTTAGACAACTCCTCGGAGTTGACCTGTGAAGAGTTGTATCATTTGTTAGGCATCGGATAGATCTTGAAGTCTTCACAACAATCTTGGAACTTAATCCCCTTTTGTTATACACATTGTTCTTGTTATGAGTTTCAGAAATAATGATGGGAGGGTTGAAATGCCTCGAGTATGATGAGTTTGTTTCACGACTAGTTTGGTTCAGTGGTAATTAATACTACCTCTTATTATAGTGGTCGTGGGTTCAATCCTCGCATAGTATAAAATTTATCTGCATGAACATGACTTCTTTTCGTATTTGACTGAGTAAATATCTTGACATTAAATGTCTGTGGACTTAAACCAACCAACGTGGAACCAACGGGTAACACTTTCTAGCCTGATCTGGTATTCAAACCCGGGATGTTAAGACATCCCGGGTATCCCGGGTCAGAACTAAGGTTCTTAGCGGTATTTTTCTAATACTTCATACATCAAATGAATACTAGTTACATATAATTCACATATTATCACATATAATGATGAAAGCAAATAGGTATGCGTTCCCACAATAACAAATGTGATCATGAAAAAACCTTTTAGATTCCAAAACTCATGCCTGACTGATTACCCATTCATAAAAGCTTCTGAATATGGATATTCAGAATTTGAACGTTGTCATTCATGCGTGTAATATAACGATAACATCTATCTTCTATCTATACTTATAATAAATCTGTAGAGAGGTCAATTCTGTACATGAAATATTTTTTCAAAAAAAACTATCAGGGGTTGAATAGTGATCGATACTGATGCCAAAAATGCAATCAGTAAATTTTTTGTCTGTCTGTCTGTATGTTCGTTATAGAAAAAAAAACCACTGGACGGATTTTAACGAAACTTGGTATTTACGATTACTTTTCATACTCCTGGGCAGGTTATAGTATTCTTTTCATCACGATACAATCAATAGGAGCAGAGCAGTGATAGGAAGTGTTGGGAAAACGGGAGAAATTTTTATATGTATGTTTGATCGCGCATAACGCGAAAACTACTGCATGGAATTAAATGCGGTTTTTACAAATGTACATATTGCTAGAGGTCTTAAAATGTAGGTATCATTTTATGGAAGTCCGTTATTTTTGAAACCCGATATCCACGCGTGCGACGCCGCCGGCACAGCTAGTCTTTAATAAACACACTAGTATTTATTGTGGGCATAAAACCCGACAGGCCACTATTTGATACAAAATGGCTTATTATAATTTTAATATAGTAAATACATTTGTAATTTTTTGTTTTTTGAAATGAAATGAATTGAAATGAAAATAAATTTATTTGAAGCATACTTAACAATTTTTCTTTGTGTTATCAATAATGTTTGCTTAAATTCTCTTAATTTTTAGTCTTTTCTTGTTAAACAGCTATTTGTTCGGCTTAGAATACTATCGAGGTATGTATCCCTGCCATCGTAAGAGGCGACTAAGAGGGCCTTTACGATCGTGGCAGGGTGGGCTTGCACCTGAGGGCAAACCATACCGTGTCGTTTTAAGTCAATTGTTTGGTGTGCAATAAAGAATATTATCTATCTATCTATTTTGACTGGCTCGGTGGCTCAATTGGTAGTGACCCCTGCCTTCTGAACCAAGGGTCGTGGGTTGGATTCCCACCCGGGACAAACATTCGTGTGATGAACACTTGTGTTTGTCCCGTGTCTGGGTGTTTATATTTGTATTTAAGTATTTATTTGTGGTACCTTCGTTGTTCTGATACCCATAACACAAGTGCTTAAGCTACTTACTTTGGGGTTGGAGCAATGTATGTGATGTTGTCTAATATTTACTTAGATTTACTTATCTATCTATCAAGGAATGAAACATATCTTTCATAAAGTCACTAATACCCAAACCAAATATCGTTTCAACCGCGTAAGTGCTCAGGATATAATCAATTTCTTTTTACGCAGATGTTTCCTCTGGCAGTTATTGGATCCCTTATGATATAATATGCGGGGTTTTATTTTCACATATTGCCGCACTAACGCAAGTATGGCGTCACTTGTAATCGCTTTGGGGTGCGTTAGACCCCAGTAGGGTTTGTGTCGGCTTTCTCAATAGCGATATAAGGCTAAGTTCATATGGCCGCGCGGTACCGCGCGGAACTACGAACCGCGCGGCACAAGATCAATATAAGCGATAATTATCGTCTACATTACCGCGCGGTACCGCACGCCAACGCGCGGCGCGCTCTGACCCGCGCGCAAGATCTAGAACCGCGCGCTGCCGCGCGGCACAAGTATTTCAAACCTGTATCGACCTGTTCAGTTGATCCGCGCGCCTTGAGACGGAAAGACACATAGATCGATGCAATGAGTACCGAAGATGACATTGTGCCTATCGATTTGCTTATCGACGAATTCGAAAAAAGAGATGCAATGTTACAATGAGTTTTTCTTTTGGTGATTTGCAATATCTTACAGCATTTTCACTGGATTTTAAATCATTTTCAATGAAATCGTATAAAAAATCAAAGGTTGCAACTGACATACGGAAATAATTAAAAAATTTTTCTTCATGTAACCTCAACTCAGGGTATAAGGTGACAAACAGGCTTGAAGAAAGTCTGTCACTTAATATTGGATGCACCCAGTATCGCCTTTGTCGTCTTCTGCGACGTCTCAGTCTTCTATATAAAATCCACAAGCAAATTGCCTCCTCCACGTCCATTGTATATCAATGTTAATGCCAGACTGGCGCTCGTATATACCCTGTCATGTGAACTCTCACACCGCGCGGCGGCGCGCGGTGCCGCGCGGCCATATGAACTTAGCCTAAGGGTTTGTGTTCAGATAATTTCTTTTGTAGTGAACAAACTTACTACTACTTGGGATGTAAGGGAGTGACCCACCATGATCTCGCTCCAAACCATCCTCACCTGCCTGAGAACAAACTCGTCCCAGCTCTTGGCAGGATGCACCACGGGCAGGTGAGGGCGGCTTGGAACAAAAAGATAATAGGTCGCTCCCTTACATCCGTCTACATAAATCCCTACAATATGTATGTATACAATGTGTATGTTGACTGGTAAAGAATGCCGCACGACATTCATACTCCTCCTCCTCACGTCGTATTCTTCATTACTGAGGGTCGTGAATCCCCTGACAAGATGACAGTTTGTGCTTAATGATGCCCCTCCATCGGCATCTGTCCTTGGCATCATGGAGTGCATCATGCAGCTTCGTGTTGAGCGTAGCGCGGACCTGGTCAGACCATCTAGTGGGGCTACGACCTCTTGGACGTCTTCCGTCGATCTTGCCTGTCACCATGAGCTGCTCCAAATTGTGTCCATCTTTGCGGGCTATGTGGCCGAAAAACTCTAGTATCCTTCGTAGACATTCATACTAGTCAAACATTTTGTTCCAACCATTAAAGTACATTTTTTAAAGTAAATTTATTTCTTGATTTTTATTTATGTTAATGTTTTTAAGGTGTGTGAAATTTTTTTCTTTAAGTCGAGTGAAGGCTTTGCGATCTAGAATCAAGCAAATTACTTTCCAAACCACCTGCCCTATTAGCCTTGCATAAGTACATACTACTTACCTAGTTTTCATAGACCAATGGCAGTCCCGCTCCCTAACTCCTAACTGTTAAAGAGTTCTGTGGCTTCATCATAAGCAATAGATGTTGAAGCCCCGAAGCAAATATCTGAGTTTGTAATGATTACGTAACAAAACCACCATACGAGATCCATTTTTCTGTTATTGCCCTCAATTCCTCCCGGATCCCATCATCAGATATTGGGACCAACTCGGAAGTGTCCTCTGTCCAACAAAAAAAAAGGTTTATCAATCCATCTATAATAAAATTGACGGTGAACATACATCAAAAAAAAACTATATACCGGACATAATGTTTCTTTAAATAAGATTTTTTTTTTATTATTTCTGTGTAAATTTCTAAGGGCGGCTTGCAGCAATCTTAAACTAAACTCGATTTTATTAAATCTCGATTTTGTCTTGAACTCGACTTAACTTAAACCTAATATAGTGCGTCTTGCGTAGCGACATTTAACATTCGATTTAACTAAACCGAGATTACGCTAACCATTCATTCACCATTCATTCTTTGCGTTCCGTTTTCACATAAAAAGTAACGTTTGCCCGAATTCTGCGCGAAACGTGGCGAAACGGAACGCGCCGCGCGCCGTGGCGTCTATTATAACACATGTTATTATTCTAAGGCTGCTGTCCCGTTATTTTATTTTTACAATGGTTGACTTATGTCAACAATATAAAATATAAGTTCGCGTCAGTGTTCTGTCTATTGAAGTTATCAAAATCTTAATTAGTTTGTTATAATGAATAGATCTCGGGCTCCTAACTTTACAACAGCGCAAATAAGTAGCATTGTAGGTACTTTCTTTGCTTAGTCGAAATGTTTTCAAAAATTCGTCATCCCGTAATATATTGATTATATCGTTCCGCACATATTTTCTTCGAGAGAAAAACGGAGTCTCCAAAAACTCTACGATTTCTTCGTCATCATTCGACATAAAATCACGATCAAATAAATCCATTTTCTCAAAATATCTTTAACTCTAGTCTCTAACATAAAACTAGAAGGAACACAACGACATAAACCACCACGCGCCAGTCAAATTCACACTTAAAATCGAGATTTAAAAAGTTAAACCGGCATGAAGGCCGGTTTAACTTTGACGTTTAGTTTAATCGAGATTTTAGCTAAATCAGTGAAGTGCAAGGCGTTAAGCTACGTTTAAACTTAAGTCGAGTTTGAATCGAGAGTTATATGAATGCTGCAAGCCGCCCTCAATGTATTGGTAAGCTTATTTGTAACCTGAAATGCTCATCTGTTCGGAGGTGGGCGCTGATAGCTGCGACACAGTCTATGACTAATGTGGCTATCAACGCTATAATGTAACAGTGAAAATGTAAAGTTTCAAATAAAGATATATTATATTATATTATAAATACACACGAATTGAGAACCTCCTCCTTGTTCTGTTAAAAATCGCTATAAAGTAACGTCCCACACAAAGGCTTTCACTCGTTATTTATCCATTTTCAGACAAAGGCTTGTTAATATGAGTAACTGATCGTTTTATGTAATTTTATTTTATTCAGCTGCTCGTTATTAATCTCGCGAGCAAATAATAGTACAGTGGCTTGAAATAAATTTTGTTGTTACTATCCAATTACAATCCGTGCCTTGCAACGGCTAGTTTTAATGTTTAAAATCGGTTTCTATACTTTTGTATCAAGGGCATACTCTGTAGCTTATTGCTAAAGTTTCAGGGTCCTTTTAACACTTTAAAGCGAATGCTTTACTTTGGTAGCCGTAAATCTTTTTTCAAACGCTGATGGAGGATGGTAGGAAGGTGTTGGAATTTTTTATTTTTTTTTATTTATTAGACAACATCACATACATTGCTCTAATCCCAAAGTAAGTAACTTAAGCACTTGTGTTATGGGTATCAGAACAACGAAGGTACCACAAATAAATACTTAAATACAAATTATAAATACCCAGACACGGAACAAACACAAGTATTCATCACACGAATGTTTGTCCCGGGTGGGAATCGAACCCACGACCCTTGGCTCAGAAGGCAGGGGTCACTACCAATTGAGCCACCGAGCCAGTGAAGTGGAATGGACACCTTATTATGGTATACGAAGTGTAGCACGGCGTTCAACATGATGGGACAAATACTTCAGCAGGATGACTATTTGAGAATGGATACAGATTGCCCATGATTGGGATGGTATGCCTTGGGATCACCTGCCCGTGGTGCATCCTGCTGAAGGGATGTAAAGGAGCGATCCATCATCTTTCCGCTCCAAGCCACCCTCATCTGCTTGTGGTGCATCCTACTGTAGGGATTTGAGGGAGCGACCTATTATGTTTCAACTCCCCCTTACATGCTCGTGGTACACCCTGCTTAATAACAAACGAGGCTCTGCAACCGATAGGTGGCGGTGTAGCCATCACGATTGAAGGCGTAGCTAAATACCACAGCAGGCCGATGACGGGCAGCAGCGGCACCGGAGCAAGAAGCTACGCCCAGCGATCGCCAACACGCTTGCTCAGCGTGGCGATTATGGGTAAGCCCTCTAGGTGGCTAAGAACTGGAGAGGCCTATGTCAAGCATTGGACTGTAATTGGCTGGTGATGTAATGTGGGATGGTAGGTTGGCGGTCTCTGGACGAGGCCTAAGGTTAGCAGTGGACGGCAACGAGTTGTTTGATAATGAAACTTTTTGCACGGATCTTTGTCTGTGTACCTCTAGCGGTATTCTTTGTTAGCTCTCCGAACGAAAAGACCTTCGTTCTTTCTTCTCTTATCTTTGAGTAAACTTGCATAGTGCTGTAGAGTAGACCTAGTGCATTTTGACTTGATACTCCGATGACTAGATTTTAAAATAAAAAATCTAAAGAGGAAGATTTATACCATACAATTGTTTTTTAAATATTCCTTTCTTCCTCCGTCTGCTCTCAAAAAAATACCACTTATACCTACTCACTGGATTAATTTACAATTTTCCTAACATTTATTTTTTTGTAAACATTTTTAATCAGCAATTCGGTAGCGGCTTATTTACGAGTAACTTATTATTACGGCTCAACACAAGATGCCCACATTTTCCCTACTTTTATCACCCAACCTATTACCACAATGTAAGAAACATAACTGCATTTACAACTCTGTGTTCGCTGCTGAATATATTTTCTTTCAGGGCTCCTATTTTAACTCTAGAAAGATTAACCTCATGGTAGGTGTATTTAGTTATTCGTAATTTTTCTTTTGTTGATTAAGTATGTAACAAATTGTTTATACAGGGTTTCTTAGTTTGTTTAGAACTACAGGGCCCATTGCTAAATTCTTAGTCTTATCATGTAAATAGTGTCTAATATTTTTTATTTTATCGTGTCAATGTGTCTAATATAATATTATGTGTGAAATATGTTTTATTTTTTTATTTAACTATATTATGTGAAATATTCTGTGTTTGTCTTCCATTTCATCCAGTGCATAGTGAGACGCATATCTTTTTTAACAATAAAAACTCACAATTCATGGGTACATTTTTTTGTATGTAAATGTTAGTACCAAATAAACGTTTTTCTATTCTATTCTACATGGGCCCCACAGTATCTGCGTCCTCGATCCTGACCACCGTAACGGAGTGGACTGCCACTCCGTTACGGTGTACAGTTATACTGATAACTGTAGAAGGATACTGCACAGAACTATTGAGTACAAATAATCTCCCGGTGCTTTCGGCGTGGACAACATGTTTCTACGAAAAGATTGGGCTTTTAGAAATCCACCATAGTGATGCAGCTTTAAATACTCGAGCAGTATTTTTTTTTATGCGAGAGGCGGCAGACGAGCAAGTGTGATGCCTGATGGTAAGCAGTCGACACCGCCCATGGGACACCCGCAGCTCTAACAGAGTTTAGGGTCGCTGCCGGCCTTTTAAATATGAAGACGCTCGTTTCTTGAAGGTTCCCAAGTCGTATCTGCTGGTGCTCGTAGTTCGTAGTATTTTTATTTTGATAATTGTAATTATTGTTGAATCTTCACTCGACATTGGCAAAAATAGACCATGTAAAGAGGCTGGTTGTCATTTACTAAAAATAAAAAGAAATAACCTTATCATACTGTCATAACTATTTACACTGTAACGATGGTCCATAAGCCGCACCAATTTAATTAGACCCACGATTCCTAAAAGAATGACCCCCAGCATTCTCAGGGTCCGTAATCTCTTTAATGGCTGTAAGAAAGATTAATAGAAAGGACGAACAGATCATTGGATCGTATTTAGTGTCTCGGGTAACATCGTTTGCGCTGAAGATTACCAGATGTCCTACTTTTTCGATGGGCTACTTGTTTGATTTCGTATGCTACGAGTATTTTATGGTAACTAGAAGAGAAATCACCATGAAAGTCAGCTGGGAAAAGATGAAAATATAAGTAATTTGAACAAATTTCTATCTACCACTGCTAGACATAGGAATCTCCAATATGGGAAAACACCTGGAGGATAATCGTCACCCTGGGCAGGTAGGTTGACGTTCGCAGGGCAAAGCTTCTCGCTCCGGTGACGCTGCTGCCCCTCATCTGTCTACTTAGCTACGCCTCCAATTGTGATGGTTGTATTGCCACCAATCGGTCGCTAACGCCGCGTTTGTTATTCAGCAGGATGCACCACGGGCAGGTGAGGTTGACTAGGAGCGAAAAGAGAACAGGTCACTTCCTTGCATCCCTAGTGTATAGCTAGAGCTATATTGTACCTGGTTTATAGGCCAGCGTGGTGGCAAATGACAAGTGAAGAATAGAAGAGTGAAAAAAGGAGCAAATAAAGAAGCCTTGAAAAGTTAACTGTTTATTTACAAGTCTTATTAATTTTACGGTAGACGGTAGAATAGCGAACATAATTAAATGAAGATTACTGGAATTTGAATAGTATTGAAAAACAATGGACGTTTGTTGCCAACTCTACCGAACTTATTGATTGTAAAATTAAACTCTGAGGGTAACCAGATTAAATCCAAGCTTGAACATGTCAATGCATAATATTTTATCACGTAAACAAATTAAAGTGTGTAAGTTATTCTTTTTTTTTTTGATAATGATAAATCTTTCTAAAATAGGAATTCCGTTATTTTTGAAACCCGATATCCACGCGTCCGACGCCGCTAGCACAGCTAGTTTCAGTAATAATTTTATCTACGAGGGCGTAGCCGCGGGCAACTACTAGTCCTTATTACTAGGTATATCTGATTATCTCTTATTCTGAAAACAAAGTCATGATATGATTTCAAAGATATTTAATTACGCTTACACAACATTTAACAAACTTCGTGCTCCTTTTAACAATTTTGATTCAGGGCAAACATTCATTTTCAGAATATTTGTTTTTGTTCTGTCTAGATATAATAATATTGTAAATGTAGGTTTTTGTGGTATCTTTGTTAATTTTAGCTTTTGTTGACGACGCTAAGCCTTTTTATTACCGGTTTTTATATGAATTTCTTCTTCTTCTTCTCAGCATTTTTGCGTCCACTGCTGAACATATGCCTTCTTTCTGGAATTCCAGAGTGTTCTAGATGCGGCGTCTCTGGTCCAGGTCTTTTTTATATCATCCGACCAGCTAGCTGCAGGTCTTCCGACGCTTCGACTTCCTTCTCGGGGTAGCCAGTGTAGGACCCGGTGGTTCGACCTGTTATCGTCCCTGCGGCAGATGTATCCGGTCCATTGCCATTTCAGTTTCGCAATACGCTCACCTATGTCGATGACCCTAGTGCATTGGCGTATGTATTCGTTCCGGACTCTATCCCGCAGGGAGACTTCTAGCTTAGCTCTTTCCATGGCTCTTTGCGTTAGTTTTAGTTTATGTATCGGCCTTTTAAATATGTATACGCTCGTTACTTGAAGGTTTCCAAGTCGCAGCTGTTTGGAAAGACTGCCGCAGGAAGTTGGTTTCACAAAAACGAGGCGCGAGGCAAGAAGTTCTTTATAAAGCGTACAGTCGAGGATCGCCAACCATCGATATGATGAGGATGGAATTGCAATCAGTTACGTGTGGTGCGGTGAATAAACTCAGCTGCAGATGTAGCGGAGGTTTACTACATACGCTACGACATGTCTTTTATTAAACGTGGTTTAAGAATCTTGGATCAGAAAACACCGCGGCCGGGAGGTCGTTCCATAGTTTGTAAGTGTTGTAAGTAATTTATGTGCGTACGTGGGAAAGATTCATTTACTTTTCCAAGGCTTAGTGCAGTGATATCCTTTAGCTTGGTGCTTAAAAAAAAGCTTAAGTCGCTCTGACAAGGGCGGGAAACTCTAGTTTCCAAACCGCCACCACAGCCTTGCTGGCCTGCAATATGTTTCTTCATGCTTTGTTTACAGAATCCCATTCTGATTCAGAGTGCTGGCAAAAGATTTCACTGCTTAATGGTACGGCACAAGCACATCGTTAACAATTATTTCTATTTCCATCAGGTAGTTCCATGAAAACTGAACAAAACATCAATTTATATTAACAAACTAGCTGTGCCAGCGACTTCGTCCGCGTGGAATAGTTTCTTGGGTAGTGATTTTAATGACCCCCAGTGCCTGGCAGCTGGCAGCGGCGCGGCGCAGATCTCGGCGCGCTTTATGTACCCGCGTAAACGTACAGCAGGCTCGACGTGATTAGTTAAATCGGCGTAACTTTTTTATTTATGGACCGATTAACATGAAACAAACACTAAATGTTAAGGGAAGCTTCCAGCAATATATTAGTGAAAACCGCATCTTAATCGGATACGCGGTTTCTGAGATTAGCGTGCACAAACATACAGACAAACAGACAAACCGACAAACAGACAAAAATTCCAAAAATCATTGTTTTGGGTACTATTGCATTAATAAAGGCCTCCCATAATTTTTTTTCACATATAGGTTCTAACTTTAGCTACCTTACACTTAAAATCTTTATGACTATTTACACTAAAATATTCTAATAGAATTATACCCAGATATATATAAAACTCACAACAAAAAAGAAATGAAAATAAAGCTGAAACGCCTGTGCAAAACTATCTACCTATACCAGCTACTTCACTTAAAAATAAATACTTATAACTACTTTAATTAATAAAAGTACCTACGCTTAATAATTTTTAATTTGAACGAATATTTTACAATATAACAACAAAAGAAATTCAAATAAACTATTTAAACACTAAAAGTCGCGCTGATAAGCACGGTTTCTCAATATCAATTATTGTCTGTCAATAAGGTCGATCGCTCTGAACGCATCAACAGCCAAATATTGAATGAAGCTAGCTCTCGGACCTCCCGCCTTTTTATACCCTACCGCCCGCGCCGCCGCGACCCGTGTCGAGCGCGGCAACCGTTACACAAAAATAATCCTTATAGCATGATTCAGTATTCACGTGCGACGGCGCGATGGCTTATTTCATGTATAAGTTTGGTGTTTCTATACCGATTTCTATGATTCTTTTTTTATTGAATAGGTAATAATGATAACTTTTTAAAATTAGGGATGAATGAAAGTATTATAAACGTAAGAGTAAACAAATATAATCAGAATGCTCCGAACTGCTAAGCTATCAGGAGTTACACGTGTTATTGTGAGTCAACCATAAAAGATAGACATATGCTGTTGCGGGATATTTTTTAGTCAATTTTATGTAAAATATTTCTGTCATACATAACTTCTATGTAACTTTAACCATTAAGGCTGCACACGCGACGGAAGCTTAAAAAATGGAGTAACTTCTCCCGTTTTCCCAACATTTCCCTTCACTACTCTGCTCCTATTGATCGTAGCGTAATGAAAAGTATACTATAACCTGCCCAAAAGTATGAAGAATAATTGTACCAAGTTTCGTTAAAATCCGTCGAGTAGTTTTTGTTTCTATAAGGAACATACAGACAGACAGACAGACAGACAGACAGACAGACAAAAATTTTACTGATTGCATTTTTGGCATCAGTATCGATCACTAATCACCCCCTGATAGTTATTTTGAAAATATATTTCATGTACAGAATTGACCTCTCTACAGATTTATTATAAGTATAGATTGCTTAATAATGAAATCCAAAACTTCGATTTAGCTTTCGGTAGCAATTTTAATACATTTCCAGCTAAAGTAATTAATCAAAATCAAATTTTAATAATGAACTTATCATCAAATGTACCAATAAATTAAATCGAAAGTTAACAAATAAAAGTAATATGAGCGGGGTTATTACGAACCCTTGCCGGGCCACGATGAGTTGCCGGATCGTTGCCAAACTTTTTTATGGAAAAACTTTTTATAGATTTTTTTCGCCCGACCTTACATTAAATGGTATTTACACTGGGGAAAAGGCGAGGCTATTTTCGCCAACGCTATTCCGCTTACCGCGTTAATGAAAGCGAGAATTTTATTTGTGCCAATGTGTTCTGTTTTACTTAGCGCCTACTTGTTTTATGTAACTGAGTCATTATGTGGCAGGTTATGGAATTGATAAGACTTATATGAAACAATGGGATTAAAACACGATATTAATTGGGAGACATTATAATTATTATTGTAGGAAACTTTGAAAGTTACCTACTTGTGGAGTTAAAATTTCGTCCAACAGTTTAATATAGACAAACAGTGGCATATAAAATCATTATGTAATGTCAGTATAATTTTATTAATGAATGCTTACTAAGCGTAGTTACATAATATAAATTTTTAATCTAATTTGAATCTTCTATACTTATAATGAATCTGTAGAGAAGTCAATTCTCTTATTCACAACAACAATATTGTAATCCAATGAAATGATTATCTGATATTCCCAAAGCAAAGGGAATATGGGAAGCTAGTATTACATAATATTAACTCAAATATTCTATTAGTACTGTTAAGCTCATGCATGAAGCAGGAAATAATTTATTTAATTCGTTCATAAGTTTTCTCTCTACCGCTTATTAATTAATTTCACTCGAATCTCGTTTATTTTGCGACATCTGCCTTTCCGCAGAAAATTAAAAAAGTAATTCAATAAATATATTCACAGTTCATATCTCCCTACAGTCGATGTCAACAGATCCGTTACAACCCCGGCAGCCCCCTTTAATTAATTTTGAGCAAAGACGTTAATACTCCATAAAAATCTTCACAACGACCGTCGAAATTACTATATCAAATTACTTGCCACTTGTTGATTCCGGTATTCATAAAGCTAGGGCAGTGATCGTCAAACTTTTTTAATTTTCAGTCCGAAAGGTGGACTCTAGTAAAATATTCGTGCTCTTGTTTTTAAAATTCGTTATTTTGATTTTTTATTTATTTCTTGTAGTTTGAACAGATGTTTTTATGGGTTGTGAATACAGTACAATACAGTAAGTGTTACGAGTGTAATAATGATATTAAATTGCTTATTTGGTTCTCGTAAGCTGTTATAGATCGTCCAATCTAAAATGACGCGCCCTGCCACCGCTATTACGCGCACAAGCAAATTTCAATTAAGGATGCAATACATAAACAATGCAACTATGATTGGTCGTACAGTTGATGGTTAAATTCAAATATAGGAACAGCGCCATTCTCAGATTTATTGCCCAACTAGTTTAGTTGATCGTGAAAGCGTGAGAGAAGTCGTCTTGTTTCATACAATGTGACGGCGATTTCCATCCATAGGGCGAGCGTTGTCGGATTCATCACCCGATTAGTCGGCCATCATGTGCACATACAAATCATAGTTCACCAAATAATCGGCGCTATTTCACAGATGAAATGCCGGAGTAAATATGCACTCGCGCATCTAATAATAAAATAATAAAGGAGTGACAATCTCTACGTGGCTAGTTGACATCAACAGGAAATATAATTTAAAATTTGTTAAATTATTTTAAAATCTGTAATGTACATGTACCTACATGTAAGAGACAGGTCCCTACCACGAAAATTTATACTTTTCTTTGAAAAAATTTAACCCTCAATTTATAGGGGTAGATTATTAAATTTGAAGTTGAATTAATATTTAAAGCATTTTTATCTGTTTTTTTATGTATTGCAAAATGAATATCTTTCTAAAATTTCTAGTTTAGGTATTCAAAATTAATTTCATACAAACTGCCTCGCCTACTTGGTTCTCCCACGAAGACTGAAGAGTGACTGCAAGCGATAAGAGAGAGAATACCGCAGCCAAATGTTGTGTTTCTGTCCGTGAGTAGGGTCTTCGGAGTTTGAAGGGTGAGTGCTGCTCCCTGACCAGTTGCTTACCCGCTTTGAAATGCCGATTCTGGCAGAGATATCTTCTTCTTAAAGGTACTACACAAGTACACAGTGACTTGAGCTTCTCTTACGCTTTCCATAGGACTTTCCATAGAGAAGCAATTATGTCGCGATACTATAATAAAAAGCAAACCTCGTCCTTGTATAGTTCCTAACAGTTTGACTACTCCTGACACGGAGGTACACGCCTGACTGTAACGAGGGTCGAAGGACGCAGACAGCTGACGCGACCACGGGGGCAATAATACCGCGGAGCACTTGAGATAGGACTTTTAATATTGGCGAGCTTCGACGTCGCGAACGTAATGCCTTGTAGTGTCGTTTGCGGCGTATACATGCGGATTCAGTACAGCTTTAGGGTTCAGTATAATTCAGTTGTAAGATCAGGGGATGTAAGGGAGCGGCCTATCATCTTTTCGCTCCAAGCCAACCTCACCTGCCCGTGGTGCATCCTGCCGAATAACAAACGAGGCGCTGGCAACCGACTGGTGGCGGTATAACCATCACAATTGAAGGCGTAGCTAAATACCACAGACATGATCACGAGCAGCAGCGTCACCGGAGCGAGAAGCTACATCTTCCGATCGCCAATCCGAATGCCCATTGTGGCGATTATGGATATATACTCCAGATGTTTGCCCTAAGTGGCGAAGAACTGGACAGGCCTAGCGGTGAACTACCATAATAGGCTGATGATGATGATAATTCAGTTGAGGAAGGCTGTCATCCCTAGTTCTAGAGTGAGTCCACTGCTAGCCTCAAGCTGAAATGTACTAAATAGTTTGATTACTCTTACTTCATACTCTTACGTCATACCTTTAAGAAGAAGAACTATCTGCCAGCGCATGTGTTTCCTCCTCATAAAGTATGGAATCTTATAAACGACCCGTGAAGAAGCATCTTCCGGGCCAGCAGTCAATGGCTCGAGCAGACGGTGTATGCCTCATGACCGCTCGCGAGTGGTCAACGACGGCACGACGGAATTTCGTAGTGCAGTTGAGCTTCGCTTTGAAACGCCGATTCTGGCAGAGATATCTTCTTCTTAAAGGTACTACACAAGTAAGAGTTACCAGACTTTTGGGTTCATTATGAGCCTATGAGGCCTATCATATGTCTAGCAGTGGACTCCCTCTTGGACTAGAGATGAGAGATTGCGCTGGAGCAGTCGACAGCTCGCCGACCCCCCGCCAAATTCCCCTGTGGAATTTTCGACTACTGAAGTCGGTTCTT
This sequence comes from Conogethes punctiferalis, assembly GCA_031163375.1. Lineage (NCBI taxonomy): Eukaryota > Metazoa > Arthropoda > Insecta > Lepidoptera > Crambidae > Conogethes > Conogethes punctiferalis. Next base: position 15,858,927 of record CM062085.1, on the reverse strand, counting down.
GACTGCTCGAGCAGTCGGTACCAACCACTCGATCGGTCAAGCCGTCGACACCGTCGAGTGGTCCGTACCTATACGTCGTCCAGCCGTCAACTGTTCTCAAACAGTTTCATGTACGGCCGCTCTGAGGGTTCTTTTCCAGCGTTCCATCATCTTATATAAAAAAAAAACAAGAAAACCCTTTTATTTAAATATATCATCCAAAATTGTGAACATAAGTGGGTTATTTTTAGTCAAAGTCAACAGTCGGAAAGCAAATACAAGTAAAAAGCAATGTGGGCGTTCGCGGTTGTTTAGGACGAAATGAATATGTTCGTATCGTCCGTGGTATCGTCTCTCGCATATAGTATTTGATTTATAGTCTAATTTTGATCTAACAATTTAATCATGAACCCGTCTCGTTTTAGCAATCAAAAAAGTGCTTTAATTTCCATTGCTCTAAAAATATCTTTATCACACGTTCAACGGAATTTCGGTCTCGTTAATTTTGACTTATGATTGTCAATGTTACACAAAGCCATTAAATTTTGCTCCATTATTATTTACTTGGCAATATTATTTTTCCGTGTGATTTCCGGACCGCCTTATCTCATGAAGATGAATAGGAGAAGTTTCCAGACTGATGACGAAGAATTTATTGACTTTAACAGAGGGCGTCCGGGGAAAGACCTCCACCCTATAGGATACCGCAGCTAAATGACCTCCGGGTCGTGTTTCTGCCGGTGGGAAGTGTGTTTCATGTGGGAAGAACGGGATGGTGAAATGTGGCGCGAATTACAGGTGGCCAATGTTCAGTAGTGGAAGAACCAGGACTGTTTATTATTTGATTGATTTAATTAATCAGACCGGTGCAAAATGCAAGTATCGATTTACCTGTTTATGCCCGGCTACCCAAGAGTTATGCCCGGAAAAGAATAGGCAGTTTATCGTTTGCATTATTCTATGGGCTTTATACTTTCGATTGGTAATTTATCTAATATCAAACCAGTGAAATGTTTAACCATGCTTACCCCATCCATCAAATACCCTGTACCAAAATTTGATCGACCCATATGCATTAAATTTATTGACATATTTAATTACATATAAAATAAGTTTCCTCCAATAAACGTCTCGGTGAAGGTCGTTGTATAGCGGGATCCTCTACTATTACATAATTCCTGTGATATAAATAAGTCGTCGATACCAACATTCAAGCCACTAACTCTGAGAATAAATCTGAATGAAAGCTCAACAAAAAAATAATAAATTGAGTGTTACATTCTATGCTATAACCCTAATTCATTTATCACAAATGCATGGACTGTGAGTCACAACAAAGAAAATCGATATCCTAGTTCAGGCTATTTTCCTGGCAAAGAATAGTGATATTGCAGATATGGTAGTAGTATTACCTAATACAATTTTTAGCCGACTTGAAAAAAAGAAAGGTTCTCAATTCAACTGTTTTTTTTTGTGTGTATGTTATGTTTTGTGTGTGTGTTCCCATGACTTAATGGCACGGGGCAGGAACGAGGAACGAGAACTTTTCAGATCATGTGTTTCCTTCGGCGCGCGGGCCTCAATGGGCCTTCAGGGTAAGGGCGTGGAGGGTTTGCCCTAATGTGACTGCACCTAACATAAGGACCTCACAACTGCTTACCATCAGGTGGAGTGAGGTCATCCTGAACGCTCTTTTTATAAAAAAAACCCTGGAGTGGCCTATGTCTAGCAGTGACCATGATAGGTTGATGATGATGATGAGGATGCTATTAGAACAACTGTAATTTATTGGTGGTCTTTATTTATTTGTTTGGTCTACTAACAATCGTACATTTACAATAATTAACCGTACACTTCAATTATATTACAAGTCTTAATGTACAATATTTTAATGGTAAACACGGCATGCATTAGCTAAAGTTTGTAACTATATAGGTACTTACGATTAGTGTGACATATAAACTTATTCTACTTTCTTATACTATTACATTAGTGCACCAACAGTTTCCTTCAATTTACGCAATGTACTACTAAATATATCCAGGTTCGCGCTATTTGAAAATAACTACTTTATAAAATAATACAGACATAAGAGACAAACAAAACCTGCTGATATAAAATACTCGGTAACGAGTTATTACAGTGTTAGCAGGGTTTCATTTAGTACCGCGAATAAAACCGTAATGCGTGATTTTTTTTTATAGTGGCTCGACATCATGGCTTCCCTACGCGTGATGCCGTTTAAGTGATTTTATTTTACCTAAGAATAATATTGCTATGGCTCTAATCTGTTCTAACTATAAAAATTGTTGCCAGAAAATACAATTTGTGACTTTTTTCTGGGTAAAAAGATTTTTTAGTCTTGAGACGAATAAAAGAATTTTGCTTCATAATTTCGTCAGTTTCGAACAAAACTCGATGAAAAAAATAGGCAGATAGTACTAAGGCCGTAGATCGCAAAAACGTCATAAAAAATACAGTAACAGCCATTGTGGCTTTATTCTATGGAGGGTGCGATATCTTCGACAATTGTAAAACGATTTGGACTTTTTTAATACTTAGCGAGTACTTTCAGTCTGTTGCTCCCATTGTCACCATATTGAAATTGTTATTTTTTCATATGGTTGAATAAGGCTGTTATAAAATATTTACTTACATATGAATATGCACCTATAAATTGGTCGTTATGGACGATTTGATTCAAACGTGGGAACAGCGCAACTTTCGGATTTGTTGTCCAACTAGTTGATCGTGAACGCGTGAGGAGAAGTCGTCTTGTTTCATACAATGTTGACGATGCTGCTCCATAGAGCGAGCGTTATCGGATTCATCACCCGACAAATCATAGTTCACCAAATCAAATAATCGGTGCTCCCATACAGATGGAAGTGCCAGTGTTAATATTTGCACGCACACATTTAAATACAATAATTGAGCATATGGGCGCGTCATTCTTAACCGACTTCCAAAAAAGGAGAAGGTTCTCAAATCGTCAGTGTGTATAATTTTTTTTTGTTGAGACGATGTATAACACGATGTCGCTTCTGCGAACGCCAACCAGTTCTGAGTGGCCTCCCCCGGTGGCGTCACGAGACGGCCGCGGCAGTAACGCGATTATGTTGTCTTGGATATTACTTGTCAAAGATTTACCCAACCCGTCTCTATTTCACTGCTGTGACTTCGGTTACAACCACGATTATGGCGATTGTGAACTTTTGTTTTTACAAAAAGGGTGCATTGGTGACCAGTCAACTTTTAGCGCACCTGCCCGTGTGCATCTTTCCAAATAGCGAACGAGGCTCCGGTGACCGACTAGTGGCGGTATAACCATCACAATTAAAGGCGCAGCTAAATACCACAGGCCGACGACGGGCAACAGCGTCAACGGAGCGAAGAGCTACGCCCTGCGATCGCACACCCGCTTGCCCAGCCTGACGATTACGGGTAAATTCTAATGGGTGTGGTAAAAGAAGACTAAAGGACTTCTTGAGCACCTACTTGGTTGACGACCATCTCTCAAAAAGCTTGTGAAGGGACTTCAGTCGCGTTTTAGTGTATAACAAGAATAATTCTCCTAGTGCCGCAATCCGATACGACCCGCAAACCATCAAGAAAAGAGCATTCCTCTTTTTTAAAGGTCGGCAGCGCAGCTGTAACTCCTGATGTTGCAGATGTACATGGGCGGCGGCTCGTCTGTCCCCTATTTCATCAAAAAAGAACCACTAACTGCAAGGTTTGAAATGAATGTGATCGTGGATTTGAAGCCATGTTATTGGTAAATCATAGCGTGTCAGCACAGTGTGTCTTCGCTCTGTTCTGCTCCGCTGCGCCCCAGTGAAACCGCAGCCTTACACAGCAGCTCACTCTATGGCCACGCCTAATTCGTAAGCTCCAATGGGCAGTGTTTCTTGCGATGTACCTAAAATATGAGCGTCGTCTTACACGTCTTTACGAAATTTGTTTAGGGCGAAACTTAACGTCGTTTGGGTATAGTTACGAACGGTCTTGCCGCTTCATCAGCTTTCCACACTAATTGGATTTCAAAATCTCTGTCCGATATGAGACCTAGAAATCAATTGAAATATATTGTTAATAAATTACCAACTTGATTATTCCAAATTTTGAAATTATACTCTACTAGCTACCCGCCCCGGCTTCGCACGGATGCAATACTATATGCATGCAGACATACAAACCTTCCTCTTGAATGCCTCTATCTATTAAAAAGCCGTATAAAAATCTGTTCCGTTTTCAAGATTTATGCATAAATAAGTACAGAGACGAAAAGCGACTTTTTTAATACCTATGTAGTGATTGCAAAAATCACTATAAACGAATTTTTTTTTACAGAACCATTTTTCATCATCATCATTATCATTATCAGCCGTAGGGGGTTACTGCAGGACATAGGCCTCCCCCAAAGACTTCCACAACGGCCGGTTGCAAGCTGCCCGCATCCAGCTCCATCCTGCGACTTTTATGAAGTCGTCAGTCCACCTCGCTGGAGGGCGTCCCACGCCGCGTTTTCGGTCAAAGGGTCTCCAGTCCAAAACTTTTCGGCCCCAACGGCCATCTGAACCATTTTTACCTCCACCATTTACTTAGGTTTAGTAAAAAACTTTTTAGCCCTTCGGAAATCAATAACACGTTTTGATTTTGCGGACGAGTCTATAGAATATTTTTTAATAACTTTTAACAACTCTAAGACCAACAATAAATAAATTGAAATTTCTATACACAACATTATTTGAATGCATGATGTTGATACGATCGCAAAGTAGTATTAGTATATTACTCAGATAGTATCTCTCAAGTTTATTTTTGTTTTTTAAATTGCTGTTCATGTTCAAATACTTCTCAGCTATTGGTCAAGCAAGATGGTTATTAGAACAAAAGTTTATTCTTTACTGACAAAGACCATACATTTTGTCAAAACTGTACTTATAACTATTTTTGGATTCAGTACATACATTCACTCAATTTTTATCTTTGGATTTCATTATGATTTCAAAAACAAATTTATGGCGACAGTTAGTCGTTTGTACTGTGTCGTTTTATTGGGATATATTTTCTGGCATGCAATGTCGATATGGTATTATAATGGTATTATGTTGGGACACATTGTTTTTGCTATCACCATAGATGTGTTTATAGTTATACAAATGGTCATATGTTTCTTTGAAAAACAAACTGCTTTATCAAAGTACTACAGTGGAGTGAAAGTAATTTGTTTAACAATGTCATCTAATGTTTTACAAAAACGTATTTCCTGCATTATGGTGTTACTCATTGCCGTCATGACAGTGCGAGTATATATTTCATTTTTATTAGTTTTCAAACATAGAGTATTATTTTCCAATGTTTTTTTTATCGGAATCATAATAGATGGATCTATTTATTCCCGCTGTTTTTATATAGCTTTTACTTATGAATTACTTTGGAAACAACTTTCTGTATTGAAAAGATCGTTGTATTTGAATTTTAATTGTAATTTTCGCTCTAATACCGACAAAATGAAATGTATCAAAAAGTTTATTCACGTGTACAAAAATATAATTCACAATTTTGGAGGCATGGAAAGATTAATAAGGATTCAGGTAAACGAGTTTATACAATAACTAGGTACGTATACATTGCAGTCATTATTATTTACATAGTTTTATATTTTATTCTATTTCAGATGATAGCGTCCTCATTGTTTAACCTGCTCGTTATTTCTGGAGTAATATTTTTCAGTTTGGTTGTTCAAATAATGGTAATTTATGTTTTTATAAATAAATAAATACCCAAGTCATGCTGAGCCACACAGTAGTAGTAAATAGTTTTAATTCTTTGTTTCCACTGTAACTAATTTTGCAATAAGAAGGTTGCAATTGCCTCTCTATCTAATTTTAGTCGTTAGTGTTCATGTTCTTAATCCGCAAATTACACGAACACGACGAATTCATTTATTTAACTAAAAAAATCACTAATTTACCATCTGATAACGTTTTATGTTTCATTTAGAGACATCGTTTACTCTTTTTGATACCTATGGGTATAGTGGATATGATAATAATTGCCATAGCGACAGCTTCACCCGGAATATTTGCAGAGCTATCAATTGAAGAATATAATGAGATTCAGGGTATTTTGGCTGAGCAACTTCTATCGTGCAGAGGTATAATTTTTTATTATCAATATGAAACTGTCTGCCTCGTGCAACGGTTTTTGGGAATCAGCTTCCAGCTGTGACTTTTTTGAATGGATACTACTTAGAGGCCTTCAAGAAGCGAATCTTCAAATTTCTTAAGGGCCGGCAACGCGCCTGTGACTCCTCTGCTATTGCGCCGTCTATAGGCTGATGGCTAAGTAATTACTACTTACCATCAGGTGACCTTCAGGCCAGTTTGTCATCAAAAAAATAATTATGTCACTTGACTGACCCGTTGGCTCATTTGGTAGTGACTCCTGCTTTCTAAACCAAGGGTAAGATTCCCACCCAGTATCCACATCAGATGCCATTCTTTATAATTTTGATGAAGTTTGATAAAACGCCATTCTATCTATCCAAAGTCTATCATTTACAAAGTACATATGGAAATATTTTATTCAGTAGTTACTAAAAGAGAGGTAGGGCATAGCGAATCTTCGCTCGAATTGAGCCGCCCGTCCGGGGAAGGACCTCCACCCTATAGAATACCGCAGTCAAATGACCTCTGGGTCGTGTTTCTGCCGGTGAGTAGGGTTTCCGGAGCTCGTGGGGGGTTAGGGTTGGGCCGGCATGGCGGTGGCAACTGACAGGTAACTGACCAGTTACTTGCCCGTTGTCACAGCGACTTGGGCTTCTCTTTCGCTTTCCATCAGGTGTTGGGAAGCCATAATGGCTTCCCAACACCTGATGGAAAGCCACTTAAAAAAAAAAAAAAAAAAAATATTTCCAGCCGCCAGCACAGCCAGTTGGCTGTGCTGGCATCGTCGCACGCGTGGATATCGGGTTTCAAACATAGCGGACATACATAAAATGGTACCTAAATTTTAAGGTAGATTTCTAGCAATACTTTGGTGAAAACCGCATTTGATTCCATGCAGTAGTTTTTGCGTGATGCGCGATCAAACATGCAGATAAAAATTTCGCCCGTTTTCCTAACGCTTCCCGTCACTGCTCTGCTCCTATAGATTGTAGCGCGATGAAAAGTATACTGTAACCTGCCCAGGAGTACGAAAAATAATCGTACCAAGTTTCGTCAAAATCCGTTCAGTAGTTTTTTTTTCTATAGCGAACATACAGACAGACAGACAAAAATAGTGGCAATATACGTATGTGATGTTGTCTGATATAATTATTTATATAAAACTATCGACCCGGCTTCGCTCTGGGTATTTTTTGTTATTTCATTACTATAATATGCATGTTCAACAAATTCATTCAAAGGTTTTAAAGATATACGCATACATAGAGACAGACCACGAAAAGCGACTTTGTTTGATATCATTAAAATAAATCCATGTTTTTTTTTTTTTCAGACGACAAATATCGCTTATTCTTACTCGACATAATCGCATACATGGAGGAGAACGGGCCCATGTACCACATATGGAACATTATTGACATCAACATAAATTTCTCTACCAGTGTCGTGAATATGATTGTGACATTGGCAATTGCATTACTTCAGTTGAATGTTAAATGAATTTATTATAATGTTGTATCAGTTTTAACAATCCTGTATTTATTCTTAAATTAAACCTAATGTCAAAGTGGTCTTAATTTTTTTTTATAAATTTCTTAAACATGTGTAATTATTTTTTACTTTTCTACATTTATCATTTTAAATATGATAAATAATAATAAACATATACGAGGATATTTAGAATAAGTCAGGATATCCTAATATTTTTACAAAAAAAAAACAAGAATGGCTCATTTCATTACAGATACAGTTAAGAACATAATCTCAACTCATATTGTTGAACCTCATTTTACGAATGTGCACAATGATAATAATGAGCAATAAAGTGAGATATCACTGATATCAGGCACGTATTCAACATATTTAGAACACAGAGATACTATAACAGAATATGAAGAAGTTGTAGGCTTTGTTTGAAATTATGGTACCTAGTATGTCAGAGTGCGGTGAAGTATAGGTAGCATTACGTCGCATCACGATGCATGGCCATGTGGGGCATTCCGTCACTTACCTTTTTTTTAGAGGGGAATGCATGCATTACGCATCGTGACAGCTTCACCCGGAATATTTGCAGAGCTATCAATCCAAGAGTATAATGAAATACAAGGCATTTTGGCCGATCAGCTTCTATCGTGCAGAGGTATAATTTTTATTATCAACTAGCTGTGCCAGCGGCGTCGCTCGCGTGGATATCGGGTTTCAAAAATAACGGACTTCCATATAATACCCATCTATACCTTGTGCCTAAGTTTTCAGTTAGACCTCTAGCAATACATTGGTGAAAACCGCATTCAATTCTATGCAGTAGTTTTCGCGTAATGCGCGTTCAAACATACAGGTTTAAATTTCTCGCGTTTTCCCAACACTTCCCGTCACTGCTCCGCTCCTATTGATTGTAGCGTGATGAAAAGTATCCTATGAATGTTAAATGAATTTATTATAATGTTGTATCAGTTTTAACAATCCTGTATTTATTCTTAAATTAAACCTAATGTCAAAGTGGTCTTAATTTTTTTTATAAATTTCTTAAACATGTGTAATTATTTTTTACTTTTCTACATTTATCATTTTAAATATGATAAATAATAATAAACATATACGAGGATATTTAGAATAAGTCAGGATATCCTAATATTTTTACAAAAAAAAAACAAAAATGGCTCATTTCATTACAGATACAGTTAAGAACATAATCTCAACTCATATTGTTGAACCTCATTTTACGAATGTGCACAATGATAATAATGAGCAATAAAGTGAGATATCACTGATATCAGGCACGTATTCAACATATTTAGAACACAGAGATACTATAACAGAATATGAAGAAGTTGTAGGCTTTGTTTGAAATTATGGTACCTAGTATGTCAGAGTGCGGTGAAGTATAGGTAGCATTACGTCGCATCACGATGCATGGCCATGTGGGGCATTCCGTCACTTACCTTTTTTTTAGAGGGGAATGCATGCATTACGCATCGTGACAGCTTCACCCGGAATATTTGCAGAGCTATCAATCCAAGAGTATAATGAAATACAAGGCATTTTGGCCGATCAGCTTCTATCGTGCAGAGGTATAATTTTTATTATCAACTAGCTGTGCCAGCGGCGTCGCTCGCGTGGATATCGGGTTTCAAAAATAACGGACTTCCATATAATACCCATCTATACCTTGTGCCTAAGTTTTCAGTTAGACCTCTAGCAATACATTGGTGAAAACCGCATTCAATTCTATGCAGTAGTTTTCGCGTAATGCGCGTTCAAACATACAGGTTTAAATTTCTCGCGTTTTCCCAACACTTCCCGTCACTGCTCCGCTCCTATTGATTGTAGCGTGATGAAAAGTATCCTATAACCTGCGCAGGAGTATGAAGAATAATTGTACCAAGTTTCGTCAAAATCTGTTCAGTAGTTTTTTTTTCTATAACGAACATACAGACAGACAGACAGACAGACAGACAGACAGACAGACAAAAATTTTACTGATTGCATTTTTGGTATCAGTATCGATCACTTATCACCCCCTGATAGTTATTTTGAAAAAATATTTTATGTACAGAATTGACCTCTCTACAGATTTATTATAAGTATAGATATTTATTAATTTTAAAGCATGGATTATTACATTCCAATTTATTTTTTATCGGAATCATGACAGACGGATCTATTTATTCCCGCTGTTTTTATGTAGCTTTTACATATGAATTACTTTGGACACAGCTATCTGTATTAAAGAAATTGTTATATTTAAATTTAAATAGCAATTTTCGCTCTAATACCTACAAAATGAAATGTATCAAAAAGTTTATTCACGTATACAAAAATATAATTCAAAATTTTAAAAGCATGGAAAGATTAATAAGGGTTCAGGTAAACGAGTTTATATAATGACTAGGTACGTTTCGATTTTCATTGTCATTATGATTTATATAGTTTTATATTTTACTAGCTTTTGCCCGCGACTTCGTCCGCGTGTTTAAATTTATACATACAAAAGTTTTTTCCCGCTAACTCCCGTTCCCGTGGGAATTTCTCAAAATACAGCCATAACTAAACTTTATATTTACTAAGGTACCTGCATGCCAAATTTCAAGCGTCTAACTTAAGCGGTTTAGATTTTTCATACAAAAGGATTTTCCCGCTAATTCCCGTTCCCGTGGGAATTTCGGGAATTCCTTTCTTAGTGCACCCCTACGGTACCTAAGCTACGTCCCTTCCAAATTTCAAGTGCCTACGTTTAGCCGTTTGGGCTGTGCGTTGATATGTCAGTCAGTCAGTCAGTCAGTCAGTCAGTCAGTCAGTCAGTTTCTCCTTTTATATATATAGATAGCTTTTGCCCGCGACTTCGTCCGCGTGTTTAAATTTATACATACAAAAGTTTTTTCCCGCTAACTCCCGTTCCCGTGGGAATTTCTCAAAATACAGCCATAACTAAACTTTATATTTACTAAGGTACCTGCATGCCAAATTTTAAGCGTCTAACTTAAGCGGTTTAGATTTTTCATACAAAAGGATTTTCCCGCTAATTCCCGTTCCCGTGGGAATTTCGGGAATTCCTTTCTTAGTGCACCCCTACGGTACCTAAGCTACGTCCCTTCCAAATTTCAAGTGCCTACGTTTAGCCGTTTGGGCTGTGCGTTGATATGTCAGTCAGTCAGTCAGTCAGTCAGTCAGTCAGTCAGTTTCTCCTTTTATATATATAGATTGTATTTTAGATGATGGCGTCCTCATTGTTTAATCTGCTCGTTATTTCAGGAGTAATATTTCTAAATTTGGTTGTTCAAATAATGGTAATTTATGTTTCTTTAAAGAAAGAATTTCCCAAGACATGCTGAGTCTTACAGTAGTAATAAATAGTTGTAATTCTTTGTTTTAATAGTAACTAACATTGTATTAAGAAGGATGCAATGCCTCTCGTATCTGCATGAACTCAGACGAATTCATTTATTTAACTTCAAAATTTCACTTATTTAATATCTGAAGATGTTTTACGTTTCATTAAAGAGATATCATTCACTCTTCTTCATACCTATGGGTATAGCGGATATGACAATAATTGCCATCGTGACAGCTTCACCCGGAATATTTGCAGAGCTATCAATCCAAGAGTATAATGAAATACAAGGCATTTTGGCCGATCAGCTTCTATCGTGCAGAGGTATAATTTTTATTATCAACTAGCTGTGCCAGCGGCGTCGCTCGCGTGGATATCGGGTTTCAAAAATAACGGACTTCCATATAATACCCATCTATACCTTGTGCCTAAGTTTTCAGTTAGACCTCTAGCAATACATTGGTGAAAACCGCATTCAATTCTATGCAGTAGTTTTCGCGTAATGCGCGTTCAAACATACAGGTTTAAATTTCTCGCGTTTTCCCAACACTTCCCGTCACTGCTCCGCTCCTATTGATTGTAGCGTGATGAAAAGTATCCTGTAACCTGCGCAGGAGTATGAAGAATAATTGTACCAAGTTTCGTCAAAATCTGTTCAGTAGTTTTTTTTTCTATAACGAACATACAGACAGACAGACAAACAGACAGACAGACAGACAGAAATTTTACTGATTGCATTTTTGGTATCAGTATCGATCACTTATCACCCCCTGATAGTTATTTTGAAAAAATATTTTATGTACAGAATTGACCTCTCTACAGATTTATTATAAGTATAGAAGATATGCAATTTTCTGACTCGTGCAACGTTTCTTGGGAATCATCTTCCAGCTGTGACTTTTCTGAATGGATACTTCTAAGGGGCCTATAAAAAGCGAGCCTACAAATTTCTCAAGGGCCGGTAACCCGCCTGTGACTCCTCTGGTATATAATGTATATGGGCTAAAATAATCACTTACCATCAGTTAAACTTCGGGCATGTTTGCTCACTCTGTGATAAAAAATGTATCTTGACTCACCCGTTGGCTCATACTAATTAAATGTATGTTTTTTTTTCAGATGAAAAATATCGCTTATTCTTACTTGACACAATCGAATACATGGAGGAGAACGGGCCAATGTACCACATATGGAACATTATTGACATAAACATAAATTTCTCTATCAGTGTCGTGAATATGATTGTGACATTGGCAATTATATTACTTCAGTTAAATGTTAAATGAATTTATTAAAATGTTGTATCAGTTTTAATAATCCTGTATTTATTCTTAAATTAAACCTTCTGTCAGTTTCAGCTGTCAAAATTTAAAGTGGTTTTAATTTAGAGGTATATTTTTAATAAGTTTTTTAAAAATTTATTACATAAGTGTTACTTTTTTACATTAACATTATGAATATCATCATGATCATCTAAACTAATAGGTATTATAAAGAGGAAAAATTTGATTGTTTGTTTGTTTGATACGAATAGGCACCGAAACTACTGGACCGATTTTAATAATTCTTTCACTGTCGGATAGCTACACTATCTGCGCTGAACATAGGCTATATTATATTTTAAAAAAGTTCGGAAATACTCAATACATACGGTTTGATTTTGCGGACGAGATTTGGAGGTTGGCTTGGAGCAAACAAGAAGATGGGCTGTACACCCACACAGTATAAATGTATTTATTTACAAAAAAAAAGTACCTAAGTTTATCAGGTGTCTAGTACCCATAGCACAAGCTTCGGCTTAGTTTGGGGCTAGATAGTGATGTGTGGCCCAGCATGGCATGTTTTGGTTTTTTTTTAATAATTTTTACAACTTAAAAACCAAAATTTAAAAAATTGTAATTTCTATACACTACATTATTTGAATCGATAACGTTGATACAATCGCAAAGTAATATTAGAATATAAGTCAGATAGTATCTCTCAAGTTTATTTTTTTTTTTAAATAGCTGTTAGTGTTCAAATACTTCGCAGCTATTGGTCAAACAACATGGTTATTAAAAACAAAGCGTATTCTTTACTGACAAAGTTTATACATTTTGTCAAAACTGTACTTATAATTATTTTTGGATTCAGTACATATATTCACACAATTTTTATTTTCGGATTTCATTATGATTTCAAAAACAAATTTATGGCGAGTGTTAGTCGTTTGTACTGTGTCGTTTTATTTGGATATATTTGCTGGCACGCCATGTCGGTATGGTATTATAATGGTCTTATATTGGGACACATTGTTTTAGCTATGAGCACACATGTGTTTATACTAATACAAATGGTCATATGTTTTTTTGAAAAACAAACTGCTTTAGCAAAGTACTACAGTGGAGTTAAAATAATTTGTATAACAATGTCATCTAATGTTTTACAAAAACGTATTTCCTGTATTATGTCGTTACTCATTGCTGTTATGACAGTGCGAGTATTTATTTCATTTTTAGTAATTTTAAAGCATAGAGTATTACATACCAATTTATTTTTTATCGGAATAATGACAGATGGATCTATGTATTCTCGCTGTTTTTATGTAGCTTTTACATATGAATTACTTTGGACACAGCTATCTGTATTGAAGAAATCGTTGTATTTGAACTTAGATTGTAATTTTCGCTCTATTACATACAAAATGAAATGTATCAAAAAGTTTATTCACGTGTATAAAAATATAATTCACAATTTTGGAGGCATGGAAAGATTAATAAGGATTCAGGTAAACGAGTTTATACAATGACTAGGTACGTATAAATAATTGCAGTCATTTTATTTAATATAGTTTTTTATTTTATTGTATTTCAGATGATGGCGTCCTCATTGTTTAACCTGCTCGTTATTTCTGGAGTAATATTTTTCAGTCTAGTTGTTCAGATAATGGTAATTTATGTTTCTTTAAGTAAATAAATAGGAAAATACTTAAAAACATGCTGAGCCACACAGTAGTAATAAATAGTTGTAATTCTTTGTTCCCATTGTAGCTACAATGTTGTTTTTAGTATATGTATGAGTGTTTTCTATGTATAATTAATTATGTATTAATTTACAAGAAAAAATGTATCTAAGTAAGTTTATCAGTTGTCTAGTACCAATAGTACAAACTTCGGCTTAGTTTGGGGCTAGGTGGCGCTGTGTGGCCCAGCGTTGCATGTCTTCTTCTAAATCCACAGATTACACGAATACGGACGAATTCATTTCTTTAACCAAAAAAAAATACTAATTTAATATTTTATAATGTTTTATGTTTCATTCAAGAGAAATCATTCACTTTTCTTGATACCCATGGGTATAGCGCATATGACAATAATTACCATCGCAACAGCTTCACCCGGAATATTTGCAGAGCTATCAATTAAAGAATACAATGAGATTCAGGGCATTTTGGCCGATCAACTTCTATCGTGCAGAGGTATAATTTTTATTATCAATATTATGCAATTTTTTGTCTCATGGAACGTTTCTAGGGAATCAGTTTCCAGCTGTAATTTTTCCGAATGGATACTTCCAAGGGGCCTTCAAAAAGCGAGCCTTTAAATTTGTCAAGGGCTGGTAACGCGCCTGCGACTCTAGTTTTACGGTGTCTATGGGCTGAATTAATCAGTTGACCTTGAGGCCCATCTGCCCATTCTGCAATAGAAAAAAAAATGTAACTTGACTGATTCGTTGGCTCATTTGGTAGCGACTTCTGTTTCCTGAACCAATGGTTACAGTCCCACCCAGTATCGACATCAGATCCCATTTTTATCTCATTTTGATGATGTTTGATAAAACGCCATTCTATCTACCCTATTAGTATTTACTAACTATATTTGGAAATAATAATTATGTAGTAAGTAATTGACTTTTATATTAGTTGTTCTGATACTTATAACACAAATGCTGAAAGCTATTTTCTATGGGATAGAGAGAATATACCTACATGGGGGCAATATACATAATAATATGTTGTCTGATGTTTATTTATAAAAAACTATCGACCCGCGCTCGCTTTTCGTTGAGTATTTTTTATTAATATATTACTATAATTGTAATTTAAGATGTAAGGGAGCCTATCATGATTTCGCTACAAGCCAACCTCACCTGCCCGTGGTGCATCCTGCCGAATAACAAACGAGGTGCTGGCAACCGACTGGTGGCGGTATAACCATCACAATTGAAGGCGTTTGCTAAATACCCCAGACTGATGACGGGCAGCAGCGTCACCGGAGCGAGAAGCTACGCTCTGCGATCGCCAACCCGCCTGCCCAGCGTGGCGATTATGGGCATATCCTCCAGATGATTACCCTAAGTGGTGAACAGCTGGAGAGGCCTATGTCCAGCAGTGGACTGCAATAGGCTGATGATGATGATGATGATAATTGTAATTATGTACTTATTATACTCGTAAACCTTCCTCTTGAAGGTTTTAAAGATCTAACCATACATAGGGAGAGACACGAAAGGCGACTTTGTTTAATACTTATTATAATAAATGTATCTACCTATGTTTTTTTTTTCAGACGACAAATATCGCTTATTCTTACTTGACACAATCGAATACATGGAGGAGAACGGGCCAATGTACCACATATGGAACATTATTGACATAAACATTAATTTCTCCATCAGTGTCGTAAATATGATTGTGACATTGGCAATTGCATTACTTCAGTTGAATGTTAAATGAATTTATGTTGTATTAGTTTTAATAAGATAAACAAACTTAAAATGTAACGCTGTTTTTATTTTTAAATTAAACCTCTGTTTCGGCTGTCAAAATTTAATTTAGATGTAATTTTTTTTTAAGTTTCCTAAAAATTTATTACGTCATAATTCTTTTTTATTTTTCTACATTTATTATTAATTTATGTAACCTCATGTTACGAATTATGCATAATAATAATACCTACTGAGCAATGAAGTATGTAATTTTATACCTATGTGACACGTATTTCAACATATCTAGAACAAAGAAATACTATAATTGAATATGAAGAACTTGTAGTCTCTGTTTGAAATACATTGTCGTATTAGCCAGTGTGCAAAGAAGTATAGGTAACAATACGTCGCATCACGACGCACGGCTACGTGTGGCATCCTATCGCTCTCCTAGGACAATTCTTTAGTGAAAATTCTTAGACACAAGTCAATGTTATTATATTAATTAGCTCGTAAGCATAAAGTGCATAGTTAAATTATTTTAAAAAAAAAATTAAACCGACTTCAAAAAAAACACAAACGACCAAAACTAAAAAGCGATAAATAACGTAAGTAATTCTATCCTTAATACATAATTATTTAAATATTACAATTATCACTTATTTTTGAAGTCGGTGCCAGTCTCTAGGTACCTAACGTAGACTGTTGTTGTATGACGCGCGCGGCCGGCAAATCCCCACAACAATATAGATACATTTATTTGTTTGGCTGGCACCGACTTCAAAAATAAGTGATAATTGTAATATTTAAATAATTATGTATTAAGGATAGAATTACTTACGTTATTTATCGCTTTTTAGTTTTGGTCGTTTGTGTTTTTTTTGAAGTCGGTTTAATTTTTTTTTTTAAAATAATTTTATTTCTCTATTTTTAGTTGCGTTAATGTGCTGTGACCTTGAACAAGGGCTAATTAATGTCCTTAAGAGTTTTACTTAGGAATGAAAAATTTTGCTTTAAGTCAAGTGACGACTTTGTGATCTAGAATCAAATCACTTGCCAAATCACCTTCCCTATTAGCCCTGCATAAGTACATACTACTACCTAGTTCCTATCGACCAATGTCAGTACTGTTCCCTGAGTACCTGAGTAGAATATGATAACGTAACAAAAACACCATATGAGCATACAATTTTCGGTTGTTGCCCTCAATTTCTCCAAGATCCCATCATCAGATCCTGACTTGGTGATAATGGGACCACCTCGGAAGTGTCCTCTGTCGAACAAAAAATTTTTGAAATCCATCCATAATTAACGGAATAATCGGTGAACATACATAAAAAAAAAAAAAAAAATATTATACATACAGACGAATTGAGAACCTCCTCCTTTTTTCGAAGTCGGTTAAAAATGAATATATATATCTATTTTCGAAAACCACTTACACATCAATATAATATTTCAGCCTTATCAATTGATCACGAAGTAATATTGGTACTTTAATTTAACGATGGTACAGTTATTTTTATTTTCTATATAGTCAATCTCCATAAAACACTTTGTCCACATTGCTCATGCAAGATGCGTATTAAAACAATATTACGTTCTCTCTTTGCCAAAATACTAAAATTTATCAAATCTTTACTAATCAATATTTTCGGTGACAATGCATATATTAAGACTTCATTTTTATTTGGATATCATTACGCTTACGAAAACAAATTTTTAGCGACCATAAGCCGATTGTACTGTGCCATTTTCTTTGGAATTATTTGTTTACATAGCAAGTTTGTTTGTGGTTTCAGGGGTTATCTGTTGGAATATGCTATTTTCTTGATAACCATAGACGTGTTTGTACTTATACATATAGCGGTGGTTTTCTATGAAAAACAAGCTGCTTTAGCAAAATATTACAGTGGAGTAAAAGTTATTTTCCTAACTATCTCACCCAATATATCGAAAAAACGTATTTCATACATGGTACCATTATTATGTTTCACTCTTACAGTAAGACTAATTCATATTTATATAATGGTTTACGAGTTTAAACTATATTCTACCAAATTTATCACGTATATTACTATCTTAATTGATGCATCTCTTTACTCCCGTTGTTATTATGTAGGCTTTGCCCACGAATTACTTTGGAAACAGCTCAATGCATTGAAAAAGTCATTGCGTTATGATTTAAGACGAGGTTCATGTTGTACACATAAAATGAAATCAATTAAAAAGTTTGTTCATGTGTACAAAAATATATTGCATAATTTCGACGGTTTTAAAGGAACAGTAAGGATTCAGGTATGTATTGTGGTTATTTTTATAATAGTAGTTTTTTTTATAGTAGCTTGACCATAATGGCTGCCCTACGCCTGATGGAAAGCGAATGAGAACCCAAAGTCGCTGTGACAATAGACAAGTAACTGGTCAGTTACCTGTCAGATGCCACCGCCATGCCGGCCCAACCTCAACCCCTCACGAGCTCCGGTAACCCTACTCACTGGCAGAAACGGTATTCTATAGGGTAGAGGTCCCAGACAGGCGGCTCAATTCGAGCGAAGATTCGCTATGTCCTACCTTTCTTCTCCTGTTGAAAATATAAAAAAAGATCAAGGAGTTGTCACAACGACCAGTTAGTCAACAGGTCAGTTGCCACCGCCTTGCACATCCACGGAACTACTCTATTGTTGGGTTCTACTCTGACCGGGCGCCCCTTCATCAGCCTATCACAGTCCACTGCTGGATATAGGCCTCTCCAGTTCTTCGCCACTTAAGGAAAACAGGTGGAGGATATACCCTTAATCGCCACTTTGGGCAGGCGGGTTGGCGATCGCAGGGCGTAGCTCCTCGCTCCGGTTACGCTGCTGCCCGACATCGGCCTTATACTTAGCTACGCTTATAAGCGTGATGGCTATACCGCCACCAGTCGATTTCCAAAGCCTGGTCTGTTATTAAGCAGGATGCACCACGGGCAGGTGGGCGGCTTGAAGTACAAAGGTAATGGGTCGCTCCCTTACATCTCGGGGGCCAAAGAGACACTAAATAGGTCTCTTTGGTCCTTTGATATGGGATCCATAATCATCATATCAACCCATCATTATCTTTCTTTACAGATGGTGGTGTCATTTCTGTTTAATATTCTGGTTGTAGCCGGGGGAATATTTTATAGTCTAATTGTAGAATTAGTGGTAATGTATATTCAAACACCTTATATTCCGACTTCTAGGTAAAAAAAATGTCTGACCCGATGGCTCATTTGGTAGTGACCTCTGCCTTCTGAACCAAGGGTCCTGGGTTCCCGCACAGTACAAATTTGTGTTCATGAAGCATATAAGCAAAAGCCACAGTTTTGGCTCACCAGAGAACGCTACTATAGAGTGAAATATAGGTTTAAATTTGTTTTACGCAATATAACAAACAAACAAGCTGTAGAATCGTAGGGTTTTAAGTATTTTAGGCAAATGAGTCCCGTTTGGCTTAGGCCGCACTACGGGTTTTTTCCGCAAGCGGTAAACTGCGAAACCGCAAAACTACAATACACTACTGTTTAAAACTGCGAATTAAAATTCTATGTACTACAAATTTGTGCGCAGTTTTGTCCCTCTAGGCATCCAGCAAAGCGCGGTTTTAAGATCAGTCGCGAAAAATCCGTCAGTGCGCCCACTTCCATAAATTTCCTTTACTCACAAACACTGATTAAAACTAAAATCCGAGGCGGTTTAGCCGTAGTACAGCCTAGGCCTTAATCTTAGTTTTAAGTAATACATTTAATAATACATCTCACCGATTTGTAATGTAATATAATGTTTATTTATCTTTATTTAAGAAACATAATTTACAAGCTCTGATACCATTCGCAATAACGGATTTATTAGTAATTGCAATGGTGACAGCTTTACCCGGAATAATAGCAGAGCTGTCGATTAAAGAATATGATGGAATTCATCAAATTTTGGCATACGAACTTCTGTCGTGTACAGGTGAATATACGTTGTTCATCATCAGCCTATCCTAGTCCACTGCTGGGCATACGGCTCTCCAGTTGTTCGCCACTTTGGGCTAAGCATCCGTAGGATATACCCATTATCGCCACGATGGGCAGGCGGGTTGGCGATCCCAGAGCGCAGCTTCTCACTCCGGTGACGCAGCTGCCCTTCATCGGTCTGTGGTTTTTAGCTTCGCCTTCAATTGTGATGGTTATAACGCCACCGGTCGGTTGCCGGCGCCTCGTTTGTTATACAGCAGGATGCACCACGGGCAAATTAGGTTGGCTTTGATCGAAAAGATGATAGGTCGCTCCCTTACATCCCATAAACATTGTTATTTAGCAAGATTAGCGTTTTTTTTTATAGTAGCACAGCGTTATGGCTTTTCGTCGCCAGATAGAAGGCGAAAGATAGGGCCAATACTTCGTGGCTTAAGAAAGCCAGTATGTCGAATTACCATAAAAAAAGGAACTTCTTCCTTCTGAAAGTCGTGGATTAGATCCCCACGGGACACTAATTAATGAGTGCTTAAATTACTTCAATAACACAAGTGCTTAAGTTACTTCTTTGAAATCGAATCAATAATAATCTTGTCTAACACTTCATTTTAAAAATGTCCAGTGGCTTTATTCTTCTTCTATTATTATTTTATTTTCCAGACAATAATTATCGGGTATTCCTGCTTGATATAATTACGTATATGGAGGAGATTGCACCGAAGTACCATATGTGGAACTTATTTGACATGAATATAAGTTTCTCAATTTCTGTCATACAATCTATTACGAATTTGATAATTGTATTGGTCCAGTTGATAATACATTGATTTTTATTAAAATGTTGTTAAGACAACTACTTGTTCAAAAAAATTATTTGTACTTCTTCTTTCTTATCCCTTTTTTTAATAAGTCTGTACCCAAAAATATCTAGCAGAGATCGCTTAATAAGGCCGCCCAATTGTAATTTAAATTTAACTCTGTGCTTAGTCTTAAGTCAACTGTTTGGTGTACATTAAAATGTCTATCTACTAAATGTGTGAGTAATTTCTGCAACTCCTATCGGTGTTTGTAAAATTTACCTTTTGGTAGCACGACATAACGGCTTCCCTACACCTTGATGGAAAGGAAAAGATGATGGATCCAAGTTGCAGCGACAATAGGCAAGTAACGATCCTTTAAAGACCTTTGAGTCGCCACCGCCATGCCGGCCCAATATTGCCGATGCAGCGGTCACACCGCGAGCCCCGAAAACCATACTCATCGGCAGATACACTTGGAGAGTACACACACACACACAGATACTTGGAAAATTACTCTTTTTTATAAAAATATCGATGGAAAAGATGGGATGTAAGGGAGCGATCTATCACCTTTTCGCTCCAAGCCATCCTCACCTGCCCGTGGTGCATCCTGCCTAACAACAAATGAGGCTCTGGCAAACCGACTGGTGGCGGTAAAACCATCACGATAGAAGGCGTAACTAAATACCACAGGCCGATGACGGACAGCAGCGTCACCGGAGCAAGAAACTACGCCTGCGAACGCCAACCCGCCGGCCCAGCGTGGCGATTATGGGTTTATCCTCCAGAAGTTTGCCCTAGGTGGCGAACAACTGGAGAGACCTATGTCCAGCAGTGGACTGCAATAGGCTGATGATGATGATGATGGTAAAAAGATCGTTCAGGATGATCTCACTCCACTTGACGGTAAGCGGTCGAGGTCGTCGACAGACATAATTCAAACCCACCGCGCCTGTCACCCTAACCGTGAAGGCCTACTGAGATGCCGTTTCACGCCCCGCCTAATGAACGCAGGATAGAATAGAATAGATTTATTTGCAAGAAAAGTGGTACATAAGATCTTACAATGGTATCGATATTCTCACTTGTCACCAAAACTATGACATGCAAATGGATTTGATTGTAAGACATGGATTGTAAGAAAAGAAAACACATAAGCAGGAAGGGCATTATGACTTAAGGACAGGAAAGAGGAACTTTAGTGTGCGCAACTATCGTCTGAAAGGTATGCGGATGACAACTCTGTCCAGCACGTGTTGTTCGGGAGGGTAATGGAGAATATTTAAAAATTTCCCCCGATGAGATAGCCCTACGGAACACTTTTCTATATATGGCATGATACACTTAGGTATAGTCGGTTGTATTTAAACTTTAAAAGCAAGTCTTAGCATTAAACATCTAGTTAATTATCGACAAACACAGATGTGCGCTGCAAAAACGTTCAACAACATTAAACGTTTTATTCCAGTTAAATGTATCCTATAAGCTATATGAGGTCCTAACAACGATACGCTTTCAACTTCTAACGTTTCACGATCTCAGGGAATTACCCCGGCTCTTTGGAGATTAGTTTTATTAAAAGTTTTATGAGGAAAATGTGTTTTCTTCGCGATAGAGCAATGAAGTTGAATTTGGTTGTTGACGTAATGTGAGTACGTAAAAGCTTTTATAAGATATATTGTATTTACCTCACAAGGGGTAGATAATAAAGAATCTTCGTGAAATAAGCAAGAATAATGAAGTGTAATGGAAATCGTTATCTGTCTAATGGCCATCTTTCCAATCGATGAGACGAGCATGGTTTCTCCATGCAAAAAGCCGCAACTTATATAAACATCGGCCAAGAGCGAGTCGGACTCACGCACAAAGGGTTCTAATCTAGGTAACTAAGGGTTCTAATCTAGGTACAAATATCAAGCAAAAATCGGCAAAAAATTGCGTTTCTTGGAAACCCCCCTTAAATATTTATTTTGTTTTTATTATTTGCTGTTATAGCGGCAAAAAAGAATCATTTGTGAAAATGTCAACTGTCCAACTATCGCAATTCTTGAGATACATAATGGTGACAGACAGACGGACGGACAGCGAAGTGATTGCGTAGCAGTGTATTTAAAAGACTTTTATAAAGGGATAAAACACACATTCACTTAAAACAAGCCGTTTCAATATAAAGTTTAGGTACATTAAAACTCCCTCTTAATCATTTAACACTCCAGTGGCGATAGGAACTCATGTTACGACCGCAGCTACTAAAATATGTTTTGTAGACCAAATACCTTCTCTGTCGTAATGTGAAAAGTTTACCCATAGAAGTGCCATAACGGGCATGTAGGAAAGCTATAGGTTATCAAGTTGAAACTTTACTAATTTAATGTTAAACAACTATGTATGGTAGGTTAATATATGGATCGTTACGTATAACGTACCTGGGGCGTCATCAATTAACCCTCTAATGCAAACGTGATTACTTTTGTAAGGGAATTACATTTTACGTAGGTACAAAATTTTCTGTAGCAGTACAGTATATAATTAAATAATTAAATGTCACCGTGAAATTGTAAATACAAGGTTATAATCCATCTTGCGAGATTGTAAACTGTCGAAAGATTGTAAACAATAACAATAATGCTTAAATTTTAACTATCATTAACTATAATATTTTTTGTAGGTTTTGATCGATCACAGAGGAACTATTGATAATAATAAATACTAAGTACTACTGATAATTAACGCGTGATATATTTTAATTTAAGAATTTCACATCGATCGATTACAGTCTACTGAAAAATAATAGTTCATCATCATCATCATCAGCCGGTTGCAGTCCACTGCGGGACATAGGCCTCTCCAGTTGTTTGCCACCTAGGACAAGCTTCTGGAGGATATACCCATAATCGAGTTCGAGATAAACCGAGTTGGCGATCGCAAGGCGTAGCTTTTTGCTCCGTTGACGCTGCTGCCCGTCATCGGCCTGTGGTATTTAGCTACGCCTTCTATCGTGATGGTTTTACCGCCACCAGCCGGTTTGCCAGAGCCTCGTTTGTTGTTCGGCAGGATGCATCACGGACAGGTAAGGTTGGCTTGGAGCGAAAAGGTGATAGGTTCCTTACAAAATAATAGTTAAAATGTAAGAATTATATTACAAATCACAATCTTTCGACGGTTTACAATCTCGCCAGATAGATCATAATCTAACGGTTAATGTAATTTTACGGTGGCATATATAAATAAATGTTACGTGTGGTGATGGAAAAGAATACAATTGGCTTGAGCGCGGGCCACAGCTTATATGCTGAGTAAGGCCATTTTATTTTAGACGTCGCGCGTCGGAGCAAACCCGTTTCTTCGAGTATTGGCTTTTTTTTCCTTTTTTATGTTTTTGTTTTTTTTTTTATTATCTGGTATTTGTACTTTGTGTTTATGTCAATCAGTTGTTACGTCCATGTAATTCGAATAGGATCTGAGACGAGGGGTCTAATTTTATATGAAAGTGTAACAAACATCCATCCATTCACCCAAACAAATTTTCTCATCTTAATATTAGTAGGATTAAAGCAATACGTATAAAGTTTTGCTGCAAATATTATATTTATTACGTACCGAAGTAATATTCACGTTGGAGATATCGGATCGGATGTCAAAGAAGCAGCCTAAAGGGAGAGCTCTTAATCAACACGCAAGTCTAATGGAACATGACGTCACTACGGAAGGATTTATTATTATCCGCCCGTGGCCTTTGGGAGGTTAATTCGGTGGAGGGAGCAAACTAGCTAAGTGCATGTTCGAGCTATCGAATAGCGACTGCCCTAATTCTGGCCTGAAATATTTCATCTTAACGCTTATTGGCTCACAGTGAACCTAAATTTCACCGTTCAAAAGCGCCCCGCTAGGCAGGCGGGTTGGCGATCGCAGGGCGTAACTTAATGATACCCTTCTGAAGTGCACAGTACAAAAATTTGTGTGAATTAACATGTATGTTTGATTGGTTTGGGTGTTCTCTATATTATATCCATTTGTTTGCCACTTAGGGCAAATTCACGCTGTCAGCGTGTCTAAGTGGCAAAGTCACTAACGCAAGCTCACGTAATAAAATTAGTGCAATGTACCATAACATTGGCACATAAAATATAGAAGCCCAATTAGCACCCATAGTTAATTGTTCACATTGATATTTATGAAGATAAAAGGATAAAATTCCGTATTTTCAGAAATCGGAACAAATGGAATTAATGTAACTTATTAAATGACTAAATGTCATCAGGGAAGTCGATAAAAATAAAAATTTACGTCCTACTTTTTTACTATAGAACACAAAGGTTATTTTGATTACTCTTATTATCATCATAATCAGCTTACAAACGTTTACTTCTAAACATAGGCCTCTTCTAATGATAACAGTCTTTTGGGGGGATTTGCCTGGGGGGATAGGGATAGGGATGTTTCTAGGGTCAAAACAATAACATTATATTTATTCCGTATTTTAGATTACAAAAATATATTGGACACGTATTTTCCCTTTTTTCATTTAAACAAAAAATAACGAAGACACAGGACATCAGAATTTAGGGGTGGGGTCTTTGACGTCAGTCTGTGCGATAAAACTCCCACTTATTGACATCACGCGTAATTTTAACGGGCTATATCTTTGTTATTTTTAATCTAATTTACAAATGAAAAATACGTGTCTTTTATTTTTGAACAATCTAAAAGACGGACTAATTACATTTTTACGGCAACAAGCCTAATACGTCGGTTGGTTAACCAACTACTACTAACGGTTGGTGCCTATTAAGCGGTTTCGCAGTGTATTGGCTTTGCCGTGTCCCGTTTTCACTATCACCAAAGGGTGGACTCTCCGTCTCGTTTCCATCTAGAGGTGGACTCAGTCTCATAAACCTTGCTGGGTTGCTACCCAGCAGGGATGCGTAAATGCATTTTTCTCCGGCGAAACAAAAAAAAACAAAGGCGGGTTGGTGATCGCAGTAGGTTTTACTTGTGCCGAGGTTGACACTGCTGTCCGTTTCCTGATATTCACTTTCTTTTACGACTCCTACGGATCGAGATGAGGTGGTCCTAATCTAAATGCGGAAACCATATAATAAATAAATAATAAATAAATATCAGACAACAACACATACATTGCTCTGATCCCAAAGTAAGTAGCTTAAGCACTTGTGTTATGGGTATCACAAATAAATACATAAAAACAAATATAAACTCCCAGACACGGAACAAACATAAGTGTTCATCACACGTATGTTTGTCCCGGGTGGGAATCGAACCCACGACCCTTGGTTCAGAAGGCAGGGGTCACTACCAATTGAGCCACGGAGCCAGTCGAAAGTCGATATTATTCGTATATTACTAGTCCCTTCTAGCTATTGGTAAATCCAAAATCCGCAAATGCTGAAAGTATTAACCGTATTAAACTCCACACGGCGCATAAGCGAAGCACACACGGCGGGGGAGCGTTCAACCACCTTACTATGTAAAGAACAGGGGCCATATAGTGATCTATCATTTTTATGAGCTACCCATAAAGGCTCTAAGCCCGCAAGCCGAGTGTATGTAACAGCCTATATAAAAGCATTCTAGCGGAAAATTCAGTAAAGTTTACGTTGTAATATCCACTATATTTGGTAACTTATTGTCGTGGCTGCGCCAGGCACCTGCTAAATGACGAACGTCTCCGAATATTTTTTCCTCGTGAGCAACGTTTTCATTTGTTTACGGTGCACGTGTCGGGCTCGATATCCAATTTCGGTTTATTTTGAACCCTCACATACCTGCATAATGTTGTTTTTTTCCGCGAAATGGTTCCGCGTGATGGATTTCGTTTCTTTATTTCTAGCATCTCTCGGTATAATGTTTGTTTGATTAGGCTTCTTCGGGCGTAAAAATAGATTTCTTCTTTAAATTATGCGTTATTCGCTTTTAAAAATAGAAAATTTAAAGGTTTCGAGTTCAATGACTGATTTGCTCCTACTTTGTTCAGTGGTTGTGAATCCTGCTTCTGACAGATCGGTCGTGGGTTTGGTACCATTACATTACAAACATTTGAGTGTATGAACAAGTCTGTTTGTATTGGATTGGATGTTTGCTATGTATTTATTTACGAAAAAAAAAACAAGTCTGTAAATTGACTCGATGGGTCATATGGTAGAACTCTGCCATCTGAGCCAAGGGTCGTGGGTTTGATTCCCGCACAGTACAACTGTATTTATTTACGAAAAAAAATCAAGTCTGTAAATTGACTCGATGGATCAAATGGTAGACCTCTGCCATCTGAGCCAAGGGTCGTGGGTTTGATTCCCGCACAGTATAAGATTTGTGTTCGTGAACATTGTCTATTTGTATTTGGTCTGAGTGTTTACAACGTATGTACCTATATATAATGTTTATTTACAAAAAAAGTTAATAAGTTTATCAGTTGTCTAGCACCCATAGTACAAGCTTTGGGTTAGTTTGAGGCTAGAGTTTGAGTCTAGATGGCGATGTTTGGCCCAGCGTGGCATGTCTTGGGTTATTAATTTATCAGTGGTCTAAATGCGACTAATAAGCCGAAGTTTGTTACAAAGTATAACAAAATTCGGCTTAGTCAGGGACTAGATGGCGTTGAGTGGTTCAGTGTGGCATGTCTTGGGTCATTTTTAGGGTTCCGTAGCCAAAATGGCAAAAACGGGACCCTTATAGATTCGTCATGTCTGTCTGTCTGTCCGTCCGTATGTCACAGACAGTTTATTCCAAAACTATAAGAGCTTCTTCTTCGTCGATGTCACTCTTGACAGAGTGGTCGTGGTCGTCATTTCAGGCGTTGGTGGCAAGCTTCACAACGCGCCGCCACTCCTCTCTCACAGCTGCCTTCCTCGTGCATTCGAGTAGCGACGGTGAGCCCTTTACTGTTGCCTTGATCTGGTCCGTCCATCTCATAGGCGATCTCCCTCGCGGCCTGGTACCCTCAACCTTTCCCTGGACCACAAGTCGCTCAATAGCCACCTCTCCTCGGCGGCATACGTGACCAAAGAAGGTAAGGATACGGGACTGTACCAAAGACGATAGACGCTGCTTGATGCCGAGTTCTCGAAGTATAGACTCGTTGGTGCGGAATTCAGTCCACGATACTCCGAGCATTCTCCTCCAGCACCACATCTCTAGAGCGTCTATTTTCTTCTTTTCCACCTCCCGAAGTGTCCAAGTTTCTGCGGCATACAAAAATATGGGGAATATGAGTGCCCGAACTAGTCGCACTTTAGTGGCTTTATATATGTTGCGATTCCTCCATATTTTCTTCAGCTTGTCCATAGCAGATCTGGAAATAGCCATGCGTCTCTTCACCTCCTCGACGCATCCACCCTTGTTCGTGATTAAGGCACCTAGATAGATGTACGATTGGACCACATCACAATTCGCAATTTTTGTTATTTCTGGAGAATTGTTATTCATGCGATCAACAACCATAATTTTTGTTTTACTCCGGTTGATCTTAAGTCCGAAATCAAGGCTCACCAGTTCCATCTTGCCGAGAAGCTCCTCCATGTAGCTAGTACTAGTAGCAAACAGAGTGGTATCGTCTGCATAGCGGAGGTTCGAAATTTTCATACCGCCGATCGAGATGCCATCTGTCCAGTCTTCAAGTGTAATTCTCATTATGAGCTCTGTATACACATTGAATAAAAGTGGAGAAACAATGCATCCCTGACGAACCCCGGCGCTAGGGTGAAAGTGGTTGGACGAGATGTCATCTGCACGGACAGAGGCGGTGCCACCCTCATATAGTCTTCGCAAAAGGTGTACCAGATGTTTAGGGACCCCCATCGCCGTCAATGTTTCCCAGAGCCTTGGCCACTTGACAGAGTCGAACGCCTTAGAGAAGTCCACAAAGCATATATAGGCAGGCTTGTTGAATTCTCTGGCCTTCTCTATAATCTGCCGCACTGTCAAGATTTGCTCTCTGGTTCCTTTACCCTTAACAAAACCAGCCTGTTCAGGAGCAATTTCTCGGCTCAGGTAGGCTTTAAGACGCTCGTTCAATATGTGCAGCAAAATCTTGCTTGCGTGAGAGATGAGAGCAATGAGTCGGTAATTACTGCACGTCTTGGTGGAGCCTTTCTTGTGGAGGGGGACAAAAACAGTGTGAGCCCATTCTTTTGGCCATATCCCTGTGAGCCATATCTTATTGCACAGGGTTTGGAAGATTTGGACACCATGTTCGCCTGATGCCTTGATGGTCTCAATTGGAATGGCATCGGATCCCGTAGCTTTGCCGTTCTTCAGATGTTTAATAGCGGCTCTTATTTCATCTTTGAGAATGTACGGCTCAAGATCTTCGTCACATGGCTCCGTTGGGGCAAAACACGTAGACCTTGAGTCCTGAAAGAGAGACTGGCAGTATAGTCGCCATGTTTCAGCAATAGCCTCTATGTTAGTCACCGTTTCCCCATCAGAGTTCTCGATGGCCCAAGTTTTCGAACTAAGTGTCTTGGTTATGGCCCGAATTTTTTGATGTAAGTCCCTAGACTCGTGCTTGTTTGCATGAACTTCAACTTCTTTACAAATTTCCCGAAGCTGGTTATTCTGGTCACGCCTACAAGCTTCCTGAATTCTGGCGGACTTTTCATTAAGGGATCTTACATCAACCCCAGATGCTTTCATCATTCGCCTTTCCTCCACAAGTCTCAACGTTTCATCGCTCATCCAATGCTGTCGCCTCCGTTTGCGAACGCTTACACTAGACTCTTTGACCGAGCTCACCATAACGTTTTTAGCTCGATCCCACAACTGATCTGGAGTCTCTGTGTTGCAGTCTGCGTTCGTCCACGATATCATATTTTGCTCCAGTGCACTTAAAAACTTCGCTTTGTCAGTCACTTCAAACTTTTGCCGTGTAGCCAGCTTTCTAACTGCTCTTAATTTTAGTTGTACTTTTGATATAAGCAATTGATGATCCGACCCGCAGTCTGCTCCTGGTAGAGTGTGAGCATTCTTGATTGACGTTTTCCACCGTGATCTAACCAAAATGTAATCAATCTGATTACGATGGTTGCCGTCTGGTGATATCCAAGTATACAGTCTGCGTCGGTGGTTTTCATAGAACGTATTGACTAACGTGGGGTGCAAGAAAGGAGCCTCCCCGTATGACACATTAATTTTATTGTGTCTGGCGCACCCCGGGCAACAGTCTGCGAGGACAGTTTAGTCGGTAACGCAGACTGGCTGATCCTTTCACCACGATGGCAACAAACACTAACCAACGGCCCTTATCAGGGCCACCCCAACGGCACTTCCCAGCGCCGCACCAACTTTTACCTGGGCCCAACCACCTAGCCCCTTCTGCTTTAACCGTGATGACCATCAACATTGAAGGCTTTTCAGATGACAAAGCTGAAGTCCTCTCCGAGTTAAGCAAGGAGTTCAAATGCGACATACTGTGCGTTCAGGAAACGCACCGAAACTCGAACCACAATAGACCAGAAATCCCTGGCCTTATACTAGTAGCCGAAATTCCACATCCCAAACATGGCAGCGCCATTTTCACAGCTCCGGGAGTAAGTATTGTTTCGTGTAGCTCAGCTGCTCATGACTCTATAGAAGCAATCACCATAGACACAGGCAAATGCTCTATTACGTCGGTCTACAAACCACCTAAAGTTCCATTTAGTTTTCCAGAGCCTGATAATTTCTGCTCCCACCCGACAAAGGTAGTCCTTGGAGATTTTAACAGCCATAACACAAAGTGGGGTTATAGTGAAACAGACCTGGACGGCCAAGCAGTAGAAGAATGGGCGGAGGCGCTTGACCTTGCTCTAGTTCACAATGCAAAGCAACCGTCGTCGTTTAACAGTAGGCGTTGGAGACGGGGTTTCAACCCAGACTTAATTTTTACCAGCTCCAATATCCATTCACAAGCTGTAAAAACAGTATTGCCTCCCATTCCAAGAACTCAACATCGTCCAATACTGTGCACGATACGAGCGGCGGTATGCCCAAACAGAGTGCCATTTAAACGTCGCTTCAACTATGCGAAGGCTAACTGGGAACAGTTTTCTGAATCAATCGATAAGAGCGTCAGCGACCTGTTGCCATTACCAGAAAACTACGAGCACTTCGTGGACATAGTCACTGCTGCGGCCCGTAAACATATTCCTAGAGGATGTAGAACCTCCTATATTCCAGGAATGTCAAAGGATTCCGTGGAGCTGTTCAGAAGATATAAAACCCTATTTGATCGAGATCCATTCTCAGAAGATACTATATCGATAGGGCATAAGTTACTGCAGCAAATTGGTGAAGGGCGACGCCAGAAATGGATAGCCACAGTTACAGGTGTAAATTTAACACACAATAGTAAAAAGGCATGGTCCACTATTAGGAAACTTACTAGTGAACCTCCACAAGCAACTCCCCCTTCCCTAGTCACAGCTAACCAGATAGCTCATCAGCTATTGACTAATGGCAAACCATCCAAACGATTAAGGCAGCTCAAAACCAATGACTTTACTTTCACAAGTAACTCTAAGATTAGTCAGCCTTTTGAGTTGTCAGATGTAGTTAAAACCATAAAGGCTTTGAAGATCGGTAAGGCCTCAGGGGTTGATAACATATCAGTGGAGCAAATCCAAAACTTTGGCCCAATAGCTGTGTCCTGGTTGCATCTGTTGTTTAATCACTGCTTGGAGACAGCTAAAATTCCCCGTGCCTGGAGGAAGTCCAAAGTGATCGCGTTGTTAAAACCCGGTAAGCCAGAAAATGATCCGAAAAGCTTTAGACCGATCTCCCTTCTTTGCCACACACATAAACTGTTCGAGCGTCTGCTCTTGGGGCGGCTTACTCATCTAGTGGATCCAAAATTAATACCTGATCAGGCGGGCTTCAGACCTGGAAAATCCTGCTGTAGCCAGGTTCTAAGACTCACTCAGCATATAGAGGATGGTTTCGAGGCTAAAAAGATCACTGGAGTGGTATTTGTTGATCTTTCTGCGGCGTACGACACCGTGAACATCAGGAGACTTCTCCGAAAAGTGGAGGAAATGACAGAAGACCAGAACTTTATTAAAGTTCTTAGTGAACTACTACACAACCGCCGCTTTCAGGTTCACCTCCAAGCAGACAGGAGTAGATGGCGAGACCAAAAAAATGGCCTTCCCCAGGGAAGTGTACTTGCGCCTATACTATTTAACATCTACACCAATGACCAGCCTTCCCCCCCAAATACCACCAGCTTCATTTACGCTGACGACCTAGCGCTGGCCTCTCAATCAAAATCTTTTGATGGAGTTGAAGAGCACCTGAACTCGGCGCTGGAAGAGCTAAGCGTTTACTATGCTGCAAACAGCCTGAAACCAAACCCGTCGAAAACACAGACCTGTCTCTTTCACCTACGCAGCAGAGAAGCCAACCGGACACTTAACATCAATTGGGAGGGAGTCCCGGTCGCCCACAGTCCCCAACCGAAGTATCTAGGAGTCACTTTGGACAGAACTCTGACATTCAAAACGAACTGCGACAATGTCAAGAAAAAAGTGGCTTCTCGTAACAACCTTCTTTATCGTCTAACGTCCACAAACTGGGGAGCTTCTCCTCATGTTCTGAGGACGTCTGGGCTGGCACTTTGTTACTCTGCTGGGGAATACGCCTGTCCCGTGTGGAGCCGTTCTGCTCATGCAAAGAAGGTGGACACGGTACTGAATGAAACTTGCCGGATCATTACGGGTTGTCTGAAACCGACTCCGGTAAGTTCATTGTACTCCTTAGCCGGTATCGCGCCACCAAGGGTTCGTAGGGATGTGGCAAGCTCTGTCGAGAGAGCTAAAGCAGAACGTGACCCCCGCCACCCATTGCATGACTACTCGATCGCTCCACAGAGGCTCAAAAGTCGGCGTAGTTTCCTCGGGTGTACGAGTGCCAATTCCGGTGATCCATCGCGGAACAGGTTATCTGAATGGAACACTCAATTTCCTTCCTCTCTATATACTCCTGCTGAAGAGCTTCCTCCGGGGAAAAGCTTGACGTGGTCAACCTGGAAATCTTTGAACAGACTTCGGGTTCAGGTTGGCCGCTGTAAGGACTCCTTATGTAAGTGGGGGTATATAGATGAGAATGAGAATCGGTGCGAGTGCGGTGTGGCCCCACAGACCATGGCTCATCTTCTGGACTGCCCAGCTTGTCCGGATCGGTGCTCACGGAAAGACCTATTACTCGCTAATGGTAATGCTGTCCGTGTAGCAGAGTTTTGGTCTCGGAAAATCTGACCGGTTGTTATTGCCATCGACACGATAAGAAGAAGAAGAAGATAGAACGTATTGGACATCACCAAGCTGTTATCGACTGCGAATTGAATGAGCCGGTCTCCTCTCTCATTGCGCTGTCCCAGGCCAAACTTTCCCACACAACGACTTATCTGGTAGGCGTCTGATCCCACCTTAGCATTGAAATCGCCCAAGATGATAAGAACTTCTCTATTAGCGATGCCTGCGATGGTATTTTCTAAGTCCCCGTAAAAGCTCTCTATCTCACCATCACTCGCAGCACTAGTTGGTGCATAAACCTGAATGAGATTTAGATTGACCGGTATCGCTTTCAGCTTTATCCTTATTATTCGGTCACTAACAGGTTCATACTCCATTACACTGTTCCTTAGATTTTTTGGAATAAGGAAGGCAACTCCATTTCTGCTGTTATTGTTGTTCCCGGAGAAATAGACGGCATGAGTCTCTGTGAGAGTATGACCATTGGTCTTCCAGTGTGTCTCACTAATGCCACAGATGTTAATTCCGCACCTTGTTAACTCCCTCTCCAGGATATTTAGTTTGCCTGGTTGGAGTAGACCACGGACATTCCACGTGCCTATCTTTTGGATTTGCCGCATCTTTATAGGGTGTCCAGTAACATGTTTTCCATACGTTGCCTGGTCTACAACCGTATGGCCGGTAGCCAATTTCGCACCGTCTGCCCCGGACGCAGCGCGGCGCCGGTTGCTAAGCGGATCGCATGGCCTCCTCTTTGTGTTCGATTTTGCCTTCATGATGACTTTCTTGGGAGAAAAGATATGCAGTGGTTTCCCCTTGCCTTCTGCATTAAACCTTTTAGGAGCTATATTCGCTCCAAGGCCGTTTTAGCCTCTTCCGACCGGTTGTCCAGCCGGTCACTGGGTCGCCAGCGCCTCGTCAGTTATCTAGCAGGGAGCACCACGGAGCGGTAACACGCCGCTCCGCCGCCATCCGGCGCGTGCAGGTGAGGTTGACAATTGGGTCGGATAAGATCTTAGTTCCGTTCTCCCCTTACTCCCCTATAAGAGCTACTTTATTGAAATTTGGTACGTAGATGTAGGTATTCTTATAAACGCATTAAGATTCTAAAATAAAATTAGAAAAAATCCAAAACTTTTGGGGTTCCCCATACATAGAACTGAAACTGAATTTTTTTTTTCACCAAACCTAAACGTATGGGTTATCTATAGATAGGTATTTTGAAATGATGTTGAGGTTTCTAAAAAAAATTTTTTCTAAACTGAATAGTTTGCGCGAGGTACTCTTCCAAAGTGGTTACTATGCAAACTACTAAAATTGGTAAACGTCATAAATCAGATTACCTAATTTTTTTCATTCAATCAGTGGTACCGAACCCTACGTGCGCGAGTGCGACTCGCACTTGGCTTGGTTTTATTCAAAATGAAACCCAAATATAAATAAACTACAAATAATCCTATAAAGTTTTACGGTTCTAGGTATCATTCGCTTTAAAAGCAGACGAGTGAAAAGTTTGAAAGGTTTAGATAGAGTTCAATAACTGATCCGCTCATTTAAATCTACGAACTTCTATAAATAGGACCTGGCCGATCAAGTAATTTACTCAAAAAACGTTGTTCTCTCGGTAGGATGGAGATATCAACTTGAGCCATTTCTGGGAACCCGGAATCTTGGAATATCGGATATCTACAAATTGTTTATACCTAATTGCGCCAAAGGCCAATAACTTCAAGATAATTTGCCGTAAACAGAAACTTAGCTGTAAGGAAGGGATGTAAGGGAGCGGCCTATTATCTTTTCGCTCCAAGCCATCCTCACCTGCCCGTGGTGCATCCTGCCGAATAATTACCTGTTTCTTTATGTGAGTTGACTGTGCACCGGTCGGCACCGACCTGTACAGATTTGTCTGTACCGGCAAGAAACGGAAAGAAACGGGTTCTTTATGTAAGTACCGTTATTGTTTGATGTCGTTCGGATGGAGCAGAAGGTTTCCACAGTATCCTGAGTGATTTTGAGCTTCGCGCTTCACTTAATTCCAGGTCATTTTTATCGCCTTTACTTCTGTCAAGAGTCACCAAGATTAGGTACTTAGAGCCGCTTTTTAGTCAATTTAGTCTTTCAATATAGACCTTGCTCTGGAATGTAATTGGAGTCCCTTTGTTTCCGATTTCCTTGGAATTCCAGTTTAGGGCTGGCGTTAGTATGTGATCAGAGTCCCTTCTAAACATATGTTCGATACAGGTCCACTTGCGGTGCTGATCGTTTGAAGCCGGTAACTGACCATTTACTTGCCCGTGGCACAGAGACTTGGGCTTCTCTTTCGCTTTCCATCAGGCGTAGGGAAGCCATTATGTCGAGCTACTATATAAAAAACATCCCGATAAGACTACACGCAATTCGAAAGCAAAATCGAATTTAATAATTTTCTTCGCCACTTACAAATCGTTTAGGTTATTACGGGTAGCATTAAAGATACTGCCAATAAACGTTTAAAACATCAAAATTTTATAACGCAAACTGTGCGAGGACATCATGAAGTTTAAACACAACGCTACACAAAAGCACTTAACAAGTTTCGATGACTTGTGTAATTTCTCGGGGGCCTTTGAACATGGATGCCCCTTAAACAGTACTCTCGTCCCCTTTCCGTGCATAAAACGTACATAAATTTCTTTGTTCTGAATTTTGTGAGTCATCCAAGGGGCTATCATAATAAATGACTAACATCCACGGATTGATGGTGCTGTAATGTCTGAAATTATATTCAATAGCTGTGGTTAAAATGGCGCATTTTTGTTTCGGCTAATCGAAAATGCATTTCGTGGTTACACAAAAAACCCAAATAATGGGTTAGGTAGGGGGCATCTTTTTCCAGTCGAAAACTGGGACCATGGACCAATTTGCCAATTGCAATTTGTATTTATAATTCAGTAACAATAAAAGTACGATTTCTTATTCATTCACATGTCATAACAGTTTACGTTGCTATGGTTTACATCTACATTGTCACGTAGTATGTGAGATTTTTTTTTATTTTTGGAGATAAAATACTTTTTGGTTCCATTGTTGGAGTTTTTGCACGGATCCCTAACGTTATTTAAAATATAATGTAGCCTATGTTCAGCGGAGATAGTGTAGCTTTCCGACAGTGAAAGAATTATTCAAATCGGTTGAGTAGTTTCGGAGCCTATTAATTTCAAACAAACAAACAATCAAATCTTTCCTCTTTATAATATTAGTTTAGATAGTAGCATTTGACATTGGATCTGATTCGAAATTCAATAACTCATTTCAGTTGTTATAGAGATGATGTTTAACCAACCAATATAATACTCACTAAGACGATTCAGACTCGTCTGAACTTGTTATTCCACGCACATATTGCTCGAGTTACATTTTAGCCTGTGAACTCTACAAAAGAAATAATGTACAGCGAAACTTTGCCAATAACGTCGGTCTGCTATAGAAGAGGTATACCTCTTATAAAGTGATTCTTCTGTAAGTAATATTGGATTAGTAATGTCTGAACTTTGGATCGTATTTGATCGGAATGAGTCGCAAAATTGGTACCTACCTGACTAAGGCTATAATATATAGAAGACTATCATTTTTCTACATTAATAATATAAATAGAAAATATTTGATTGCTTGTTTGTTTGTTTGAATTGAATAGGCTCCAAAACTACTGTTCCGATTTAAATAATTCTTTCACTGTCGGAAAGCGATACTATCTTCAGTGAAAATCATCATCATCAGCCTATTGCAGTCCACTGCTGGACATAGGCCTCTCCAGTTGTTCGTCACCAAGGGCAAACTTCTGGAGGATATACCCATAATCGCCATGCTGGGCAGGCAGGTTGGCGATCGCAGGACGTAGCTTCTTTCTCCGATGACGCAGCTCCCCATCATCGGCCTGTGGTATTTAGCTACGCCTTCTATCGTGATGGTTTTACCGCCACCAGTCGGTTTGCCAGAGCCTCGTTTGTTGTTCGGCATTATAGGCACCGACTCCAAAAATAAGTGATACTTAATTGTAATATTTAAATAAATATAGTTATACATATAATTATGTATTAAGGATAGAATTACTTACGTTATTTATCGCTTTTTAGTTTTGGTCGTTTGTGTTTTTTTTTTAAGTCGGTTTAATATTTTTTTAAATAATATACATACTACGCTTTTATCGTTATATAGTGGTAAACACGATAAAATTAAAGTTATTTATTAGTGAAATTAACAGAAATGAGAATTAAGAGAAATGTTTGTCCTGGAAGGGAATCGAACCGACGACTCTTGCTTCAGGAGCCAGGGGTTACTACCGAATGAGTCATTGAGCCAGTCAAATTATGCGTTTGCTTAACGTGATAAGCTATATGATCGGAATTTAAGTTAATAGTGAGGCCAAGTATGGTTTTCATTTTAATTCGCACACAAAACCATTTAAAGCCCATAAATACTCAAATAAACATTCCTTTTATGCATCTAAAAGGCTTCATACCAGTCTCAAAGAGCACGAAAGCGTGAACAATTCCAGATTGCGCCTTATACCTAAACGGAAGCAGGTAGAAAGTGGACTTTTCAATTTTGCCGAGTGCCGCGGAATTTATGCTGGAAACATCGCACTGTTTTCTTTTCATTTCGAAAAGAGCATAGCCTGTTACTAGTTCAGGCTAAAAAGACTCGCCTCTCGCTAGAAGTTATGATAGTAACGATTGGACAACAAATTCTCGCGGAGATGAGAGGTCGGGATTTGAATCTGTTCTATTTTTAAAATGCTTTTATTGAATGTGCAGTGTCGATTGATTGAAGCCATGAAGCACATACCTCGTGAATGTGAGTGATTGGGTTTTGGTTTATTCTTTTTTTAAAAATAGAAATATTTGTTTCTCCAAAGTCATTCTATCTGATTTTGCGAGCTTATCGCCACAAGATTCATTCATGATTAAGCTCAACCTTTACTATCGAATTTTAATATCCCGTTCCTACTAAACCTAAAACTACTGGTGATTGCTCCATACAAACTCCCCCCCCCCCATTTAGAGAAATGAGGAGTTAGAAAGGGGCAAAAAGTAGCCTATGTTACTCTTCATCCCTTCAACTATCTCCACTTAAAAAATTACGCCAATTCGTCGCTCCAATTGCCGTGAAAGAAAGACAAACATACAGATAGACTTTCCCATTTATAATATTAGTATGGATATCAAACAAATACGTAGGTACTACCAAAGGCAAACCTAATTCACTTTCGGCCCTTGAGCCCTCAAGCGTTCCGAGCAAATAGCCAAGACTCCAGTCTCTCACGAGAAAGCAAGATTGCCTCCGATTATGCGAGCGATGCAAGAAAGGCAGCCAAGTGGAGTGTACAATTTATATGAGTGCGTCTTCCGCTGTTTACCGGGCTCTTGCATACGCACACTCCATTTCCAGTTGATATGAAACGGTTCACGTTGCCGTGAAAGGCCTTTCGAAAGATTTCCAGCGAGTTTTTTTGCTCTGAATACCAGCTCTGAGCAACGGGATTAACAAAGTGCGCCAATGATAGGCTTTTGAGTGCGTTTTTTTTTGTTTTCTCTTCGGGATTTGCACTTGTAATAATTATTGCAATGAATAGTCCATTAGGACTAGATAGCGTGTTTAAAGAATTTTCTAGTAATCCTTTGGCTCTTAGCAGATTACCCGGTGCTTTGTTATCGGTCTTCATCAATAAAAAAAGTCTCAATTAAATGGATTTTTCCTTATAACTAGGTTCAAGTAAAGCATTCATTATATTATCAGTTGTTTGTTTTTTTATTTGTGTTGCATAATTTTTTCTTCTTTTATTTTCTTATTCTTATATGGGTTTACGCTTGGTCTTGGTTTATCTGTTGGTAAGTGATATTGACGCTTGCGATGGAGCACGCTTACCCAAA
This sequence comes from Conogethes punctiferalis, assembly GCA_031163375.1. Classification (NCBI taxonomy): domain Eukaryota; kingdom Metazoa; phylum Arthropoda; class Insecta; order Lepidoptera; family Crambidae; genus Conogethes; species Conogethes punctiferalis. Next base: position 15,820,322 of record CM062085.1, on the reverse strand, counting down.
AAATACTCTCTCTCGCCTTGAACACCTGAAGATTGTACGACTCGGGAAACAAAGAGTCCGGTAATGAGTTCCATAATTTACAGATTTCCATAGGGTTTTATGTAGAAAGTTCAGGATTTCAAAAGGGTTTTATGTGAAAGTTCAGGTTCAGATCTTTCAAGATAAGTGATAAAAGTAAAGTCAAAGAAATAATTCGTTTTTGAAGGGGCATCGGAAGTAGAAGGACTTGTAAATGTAGATAAGTTGCATGATACCTAATATCCAAGGATTTCACGATAGTCAGACAACATAAATACAAATATAAATACCCAGGCACAGATACAGAATACAGATTCCGTATTGTAACTTGTTCAAAAAAAGCTTTCCAATTAAATAATAAATAACCCAAGACATGCCACGCTGAGCCACACATTGCCATCTAGCCCCAAACTAAGCAGAAGCTTGTACTATGAGTTCTAGGCAACTGCTAACTTGTTTTTTGTAAATAATTACATATTATACATAGTAAACACCCAGACCAATACAAACAGACACGTTCATGAACCCAAATGTTTGTACTGTAACAAAAACTCTGTGACGGTAGGTATTACGTTAATACAAAATACTTATTCCCAATAAAATTTGAAGTGTTTAATGCTGCAATAAGAACGAAGGTAAAAGTTTAAAAAACTTTCGCTTCTAATGGGTTGGGTATCCCTAAAAAGTTGCCCCAAAAAGGAATGTTTACAGAGATCCCGAACTATCCGTCTTGGCTCAGATGTTCCCAACAAACTTCAAAGGGAACTATGTAAGTGGTTGCTATTTTAACACGTTTCGAACGTCGCATTAAACTTCCCAGTTTTCTTCATAATTCAGCATTCACGAACCGTTGGGGGGGTGTCTGGGAGATAGTTCTGTAACATTGTGCTGCGGTAAGAATTTGTTGGTAACTCTGAGAAGTTTCACCTAGAAGATAGGAATTCCAGTTTAAACAAAGCTTGTCAAACAATCCTTTTCATCTCGTGTTGCATCTTCTTGGAACATTTATCGTCATTGGTTTTGGCTAAGAAACAAATTGCATGGTTAGCGTTAAGTTAATAATTTGATCTTGGAATTAAAACTCGAAAGTCATTGGTCAAGTACGGCCTAGCTACGAGTATTTGAGATCAGTCAATTGTTAATTGGTTGGTCCGTCCACTGCTGAACGTAGACCGTTTTTATTTTGCACCTCAATTTATCTACACTGATATTCTTCCATCCTACCAATGCCAGTACTTTTAAAGTTATCAGACTAACGGGTTGCGGAAGTTTCTACACTGCATAGACCTAAAAGCTATGACCTTTCCAAGACTCATCTGTTCCGGCGGGAAACGATTTATAATTACCGTGGTAGACAATTTAAAGACAACCACATACCTTCTTAAGCTTACAATAGTTTGCTGCTCCATAAACAATATCTAAGGATGTAAGGGAGCGACCTATCACCTTTTCGCTCCAAGCCATCCTCACCTGCCCGTGGTGCATCCTGCTGAACAACAAACGAGGCTCTGGCAAACCGACTGGTGGCGGTAAAACCATCACGATAGAAGGCGTAGGTAAATACCACAGGCCGATGACGGGCAGCAGCGTCACCGGAGCAAGAAGCTACGCCCTGCGATCGCCAACCCGCCTGCCCAGCGTGGCGATTATGGGCATATCCTCCAGATGTTTGCCCTGAGTGGTGAGCAACTGGAGAGGCCTATGTCCAGCAGTGGACTGCAATAGGCTGGTTATAAACAATATCTTGATACATCTGTGTAGCCCAGCGACCGATTGCACATACGTTTTAAAAAAAGAAATTCACCAATACAAAAAAAAAACAGTCGTACCTAATTCAGATTTTTTTTTGTCAAGACGTCACGAAGTTGATGTCAAAAAAGTTATAAAATGCTGGTGCCAATTTATAATTATCGTGAAGTTTAGTAACATTAATTGGATTCTAAAGAAACTCATTACAATATTAACAACCAAATTCAGCAGAAAAGGGCCGTCGCAAATTCATTATTAGAATAGGTATTATTGATGTTTTATAAATGACACGTTTTCATACATTCTTTAAAATATTGCCATGCCATCACACGTCCCATGATTACTTAGTGCCGAGCTGACTGTATTGTAGATATTATATAAATTTGAAAGTCACGAAACTCATTTCGGGCCGGAAGCGCCGAAAAGCATTCCGTTCGCATTAAAATAGGCTCTCTCTCAATAAAATATAAAAAAATGTTGCCGTATCAATTGTTGTCCCCGACACGTTCCTTTGAAACGCGAAATCATGGTTGGGTATAGAAATATTTCACAGTTTCACTCGCAGTCACAGGGCTGGGTATATTTTGTTTCAAAAAGTTACGGACCAATATGAACTCTGTTCGTTACAGGTGGTGTTTGCTAAAACTCATCACTATTTTTCATTCACATTTTGCTATTTGTTTTTATTTCTGTTTACGCTGGGTAACAAACTAGGTAATGACTAATCGAATTTAGGATGTCTATTTTATCCGACTTTTTATGCTTATTGGAATCAAACTTTGAATGTGTATGTAAATTGGATGATATTAGATACAATAGTTTTGTACTGTGAAACTGATTGGATTAGAATTATAATGAGTATATGGGAATACTAATAATAATATATTATTTATATGTATATTGTTATATTCTAATCTTAAGTATTTTGTATGTAATATTATTATACGAAATATATATGTAGGTATGTGCATTACTTATATATAGGTGGATATATTATAGCAGTTGTCAGAAAGCCTATTACCGCACCACTTTATAGATTTCTGGCTCGCCCAATGGTTGACTGGTAGAGAATGCCACAAGTTCATGTTATACATCGTGATAATGACCTTGATTTATGGTCCAGGTTCCGATTTACTTATAAAAAAATCTCTTATACACGCCACACGTCTAGAAAAAAAAAAATATTTGAACATTTTGCACTGTAAAAGACCTAAAGAAACAGAAGTTGCAAAAAACATGAAACAGTACATAAGTAGGTATTACTTTGGCATTTGGTTGGTTTGACAACTCATAATTATTTTATTATTGTAAATTGAAGTGTATCACTGCTTCTTTGTTTACATAACTTTTAGTGATAAAAATGGAGTATTATATGGGTCTCAATAGTAAAGATTAACCACATATAAGTGATTTTCTGCAGTATTTATGAATAAAAACATTTTCTACTTTGAATAATAATAATAATAATTGTTTTTATTACCAACATCATTTACATGATGCAGTATGTTCTGGTCCTCACACTAAGCTTAGTCTGTAAATATAAACAAAGTAGTAAGCTTGACAAGTGTAGTAAAAAATATAATTTTCTATCAAATGAAACACCTTGTAAACCACCGAATATGTAAATTAGTGTAAACGTATTCACAAAGCATGTATGTGTCTTCATTAAGAGTTTACCCAAGAAGATTGTTTTGTTTCGCTAAAGTAAGCGGTGCATACCTCGTGTACACCAACAGGCAAACAAAGCCAGTATATTCCCCTTAACGTGTTATTCTCAGTAACATCGTTTGAATATTCTGTGGGAATAGAGGTTCGTAACCGATATTGCATAATAGTCGGTATTTCAATAGCAGATCTTTGAAAATTTAACACTATTTGCGTTAGATTGTGATTGGCTTGGTGGCTCAATTGGTAGTGACCCCTGTCTTCTGAACCAAGAGTCGTGGGTACGATTCCCATTCGGAACAAACATTCGTGTGATGAATATTAATTGTGTTAGTTCGGCGTTAGGGTATTTATACTTGTATTTAAGTATTATGTTTGTGGAAACATTTTTGTTCTGATACCCATAACACAAGAGCTTAAGCCACTTCCTTTAGGATCTAATATTTATTTATTGATTTATTTATATCTCATCTATTTTCTTACGGACAAAACTGCACTATGTGTTCAGAGTTGTATCGATATCGTGAATTCTTTGGAGACCAATCTTCCCGTAAAACTTGTCCACGCCATAAGTCGCTGCCCCGAGCCCCTACTGTCAAATTATACTGGTAATATCCTACTAATAATATAAATTGCGAAAGTTTGTTTGAATGGATGCTTATTCCTCTTTCACGCATTAATAATTAATGCGTGAAGTAATTATTACGGAACGGATTTTAATGAAACTTTACAGTAATATAGCTTATACGTTAGATTAACACATATGCTATGTTTTATACGAATATTCACGCGGGCAGAGCCGCGGGCAGCAGCTCAAATTCTGTATACGCACAAAAAGGTTTATGCGCAAGTACGTCAACACAAGTACACACGACAAAAGCGTAATGAAGTATCAAAATGGGTCAGCGTGGCCAAATAACTCAACTCATTGGCGATTTGTAAGCGACCACAATGCTCAATTTGACCGTTTATCCCAAACGTGAGCATTATTTGTACAGGCCGCTATGCCCTTTGAACCGCCTACCTGTTACTGGGAAGGGAATGTTCTGGAAGCAAAGGGTTTTTCAAGTGTATCGAGTTTATCCGATTAAGCACACGGATGTTTAGGGCCTTCTTTTGTTGATTCGAATTATAGACATTGTTTTGACTAGTGTTAACTGTCCTATCATCATCATCATCATAATCATCAGCCTATTGCAGCCCACTGCTGGACACAATCCTCTCCTGTACCCATAATCTGTCCCATAATAACCGTAATCCGTCTGTGGAATTCCCTTCCTCTTTCCACCAGACGTTTTTAAGCAGGCCCGTAAGCTTGTTTGCCACCTCAGTGATATAAAAAAAAACATCCTTAGGTACCTATTATACAACTTTATTTTTCTATACGAACTAAAACACGGGTCTATTTTTTCGTTTAAATCAATCCAAATAGTTACATACATACCGTCACCCTTTCTCCTAGAGGGGTAGGCAGATACCACGTCCTTACATTTGCTACTATACTGGCACACAAATTTTGCTTCGACCACATTCATAAAAAAAATTATACATACAGACGAATTGAGAACCTCCTCCTTTTTCGAAGTCGGTTAAAAAGTTATAACTAATATACTAATGATTTATTGATAAAAAATCATTAAGCCCTGCTACTATCTTAACTAATATTATAAAGCTGAAGAGTTTGTTTGTTTGTTTGTTTGAACGCGCTAATCTCAGGAACTACTGGTCCGAATTGAAAAATTATTTTTGTGTTGAATAGACCATTTATCGAGGAAGGCTTTAGGCTATATAACATCCCGCTGCAACTATTAGGAGCGAAGAAATAATGGAAAATGTAAAAAAATGGGGAAAAAATAACTATTCCACGCGGACGAAGTCGCGAGCACAGCTAGTATAAAATAATCAGACTAATCATTGGTTTCGAGGAGTACAATAAATTAACAAAATATTTTTTTTTTATAATAGCTCGACATAATGGCTTCCCTACGCCTGATGGAAAGCGAAAGAGAAGCCCAAGTCGCTGTGACAACTGGCAAGTAACTGGTTAGTTACCTGTCAGTTGTCACTGCCATGCCGGCCCAACCCTAACCCCCCACGAGCTCCGGAGACCCGACTCACCGGCAGCAACACGACCTGGAGGTCATTTGGCCGCGGTATTCTATAGGGTGGAGGTCCTTCCCCGGACGGGCAGCTCAATTCGATTCTCAACTAACATTACAAATGTTAGTGAAAATGAAAATAACAACACCTAAACTCGCTTTACTGAATATTTACACTAATTTATGCAAATATTTTATGACCGAAGTAGGTTACATTAAATACCTATCTGAAAATATTATTGTCGGAGTACAATTTAGACAAAATACTAAATTAGGTTACAAAAACACCAACTGTTAGTATTGCGTTGACCCATTTAATAGTTGTTGTTTATAAAGTATTACAAATACAACGCTGTTATTATTTATACAAATAACTATTGTCCGGTAGGTTTGCTCTCACAAACAATAGTGTTCTTATCAGTTTGATTGTATGTGCAACAGGAGTAGCTTCTTTTAATAAAAATTGATGTATAATGTCACCGAAATTGTAAATACCGTTGAATTATAATCCATTTTGCGCAATTATAAAGTGTCGATAAATCCTATTGAATAACAAACGAGGCACTGGCAACCGACGGGTGATGGTATAACCATCACAATTGAAGGCGTAGCTAAATACCACAGACCGATGACGGGCAGCAGCGCCACCGGAGCGAAAAACTACGCCCTGCGATCGCCAACACGCCTGACCAGCGTGGCGATTATGGGCATATCCTCCAGATGTTTGCCCTAAGTGGCGAACAACTGGGAAGGCCTATGTCCAGCAGTGGACTACAATAAATAGGTTGATGATGATGATGATGAAAAACGTTCTCATCTTTTAAGTTATCATCTCCTAGAAACGGTTAAAACCACTCTAATTAATAGGGAAACCCAATTTCTCTTGCGTGTATTAGTTACAAATACCTCTCAAAAGATTCAATTCCACGTGACAACTATCAGCGGAAGCCTACGGACATTATTGCGAAACATTAATGAGTATGAAACAGAACAAACGAATATTGAATAGTGTCGACAAACAGAAACAGATTTTGTATTCGGGACGCGTCGATACAAATCCAGATAGAGCGCGGAATCCGTTGCGTATGTTGCGATACATCAATTAATCACAATTTGCCGTGTTCAGACCACAGAGCAAGCACAGAGAGTTGTAAACTAATATTGTCTGTGAAACAATTCATTGCAAACCGGCCCACAGATGCATTGTTTTTTTTTTATGATACTAGGGGCAAAGTAGGCTGAAAGTCACTTGATGGTAAGTGATCACTTCAGCCCATAGACACCGCAACACCAGGGGAGTCACAGGTGTGTTGCCGGCCCTTGAGAAATTTATAGGCTCGCTTTTTGATATTTTTCGATGGCAACAACTCCCCCGCTAGACCGACTGCTTCGCCGCGATCCATACGCTGCCGTACCTGTGCGTACACACAACCGCTCGAGCAGTTGCGTTCCCTTCTATAACCGTACCGCGCACTCTCGGCTTGAAGCAGTCGGTTTCAACTGTTTGAAGCAGTCCGTGTACTGCCGCTCTTAATGGTTACCTTGATGACAGGTGGCAAATCGCATCCAAAATAATTGAAAATCACTGCTTTCTAATCACCGGCAACTAAACAGCCTCTCCTACTAAAAATGTTAAAGTGATGACGTCAAAACCTAGTTGCGAATCACAGTACACAGACACTTAGGTCGTCTCCTCTTTGCAATTACTCCATGGTTCAAACGCAGCGCTGTTCATCTATGTATGCATCAATCAACTGTTCTGGTGGTAACCGCAGCTTGACAAAGAATCAACTGGGGCAATACGGGTGTTTATTGAAAAGTGGTCAAGTATTCTGTGTTTACTGAACCTGTAACTATTCAAAGGCCTACTGATTTATTATGTTACACAGAAGCTACGAATCAACTTGGCACAAATTGGTAGCGGGAAGCTGATAAAATTAACAAAATACATCGTTCCACTGAAGTGGAACCAAGATGACAGATGTGACTTGGTCTTCTGCAAGTTACGCTTCTGCATGCATTTTAGTTCTGTATTTTCACTGATCATTTACGATGAAATTTTGACATTTTTTTTTTATAAAAAGAGTATTTAGGATGCCGTCACTCCATCTGACTAAGCGGTCGTGAGGTCCAAAAGTTAGGTCGACAGATAGAATAGAACAAACCTACCGCGCCTGTAGCCTTTACCCTGAAGGCCTACTGAGATTCCGCTTCACACTCCTTCTAAAAAACCTAGGATTGTAAGAGGAAGGGAACACATGAACTGGAAGGGCATTCTATAAATTAATGGCACGGGAGAGGAACGAGGAAATAAACATCTTGGTGCACGCCATTATCGTCGGAATGGAGTATAATAAATAAATAAATAATAAATAAATAAATAACCCAAGACATGCCACGCTGGGCCACACAGCGCCACCTAGCCCCAAACTAAGCCGAAGCTTGCACTATGGGTACTAGACAACTGATAAACTTACTTAGATAACTGAGAACTGAGGGACGTGTAACGGAATATCAGGAAACGGACAGCAGTGTTTACCTGAGTACAAATAAAACCTACTGCTCTCACCAATCCGCCTGCCTGTGTTGTGACTAAGGCTAAATCATCATCATAATCATCAGCCCATTGCAGTCCGCTGCTGGACATAGGAATCTTCAGTTGTTCGCACCTTAGGGTAAACATCTGGAAGTTAGCGTCACTCCGTTGCGTAGCCTGAGGACGTCCGCGTCCTACACTACGTTTGCTGATACGCTGCTGATGAGGCCAGTCCACTGCCACTTCAGCTTGTTAATAGGCTTGTTTCCATAAAAAATGTAATTAGTCCGTCTTTTAGATTGTTAAAAAATAAAAGACACGTATTTTTTCATTAGTAGATAAATTAGACCTAAAATGACAAAGGTATAGCCTGTTAAAATTACGCGTGACGTCACAGAGTGGGAGTTTTTTTGCCACTAAGTAACGTCAAAGACCCCCACTCCTAAATTTTGATGCTTTGTATCTTTGTTATTTTTCGTTTAAATGAAAAAAGGAAAAATACGTGTCTAATATATTTTTATAATCTAAAATACGGACTAAATATAATGTAATTATTTTGACCCTGGAAACAGCCCCATTCGGTGAGCTATATCAGTGAATTTGGTTCTCTGCCGGCGTACCTCATTTCGGATCTGCTCCCGCAGAGAGACGCCGAGCATAGCCTTTTCCATAGCTCGTTGAGCGAACTTTTATCACTTAAAAGCAACCTCTATTAGATATATCTTTTTAGATGGTTGATATGAACCTATTAATAAATGAAAATTATGTATGATGTTTATTTGCAAAGCAACATATAACTTCAAAATTACTTGAACTAAATTATTTAACTTAGGTACGGAGTTTGCAAAGCAAATGCTGAAATTATATTGATGTTAATGGTAAATATATTTTGTAGTTAAATAAATAGCAGAATTAATAATGTACCTATCTATCTTTGGAGCTTGCGGGCTTGTAGATCAATTATATATAATTATATATACATGGGATGTAAGGGAGCGGTCTATCATCATTTCGCTCTAAGCCAAACTCACCTGCCCGTGGTACATCCTGCCGAATAGCAAATGAGGCGCTGGCAACCGACAGGTGGCGGTATAACCATCACAACTGAAGGAGTAGCTAATTACCACAGGCCGATGACGGTCAGCAGCATCACCGGAACGAGAAGCTACGACCTATGATCGCCAACCCGCCTGCCCAGTATTGCGATTAAGGGTATGTCCTCCAGATGTTTGCCCTAAGTGGCGAACAACTGGAGAGTCTTACGTTCAGCAGTGGACTGAAATAAGATGATGATGTAAAATAAAATGTGAGGTTAATAAAACAATAATTAAAATAATAAAACTTACATTTCGCGTTATCTATTTCATAATAATAATATTTATTAACGTCAATATTAAATTTTTGAAAAATATTATGTCTTGCAACTAACTTTCTTTGTTAAACATATTATCTAGCCTGCATTATGGTATGCGATTATATAAGATTTTTTCCTGAATTGTATCCATTCTGATTCGAATCCGTTTAGGACCTTTATTCCAGAGGTCACGAAACGAAGTCACTTGGCAAGAGCGCGTATTTTTTATGATGGACTGGCTTGATGAGATGGATGGCCGGAAAATCTCTGAAGCAGGAAGTTTCAGAAGCAATTAGGAATTAGGACGAGATTTGCCGCTGAGATGAGAAAGTCGTTACTCGTATACAAGTTAGGGTGCATATCCACAGAAGCGGCTGCACGGAGCTAGTAAAAATTGACCAATGATATCGCTCAAATAGGGATGTAAGGTCACCTGCCCGTGGTGCATCCTGCCGAACAACAAACGAGGCGCTGGCAACCGACTAATGGCGGTATAACCATCATAATTGAAGGCGTAGCTAAATACCACAGGCAGATGACGGACAGCAGCGTCATCGGAGTGAGAAGCTACGTCCTGCGATCGCCAACCCGCCTGCCCAGCTTGGCGATTATGGGCATATCCTCCAGATGTTTGCCCTGAGTGGCGAGCAACTGGAGAGGCCTATGTCCAGCAGTGGACTGCAATAGGCTGGTGATGATGATGATGATGATCGCTCAAATTCCTCATCACATTTCCGCTCCAATTCTACTGAATACTGTTCTACTGAACAATTAACAACTTTGGGCTGTCCACTACTGAACGTAGGCCTCCTTTAATTCGCGCCAGCCACTGCCAGCAGTTCTTCTTAGGTCATGAGCGCAACGGGTTGCTGGGCGTCCTACAGTACATCTGCCTAATAACGATATCCACTCAAAAACTCGTCTGCTCCACCTATTATCAACTCTACGTTAACAACACTAGCCCATTGCCACTTCAGCGTACTAATCCTTCGGTCTATGTCGTTAACTTTCGTCCTTTGACGTATACTCTTGTTTCGTACCCTACATCTTTAAATGAGATACCAAGCATAGCCCTTTTTATATTCAGTAGAACTAAAAATACCATAGGTAAATTTTTGTTAACTTTATGCAGCTCTACTTCTATGAAGCGGTCTCATAGACCCAGCAAACCACATAGTAGAGGATCCCGCCATACAACGACCTTCACCGAGATGTGAATGAAACTTACATTATTATGTACATAATTAAATATGCATTATATTTATTCATATATTTAATTACGTATAAAATAAGTTTCATCCAATAAATGTCTCGGTGAAGGTCGTTGTAATAAATAACTCGCGGCTAAATAGACGCCACAGCCAAATATGGACTTTTACTACAAAATACGACACTTTGAACTTTGTGTAGCTCTTAAGTTCTGTGTCACAAGAATTGTAAATAATAAAAAAGATAGATATATACTCTTTATTGCACCATAAAGTTAATATAAAACTAGACAAAGTATACATTCATGTACAATTTACGCGACCTTATCGCTATAAGCGATCCTGCCAGACAACCATTCGGTAAGGAATAGCTAGATTGAATGAATGAGGCGGATGTAGTTTGGATATACTGATATATGTATAAGATAAAAATAAAAAGTAATAGGTACATGTGAACATGACACAAAAATTACAGTCCCGATATTATCGGAGCCTCTAATATCAAATAAGTACACGGTAAAAACTCCGTTAATAAATGTATTGTGGATTTGATAGAAATCGTTAAAGCTTAGTAATAAAATATTCAATTCCATGAAAAGAGGAATAGTGAATAGACTTGTTCACAGTGCTTATGATTTATCATACAGGGAATACCTATTTACAAAGAATAAAGAATAAAAAGACATAGACTATAATCTAGTTTCACTACATATCAGAGATGTAAAATGTATATTCTTATTTGATTTACTATCCCACACACCAAAAATCCACATGTATTGTATTCTATTAGGCAATATCAAAACCTGAAAATTCGCGAACAATATTCGCCCGGCTAATTAAGAGCTGGGCTTTAATGGAAAAAGAGACCTTTTAGACTGGCTCCAGTAAATGGGGAAAAGTCCATAGGTTTTTTTAAACTATTATTCATGCACAGTGTGCTCTCCCCACTTCCTGGTCGTTCACACAATGTGCAGTGGTCTGGCGAGTTCATAAAAGGGTGACTACGAGTTTTGGGGCACACGTTAGGGATATAAAGGGATTAATTGACTTTTGGGGCTAGATGGCGATCTGTGGCCCAGCGTGGCATGTCTTGGTTGAAATGGTCGTGCGTTGGATTCCCATTGGAGACAAACATTCGTGTGATGAATGTGTTTTGTTCCATGTCTGTGTGATTGTATTTGTATTTAGGTATATGTATAATGTATATTTGTGGCTGTTATGATAGCATTAAAACAAGTGCTCGACCTACTTACTTTGGGATCGGAGCAATGTATATGATCTGATATTTATTTACCTATTATGTTTTTTTTGCTTTATGTATCCAAGTCTGTGCTTCCTTAAGCTTATCCTTTTGTTGTGAGTATTAATCGTGCGTATCAAGATGTAAAATGTAAAGAAAAAAATATATTGGCAACACAAAAAAATACTGATTACATCACAAGTAACATACAAACGATAAACAACACAACGAGTATACATGTCCTCGCATACATCCACCAGTCTGTTAAAAATTATCTCACTATTTAATACAATACATGCTTAAATATAGCAACAATCCTGTATTCAATGGCAAAAATGGCGACTGGCTCGGTGGCTCAATTGGTAGTGACTCCTGCCTTCTGAACCAAGGGTCGTGGGTTCGATTCCCACCCAGGACAAACATTCGTGTGATGAACACTTGTGTTTGTCCCGTGTCTGGGTGTTTATATTTGTATTTAAGTATTTATTTGTGGTACCTTCGTTGTTCTGATACCCATAACACAAGTGCTTAAGCTATTTACTTTGGGATCGGAGCAATGTATGTGATGTTGTCTGATATTAAAAAATAATAACCGAAATACCAAAACATAAACCTGTTCCTTAAATCAACAGAATCATGGTATCTGTACTCACACAGTAGGTACTTTTCGCACGGCGTGCTTCCCGGTATATTTTGCCCGGGGTTAACGGTCGGGGTACAGAATACCCTTGCGTGGCTTATGGTTGTGTCGCTGCACAGTATATTGTTGATAGCTTTGAGCCGAAGCACAGTATTATCACTCACTAACAGCCAATGTGTTGGCAACTCGTCAACAGACCAGTGATTTCGAATTTTGAGGCATTTGCTTTAAGCCTCCCGCTTTCATACACTGCTCGCTATTCACTATAGTCTCGTGTTGAAATCAATTTGACACATACTGAATTAATATCGCGCTTTGGTTTTTAATCCATATTTCATACCATTTGACGTTTTAAAACAATGAATAATTTAATTTTTGGTTTTATTTCGAATTGAATGCGTTTTAACACCGCACAATAGGGATGTCTCCAGGGTCAAAATAATAACATTATATTTAGTCCGTATTTTAGAACATAAAAGTATATTGGACACGTCTTTTTTCTTTTTTCGTTTAAACAAAAAATAACAAAGGTACAAGACATCAAAATTTAGGAGTGGGAGTTTTAGACGTCACTCCGTGCCACAAAATGCCACACGGTTTGACGTCACGCGTCATTTTAACGAGCTATATCTTTGTCATTTTTGGTCTAATTTACAAATCTTCTTCTTCTATACATATAATAAAAATGTAACGAGTCGCTGTCTGTACATGGAAGATATATGTGAAAAAATATTATGGGAGGCCTTTATTAATGCAATAGTACCCAAAACAATGATTTTTGGAATTTTTGTCTGTTTGTCTGTTTGTCTGTATGTTTGTGCACGCTAATCTCAGAAGCCGCGTATCCGATTAAGATGCGGTTTTCACTAATATATTGCTGGAAGCTTCCCTTAACATTTAGTGTTTGTTTCATGATAATCGGTCCATGAATAAAAAAGTTACGCCGATTTAACTAATCACGTCGAGCCGTTTGCGCAGGTAGGTATATAAAGCGCGCCGAGATCTGCGCCGCGCCGCTGTCAGCTACCAGGCACTATAGTGCAGTCAATGAAGCATTATAGGACGAATTTTTTTACTGTGATCCGATTTGCATGAAATTTTGGAATTAGGTTCATCTTACCATTAACTTCAAAAGTGAAAATGATTTGAACTCCGCCACCACCCTGGGGGTGGTTGCCACCCCTTCTCGGAAGTCAATGTTTTTTTTTTTCAAAATAACCTCGGATATCAATTGAAGGTCTAAATTTAAGCAAAAGATCATCTATAAAGTTTTTCGAAAAATCTAATACTTTTCATGTTATTGGCAATTGAAAACTTGAAAATTTTTCACTTTTTTCATCGGTTTTTTTCTAATATCTCCAAAAATATAAGTTTTATCGGAAATTTTATAAGGAACAAAATTGAAGCAGGTAAAAAAATTTACAATTTGTTTTTTTATAAAGTATTCTAAGTGCAATATTAAGTTAGATATTAAATATCAAAGCCGTTTTTTATTTTATCTGAAATTTCATCGATGTAGTCAATACCATCTATCAGCGAGCAAATGCATTTTATGCTTTCTAATCGAAAAGGGTTTTGTAGTGCTTGAAATAAGCTTTAAAATGAGCACTAATAGAAGTCTTATACATGTAAAATAAGTGAGCTGTATTGCAAAAAAGAGGAGCATCGACTGTTTTTTCTTTTGAATCAGTGGGTTTAAATAAGTGCCATTTCCACCAAAACTAAAATTAATCATATTCCGCCTAGAATTAACTTAATTATAAAGAGTTTGATAGATTGTATTAGTTTGGCTGCTTTAGGATACATAGTTTTCAAAAAGTCGTGATTGAAGAAAAATCGAAAATTTCAAATTTTTAAATAAATCCACCTTTCTTTCATAATATCTCAAATATGACGATAGATACGTATAAAAGTGTAGGAATTAAAAATTTAGGTATTTTTCTGACCAACAATTTGGTCTTTTTATTTTTTCTGTGAAATAAAAATTGACGGAGATATGATTATTTGAAGAGCGCGTGGCAGCGCAATCACAGCCTCTCTCAAGCCCATTCACCCTTCACCGTTTTATAAAAAGGGTTTTTACTATATATTGCAATAAAGGATGTTGTAGCTCTCTTAATTATCTTTACAATGGTATTTTATAAATTGTGATAGCATGAAAATTTAAGGAGTTATGGCCCAAAAATTTTTCATATTTTTTTCTACTTAGTAACTTAAAGTTTCGGATTGAATATTTGGAGCAATGTGAAATGATCGGCGATACATCCAAGTGATGAGATGTCTCTATGAAGCTGCCACTATGTCCGTCCAAATACAGGATCAGCAAACAAGGCCTATACCGTTGCATCGAGGAGTGAGACAGGGGGATGTCGTTTCCCCGAAACTATTAACTAATGCAATGGAGGATATGTCCAAGACGCTGAACTGGAAAGGAAGTGGCGTCAACATAAATGGCGAATACATCTCTCACTTGCGATTTGCAGACGACATCGTTATAATGGCAGAATCGCTGCAGGACCTAAAAACACAAATGCTGAATGAACTGGCTGACTCCTCTATGCGTATCGGCCTATGGATGAACTTGGACAAACCCAAGGTTATGTTCAATGAACATGTTCTACCGGACCCGATTGTAGTACACGGCGCTATCCTCGAAGTTGTTCAAAAATATGTAGGGCAGACATTGCAGTTAGGTGGAGGTGAATAGGAGAATTCAGCTAGGCTGGGCAGCGTTTAGGAAACTACGTCGAGTCTTCACATCGTCGATTCCACAGTGCCTAAAGATGAAAGTCTTCGATCAGTGCCTTCTACCAGTTATGACATACGGAGCCGAAACGTGGACATGAACCGTAAGGCCAGGTAGAGCGACGATTTGCGCAGGGCGGCTGGCAAGTGCTGGATGCGAGAGGCCCAGAATTGATCTAAGCGGTGAACATTCGGAGAGGCCTATGTCCAGCAGTGGACTGATACGGGCTGATGATGATGATGATGAAAATATTACTTACTCTATACTTACTTACATCTTTTTATGTCATACTAAAGTATCTTTTGTGATTTTTTCAATTTAGGGGTTGTTTGCTTGGGTTGTAAGATTTTCAAGGGGTTAAAAATGATTTTAATATGAGGTAATTGTATTAGAAAACACTTCACAATTTCACCACTTACTATTAGACTGGTTTCTAGCGATAAAATGGCTTAAACTCAATTTTTCCATTAAGGGGTCATTTACACCCCTTAAAAATAATTGGCGGAGTTCAGATCATTTTACACTTTTGAAGTTAAGTGTAAGATAAGCCTAATTCCAAAATTTCATGCAAATCGGATCACAGTAAAAAAAATCGGAGGTTAGGCCGTATTTTTCGCTTCATTGACTGCACTACTAGGGGTCAGAGCCCATAAATACATAATATTGTATGTATTTGGTGTAGGTGAGGCATTTTCTTATAATAAAATTATTCTTTTTCTTAATTAAAAAAAAACACGTAATCTTATAATAAAATTATTCTTTTTCTTGATTAAAAAAAACCGGCCAAGTGCGAGTCGGACTCTCGCACGTAGGGTTCCGTGCCACTATACAGCTAAATAAGTGTTTTTCTTTACGTTTTATTATATTGGAGTTAATTAAATTAAAAAATTAGGTAATTTGATTTATGACGTTTAAAAAAAAACTACTGTCTAGATTTCATTCAAACCAAATTTCGTTAGTAGTTTTTATAGTCATACACATCATATATTTTTTTCAGTTTTATCATGCTCATATTTTAGAAGTTACGGGGGGGGGGGACACACATTTTACCACTTTGGAAGAGTCTCTCGCGCAAACTATTCAGTTTAGAAAAAAATGATGTTAGTAACCTCAACATCATTTTCAAATACCTATTCATAGATACCCCACACGTATAGGTTCGATGAAAAAAAATTTTTTCAGTTTCAGTTCTATGTATGGGGAACCCCAAAAATTTTGGATTTTTTCCTGATTTTATTTTAAAATCTTAATGCGGTTCACAGAATACAACTACGTACCAAATTTCAATAATGCAGCTCTTATAGTTTCGGAATAAACTGGCTGTGACATACGGACGGACAGACAGACAGACAGACAGACAGACAGACAGACAGACAGACAGACAGACAGACAGACAGACAGACATGACGAATCTATAAGGGTCCCGTTTTTGCCATTTTGGCTACGGAACCCTAAAAACACGTAAAGTACATCTATGCTCTTTTGTTTCCTATAATTACCACTGCCGTGGGTTGTGAAGGGTTGTGAAATGCTTTTAAAGCTATAAGTTTGAAACTTAATTTTTAACAATTAGATATAATCACTACCCAAAGAAACTATTCCACGCGGACGAAGTCGCGGGCACAGCTAGTTAAAAAATACGTTTCTGTATTACAACTTTACCAACAATATACGCATCTTAAATTATTTTTCAACAAAAGTAGTCCACATCTCTTAAACACGGCATTCGTGAACGCGTGCGCTCCGCGATTTTTCGAGTTATTTTATTGCGTACACATTGCAATCAATGGTACGAATCCGGTGCAATCCGTATAATTGGCGTGAAACTGTTATAGCTGGGCGTTTTTAACGAAACACGTGAAAACGTACTGTCAATATGGAATAAATAACACTGCAATTAGTTTGGAAACGAAAGTAATGAGTGAGGGAGAGAGATAGAGTTTATGATGATCATCGGTTAAACATCGACCTTATACATCATAGTCATGGACAAGGAAGCATGAACTAGAAAACGACTTGTTCGTAGACGACTTTTTTATGCCCGATGAAGAGAAGCGCAGTCATTTTGAATAAAAAAGAAAAACATTAGATAAAGCGTGAATTTCGCATTAGAAAAAAAAACCCTAAAACTAAATCCAAAAACTAGTCAAGTGCGAGTAGAAGTTGCGTACGAAGGGTTCCGTATCATTATCTATTCAACAGCACGTTTGTTGTATGGGAGATTTTTTTTAGTATTTGTTAATGGCTACAGAAATACATAATCTGTGAAAATTGCAACTCTCTAGCTATCACGGTTTTTGGGACAGCCAAGTACGGACAGACAGACAGCGAAGTCTTACTACTT
This sequence comes from Conogethes punctiferalis, assembly GCA_031163375.1. Classification (NCBI taxonomy): domain Eukaryota; kingdom Metazoa; phylum Arthropoda; class Insecta; order Lepidoptera; family Crambidae; genus Conogethes; species Conogethes punctiferalis. The sequence goes on along the minus strand of CM062085.1, from coordinate 15,802,723 downwards.
AGGTTCCCGTATTTACCCTATGGAGACGGAACCCTAAAAATAAAGTAAAAAAGTTTATATCGCATCTATATCCTTGGATTCGTAATACGTTCCTACTATCTACAAGGCAATTAAGTATTCAATGGCTTACTCAACGTGCATAACTAAATAAAAGAAATGAATTAGTTTTAGAACCATTCAATACCTAATCTTTATAACGTTTGAAATGCAAACTATCAATATATCAAGAGATACAAGTTATAATAACGATTCTGTGGAGTAATTTTTAACCCTAAAAATGCATATGAAAAAGAAAAATGATACATCAGATTCCCTAAACACTATTAGTGAATATGGACGTTACTCTTGGATATTTTATTTTATTTACACAAAAATCAGCTTCACCCTACGACACAATTTTCTAAATAGGTACTAAGTTTCCCACATCAAAGTTTTTACTTTGTTGTATGAATACCCATCCGCGGGTTAACATCCTACTAAATAATTTATGGTTTGACACAACACTGACTAATGAATATTCAAAGCTGTTAGTATTTTAGGTCTCCAACGAATTGGAAAAAAGAGGGATATGAAGTGATTTAAAAAGGATTTTGTTGCCGGCCCTCGGGTAGATGGCGTTTTGATTGTGAGCAACGAACTTGTGTAATCTGTAGGTACATCGACATGAAGATTTAGTAGAAAAAGAAACACCTCTTTTTTAGACAAATGTAGTGTACGAGACCCCTTAACCCGTTGGGCTGGTGGCCTAAGAAGAATTGCTGGCAGTGGCAGAATGGAGAAAGTTAGGCTAGAAAGTTAGGGTTGGGCTCGCACGGCAGTGGCAACTGACAGGTAACTGACCAGTTACTTGCCAGTTGTCACAGCGACTTGGGCTTCTCTTTCGCTTTCCATCAGGCATATGGAAGCCATTATGTTCAAACGCCATAAAGTTTATGATTAAAATTAGTATTATTCACTTAAGTTCTAAAGCTACGCAATAGATGGCGCTGTGCGTCAGTTAAACCGCGCGATCGTTGCGATCCGCCGGCCCATCATATATAGCTCGAGTGGCCGTGTTGTATTATCCTGCGAATACAGTTAGTATAAGAAGTTTCTGTTGGTGTTTCATTGTTCGACCTGAACTAGCGAGTGTTCATGGTCCATTCGAGCCGTATTACCGGTGAATAACGGTGATTTTGCTGGTGAAGTCGCACCTGGAGGCAGAGTATCGCTGCCTAAGGCGAGTGAAGTGACGTCACATCCATTGAGGTGACGACCCTTGATGACATCAGGAAGACCAACGGGTGACGTAGACGCCGTTATCTGTGACGCCGAAGTGATGGTAATGTGCAGTGTTGTGCCGTGAGTACTTTAAAATTCATAATAGCAAATTTGAACTCTATTGCAAGGAAGAAATTAACTTTAACTGATAGCTTAGATTGGGACTTATAATATTTGAAGAAAAAGTGGATTGACGGGGAACCTATGCCCGAAATTTTACAAGTGTCATAAAGTTCAAAAACTTAGAATATTTTCGTCGAATTTTGTATGCAGCCGGGACTTAGAAAATTTTCGGTGAATTTTGTATGAGGACTGGACTTAGAATATTTTCGTCGATTTTTTGTATGAAGCCTGGACTTAGTAAAATTTTGTTGAATTTTTGTATGCAGCCGGGACTTAGGAAAATTTCGTCGATTTTTGTATGAAGCCTGGACTTAGAAAAATTTTGTTGATTTTTGTATGCAACCGGGACTTTGAAAATTTTTGTCGATTTTTGTAACTTAGAATTTTTTGTGAACTTTATATGGAACTTGAACTTTGAAAATTTTCACGTGATTTTGTGTGAAGTTGCAACTAACGAGAAATTTCGTTGGATTCTTATATGGAATTGGCACTTGTTATTCTTTCTTGAAATTTTTATTTCCTGTTTATATTTATTAAGTTTTTAGTATTGGTTATCGGTAAAGATGGAGAAGTATTTCCTAACTCAAGAAGATATTTATACTCAAATCTGTAAAGCTCAGACAAATTATAAGAAATGTGCAAAGGTTAAACTCACAAAGTCATATTTGATAACCCGATTAGAAACATTAGAAGAATATTGGTCGTCATTTAGATCAATTCATCAGAAGATTATTGAAAGCGCTTCGTCTGATATTCGTACAAGTAGTCGTTACTTTAGAGATGATTTGTTCTGTGTTACTGAGGAATTGTACACTGACTACAAGTCAGATATAAAGAATGTATTAGAAGCAATAAGTATTAAAGAAAGTAAATCTATGAATGTAGATAATGATGATAAGGCGTCAAAGGTTGATCGTGCTTGTAGTGTAAAACTTCCGAAAATTGCAATACCGATTTTTTCGGGTAAGTACAGTGAATGGACGACGTTTTATGATCTTTTTGATTCGTTAATTCATAAAAATACGTCGCTAGACGATGTACAAAAACTTCACTACTTAAAAAGTCATCTTAGTGGAGAGGCAGATCAACTTCTGAGGCATATTCCTATTACAAACGATAATTATAAGCAGTGTTGGAATCAACTTATAGGTCGTTACAGTAATAAACGTTATCTTGCTAATTGTATTATGAACAGATTTATGAGCTTAAAACAGATTACATCCGAATCGTCTGGTGCTCTGAGAGATTTTTTGGATACTACTAATGAAACATTAAATGGGTTAGAAAATCTAGGTGTCAAAACGGAAAATTGGGATTTTATGATAATTTACATTTTAAGTCATAAGTTGGACGAGGAATCACGAAAGCAGTGGGAAGCAGAAATCAGCAAGGAAAATGATTTACCCACTTTAGTTCAATTTAAAGAATTTTTAGAGCATCGGTTTAGAGCGCTAGAGTTTTTGGATACAAAATCTGTAAAAAATGTACGTCACGTCAATGCAACTCCAACGACTAATAAAAAGTCGTTTCATGTAAATGTCACACCATGTAGTTACTGCACTGCAACAGAGAACCATAAATTGGGAAATTGCAAAAAGTTTGCCAAGGACGATGTCCAAACAAGACGTAGTTTTGTCCAAGCCAGGAATCTCTGTTTTAATTGTTTAGGGCAAAATCACTCGGCCATTCAATGTCGTTATTCAGCTCGGTGTAGAATCTGTAATAAACGGCATCATTCTTTATTACATTTGAAATACAGTCCACAACAAACAATCGACAATGTAAAGTTACCAACGGAAAGGGCTGTCACACAAACAGCATCCACGCAGGATCATTCAAGCACTCTTGTGACCACTTCATGTTTTGGTAATATTCAATCACAAGTTCTTTTGGCAACGGCACTGGTGAAAGTCCAATCAAGGTCAGGCCACGATATTACGCTCCGGTGTTTAGTAGATCAAGGTTCACAGGCTTCGTTCTTGACGGAGTCTGCAGTCCAAGTTCTTGGACTGAAGAAGTATGTATGCAAAAGTTATATATCAGGTCTTGGAAGTGATAAAGAAATGAAGTCCAAATATGTCGTGTATTTGTCAATACAATCACTTCATGATCCCAATCATGTTTTCAATGTCAAGGCTCACGTCCTTGCAAAATTAACAGACTTTTTACCAGAAGCCAAGATCAATATTCAACCGTTGTCACAATTTCCAGGTTTAAAGTTAGCAGACCCCAAATACTATATCCCAAATAAAATCGACATTTTATTGGGGGCGGAAGTCTATGGGCAAATAATATTGGAAGGTCTAATCAAGGATTCAGTCGGGTCAATGGTGGCTCAAGATACGAAGTTAGGCTGGATTCTATCTGGAAAAATACAAGGAAAGAATGTCAAAGTCATCAATGATACATCATTGGTTAGCATGCATGTTCAGATTTCGGAAGATGAACTGCTTCGAAATTTCTGGGAAATGGAAGCAGAGCCTTATAGTACAGAGCGTCTATTGACTGACGAAGAAAAGAAATGCGAAGAAATGTACACTAATACTACCAAACGAGATTCGTCAGGGCGTTATATTATCAAGCTTCCGTTTCGTAAACAGCCAACATGTCAGCTAGGAAATTCTCGATGGATAGCTGCAAAAAGGTTGAACATGTTGGAACGAAAATTATCCAAAACCCCAGAGTTAAAGATAAAATACAGTGAAGTCATTCATGAATACTTGAATCTTGGTCATATGGAGTATGTACCTCTGGAAGATATAAATAAAAAAGATGTTGTGTACTTACCCCATCATGCCGTGGTCCGAGAGGACAAAATTACAACCAGGGTTCGTGTTGTGTTTGATGCGTCTTGTCAGGGAACGAATGGAGTCTCGCTGAATCAGGATCTGATGATTGGCCCTCAATTGCAGGATGACCTACGACATATTATAATGCGTTGGCGTCGGCATCCGATTTGTTTCGTGGCAGATATTGTCAAAATGTATAGGCAGGTGATGGTGACTCCTGAAGATGTTGATTTCCAGCGTCTGCTATGGCGAGATGATCCTGAATCTGAAATTCAACATTTAAGATTGAAGACAGTCACATTTGGTACTGCGCCGGCTCCTTTCTTGGCTGTTCGCACTCTGCAGCAAGTCGCTCGCGATGAAGGTGAAGGTCGTCCAGAAGCATCTGAAATAATTTTGAAAGATTTTTACATGGATGACCTCATGAGTGGCTGTGAGACAGTGGAGGAAGGAAAAAAGTTATGCAAGGAGATAACTGAGATTCTAGGCAAAGGAGGCTTTGAGTTACAGAAATGGTCTACAAACAAAGAAGAGATGCTGAAGGAAGAAACAATGGATAGGGAACTAAAGGTAGAAAATCTAGAATTGAAATTAGATACAGTTATCAAAATACTCGGACTTACCTGGAACCGCAGCACTGATGTCTTCGAATACGTAGTCACGTTGACCCCAATCGCCTCACCTGTAACAAAAAGGAAGGTAGTTTCTGATGTGGCTAGATTATTTGACCCGATGGGGTGGCTGGCACCGGTGATCATTAAAGCAAAAATACTGATTCAAGCAATATGGCTGTCAGGAATTATTTGGGATGAAGAGTTACCTTCACAATTGCTTAAAGATTGGGCTGATTATCGCAGCCAATTACCTAATCTCAAGAACTTTAGAATTCCAAGGTGGATGGGTACCAGGAAATATGATCAAGTTATGGAGATTCATGGATTTTGTGACGCTTCAAACGATGCGTATGCAGCAGTCGTATATGTTCGTGTTGTGGATGAGGAAGGTCATGTCAAGGTCAATTTATTGACGTCCAAAACCAGAGTCTCGCCCATAAAACAGATATCCACCCCCAGATTGGAATTATGCGGTGCTCTCTTGCTCGCCAAGTTGTTGCGGGAAGTAGGTGATGTTTTGAAGATCTCCAAGGAGAATATCCATGCATGGACTGATTCGTCAGTCGTATTAGCTTGGTTGAGTGATCATCCAAATAAATGGAAAACATTTATAGCTAACAGGACCTCGGAGATTCTGACCGTACTCGAACGCAAACAATGGTCACATGTTTCGACCAAATGCAACCCTGCTGATTGTGCATCCAGAGGAATGAAACCCTCAGAATTTATTAATTTTGAGTTGTGGACGAAAGGTCCAAATTGGCTAGGAGAAGAGACAATCAACTATGAAAGGAAAAGTTTTGAGACAAAGGAAGAAGAAAGGAAGACTGGTAAAGCATGTCACCTGGTTACCGAGGAAGGAAGTGATCTGTGGAAGAAATATTCTACATTGAGTCGACAAGTGCGAGTTATAGCGTGGATAAGAAGATTTATGAAGCGATGCAAGAATCCTAAGCAACATCTACCGTCATATTTAACAAGCAAGGAGTTAGCGGAAGCATTAGATGTTTGTGTTAAGCATTGGCAATCACAGGAATTTGGGGAAGAAATAAAGCAAATTAAAAAAGGAGAAAAAATATATAAAAGAAGTAAACTTACCTGTTTGACTCCATTCCTGGACGAGCATGATGTCTTGAGAGTTGGAGGTCGCTTGAACAATGCAGCTATTGAAGAAAGTAGAAAACATCCCATTATCATACCGGCCAAATCACATTTCGCTTACCTATTGATTAAAGATGCTCACTATAAGACATTGCATGGAGGTCCGCAACTGATGGTAACTCATTTGCGGTCTCGTTACTGGATTTTAGATGTGAAGAACCAAGCTAAATTGTTCTGCAGAAAATGTGTGATTTGCATTCGTCATGCGTCGCGCACAACAGAGCAATTGATGGGGCAGCTTCCTACGTCAAGAGTTACGCCTGGTAGGCCGTTTCGTCAGAGCGGCGTCGATTACGCTGGCCCTATCAGTATACGCACATCTAAAGGACGAGGTCATCATGCCTACAAAGGCTATATTTGTCTTTTTATTTGTATGGCTACCAGAGCTATACATTTGGAATTGGTGAGTGATTTGACATCTCAGGGTTTCCTCGCAGCCTTCAAACGGTTTGTCGCTCGTAGGGGGCATTGTTCCGATTTGTTTAGTGACAACGGAACTAATTTTGTTGGCGCTGCGCGGGAGCTGAAGCAGTTGTTGGCCGTAGAGAGATCCCAAGTTGCTGTAGAAATCGCTGATTGGCTTGAAAACAACGGTACTACATGGCATTTCATACCACCTCAAGCTCCCAATTTTGGGGGACTGTGGGAGGCTGGCGTAAAGTCAGCCAAACACCACCTGAAGCGCGTTATAGGTGAATCGACGTTGACATTCGAGGAGATGTACACACTTTTATCTCAAATAGAGGCTTGTCTGAACTCCAGGCCCCTTATTAACCTAAGCAATTATGATGCTAATAACACTGTGACTCCTCTTACGCCGGGCCACTTTTTGATCGGAGAACCTCCAGTGCTGGTACCAGAAGTAAACTATGAGAGTTCATCAGTGAATAGTTTAAAGCGTTGGCAATATACGCAACGCATGGTGCAGGAGTTTTGGCGCAAGTGGTCACAAGAGTATTTGTCGCAGTTCCTGACACGATACAGATGGACTCATTATATTCCAGAACCAAAGGTGGGAGACGTAGTGTTGGTGAAGGAAGATAATTTACCTCCTTCACGATGGTTATATGGCATTATAACTCAGAAGCATCCTGGGTTGGACAATGTTACGCGAGTGGTTACTCTGAAGTGCAAGGGAGTATTGATTAAAAGACCTGTGTCGAAATTATGTGTGTTGCCAACCACAGATTAAGTTATTTTTCCTATTATGCATGTTGTCTAATGTTCATATGGTTATGTTAAGATTTTCACCATTGTCAACTATTTTGTAAGTTAATGCAAGTATAAATTCATTTTAAGCACTATTATGTATATTTCATGTAGTCGTTTTTGTTTTTTTTTTTTTTTTTTTAATGAACAGCCCCTGGTCTGTTCATAGTGGGCGGAATGTTCAAACGCCATAAAGTTTATGATTAAAATTAGTATTATTCACTTAAGTTCTAAAGCTACGCAATAGATGGCGCTGTGCGTCAGTTAAACCGCGCGATCGTTGCGATCCGCCGGCCCATCATATATAGCTCGAGTGGCCGTGTTGTATTATCCTGCGAATACAGTCAGTATAAGAAGTTTCTGTTGATGTTTCATTGTTCGACCTGAACTAGCGAGTGTTCACATTATGTCAAGCTTCTATAAATAAATTTGGCGTGTATTAAAGGAGGCCTACGTTCAGCAGTGGGCGAAGATTTGTATTTCATGTACAGAATTGACTTCTCTACAGATTTATCTATACATATAATAAAAATGTAACGAGTCGCTGTCTGTACATGGAAGATATATGTGAAAAAATATTATGGGAGGCCTTTATTAATGCAATAGTACCCAAAACAATGATTTTTGGAATTTTTGTCTGTTTGTCTGTTTGTCTGTATGTTTGTGCACGCTAATCTCAGAAGCCGCGTATCCGATTAAGATGCGGTTTTCTTCTTCTATACATATAATAAAAATGTAACGAGTCGCTGTCTGTACATGGAAGATATATGTGAAAAAATATTATGGGAGGCCTTTATTAATGCAATAGTACCCAAAACAATGATTTTTGGAATTTTTGTCTGTTTGTCTGTTTGTCTGTATGTTTGTGCACGCTAATCTCAGAAGCCGCGTATCCGATTAAGATGCGGTTTTCACTAATATATTGCTGGAAGCTTCCCTTAACATTTAGTGTTTGTTTCATGATAATCGGTCCATGAATAAAAAAGTTACGCCGATTTAACTAATCACGTCGAGCCGTTTGCGCAGGTAGGTATATAAAGCGCGCCGAGATCTGCGCCGCGCCGCTGTCAGCTACCAGGCACTATAGTGCAGTCAATGAAGCATTATAGGACGAATTTTTTTACTGTGATCCGATTTGCATGAAATTTTGGAATTAGGTTCATCTTACCATTAACTTCAAAAGTGAAAATGATTTGAACTCCGCCACCACCCTGGGGGTGGTTGCCACCCCTTCTCGGAAGTCAATGTTTTTTTTTTCAAAATAACCTCGGATATCAATTGAAGGTCTAAATTTAAGCAAAAGATCATCTATAAAGTTTTTCGAAAAATCTAATACTTTTCATGTTATTGGCAATTGAAAACTTGAAAATTTTTCACTTTTTTCATCGGTTTTTTTCTAATATCTCCAAAAATATAAGTTTTATCGAAAATTTTATAAGGAACAAAATTGAAGCAGGTAAAAAAATTTACAATTTGGTTTTTTATAAAGTATTCTAAGTGCAATATTAAGTTAGATATTAAATATCAAAGCCGTTTTTTATTTTATCTGAAATTTCATCGATGTAGTCAATACCATCTATCAGCGAGCAAATGCATTTTATGCTTTCTAATCGAAAAGGGTTTTGTAGTGCTTGAAATAAGCTTTAAAATGAGCACTAATAGAAGTCTTATACATGTAAAATAAGTGAGCTGTATTGCAAAAAAGAGGAGCATCGACTGTTTTTTCTTTTGAATCAGTGGGTTTAAATAAGTGCCATTTCCACCAAAACTAAAATTAATCATATTCCGCCTAGAATTAACTTAATTATAAAGAGTTTGATAGATTGTATTAGTTTGGCTGCTTTAGGATACATAGTTTTCAAAAAGTCGTGATTGAAGAAAAATCGAAAATTTCAAATTTTTAAATAAATCCACCTTTCTTTCATAATATCTCAAATATGACGATAGATACGTATAAAAGTGTAGGAATTAAAAATTTAGGTATTTTTCTGACCAACAATTTGGTCTTTTTATTTTTTCTGTGAAATAAAAATTGACGGAGATATGATTATTTGAAGAGCGCGTGGCAGCGCAATCACAGCCTCTCTCAAGCCCATTCACCCTTCACCGTTTTATAAAAAGGGTTTTTACTATATATTGCAATAAAGGATGTTGTAGCTCTCTTAATTATCTTTACAATGGTATTTTATAAATTGTGATAGCATGAAAATTTAAGGAGTTATGGCCCAAAAATTTTTCATATTTTTTTCTACTTAGTAACTTAAAGTTTCGGATTGAATATTTGGAGCAATGTGAAATGATCGGCGATACATCCAAGTGATGAGATGTCTCTATGAAGCTGCCACTATGTCCGTCCAAATACAGGATCAGCAAACAAGGCCTATACCGTTGCATCGAGGAGTGAGACAGGGGGATGTCGTTTCCCCGAAACTATTAACTAATGCAATGGAGGATATGTCCAAGACGCTGAACTGGAAAGGAAGTGGCGTCAACATAAATGGCGAATACATCTCTCACTTGCGATTTGCAGACGACATCGTTATAATGGCAGAATCGCTGCAGGACCTAAAAACACAAATGCTGAATGAACTGGCTGACTCCTCTATGCGTATCGGCCTATGGATGAACTTGGACAAACCCAAGGTTATGTTCAATGAACATGTTCTACCGGACCCGATTGTAGTACACGGCGCTATCCTCGAAGTTGTTCAAAAATATGTAGGGCAGACATTGCAGTTAGGTGGAGGTGAATAGGAGAATTCAGCTAGGCTGGGCAGCGTTTAGGAAACTACGTCGAGTCTTCACATCGTCGATTCCACAGTGCCTAAAGATGAAAGTCTTCGATCAGTGCCTTCTACCAGTTATGACATACGGAGCCGAAACGTGGACATGAACCGTAAGGCCAGGTAGAGCGACGATTTGCGCAGGGCGGCTGGCAAGTGCTGGATGCGAGAGGCCCAGAATTGATCTAAGCGGTGAACATTCGGAGAGGCCTATGTCCAGCAGTGGACTGATACGGGCTGATGATGATGATGATGAAAATATTACTTACTCTATACTTACTTACATCTTTTTATGTCATACTAAAGTATCTTTTGTGATTTTTTCAATTTAGGGGTTGTTTGCTTGGGTTGTAAGATTTTCAAGGGGTTAAAAATGATTTTAATATGAGGTAATTGTATTAGAAAACACTTCACAATTTCACCACTTACTATTAGACTGGTTTCTAGCGATAAAATGGCTTAAACTCAATTTTTCCATTAAGGGGTCATTTACACCCCTTAAAAATAATTGGCGGAGTTCAGATCATTTTACACTTTTGAAGTTAAGTGTAAGATAAGCCTAATTCCAAAATTTCATGCAAATCGGATCACAGTAAAAAAAATCGGAGGTTAGGCCGTATTTTTCGCTTCATTGACTGCACTACTAGGGGTCAGAGCCCATAAATACATAATATTGTATGTATTTGGTGTAGGTGAGGCATTTTCTTATAATAAAATTATTCTTTTTCTTAATTAAAAAAAAACACGTAATCTTATAATAAAATTATTCTTTTTCTTGATTAAAAAAAACCGGCCAAGTGCGAGTCGGACTCTCGCACGTAGGGTTCCGTGCCACTATACAGCTAAATAAGTGTTTTTCTTTACGTTTTATTATATTGGAGTTAATTAAATTAAAAAATTAGGTAATTTGATTTATGACGTTTAAAAAAAAACTACTGTCTAGATTTCATTCAAACCAAATTTCGTTAGTAGTTTTTATAGTCATACACATCATATATTTTTTTCAGTTTTATCATGCTCATATTTTAGAAGTTACGGGGGGGGGGGACACACATTTTACCACTTTGGAAGAGTCTCTCGCGCAAACTATTCAGTTTAGAAAAAAATGATGTTAGTAACCTCAACATCATTTTCAAATACCTATTCATAGATACCCCACACGTATAGGTTCGATGAAAAAAAATTTTTTCAGTTTCAGTTCTATGTATGGGGAACCCCAAAAATTTTGGATTTTTTCCTGATTTTATTTTAAAATCTTAATGCGGTTCACAGAATACAACTACGTACCAAATTTCAATAATGCAGCTCTTATAGTTTCGGAATAAACTGGCTGTGACATACGGACGGACAGACAGACAGACAGACAGACAGACAGACAGACAGACAGACAGACAGACAGACAGACAGACAGACATGACGAATCTATAAGGGTCCCGTTTTTGCCATTTTGGCTACGGAACCCTAAAAACACGTAAAGTACATCTATGCTCTTTTGTTTCCTATAATTACCACTGCCGTGGGTTGTGAAGGGTTGTGAAATGCTTTTAAAGCTATAAGTTTGAAACTTAATTTTTAACAATTAGATATAATCACTACCCAAAGAAACTATTCCACGCGGACGAAGTCGCGGGCACAGCTAGTTATATATAAGTTTAGATAGATGACTTTGATTAATATAAGACCGTGCTCGTATATTGTAGTAAAATAGTTCTCTATTTTACAGCACCTACCTACTCTTTCGTTATCCGGAATCCGTAAAACTAAACTAGTGTTTCAGATAACGTCACTGTGAAGAATTCATTAACTGCTGACTTTGTATGAGAGTTAAGTGTAGCTTTAAAAGATGTTGCTTTTTGGATAGCAGAATAAAACATTGTAACGCCGCTTGCATAGTAATTCACTGTTAACTAGTTGAGCCAATTGGGGCCGTATTAACGAAATGCAAAGGCTTAAAATACATGGTTGTTTTGCGATGCCGAGTTTATTTCGGTTTACTTTTGGGACCTCCAATTTATTCTTTAGAAGTCGAACTTGCAACTATTGTTTTGCTTTGAAATGAGGGTAGAAACCTTTTTTTTTTTTTTTTTTTTTTTTTTGACCCGGGGAAAAATGCCTTGACGCATCCCCGCCACCCGGGGGGGTGACAGGGTATGTGGGACTCACGCCGCCCTTAGGAAAGGAAGGGCGGCACCCTGCCTCGGGATGGAAATGAGGCAGGGAATACCCACTAAAAAACCCCGGTCCCTCCGTCAGGCGCCTAATGGGTGGTGTCATGGGACCTTAGGCCAAGACTGCCACGACACCACTAGCGCGGCCCTTACCTGGACCCTACAGGCCCCCCCATAGGGGGAGCGACGGGAGCGGCCCGAAGGGCCAGTCCACTCCCATTCGACAATAGGGTGGGTCAAAAAATTTTTTTTTAGATTTTTTTACAGGCTCAGCTACAAAAAGGTGCTAAATGGCGTAGATAATTGATACGTAAAATTGCAACACTTTATTTTAACTTTTACTGCCTCCGGATTGAGATAGAATTTATTAAAAATTGTTATTATTAAAGTCGATGTTACAACTTTTTTTTTCACTTTATTGGTTGGTAAGTAGCTTGAAAACTGTGAGAAGAGATCCATAACTAATTTTACTCCTATTCCTAGGAACTTACCGGAGCTTTTTGCTAAAGATATTACTACAGATCTGTAGCGCAAGTACCAATACCTTGCGAAAAAGTATGGGTATCGTCATAGTAAGCAAATTGTATGATATTTGTATTTATATGATACAGCGTCCCTATAAGCCATAAAAGGTACTACAATTACGAGCACTAAAGTATTTAAAATACATCGTTTTGCCTTCGTATTGCAACTTAAATTTGTCTTGAAACTATTTGTATTAAATCGCGAGCACCAACTTTGTTTTGACGAATGTTAAAGTAAATATCGAAGGCTGGCTATCGAAACCTGATGAATATCTCTTGACTTAGAATTTGTAAGTAAAAAAAATATTAATAACATTTAGAAAAATTGGATTTTTTAACTTTTTGATGGTGTTTTGCAGAGCGCCTAGTAATTTTTCATATATAAGTCTAGATATTTTCAATATATAAAAAATTTACACACTCAAGCAGTTGAAAGGGCAGTTATAGCTATCATCGAAGCTTCAGCCACTTTATGTGATAAAATATCGAGAGAGGGAATCATATACGCCTAGATAGATTCGAGAAAATCGAAAACCCAAAATTCGGCAGTAAGAAAGATTTTAACGTCATATAAATAATTCATTTAAATAATAATTTAGCTAAATAGAATTGTTATTACTTTATTATTGTGTTCTTCTATTATTAAACAAAAGATTTTTATGATTTTCGATCTTTGTCTTCAAAACAAATGATCTTTATTTACCAATAGGCTATGGCCCTTTTTTACTAGATTTTTTGGATTTTCATATAACTCCGGAGGCAGAAGATGAACTCCGAATGCTATCAAACTCTGTACTCTATTAACAGTGACCATTTAGCACCATTTAGTCACTGTGCCCCTAGAAAAACTAAACTTTTTTTTTTCTTCATACATAAGTGACCCACCCTATTCGACAACGACGGGGGCCCGTGCAAGGCGAGTGGTGGTGCCCCCGCACCAACCACCCGCTGGGTCCCGTCAGGAGGCTGCTGGCGGTCAAACATCCGCCTATTGCGCCCTCCTCTACGTCGACGCAACGCCGGCGCCGAGGGATCGGCCTCGCGCGCCCGTTCTGCAGCCTCCTTCTGTAAGATAATCGTCTCACAGAAGGAGGCGACAGCCGACCAAGCCTCGCGGCCGCCTAGCATGGCTGTGACGACCGCGGAAAGACTGGATAGGCTGCCGACCACCCCGGACAAAACGGAGCGTTCGGCAACCCATGCAGGACACCAGATGAGAGTGTGGTCGGCCGTGTCCACGTCCGCCCCACACTCCCAGCATTTCGGCGACTCCTCCCGCCCAATGCGGTGCAGGAAGCTGCCAAAACAACCGTGTCCGGTCAGCACCTGCACCAGGCGGTAGGTGAGGTGGCCGTGAGGTCGCTCCACCCATTCCCTCAGTACGGGACCTAAGGCGTCGAGGAGCCGTCTTCCGTACGTTGCGGAGGCGAGGTTTTCCGTCCATTGAAGGACGAGGTCTTCATATGCCTCCCTCCGCACAGCTCCTCTCTCTGCTGGAGTAGGGCGCTCCCCGCGCGCCTTCTCCTCAGTCGTCCAGGTGTATACCCTGGCTAGCACCTGGGCCTCGAGAGCCCAGGGCGGGGTGCCAGCCAGGGCGCATGACGCATCATACCCCACCGTACGATACGCCCTGGCGACCCTTTGAGCAATCGCCCGTTGGGGCCGCCGGAGGTGGACAACATTGTTCCGGTGGGATGCGCGGTCAGCCCAGATAGGGGCACCATAAAGGGCCATGCTTTTGAGAATGCCGGCGTATAAATGCCGGCAATGCGCCTTCGGCCCCCCCAAGTTCGGGAGAAGCCACGCAAAAGCATTGGCCGCTTTTAGGAGGCGCGGTGACAGCCCGCTGAAATGTGGGCCAAACTGCCACCGCGCGTCCAGATCCAGACCCAGATGCCTGATTCGGTCTTTGACATCGACCCGAATCCCGTCAACCACGATGAAGGCCTCCCGAGGGCGACGGCGCCGAGGCCCATGAAAATAGATGGCCTCAGTTTTCTCGAGCGCCACCCGTAGCCCTAGAAGGCCCATGCGGCGGGCAACTAATGTGCCTCCCGCCTCCGCCAGTCGCGCAGCACTCTCGAAGGTCTTCCCCCGGGCAGTAACTAGGGTGTCATCGGCGTAACATATGACACTCATGCCCGGGAGAAGAGCTCCCCGCAACAACCAGTCGTATCCGATGTTCCATAAGAGGGGCCCTAAAACAGAACCCTGTGGAACACCGGACCCGACCTCGCACCGGCAAAAACGGCCGTCCCTGTCAATGTAGACCACTGAGCGGTCCCGCAAGTAGCTGTCCAGCAGCGTCCGTAGATATGCTGGAACTCCGAAGGACTCGAGTGCTGCCAGAATGGTGGCGTGGGGAATGCTGTTAAACGCATTGGCTATATCGAAAGATATAGCCAACACGCCTTCCCCACGCTCCTCCGCCTCTTTGCAGAGGGTTTTCAAACGAGACAGGGCATCAATAGTTGACCGCCCTGCCCGGAAACCAAACTGGCAGTCGGACAAATCAGGCCCCGTTTCTCGCAGATGGTCATTTATGCGGGACGCAATGACACGCTCAAAGACTTTGCCCATCTCATCTAGAAGGATAATTGGTCTATACGCCGATGGCGAGTCGACAGGCCGGCCCTCCTTGCGGAGCAGGCAAAGTTGCCCTTCCTTCCAGATCTTAGGGAACCTCCCGACCGAGAAACACGTATCGAAGAGGCCCCTAATGCGCTCCTCAAACTGGGGGGCTGCGAGGGCGATGACCTTGGCAGGTACACCGTCCGGACCCGGAGCCGTCTTCTTAGTCCGAAGACAGGATGTGGCCGCCTCGAATTCCTCGAAGGTGGTGTGAGGAATCTCCGTATCCGCGAAGTTTGTTCCTGGGTGAGAACGCATGGGTGGGGGGACGAAAGATGGTGAGTGGGCCGGGAACAGAACCCGGACCACCTCCCCCAACAGGCTTGGCTCGAGGGTTTCGGTCAGAGGGGGACCAATGGGGCGCAGTTGGTTCCGCGCCGCCCGGTACGGTCTCCCCCAAGGATCCCTGTTAAGGCCCTCGAGCATCTCCTCCCTGCCCCTATCTTTGGCGGCACCAATGGCAGCTTTGAGGACCCGCTTAGCCTCTACGTAGGAGGCATATAAACGGGCCTCGCCTTCCTCGTCCCTAGCGCGACGCCTACGTGCTCTTTGATAGCATCTCCGAGCCGCAATGCACGCAGCTCGAAGATCGGCAATCTCGGTCGTCCACCAAAAGACAGCCTTGCGGGGTGTCGGGCGACCGGACCGAGGCATGCTAGAATTGCACACCTCGGTCAAAGAGTCCCGCAAGACTGCCGCGCACGAATCCACATCTGAGCCGGAGAAGGGAGACATCATCCAGTCTTGGATAAAAGCCGCCTCCTTCGCTATTCCCCGATCCAGACGGGAAAGAGCCCATCTGGGAAACGACGAACTACGCGGGACGCTGGAGATGTCCGAAGCTCGAGAACTATGGAGGGCGACCTCCCAACAGACGTATCTGTGGTCAGATAAAGATGAGGGTAGAAACCTTAATTCAATCTCTAGGAGAGAAAAACCAAGTATGCACCTGAATACTTCTGCATACTTGGTGCTCCTATATACCTATACTAGCTGTGCCCCTGCGGCTTCGCCCGCGTTCAACCCCTATTTTACCCCTGTAGCGGGTGAATTTCGAAAAATCCCTTCAAAAAATCGTTATTTAAAAAAGGGTCATATAAAAAAAAATCACATGAGAAGTAAACCTGCTACAGTTTACTTTTAAACGGTCAACATATTACACGATTTTCCACATTTTGCGTTCCCAGTTCAAAAATGACGAACATCTACAAAATAGCTTACATTTTAACAAAACACACGTCTGTCGGTTAACGCTCGTCCGAATGTATGCCGCGTCACAGTTGCTCATGAATATTCAGCCGGCATCATAGCTTGTAATTCGTATTACTTCGTATGTTATTCCTGACGGCGGCGCTTCAAGGAGCTAGCTTATTTTAGTTCATAGTACAAGCATAACCGATCTTGTTTAGTTTAGTCTTCTTAGATTTTTTTATCAATAATACCATAAATTCGATATTATAGATATACCTATAAATGTATTTTTATTGTATATAATATTCTATAAATTGTACATCACACAGTTGCCTTAAAACTATACCTGTATAGTTTTGTGAAAGTTGTCTAAAAGAGAATCTCTTTGGGTAGAGTAATTGTAAAAGAAAGTATTTTTAGGGTTCCGTAGCCAAATGGCAAAAACGGGACCCTTATAGATTCGTCATGTCTGTCTGTCTGTCCGTCCGTATGGCACAGCCGGTTTATTCCGAAACTATAAGAGCAGCATTATTGAAATTTGGTTTGTAGATGTATACTGTATATGATTTTAAAATAAAATTAGAAAAAAATCTAAACTTTTTGGGGTTCCCCATACATAGAACTGAAACTCAAAAATTTTTTTTTCATCAAACCTATACGTGTGGGATATCTATGGATAGGTATTTAAAAATAATATTGAGGTTTCTAACATATTTTTTTCTCAACTGAATAGTTTGCGCGAGAGACTCTTCCAAAGTGGTAAAATGTGTGTCCCGAGAAAGGTCAAACAGGCTTGATGGTCACCTGATGGTCACTTCAGTCCATAGACACCGCAACACCAGTGACTTGGGCTTCACTTTTCTTCTGACTTCGCTTTTTTTACCACATCTTGTACTATACAAAAAATTCAGAATCATGTTCAACCCTATTGTTTTGACGTCGAATCAAAGTCTAGAGTCAAAGAGAATACTGTTCTTGAAATAGGCGAGATTTACTATTTTATACGCTTTCGTAAGCTTGAGTTACGTTCGCTATAAAGTCATGGGCATTGTTTTAGAAATTTGTAATCTATGATAATATGACTTTTGGTAACCAAATCCACTAATAATAGTTATTTCTTATTACGTCGTAAATACATTTGAAAAAATGTCTGAGAAGTGTAAGTTTAAAAAAAACAGTGTAAAAAAACATTACCAGTTTGTACCCGTCAATCTTCGAAAATAGGTACTTAAATTTTTTTTATAAAGTTTGGATTTGATCTCAGGTCTATACCTAACTAAGTTATATGAAAATAACAATATTACAGCTTAAGCTATCTTAAGGTGCAGCGCAGACGGCACACTTTTTGTGCGATAGAGTCTGCGTCTGAGACATTTAAAAAGAGCGTCTAGGTTTGCCGACAGAATATTCGAAAATGGGCGTCGTGTGCGTTGAGTCTGTGAAATATCCGCGACAGATTTTTGCGCGACTGTGTGCGTGTGCGTTACTGCATATAAATGTAAAAGAGTGCGTCATGGATCGTCTGCGTGACGCCCGCCCCTTAAAATTATTTATAAAGTACTTATAAAAAAATTACTTACATTATGATACAAGATTGTAAAACTATAAATAAAATATAATTTTATGTTTAACAGAGCTAAAGACGAAAAATATTTACTCACAAAAATAGTGTTTAAAAAAATACGTTTTAACCTACATACAGAAAAAAATTATTTATAAAAAAAGTATAACATTTATATTCAACATAAAATATAATCTGCGGAGATAAATGCAATGTATTTTTATTAATCCGGATAAAAAGCACTCAGCTTAATTGCTATAGTAATATTTTTATACATGTATTATATCCAGGGTATTTTAATATTATAACACAACATAGAGGCCTTTTTTAGGGTTCCGTAGCCAAAATGGCAAAAACGGGACCCTTATAGATTCGTCATGTCTGTCTGTCTGTCTGTCTGTCCGTCCGTATGTCACAGCCAGTTTATTCCGAAACTATAAGAGCTACATTAGTGAAATTTGGTACGTAGATGTATTGTTAACCGCATTAAGATTTTAAAGTAAAATCAGAAAAAAATCCTAAATTTTTGGGGTTCCCCATACATGGAACTGAAACTCGAAATTTTTTTTTTTATCAAACCCATACGTGTGGGGTGTCTATGGATAGGTATTTGAAAATGATGTTAAGGTTTCTAACATCATTTTTTTCTCAGATGAATAGTTTGCGCGAGAGACTCTTCCAAAGTGGTAAAATGTGTGTCCCCCCCCCCCCCCCCGTAACTTCTAAAATATGGGCATTATAAAACTAAAAAAAATATATGATGTGTATTACTATGTAAACTACTAACAAATTTGGTTTGAATGAAATCTAGACAGTAGTTTTTTTTTAAACATCATAAATCGAATTACCTATTTTTTTTTTCATTCAATCAGTGGTACGGAACCCTACGTGCGCGAGTCCGACTCGCACTTGGCCGGTTTTTTTCATCGGGTATGCGTTTACGCATACGACAGGGCCCTGGGTACGGGACACTTGGGCTATGTGGGGCTCACTCCTATTTAAATAAATAAATAACCCAAGACAGTATCATCATCAGCCCACATCAGTCCACTGTTGGACATATTCCCAATGTTCGCCACTTTGATCGATCCTGGGCTTATCGCATCCAGCACTTGCCAGCCGTCCTGAGCAAATCGTCACTGGTCGGAGGGCGTCCTAAACTACGTTTTCCGAGACGCGATCTCCACTCCAGAAATCGTTTACCCCAACGATTTTTTCTACGGCTGATATGGCCAGCCCACAGCCACTTCAGCTTACTAATCCAGCTATCGTAGGTATCGAGTGCTGAAATAATAATACCAAACATCCTCAAAATACACTCAAACAAAGTTCAAAGTATTTCCCGCTAATGACGAACCTCTTTAAACTTTTATTTAACCTAAGTTAAACTCAGGTAAGTAACATTACTAGCGGAGCTAACTTCCCCTAAAATAAGATCACTTCTTCCAGTCAAGGCCTCGGTTACAAGTTAATGTATAATAACATTAGCAATTCAAATTTTAGAGTCCAGGAAATGTAAATTTCCATCGTGAATTGTGAGATATAACTCGGGATGTATCTGCGTTGAATTTGTTCGTCGTAATTTAATCTTAAGTTGAACTTAACTTCGGCAGGGGCGATAATGTTGTCTGTGTCTTAATTTAGGTTTTGACGCATTCGCGATGCTTTAATTACGTGCGATGAGACACGGTGGGATATCATGATATCAAATTTAACATAAATACTACGTATATTTTTGAAAAAAGCCAAAATTGATGAGTTTCTTGCGGCACTTCTTCTCATCAGGCCCCATCCTTATCACGTCGAAGTGCTAGTAGGGAAAAAAAAGTGTGACGTGCAAAAGAATTTACTTGTAAATCTATTTGCAGAAATAAATTATTTTATTTTATATTATTTTATTTTTATTTCTTAGAATTGTTATTAGATCTATTGAGCCGGTTTACCAATGACAATATCGGTTTATTGCGATAGTACGATTCTCATGACTTTCATTTTCCAAAAAGTGAAATAATGGCAAAGATTTTTGGGATTTTAAGTTGCTAAAATGATATTCTAAAGATCTAGATGATATGATAAAGAATGAATGAAGCCAAGCATGTCGACAAAATAAGAAATACTCGTACCGTACCATCTTTTGCTACCAAATATAGGGAGATAGTAGGAGAATCGCTGGAAGTTAAATTTGTGGCGCTTAACTTCAAACGGAGGTAACTCCATTTTCCGAAATATTGGAGATTTTGGTATCAAATGAAAGCTGAAAAAAAAATCTACATATCCTATTTAACATAAAAAGATAATTCCCATTATATTTCGAATAAAACGACCAGAAAATCGTGCTTTTTTAACAAACTTAGACAAATCCTACTAGGCGTTTTTATCAAATGAAGGCAAATCCTCCTCAACCAATCAGCGTGATGCATTTTTTCAATATGGCCGTTAATAAACGCATTGTAGTCAAAGGACGGTCATCTGAATTGCGATTTTTTAATTATTTAACTGATTTTCAGTTGATTATAATGGGTAATTTAGTGAAAACTGTGTCCCGAGTAAAGCCCAAAAACCTTTAAAACATAAAAATTAAGGGTAAACAACGGGAAAAGGCAAAGAAACTGAAAGTAATCTACTACTTTGCTTTTTTTTTAACAGATTTTGACAGTTGCGCTAACCCAGGGTTGTACAAGTATTATTCCTTACAAAGACTTTTATTTTGTCGTGTTACAGATGTTGGTGAAATATTTTTCTACTTTATGTTGATGATCAATTATGACTGGCAATTATTAGAATTGCAAAACAATATCGATGTCTTGGGCCCTACTACAGAAAATGAAAACGATCGTTCGTTGTACGGATCGCTTATTTTTGGCCCCATAAATCCCTCTCATTTGTCCCTCCCGTGTTCGAATATACGAACTAAAATTCGTCAACGTCGATTTTCAACAATTTAATTGATATATTAGAACACGGGTGGTTCAAATGAGAGGGATTTATGGTGCAAAAATAAGCGATCCGTTCAACGAACGATCGTTTTCGTTTTTTGGAGTAGGGCCATAGATCTGCATTTTACGTTAGTTTATTTTGCACACATTAAAATTAGCTACTGGGTAACTCTACTACTAATCTAGTCAACATTGAGTTTTATACATAATGCCGCTTTTCAAAGTTCAAAGCTTACATTGTCTTTTGTAATTTCATTTGTCAAAATTGGCCACTATTTCAGGAACTAGACATTTACGAAAGAGGACCTACTGAGCAGCCAAAATGTGGTTGGTCGTCCTTCGAATAGAAAATCATTTCCACATTGGAAATGATTATGGCTTGCCTATAATCTACATTCCGGCATATCTCGTATTTACGTATTTGATTGCTTCCGACCGATTTATTTATAACATTATTAGCTGATTTGGTGACAGCCCTTGAATGTTTGTAGAAGAAATCTAACCAAAAGTAGATTTTATCAAATCTGGGCAAGTCCAGTCAAGTTTTATCATAAATAGGCAAATCCATGCAGTATTATTTCAATAACGGGTAAATCCAGCCATGTTATATCAAACATAGACAAATCCAAACTAAAAACGCATTTTTCCATTTTATTCGGCGTTTAATTAATATTTTTTATGCTTAATTTAAATGTTTAGTGTCTATTGCAAACGAATAACCATTTTTAAAAAAATTAAACTGTGTATTTTGGCCACAATCAGTTTTTCTCAAATAACTCAAATTCACGTTCGCTGGAGTTACCTCCGTTTGAAGTTAAGCGACACATTTGTCAAAGTGATGTGGGCAAGTATGCAAATTGAATGCATATAGCTTGACTAAAAGCATTCCTCAATACCGCTGCTTAAAGGGCAAGGGAAAAAATACTAAAATCTTAACTTAATATTATAAAGCTAAAGAGTTTGTTTGTTTGAACGCGCTAATCTCAGGAACTACTGGTCCGAATTGAACAATTCTTTTGGTGTTGAATAGACCATTTATCGAGGAAGGCTTTAGGCTATATAACATGCAACTATTTGGAGCGAAGAAATAAAGGAAAATGTAAAAAAAAAAACGGGGAAAAAATATCCACGCGGAAGAAGTCGCGAGCACAGCTAGTATAAAATAAATGATTCATACTCGTAGTGTGGTTTCCGGATGAAGAATAGGGCTATCTCATTTTGTGGGTGTCGTAAAAGACGACGATGAATATCATCTGAAAAATGTGCAGCATCGTTTACCTGGGCACAAATAAAACCTAGTGCAGTCAACAACCAAGCAAGTCAAGCGTGGCGACTAAGCCGAATTCCCTCTTGAGAGGCCTATGTCCATCAGGAGACGTCTAATCATTATAGATAGACTAGCTGCTGCCCGCGGCTTTGCCTGCGTGAACATCGGTTTGTCATGAAGAGCTTACTGTCATTATATCATATACGTACGCGTCTTTGTATCTTATTTTATCACACGCGCTTACGAATGGATGCTCAAAAGATGATGAAGATATAGGTATTCGATTTGAGTGCTGAGAAATCTGAACATAGGTTGACACAGGACAAACACAATGTACCCCCCCGATGGGGTCCTCGGCTTGTCGTGCCGGGGGGGCTTAGTACGGGTCGGGCCCCCACGACCCGGTGGGCGGCGCCGGCAGTGGGACTGAGCCTCGCTCGTCCCGCTCCCGCCGGCAGAGGTGGGCCGCCTGGCGGCACCAGCGCTAAGCGCTGGGTTGTTTGGCGAGGGTCGCAGAGGAAGAGGAGTGCTCTTCGGGGGATCTCGCGGTGTTCCGTTGCCGTCCTCCCTATCCTCTGCGACCCAACGGCCTTAGGGCCGTGTGTGAATGTAGGGCTGTGGCCCTTGTGTGGTGGCCGTGGGGCCTAGTAGGTGGGTGGCCGCGACGTGCTCCGCGTGTCCCTCTAATTTAGTAGAGGCCACAGTGTGAGAACGGACGCGGTCGTTGAAGTCAGCGTCGGAATGAACATCTTTTCCGCCGCTGGGACCTGCGCCGTCGGACACGGGGTCATCCGGCGCCCGACATAGGGTCCACTGGGAGGGGGCGTGCTTTGTGACCGAGCATGCTCCCGGTGCGCGCTCACGCGCACAGAGGGCGAGCCGTTGTGCGGCACACCGCCTTACCGGGGGAGCCGTGGTAGAGTCTCTTCCTTGAGGATCCAGACTCCCCTGGGCTCGGCGGCGATGGTGGGTCACCGTGGGGTTTAGCGGGATAACTTGGCACCGCACACCGGTGTCTGCATCCCCGTTGCAGCCACCAAAGGTCCGAAGGGATTCCCCACGTAAAAAATTGAATTGAATTGAAACATTGAATCCTACCGGGAACCGATATAATGCGCCACTGGGGTCAGCAGTCATCAGATTGTTATGTCGCGTCCGCACTTTTTTTGAGTCAATTAGTCTTTTTACGGTATCAAAAATGGTGCTTACCTACGTACCTAGTTACTACTATGAATTCTCATTATTTCGAACAGAGCAACCGCACGTAATGCACTTGTGTATGGGCATAAACATGTACACTTCAATATCTCGTGCATACTTGCCCGGTCTGCTTGGAGAATGGTCATTGTGGCCGAATTCCGGCCAGGAGAGGGCTGGCGTCGGCGCGATACGTTTAAAATTGATTAATATAGAAATCATCATCATCATCAGCCTATTACAGTCCACTGCTGGACACAGGCCTCTTCAGTTGCTCGCCACCTAGGGCAAACATCTGGAGGATATTATGGGTATAAGCGCCACCTGGGCAGGCGGGTTGGCGATCGCAGGGCGTAGCTTCTCGCTCCGGTCACGCTGCTGCCCGTCATAGGCCTGTGATATCTAGCTACGCCTTCCATCGTTATAGTTTTACCACCACCAGTCGGTTTGCCAGAGCCTCGTTTGTTGGTCGGCAGTATGCACCACGGGCAGGTGAGGAAGGCTTGGAGTGAAAAGGTGATAGGTCACTCCCATACAATATAGAAATACGGATACTTATTTTGTACTTTTTGGAAAATAAGTGCGTTTAATAAATCTTATATCTATACAACTAAAACAGAATCTGGATATCCTGTGTATGAACATATTTTGAGAAGCCACGCTAAAAATACTAAGTATCTTTTATTTCGATTTTTCTTTATGTCATACTGAGCATCCCTAAGAATATTATGTGAAAATTATTTACCGATAAAATTAAGATTTTTTTAATTATTGGTGGTACCTAACTATGTACAATAATTGTATCACGCCGACCAAAAAGCGACCACTTGGCCGGTGTATGAATCTTAACTTACTTCAAAGCGTTATTTTCTTCCGACATGCGTAATTAAAACGATTTTATTAGGCTGAAATGTTATAATATTAGTATATTGAGGACAGAAATTACAATTTGGATTAGAAAAATATTTATTAAGCATACACGATCGCAGTTTCGTCGCATCCGAGCTAGACATGTGGCCCGTTGTGAGCCTTCTGAGATTGCAGTAAGGTTTTTGGTTCTTGGTCACTGTGATTCATTATCAGATGCAGGCCGCCTTGTTTACGGGTTATGCTAGATCTGTTTTGACTGTACACAATTTTATTCCTAAAGTTTATTCCAATTTGTTGCTGAATGAGGTGCCTCTGAAACTGAGCAATATTCTAGTAGACAACGCCGGTGGTTATCCCTTTACGTTGGTCGTCTTTTCAGTTATAGCAGTTTGCATATAGTATTTTCCGAAGAATTTCCTTCCGAAAATAAGCCGCACAATTTTAATTCACAATTATTTGTACTTATTGGAGGCGAATTTCCGTATTTGCCTACCTCGATATCAGTACCTGTCATGTCAAATTGATAATTTCGCTGACAAAGTCAAGAAATGACAGTATCTATGGTGTATTCAAAAAGTTTTTAATCATTCCGTAACATATTTTCCCGAAATTCTAAATGAAAAAATTGATGAATCGTTGTAATTTATAGCCTATATGTTAATCTGATGCATAAACAATATTCGTGTAAAGTTTCACTAAAATCTGTTCAGTAGTTTTTGCGTGAAAAGGGAACAAACATCCATCTATCCATCCATCTATCCATCCATCTATCCATCCAAACAAACTTTCGCGTTTATAATATTAGTGGGATAAAAAAGTCAGACAACATCAGATATAAGTATATCAGACAGACAACATCACATACATTGCTTCGATCCCAAAGTAAGTAGCTTAAGCACTTGTGTTATGGGTATCAGTACAACGAAGGTGCCACAAATATATACTTAAATACGAATAAAAACACCCAGACACGGAACAAACACAAATATTCATCACACGAATGTTTGTCCCGGGTGGGGATCGAACCCATGACCCTTGGTTTAGACTGCAGGAGTCACTAGTAATTAGGTTACTAATGGTTTATCTAATTTGTACTAAATAAATGAATCTCATAACGGCTAAACATAAATCATATAACTACCTAATAACAGTAATAATAATTTATTAACTTTTAAGACCTTATTGATTAGACCTGTGGGATGTCTCGATGGAGTTTTCGTTCATAGCCAATTACACCCCGGAGCATCAAATTTTGGTAATTATTTTTATAACATCTCTTCTTTGCGATGTCCCGGTGGCAATTCAAAATGAAAGCTTAGATGAGCTTTCATTTTGAATTGTATTAATTACGATCTTGAAACGAAAATTGATTAATAATATAAACGGTAATTAAAAAAACCTTTTTAAAAACAAGCTTCTTTTTATACATTGCCATCCGAACACAACGTGCATACCCAATTTCTTTTTTTTATAAGAAGAGCTTTCAGGATGACCTCACTCCACCTGATGGTAAGCGGTTGTGACGTCCAAAAGTTAGGTCGACAGGCACAATAGAACAAACCCATTGCGCCTGTCGCCCTCACCCTGAAGTCCCACTGAGATGCCGTTTCAAGCCCCGCCTAAAGAACCCAGGATTGTAAGAGGAAGGAAACACATGAGCTGGAAGGGCATTCCATGACTTAATGGCACGGGGCAAGACCTAGGAACTAAACCTCTTGGTGCGCGCCACTATCTCGATGGTATGCGGATTTCAGCTCAATTCATTTGACGGCAAGTTCCTTAAAATTGATTCGTAAGATTCCACTCGAACATACATTGAAAGTTAAATAAAAGCTTGTAATAATAATAATATAAAGTAATATTTTTTATATTATATTTTACAAATGGCGGACGTAATGCCGTGTGGCATTCTATACCACTTAACCATAGGGCAAATAATAGAATTTAGCTGATTCAATTTAAGCTATACTGCGTTTGATACAAATGCAATTAAAACTGTTTTAACTAAATCAAATTGTCCTGCCAACTACATGCCATTAACACAATTTACATTTTATATAAACACCCGTTGTTAAGTCTGCTAAATAAAAGTAAACACATAAATATAAAAGTACATACATAAATAGATAGAAATAAATATATTAAAACAATAGATATAATGTTTGTATAAATAAACAATAATTTGTAAAATTGCATTTTCACCATTAGTTATACATTAATTCATAAAAGCATCAATAGATGGCGCTGTACGCCTTTACACCGCGCGAACGTTGTGATTTTCAAATATTACTAATACTTTACTTTACAAACAATAAATGGCCTCCGTTCTGAGTGTGGAGTTTTATTGAATTTCAACTCAAAGCTTTTGGGATCCTGTACCGAATCATTACAAGGTCCTTGACGAGCCGAAGGACGGTTTTTGAATGAAGACGCACACAAAGTTCTGTAAATTTCAAAATTTGAATGTGGAAGCACAAAGTCAATGGAGTGGATTGCCTAACTGAAGTACATTGCTGCCTTACTATCGCTGGTCTACGGAGATTGCTGAATGGACGCCGACTTGTATGGAGGAAGGAGCGATAATACAGAGAGCTAAGTAAAGAAGTGAAACCGTGAGTACAGTGTTTATTACAAGTGGTAGTTTGGACTTAGAATAGTTTCGCAAAAAACGACGGAACGGGGAACCTATGCCCGATTTCAGAGCGATTTTGTCCAAACACTTAGAAAATTTTCGCGAAAAATCACACTGAACTTAGAAAATTTTGAACTCAGTTTCACTTCAGTAGTCAATTGCTTCAGTCGTAAAGGTAACATTGAACATATACAAAATGGAGAGAGACTTGCGTGTACTACACGACCTAAAATCGCAGATAGACAAGGGATTTATCAACTTCAAAAAATCGCATAAGGAGCGCATAAATGACACCTACGTCAAGGCTAGATTGGATGCTTTAGAGAAGCAGTATAAGAATTTTGTTGAGAGACATGAAAGGTTGATAGAAGAGTATGATACTGAGGAATTGGACGACACAAGCTACGTGCAACAAGACGTTTTTGAAGAAGTATTCGAAACGTTTTTAGATTACAAGGTTCTACTTCAAAATTCCCTTTCCAAATTAGAATTCGTGTCAAAGCATGTAAGCGATGTTTCATCTGACAGTGCCAATAGAAATTCGGTTCTCAAGTTGCCTAAAATTAAGTTGCCAACTTTCAGCGGTAACTATGTTGAGTGGTCATCGTTTCGTGATCTATTTACATCTCTCGTTCACAATAACGCTTCTCTAGACGACGTTCAGAAATTGCACTACTTGAAAACGCAACTGTCGGGTGAAGCAGAGCACCTCATACGCCATGTACCAATTACGCAGAATAATTATGTAAAATGTTGGAATATGTTAAAGGATCGATATAATAACAAGCGATACATATCTTTTTGCATTCTTAAACGCCTGTTCAGTCAACGTAGTATTGTACATGAATCTTCTACCGCTCTTAAAGAATTGTTGGATGTAACTACTGATTGTTTGCATGAACTGTCAAATTTAGGTATTGACGTCACTTCCTGGGACGTTATTATCATATACGTTGTAAGTATGAAGTTGGACGCCGAGTCGCGCAAGCAGTGGGAGTTACAGGTTAGTGATACTTCTGGCGATTTACCTACATTGACTCAGTTCAAAGATTTTTTATGTACGCGTTTTCGCGCTCTAGAGTTTTTAGAACCCAAAACCAAATCTAAGGTTACACCAAATGTGATTTCTAATCCTAAAACTTTCCATACAACTACTAATATTTCGTGTCCGCATTGTGCTGAAAGTCACAAATTATACAACTGTAAGAAGTTCGCAAACGAGGATGTTGATAAACGTCGTAGCATTGTCCACTCTTTGGGGCTTTGTTTCAACTGCCTCGGGTATAATCACTCGAACAAGGTTTGTCGCTCGTTCACCAAATGCCGTATTTGCAAACGCAAACACCACAGCCTTTTGCATCCCAAAAGCCAATCTGACACTGCAGCAACTAAATCAAATGCTGACCACAGCGGCGTTGATGTTGTGTCAGATAGCGAGGCCATCACTAACATTGCAACCCATTTTTCGCAAGGTACTACAGTCCACCAACAAGTTTTATTAGCAACAGCCCTTATTAAGGCTGAATCAAAAGATGGGTCGTCTCAAGTTTTGAGAGCGTTGTTGGATCAGGGGTCAGAAGCCTCATTTATATCAGAAGCTGCCGTTCAATTGCTGCGGCTTAAGAAGACGTCTACTAAAAGCGCCATATCAGGTTTAGGTGGGGGGCAGGGTGACCTTACCTCTAAGTACACGGTAATGCTCAACATTCAGTCACGCTGTGATCCTACCTTCTCCATTCAGGTAAGAGCCCATGTGCTCGGGACTCTTACGTCAGTTTTACCTAAAAGAAAATTCAGTTTAGTAGATTGGCCTGACATTGCTAATATCGAATTAGCTGACCCAAATTTTAATTGCCCCAACAAAATTGACATTTTGTTAGGAGCTGAGACTTATTGTCACATTTTAAAAGAGGGACTAATCAAAGCTCCCCAAGGAACACCCATTGCCCAAGATACTTACCTTGGATGGATTATCTCAGGAACAATCGAAGATTTGAGCCAGGACTGTCATCACAACGTCATCGTCAGCATGCACACACAGGTTGAAGAAAATGACTTGCTGAAAAGAATATGGGAGCTGGAACCAGAGCCAGTTTCCCTTAAGAAGCGTCTAACTAAGGAAGAACAGGCTTGTGAAGACTACTACGCTGCTACCACTCGAAGAGACGAGTCTGGCCGATACGTCGTGAATCTTCCTTTTCGTTGTGCAGATCCTCCATGTAAGTATGGAAACTCGAAGAATATGGCCGTGAAAAGACTTGAAGGTCTTGAACGGAAATTCTTGAAACAACCTGAAATCAAAAAACAATACACAGAGGTGATTAATGAGTATTTGACACTTGGACACATGGAAAAGATTACAGATGAAAATGAAAGAAACAAACCTGACGCTGTATATCTGCCACATCACGCGGTGATAAGGGAGGATAAGAGCACTACCAAATTGAGGGTGGTATTTGATGCATCGTGCAAGGGAACGAATGGCTTCTCCTTGAACGATACCTTAATGGTAGGACCCACGCTGCAAGCAGATTTACGGCACATTATCATGAAGTGGCGCGTTCATCCTATTTGTCTGTCTGCTGACGTCATCAAGATGTTTAGACAGGTAAGAGTTTCTGAGGAACACGTCGACTTCCAAAGAATTGTATGGAGAGAAAATTCAGAAGACGACATTGAAGACTATCGTATTTTGGTTGTGTCATTTGGTACCGGCTGTGCGCCGTACTTAGCGGTCAAGACAATGCAAAGAATTGCTTGTGATGAAGGTCATAAATATCCATTGGCCGCTGAAAGGATAAAATCAGATGTGTACATTGATGATGTCATGACAGGGTGTCAATCGGAAACCGAAGCAATCGAAGTCTACAAGCAGTTAAACCAGCTCCTCGCAGAGGGTGGGTTTAAATTGCAGAAATGGACAAGCAATTCAGACAAGCTCTTAGAAGCTTTCAATGAAGATGCAGGAAGAGATATTGAGATAAAGCAAGATCAAGTAATGAGAGTTTTAGGACTTACCTGGAACAGAACAACTGATGAATTTGACTACTCGGTGAAGCTGCTTCCACGCGCTGCCACGTCCGCACCTGAAACAAAAAGAAAAATTATTTCGGAGATTTCACGTCTGTTTGACCCACTAGGCTGGATAGCGCCGTGCATAATTACCTCAAAGGTTTTTATCCAACGGCTGTGGATCACTGGAATGGGTTGGGATGATGAGCTGCCGCCGGAGCTGCTGAAACAGTGGGAATCATATCGGGGTGAATTAAGCAAATTGATACATTTTCACTTACCGAGATGGGTAAACACCACGACGAATGACGCCAAAGTTGAGCTGCATGGATTTAGCGATGCATCCAGTATCGCATACGCTGCCGTCATATACATCCGTGTGGTTGATTCAATTGGCAATGTCCAAACCCACTTAATTACCGCCAAGTCCAAAGTAGCACCGATAAAACAAGTCTCCATTCCGAGACTCGAATTATGTGGTGCTGTTCTTGCAAGTCACTTGCTGATTGAGGTGGCCGAAGTGTTGGGAGTACCGAAGTCTCACTTACATGCGTGGACCGACTCCACAGTAGTGTTAGCCTGGCTTAATGATCACCCGAGTCGGTGGAAGACGTTTGTGGCCAACCGCACGTCGGAAATTCTCGGTCTTCTAGACAACTCTCAGTGGTCTCATGTGCAGTCGAAGGATAACCCTGCCGATATTGCGTCGCGAGGCACCACTCCTACTGAGCTCTTGAGTAATCCTGTTTGGCTACACGGCCCAAGTTGGTTACGCAATGAGTCTCTAAATTACGAGAGGCCCAGCTCAACAAATCACAGCGACGAAGAAAGAACAGTACGCGTCCATACGACGGCGGTAACCCCTGAAGATGAAGACGATTGGTTGTGGGACAGATTTTCTTCGTTGCGAAAGCTGGTCAGAGTGGTCGCCCTTTGCAAGAGATTTATCAGAAGATGTCGTGAGCCAAACGTCAAGGTACTGCCTTACCTTTCTGTGTCTGAAATAAAAGAGTCGTTAAAGCTTTGTATTATGAAATGTCAAAAAACTTGGTTCCGTGATGATCTTCGTACTCTCCATTCAAAAGAAGAGGTTAACCAAAGTAGTCCTCTTTCTTCGCTGTCGCCGTTTCTTGACGACGACGGAATTCTACGAGTCGGTGGGAGAATTCAACGTTCCAAATTACCACCTGAAAGCAAGCATCCTATTGTTGTCTCACACAAATCAAGGCTGGCTAAATTGTTGATAGCTGACGCTCACGAGCGAACGTTTCACGGAGGGCAACAATTGATGCTCCGGTTCTTGCAGTCTAAATATTGGATTTTGAGAGCCAAAGGTTTAATTAGGTCATACATTCACCAATGTGTTCCATGTATTCGTTACGCAGGAATTTCACGCAATGCGTTGATGGGAGAGCTGCCTTCTTGTCGGGTCACGCCTAGTAAGCCGTTCTTGAATTCAGGCGTCGACTTCACAGGCCCCATAAATATCCGATTTTCCAAGGGACGAGGGCACAGATCATACAAAGGATACATTTGTTTATTCGTGTGTATGGCCACTCGTGCTGTACACATTGAAGCAGTCTCGGATTTGACGTCAGCAGGGTTTCTTGCTGCCTTCAAAAGGTTTGTCGCCAGACGTGGCCATTGTAGCCACCTCTGGAGTGACAATGGCACAAATTTTGTGGGTGCTTCTCGCGAACTGCGTTGTCTATTCGGTGACGAAAGGAGTCAGGTTGCTTCTGAAATTGCTGATGCTTTAGCCGATAACAACACAGACTGGCATTTCATCCCTCCTCATTCTCCAAACTTTGGAGGGCTATGGGAGGCAGGGATCAAAAGCGTGAAGCACCATTTTAAACGAGTGATAGGAGATAGCACTCTTACCTTTGAAGAGATATGCACAGTTCTAAGCCAAATAGAAGCATGTCTCAATTCAAGACCGCTATCTAAGGCCAGTTCTGAACCAGATGCAGCTCCGCTTACACCTGGTCATTTTTTAGTAGGGCAACCTTTAGTATTGCCACCAGACTACAACTTCGAACAACATAATCATATCAGCACCTTGAGGCGCTGGCAATTGACGCAAAGAATGGTCCAATGCTTCTGGCGACGGTGGTCGGCCGAATATCTGACAAACTTTTTTCAGCGTCATAAGTGGTCTGTACGGACACCGGGATTCAAATTAGGCGATGTAGTCCTAATTAAAGAGGATAATTTACCTCCAGCAAGGTGGTTGTATGGAAAGATTGTCGAATTGCACCCGGGTAAAGACAACATTACGCGCGTGGTCTCGCTTCGCTGTAAAAACTCCGTTATAAAGCGTCCAACTTCGAAGTTGTGTCTTTTACCAACAACTGATTGTTAAACCTATTAATAGGTAGTATCTAATTAAGTAGATAGATGCCTGTTTTTTTTTTAATTGTTTGTGATACTTTGTTTGTAATTTGTTATTCCGTAACCAAAGGTCAATATGTATACTGTTAAAATGTTGTTACTGTTTTAACTTGATTTTAGTTGCTTTTTAAATGTTTGCCTTAAGTATATTTAAATATTAAACTTTTGTAATTTGTAGCTATCTGTTCTCATGGTGGGCGGATTGTAAAGACTAGTCTTTGGTGGGCGGAATGTTAAGTCTGCTAAATAAAAGTAAACACATAAATATAAAAGTACATACATAAATAGATAGAAATAAATATATTAAAACAATAGATATAATGTTTGTATAAATAAACAATAATTTGTAAAATTGCATTTTCACCATTAGTTATACATTAATTCATAAAAGCATCAATAGATGGCGCTGTACGCCTTTACACCGCGCGAACGTTGTGATTTTCAAATATTACTAATACTTTACTTTACAAACAATAAATTGCCTCCGTTCTGAGTGTGGAGTTTTATTGAATTTCAACTCAAAGCTTTTGGGATCCTGTACCGAATCTGTACACCCGTTAACTGGAGTACCGCTTGGTATGTTAATTTATAGTTTAGTTAAGTTATTAATTATCGGCCAAAATGCTGATATTGAACTCTATAAAGTAGATTGTCAACTAAATATATTGAAAACGTTTATTTAAAACTTGTCATTAGGGCATAAATTTTATGAATCCGATATCGGTTATGGGTATTAATAACTGAATTCCAAATTCGTTTGGTATCATCACGCAAATGTATAATTAATATAAAATGCTAACCGCATATTTTGCTGCGGTGGACGAATCAGTAATACATACAATACATACCTAACTGTTGAATGAAAAATAAATACATAATAATACATTTACAATAGACAGCTAAATACCACAGGCCGATTGCGGGCAGCAGCGTTACCGGAACGAGAAGCTACGACGTGCGATCGCCTACCCGCCTACCCAGCGTGGCGATTATGAGTATATCCTCTAGATGTTTGCCCTAAGCGGTGAACCACTGGAAAGGCATATGTCCTGCAGTGGACTGTATTAGGCTGATGATGATAATGATGACCGAAAAGTATACAGAACACATTATAGTGCACAATATTAGTGTGCCCTAGCACCTATGTAGGTATCTATTTATATTATCAATATAAGTTTTTCGAAATAATTTCTTTCACTTTTAAAATAATAAGTGTCGATTGTTCATAGCGTGTGTCCTAATTTTAGACACTTATGAATTTAAGCCGTGTGTTGGCATCAGATAACGTTGAAAAACCGATTACTTAATTGAAACTGTCATATTGCAATAAAAATAATGCTCTCCTGACCTAATTTAGGTAACTCCGAGGAGACTTTACTCAGTCCAAATTACAAACAAAATCTACATTTTTTTTATAGTAGCACTATATAATGGCTTCCTACGCCTAATGGTAAGTAAAAGAGAAGCCCAAGTCACTGTGACTACGGGCAGTGTGACGATTAGGTTATATCCTCCAGATTATAATCCTGCTGCCCGTCATCGGTCTTTACTATTTAGCTACGCTTTTAATTGCGATGGTTATACCGCCACCAGTCGGTTACCAGCGCCTCGTTTGTTATTCGGCAGAATGCACCACGGGCAGGTGAGGTTGGCTTGGAGCAGAATGATGATAGGCCGCTCCGCATTTTTTTAGGAATTTTACTAAAAAAAAACATATAAAAAAAATTAAAACATATAAATCATTAGCAACCAAAAAGACATACAGAAATAACAATCATTATTGAGGTACATCCATCTGTTAAAGGTTGTATGGAACATCAAGCGAGCTAGCTTCATTTAATTTTCAAAGCGCGATGCCAAAACACGGATTACTTCGCGACATCGGCTTAGATTTTGATATCGTGCTCAGGAATTTAAGCGACGATCCGAGGATGGGTATCTATTTAGGCTGTTTGCACACTCGGCTTGTTTGCGTGACGTATACAAAACAGTCTCCGCAGTCTTCTCGCGACGCGTGTAAACCCTCAAAACGTTTCAGTGCATTTGAAAAGGTTAAGCGATTACGTTAAGTTTGTTTTGAAACACTTTTTAGGGTGCCGTAGCCAAATGGCAAAAACGGGACTCTTATAGATTCGTCATGTCTGTCTGTCAGTCCGTATGTCACATCCAGTTTATTCCCAAACTATAAGAGCTACATGATTGAAATTTGGTGCGTAGATGTATTCTGTTAACCGCATTATGATTTTAAAATAAAATCAGAAAAAAATCCAACATTTTTGGGGTTCCCCATACATTGAACTGAAACTCATTTGTTTTTTCATCAAACTAAATGTGTGGCATATCTATGGATAGGTATTTTAAAATGATGTTGAGGTTTCTAACTTATTTTTTTTCTAAACTGAATAGTTTGGGCGAGAGACTCTTCCAAAGTGGTAAAATGTGTCCAAATTACCAAAAAGCTATCTTTCAAACTGTCATGTATTGAAAATGTTACCATAGCCACCTGAAATACCGGAAGCAAAGCGAGGGCGGTTTGGCTAGTGTATAATAAAACTAGATAAAATTATAAAAAGAAATTTGTAAACTAAAACTAGATAAAATTAGAAAAAGAAACAACCTTTCCTATTCAAGAACCTAGAAAAATATAGTCAAAATATTATATAGGTATGTCTTATCTTGAAAAAAGTATGCAACAGTAATTTATACGGCTCACATTCCAACAGCAAGACACTTTTCCATAACGCCTAAATATTTGTTGAATTTTATTTATTTTATTTTATTTTATTTTTATTTTTTATTTATTAAGGAATAACAACAGCCTTATCGATAGTGTTATACATAGAAAAAAAGCAAGAGTAGTATATTTTAGGCCAAATAGGTTATCCACAAAAGAAACAGAAAAACAAGGACTTGACAAACAAAACAATATGACACTTTTGCACCAAGTAGTTGGACGACTCTTAAATGTATTTATATTTATTATTATTACAAGTTTCTGGCAACTCACAACGAGAAATAGGTAAAAAACAAAAACAACAACAAACAAATAAATTATAGCATAAACCTATAACATATTGTAGTAAAATATTTACTTCACATATATTGTATGTGTGTATATGTAAACAAAGAAATAAGAAAGCTTACCAGGATTTGTTTTGATTAGTACGAGCATGCGATATGCTATCACTTATCACAGTACGATAGTAAAAACTTCTTCGAAACTTCTTTAAAAGATTGCTTATTGGGGTGGTGAAATGGATCTACTGCAGAAAACTTACTATTGTAAGTTCTGAGAATTCTAGTAAGCACTGCGTTTTGGCCGTAATTAGTGCTGTGAGAAGGAACTGCAAAAAGATTCGTGTGGCGAGTGCGACGACGCGGTACCGCAAAAGCTAGCCTTTCCACCAGGTCAGGACAATCCAGGCCTCCATGAAGCAAGTCATGCAGAAATCCCATGTCAAGCAACTCCCGCCTGTCCGCTAGCGACAATAGGTTATATCTGCGACACATAGTTATGTAGTCCACATTACTGCATAAAGATTTGAATTTATAATTTAGGTGTTTTAAAAATTTCTGCTGTATATTCTCTATTTTATCCTTATATAAAGCATAACACGGCGACCAAATAGAGCTAGCATACTCAAGAATACTACGCACATATGCGTAATAAACAATTTTAAAACTGATTACAGAAGTAAATGGTTTACAGGTACGAATGACGAATCCTAAATTTCTATAAGACCGGTTAATTATATAATCTATATGATAAGAAAATGATAACTTGGCATCAAGCAAGACGCCAAGGTCACGGACTTCCTCGACCCTCTCAATCACAACGTCATTGAATTTATAATCGAAAAGGATAGGTTTCCTCGAAATTTTCCTCGTACCTACGGTATCCGAGTTCCAAAGCGGATGCCAATTCACCACCCTCGGGCTTACATTTTCAAAACAGCACAGAAATGTATCAAGAATAGACCGGCATTGAATTGTAATTTGTTTTATTTTTATGCAAGAGGCTTGTACTCAATTTACTTTACTAACCTTCTTTTATAGCAGCTCGACATAATGGCTTCCCTACGCCTACGATGGAAAGCGAAAGAGAAGCCCAAGTCGCTGTTACAACGGACAAGTACCTAGGTAACTAGTCAGTGGTCGTGGTCAGTTACCTGTCAGTTGCCACCGCCATGCTGGCCCATTTATTTATGGGAATCTAAGGGAGTGACCTATCATCTTTTTGCTCCAAGCCAACCTCACCTGCCCTTGGCGCATCCTGCCGAATGACAAACGAGGCGCTGGCAACAGACTGGTGGCGGTATAACTTTCAAAATTGACGGGCAATAGTGTCACCGGAGCGAGGAGATACGCCCTGCGATCGCTAACCCTTTGCCCTAAGTGGCGAATTGACTTTGACTCCGCCATAACCTTACCTACCTGGACATCCACGTGTCACCAAAAACACTACAAGAAGCCTATGCCCAGCAGTGGACTGCAATAAGCCCATGATAAAATATCAGAATAAATATCAGACAACATCACATACATTGCTCGGATCCCAAAGTAAGTAGCTTAAGCACTTGTGTTATGGGTATCAGAACAACGAAGGTACCACAAATAAATACTTAAATACAAATATAAACACCCAGACACGGAACAAACACAAGTGTTCATCACACGAATATTTGTCCCGGGTGGGAATCAAACCCACGAGCTTTGTTCAGAAGGCAAGGGTCACTACCAATTGAGCCACCGAGCCAGTCAAGCCAGCCAATCAATGATGATGATTATAGTTCATTCGCGTTAAGAAAATAGTGACTGACAGGTCACTGACAGGCCACTAGCCAATTAAAACGCTAGAAATTATAATTTCTAGCGTTTTAATTTCTTATTATTTTCTTAACACGAATGAACTATAGACGCTTTATGTGATGGCCAAGTATAGTTTTCATACATTTCTATGCACCTCAAACGTTCGTGTGTATCCCCCTCACGAAGGGTGCTATTCTTTCTCCTCCGTTTTAAATATTCAGCACCTGTCACCTGGCAGCTTAATTTAGGTGACTGTGTAATCAAGAGCACGCCGTAGGTTTTAATAAAAGGGCATTAATGTCCTTTTAACTTACCTCCGTTTTATTTTGGGCGACTTGTCAGGAATAGATTTGCGTGTGGGTTTTGGAGTTGTTATTTAGGGGTTCTTGGTATTTTGAGTCTAAAAATGAAGTTTTATATAAGACTAGCTGTGCTCGCGACTTCGTCCGCGTGGAATAGTTACTTTTTCCCCCGTTTTTTTTTACGTTTTCCATTATTTCTTCGCTCCTAATAGTTGCAACGTGATGTTATATAGCCTAAAGCCTTCCTCGATAAATGGTCTATTCAACACAAAAATAATTTTTCACTTCGGACCAGTAGTTCCTGAGATTAGCGCGTTCAAACAAACAAACTCATCAGCTTTATAATATTAGTTAAGATGCAATGCTTCAAGTGAAAACAGCAGGTGTGACACGCGGAGAAATATAATTTAATTATTTTTAAGAAAAAACATTAAGGAGCCGAAATGTGGGTACTACCGGTGTGACTGGTCCACAAACTAAAAGTTACTCTACGCGCTATGGCTTTTCATATCCCATACGCCGACCATTAGGCTCGGTGACTTTCTGCGGGATCCAAGTGAGGTAATCTGCAAAGAACCCAGGTCAACAACATAGTTCATCGGATTAGTAAGCTGATTTGGATAGTATATTAATTACAAAATATCAATGGTTTCGTAACGCGTAGTAAACCAACATCTGGCGACACGGCAGCGCCCCCGCTAAGTCGAGTAAAAATCCTTTACTCAAAACAGTTCACACTTATTTCAATGTACACAAAGGTTATGAACATAAAATTCCAGTGAGAATTTTCGCGTATAAATCCACTGCGTTATGTAGTACGAAACTGTGTGGACTCGTCTCAACTCTCGTTGTTCCTAGCAAATTCAATTTAGTTCGTTTGTTGTTGCGAATTTGCGTGCGAGCAGTAGTTGCAGTAACGTGTTTGTTCGTAGCGCTTTGGGTCATCCATTTTCACAGCTATTGTAATATTGTAAAAACTTAACGAGCGTGAACTTGGTCGGGAATAAAAACTAACAATGTAATTTTTATTTAACACGTTTGCTATCGTTTGTCCCACCTTCGAACAATACTTTTTGTATTGTGACCGCAGCATGGTGATCCCGTCGTCCGATTGTCTTGGCCGCCACGCTTCTTGTCAGGTGGGTTGGTGACCGCAGTAGGTTTTATTTGTAACCATATAAACGCTGCTGCCCCTTTCCTAATATTCCCTTAGTCGTCTACCACGACACCCACGGGATAAGATAGGGTGGTGGGACTTGATAAGTACCGTTTATTGTAATCAGTGTGTGAAAGTAGTTATTGCAATATTAGATATAAATATAATGTAGATATATATATATATATAATTTAATTATGCAAATTATAAAAATTGTATTGTATAAATTGCAACGCCCTTGCAGGGTGCATGTGCTGTACACATAGTTTTATACCATCTTGTATTTTACCACATGTATGCAATAAAGTATTTGAATTTGAAACAAAAATAGTTGTCTCGATAAACATTTTTCAATCAGAGATCAGTTTTTACTCAAAACTTTTAAAGAAACAGCATGTTAATAACAAACGTATTGTGTTTACCTGTTAAATTACATGCGAATAAAAATGTATCCTGCACTAAAATTCCACTCGCAAGTAGAATATTTGCGACTGGATCCAACTCGGACGCAGTTTCAAGTTGTAACCCACTTATGAATACAAAATTCCTGTGAGAATTTTCACAAAGTTGAAGTAAAGCGTTTGTTCGGCGTAGGTTTTTTTGCCGCTCGTTCCAATGAAGTGAAAACATCAGAATGTTATACGTTGTTAATGAATATAAATTCATCGACGAAAAATTTAAAAAAAATTATCTGTTTCAAAAATTATAGCTATTTAATTTTTATTCTAGTAAAATTAAATCGAAAACTATTAAAAAACTATTTATATTTAAAAACTATTTAATATAATCTAATTAAGTAGTATTTTTGTTAAAAAAATGGTTTTCTTTTTTGTTTTTAATATGTAACATAATAACTAGCACATTGAGGTAACTGATTTACGTGATTAATTACCTAAACTACATGATTTACTCTACAAGTTCATATCTTTATTCTAGGTACGTACAACTTATGGAACCAAATATTCAACGGTCCTTTTACAATTAATACAAAAACATTCCCCATTTCAGTGGTTTATCCATGAATACGTAAATATAATAAAAACTTTTCGAAATAAAATATTTATTATGAGCAAACCAAAATATTCGATTGTGCGATATAAAGGAATGAAAAAAAAAAGTTTACCCATCAACATTGTTGTAAATTCAAAGCTGAAACTCGACCGCAGCATGAAGCTGAATATTTACGGACAGAAGCCAGATTAGCCCGTACCGTTAAACGAGGTAAATCTTAAACGTGAGTTGCGACTCAAAAAGCACGTAATCCTTGCTGTTTGTATGTAGGCGGAATACTTAATGAAACGTCTGAGACGGCTCTGCCGATTTCTTGTATTCGTAAAGTGAGTGCAACGCTTTTAGCGTTTGTAGCAACATGCTTACGTGACTTTGGGAAATATTTGTCTTTAGGGTTCTCAAAAGGTAAAAATGGAAGCCTTTCATTAAAACTTCGGGCAGACATGGCTAAAAAATTTAAATTTAATATTTCCATTAGTTTGTTTACCAAATCTATTACATAATCTTTTTATTTTACATGGGTTATTTTACATTAACGCTTCAATCCATCTAAGTTAAGAAATAAATAGCAATCCCAGAGACCTACTGAATTCATTAAATACATTTTTTACAAACACTTTCATCTAAATGCTCTTAAATAAAGAAAACGCTTGTAAAGGCTATTCAAACGAGTCCAAACTCGGCGGTTTTATCTTGTTTAGTTTAGAAGTTCTTATCTTCCTTCTGACTCCATCTTGAGATCAGCTTCATGGTACCATATTACTGCATTGTTACCGAGGTTACGTAAAAATGTCAACCATATATTCTGACGACAGGAAGTGGTCCTAATTCAGCTCGCAAGATTTCATCATCATCATCAGCCCGTGTCAGTCCACTGCTGGACATAGGCCTCTCCTAATATTTGCCACCTCGCCTCGCAAGATTTGCCGCACACTAACGTACTAAAAGGCATGTTAAATAAAAGCTTTCAAATACAACGTTATTAACTCGTCAATTCCCATGCTTCTGTGAAACTGAAAATGTATGTTATTTTTGTTTTAATTGACGGTCTGAGATATTTATAACATAAAAAATATCAAAAAAAAAATCTACCCCCCCTATTTTTCTGGTAAGGGGGGTGTCACCTACAGGTGACACTGGGCATAATATATACCTTTGACTTAGTATGGTAATAAAAAGAATATAACTTATTTTCTTTTCTACACTTTTATTATGTGATAGTAATGTATTAGATAACATATATATGTATGTATATATCGCACTGATATTACAAGACCGCATCAACTCAAAAAAGATCAAATTTGAGATAACACTTTCTAGATACGTAAAATTCAATGTTCGACGCGTCAATAAAACCGTCGTTCAAATAGTTCAAAAAACCACGGAGAGATGGCGTTATGAGACATTCTTAGTGATTCAATGCGCGTTCTTCCCCTCCCGCGCAATAGTGCATCATCTTTAGTTACGGTTGAAGTTCGTGAAGTGAGATTGTTCGCTGTGCGGTAAAAACCGCATTATTTTGGATTACAACGATATTACTGAATCAGGTATGTATAAATTCAAGTGTTATTTCGAATTACTATATTATTGTTGATTTTATTCAAAATATAAACTTCTTGCATTTCGAATTGCTACACTATCATTAAATGACATAAATCTGATGTCGAGTAATATTTTGACTTACGACGTTCTTATTGGTTCAGTAAATAATTTTAGACTTAATACACTATTAATGAATGATTTTTATTTTGTAGGTTTTTGTAGTAAATTGTCATAATTTTCAAAATTATGTTAGAGGTACCTATAGGATTACTGTTCACGTAATCAAATAGTGGTGGCTACTTTTAATAAAAATATTCTTCTATTAGTTAAAAACTGATTTTAAGTTATTACACTCTAGGTGAAACAAAGAAATCATTATTTTTAGTAGTTTTTAAACCTACTTTTTTATTTACAGCATGAACCGTGGGCGACGTTTAGTGGACATGGCGACCAAATCTAGATCTACAGGTGAGGATGACAAAGAAAACATAAACGAAGAAAATACTAGAAACTATTATATTTTACCCCTGCACAGTGATCAGAGTGATTTTGACGATTCGGACTGCGACCCTCATTTCATTCCTGGATTAAACGGTGAAGTTCCTAATTTACTTCAGGGTCCTTCTACGAGACGGCAAAGTAGTTCTGCTTCAAACAGTTCTTCTTCAAGTAGTTCTAGCTCATCTTCATCAAGTAGCTCAGATGATGAAGCAGAAAATAATTTAAATCCTGTTGCTTCTACTAGTGGATCAGCAGGTCAAAATAATTTAAATCCTGTTGCTTCTACTAGTGGCTCCACAGGTCAAATAACTACGCAGACAAATACTTCAGAAGTGCAGGAAATCGTAAGAGGCAAGAAAAGGGTGAGAAATGAAGCAAATTGGAAAAATAAAATGGCAAAAACACTTCGGAATTTAGGCAAAGACTACACGTCAAGTGGGAAAAAACTTGTACCCGCAAAGAAAATGGGTCCTTCGTGTGGAGATACATGTCGGCTAAATTGTAAAGCTAAAATTAATGAAACCCAGAGACAAGATTTTTTTAACTCATATTGGTCATTAGGAGACCTGCAAAAACAAAGACAATTTTTAATAAATCATACTTCACAAATTAAACCAAAATACAGATACTCATCAAAATTTCCGAAAATTAAGTACCGCATTTTACTTCGAGTTCAACCACACTAAAATTAGAGTTTGCAAAACTTTTTTTAAGAATACTCTCGCAATAAATGATAGGCCAATTGCTACTGCGTTATCAAAAAAAACCGACACTGGATTTGTAGAAGAAGAATTGCGCGGAAAACATAATAATCATCGAACTGTGGATCCCGAGGTCAATGAAAGATGAAGATTTGTATGTGATTTATAATTATGTAAAAGACTGATTAAATTTATTTTATTAGATAAGTATAAAACTTAAATTAAAAAGAAAACTTAAATAATGTTGATTTTCTATGTTTTTGTTACTTCTTAATAGTCATAAATAAGTGCCATTATGTTTGTGCTATATTATTTTGTAAAATATATTATTTTTCTTAAATTTCTATTTTTATTTACCTCCTAATATTTGTCTAAAGTAATAGGACTATAATTTGAAATTGTAATAACTCTAAAAAACTACCTAAAATCCTATTAAAAATAATCATTAATAGTTGTATTAAGTCAAAATATTTCACTTACAACGTAACAACTAAAAATAACTCATTTTATTTTTTAAATTGCTCCGATAATACAGTATTAACTCAAAAAATGGTTATAACTTGATAACCTATAATCTTTTAAACAATTCTTTAATACATAAATCCCTCAATCTGACCAATGATCTTAAGTAAGTATTCACTTTTTCCTTTATTTTTAAAGGAGGTCAGAAATCAGTTTTTTGTCATTTCCCAAAAAACGTTAATTTTGAGTTGATGCGGTCTTGTAATATCAGTGCGATATGCTTTATTTATTACTTTTCATGAAATTTGTACCAGTATATGCGATGTAAACCTATATTACACCTGAGAACACATTTTTTTTTACGTTCATGGCATAGTTTGCAAAGATGTTGCGCACAATCGTTTTCTGTATAGTCAGCTGCACTATCTGATAGTCTAGTTCAATGGAAACTCTGGATTCAAGAGCCGTATTTGGTGTTTAGTTGAGAGTTTCCCGGGTATTTTTGTAAATACGATTTACTAGAGCTTTGCGGAACTCCCAGTAAGTCGAGTACTACCAAGCTTTCCTTCAAACAGCCAAGCATTTTGACAGGATAAATCTAGTCCGAAAGCAAACACTGGAAACCACCATTTTTTACCTCATAAACCATTCGTCATAGAATCGGCATCCCATCAAAATGATCTACGCCACCCATGTATTTGTTACACATTTTTATAAGCGATGGGCAATTGATTGGATGGGTAGCAACTTAGCTATTTTTTTGGACTACGTTTATTTTTATTTAGTACATCAATATGATCCACTTTCGTTATTGGTGACAATCCATGACAATTAGAGGCCATATCAACACTATTGTCATGCCACTCGGCCAGCGGCGTAGCGTGGGTGTCGGCCGCCCGGGGCGGAAGACAATTTTGCCGCCCTTTTATTTTGAATCGTCAGTAATCAGTGTTGCCGTCTAAAAAATTAAAAGTCGCCAGGTTAACCGTCTAGTTACCTAATTTACTTTTGAGTTTGACGTCTCTCTCCTCTGGATAAGGTTGTTCATTTGTAAAGGTTGTGGCTCACAATAACCACCCTGATCCCACTCCGCAAAAAAAATGAATAATGGCTGTAAATATTGCTCAATAAAATATATTTTACACAAGTCGCTAGAAGTAGTGGGATATAAGGGAGCGTCCGGGATCTTTTCGCTCCAAGCCAACCTCACCTGCCCGTGGTGCATCCTGCCGAACAACAAACGAGGCGCTGGCAACCGACTGATGGCGGTATAACCATCATAATTGTTGAAGGCGTAGCTAAATACCACAGGCCGATGACGGGCAGCAGCGTCATCGGAGCGAGAAGCTACGTGGCAGGTGAGAAACTACGTCCTGCGATCGCCAACCCGCCTGCCCAGCGTGGCGATTATGGGCGTATCCTCCAGATGTTTGCCCTGAGTGACAAGCAACTGGAGAGGCCTATGTCCAGCAGTGGACTGCAATAGGCTGGTGATAATGATGATGCTAGAAGTAGTTAAATATTTTTTTCTCGCTAAAACGATATTTTATCTCGCTAAACATATATAAAATCCGCTAGATCTAGCGATAGCCACTAAGTCGCTAGAACGGCAACACTGTCAGTAATTCTCGCTGTTGTTTTGTTAGTCATAAGCAATTCAAGCATAAAATAAAATACGAGCAATCCCCGCAAGTCGTAGACGGTGTTGGCAGCAGTCACTACAAAATATCATTCAAAGAAAAGGGAATTCCCCGAATCCGTTACAGAATAAGTAATGAAAAATTCCATGCTCTTTTTCAATCGGTCCGAATTTGTAGTTCCGTTAAAAATATGAAATGGTTCAAATATTTTTATTATTTAAATTAGTATGGATAGATTATAGTTTGTGAAATTTTGCCGCCCCCTAAAAAGTGCCGCCCGGGGCGGGCCGCCCCCCCCGCACCCACTACGCTACGCCGCTGCACTCGGCGACTTTACTCGGAGACTATTTCTTTTGACACCTTATAAACCAGCTCACTCCTAGGCTTCTTCTTTATCT
This sequence comes from Conogethes punctiferalis, assembly GCA_031163375.1. Lineage (NCBI taxonomy): Eukaryota > Metazoa > Arthropoda > Insecta > Lepidoptera > Crambidae > Conogethes > Conogethes punctiferalis. Next base: position 15,757,879 of record CM062085.1, on the reverse strand, counting down.
CTTTCCGGTTCATAAAGTCACAGTTTTCCAGGCAGTTTTCCCTAATAGGTCCAGTCCCTCCAATATTGTTTTCATGGAAAAAACATGCTATCATGAACGCAGGAGGTACAGGTGTTGTAGGAGGTACAGTTACAGTTGTATTGTAACAATGCCCAGTGTCACCTACAGGTGACACCTGCTAATTTGACCGTTTTTTTGAGAACAAAAACTATTGATTTCTCAATTATGTTATTTGTATTAGAGGTTACATACCTTAGCAACAATTTGCAAAAGTAATCATTACAGTACCTACCCTTTTGAAATTTTTACAGAAAAAAAAAGTTAGCCAAGCGCTCCCGCGCCAAAAAATGTCAGTAACGTTCGAAACAATTGAATTATTTGGCAGTTTATGTATGGATTACTATTGTCAAATATATTTATTTATATACTACCGAATGTATACTTTATTGTAGTTGCATATATTTTCCTTATTTTTTTAATTTAATAGTTAAAAAAAAATCGCCAATGTATGTCACCTACAGGTGACACTGGGAATTGACGAGTTAACAAAACATTACGGACAAAATATTCCTAGAAGTTTACATCCAATGTTTCGCATGACCGATCTCAAACAATATCTAGTCAGAAGTGTGAATCGTCAATAAATTACTACAAAGTTGGATCCATTTAAAACTTTTGGGTCTTCACTTGGAACTTTTTATCGCCGGTAGGGGTAACTTAATTTTAAAGCAATCATTGCCTGTTAAATTTTTTGCAAAAAAGATTTTCGTCATTTCCATCGCAACCGACGTAATAATTTTTTATAGATCCTCTCTGATGTGTCATTTGCCACACACATATATGACACATCATATATTCCTAATCTTTTAACTTAATTCACAGGCTATAGAAGACTCACTATGTAGATTCTGCTATGTATTAAGTATATTTATTATGCACAAGATACAGTCGACTTAGAACTAGGTAAAATAGATACTCGCTGTACAATTTACGATAAGCAAACTTTAATTCTTACCCTGCTGAGCTAAAAGAAAGATTATTGCTTAGTTTGAGTTCTTTAGGGTCAAGAATTTCTTCGGCTTTTTTGTCTTCATTTCATTATTTGCTGTATATCAAAGTGTAGGTAATGAGTAAATAGGAAAGGTTTTTCACCATACAATTTTAAGCCCTAATAAGGAATACGCGAAGCGTGCCAAATATCGCAGGGGAATCTTTCCTGGGCCAGGCGAGGTCATACTTAATAAACTCTCGGATGTTGTATCACTCTCGGTGGGATAAAGCCGGGTAGTGCCCGGTCCAGGTAACTATGTAAGAGGGATACACATTTGGCCATTTTATTTTTAAAAAATATTACAAATTTTTTCTCCAAATCATCTCAAAAAATATCTTTTCGCTCCAAGTCAACCTCACCTGCCCGTGGTGCATCCTGCCGAATAACAAACGAGGCGCTGGCAACCGACTGGTAGCGGTATAACCATCACAATTGAAGGCGTAGCTAAATACTAAAGACCGGTGACGGGCAGCAGCGTCACCGGAGCGAGAGGCTACGCCCTGCGATCGCCAACCCGCCTGCCCAGCGTGGCGATTATGGGTATGTCCTCCAGATGTTTTCTCTAAGTGGCGAACAACTGGAGAGGCCTATGTCCAGCAGTGGACTGTCCACTGCTGGACTAGGCTGATGACGATGATTATGATGATGATTACAAATTTTTTAATAAAAAAGTTATATTAAATGACCAAATTTCGGTAACAGAAACCGACGTCCATAGATACCTACCGTCCGTATGTACGCAAAGATATAGACTGAACAGAGAGTGTAATCTCAATAACAAATTAGAGACGTTAGAACTGCGGTGACACTTTGCTTCCCTCTGCGTCTTCTACAAACTTTTACAAGGAGAGTGCTCCGAGGAACTCTTTGTTATCATGCCAGTGTCACCATTCTACCATCGACCCTATTACGTCCTACTATTATTTAATTAATTAATTATAAAGAACCCAATACATGCCACATGACATGTCATGATGACGATGAAATAAATAATCCAAGCCATGCCACGCTGGGCTACACATCGCCATCTAGCCCCAAACTCAGGCTAAGATTTATGATAAACTTATAGTCTCACAATCGTGGGTTCTTACTAACAACCTTTTTTTGTAAATAAATACATAAAAATACCCATACCAATACAAACAGACGTCATGACCATGCACACAAATGTTTGTAGGTATTGTGCGGGGATCGAACCCACAACCCTTGGCTCAGAAGGCAGAGGTCACTACCAAACGAGCCATTGGGCCAGACAAATATAATATAGATATACACTACTACTGCAGCAGGGTCCATTGGACCCATACAAAACATTTCCGTCAAAAACTCGTAGTACAAACGTTCCAACGATTGTCTTTTCCGCGTAAATGTAAGCTCTGGAATTACGTCACAGCCTCAGTGTAAGTTTCTTGAAAGCTGCGACTAGTCCATCTACAACGTGGTCTAAAGAGAGTAGTTTCCTCACAATAGGCAGCGGCTTAACTGTGTCCTTGGCTTTGCATTCTATGAGCTCCGGTAAAGTTTACTAGAGAACTGACGTTAAATGATAGAATGTTTCAGCTAGGATCTGTTGTTTCCGAGAGAGATCTTTCAAAACATATTTGTGAATAGCAATAAATTTGGGACGTAAGGAAGCTACCTACTTATTATCTTTTCGTTCCATGGGCGGTGTCGACTGCTTACCATCAGGCATCACACTTGCTCGTCTGCTGCCTCTCGCATAAAAAAAAGTCACCCTCATCTGTCCGTGAAGTGATGATGTTGAATAACGAACGAGGCTCTAGCAACCGAATGGTGGCGGTGTAACCATCACGATTGAAGCCGCAGCTAAATACTACAGGCCGATGACGGGCAATAGAGTTACCGGAACGAGAAGCTACGTCCAGCGAACGCCAACCCGCCTGTCCAGTGTGGAAATTACGGGTATAGCCTCCAGGTGTTTGCCCAAAGTGGCGAACAGTGGATTGCGATAGGATGATGATGATGATGAATAGAAAAAAAAATCATGATTGCTCTTACTAGTGTTACAAAATATACTACGGTATAGCAACAGTACAAATTTAAAAGTAACCTTTTATATGTGACTTTCTATATTATTTACTCTCAGTGAGAAATATAAAGTTTTAGTTTTATTCGTCCACATCATAGAATTGTAAAGAGACAAGAGTGGCTCTTTAGAAAATGTAAATTGAGTCGCCTTTACGTGGCCGGTAGTGCACTGAGTGGGCCAAAATGAATGTCGCCGGTGGGACCATAAATCCTTAAATATTAAACTGTGTAGCGGTCACCATATACTGGCTTGAAATAATAAAGACATTCGCGCGGGCAGTGTCTTCGATATTCCTTTTAGGGGTTCATCAGCTTTTCTAACCACATAAATGCATCAGGCCGAATTCAAAATATTAATAATTATAAAAAAAATAATAATTGGAAAAACCTTTAGCTCCTTTTTCTTATTTTCTAATAAAAAAAATCCCTCCATAATGGTTTCCCGACTTAGACGACCCCGTGGTTGTCGTAGAAGATGAGTAAAGAATATCTAGAAAGGCTGATGATGTTGATGATGACAATCAACGAGGTATGTTTCTGTCAATGTGTATATTGACAAGTTTTTCTTTGACAGACATAAAACTCACACAACTTGGGTATAGCCTTTAGGCTATTATGGTCAAACATTGTAATTAGTCCGTGTTTTAGCTTATTCAAAAATAAAAGACACGTATTTTTCCTTTTTTCACTCAAATAAACAATAGCAAAGATACAAGGCATCAAAAGTTAGGAGTGGGAGTCTTTGACATCACTCGCTCCCGTAAAAATGCCTCACCGAGTGACGTCACGCGTAATTTCAACGGGCTATAATTGTAATTTTTACTCTAATTTACAAATAAAAAAATACGTGTCTTTTATTTTTGAATAAGCTAAAAGACAGACTAATTACAATTTTGACCATTATAGCCTATTAATTTTACCACTAGTTATCTGTAATACCTTGTCTGTAAATGTTTGTATTTGCTGCAATAAAAAATATCCATTTATCTATACAATTCCTGAAACAATGCACCGCTCGTTGCCGGATTTTATGCTATTTACGATTTCAATATAAAAAGTTTCGTACAAAAGTTTGCTTTCCGTTCGGGCGCGCTGGAGCGATGTAACAAAGGGTGATGATTATGGCTTTGAAGATTGGATGATTACAGCGAAGAATCGCGCCCCAGATTGGATCCCACGCTGTTTAGTGAGAAATGAATGACGTGTCATTACACAAGTCTGTCTTCATGTATGCTGTATGTTTTTTCATTTGTTGAACTTTTTTTTGTATCATTTGATAATCTTATTTTATTTATTTTCATGTGCACATAGCATCTCCCACAGGTTCGCCGACCTGAGATATTTCTCCAAAGGCCCCTAATAGGAACCTTAAGCTGAAAACTTAACCAAATCTTCTATACTAATAATAAACTAGCTGTGCTCGCGACTTCGTCCGCGTGGAATAGTTATATTTTCCCAGTTTCTTTTACATTTTCCATTATTTCTTCGCTCCTAATAGTTGTAGCGTGATGTTATATAGCCTTAAGCCTCCTCGATCTGTCTGTCTGTGTGTTCGTTATAGAAAAAAAAACCACTGGACGGATTTTAACGAAACTTGGTACGAATATTCTTCATACTTCTGGGCAGATTATACTTAATATACTTTTCATTACGCTGCTTTCGATAGGAGCAGAGCTGTAACGGGGAATGTGTGGGAAACGGGAGGAGTATTTATTTGCATGTTGAATCAGGGAAGCCTTTATTCAGCAGTAGGTTAAATAGAGACTAGGGAAAAAAGTTAAGTTAAATAAATAGAAATAGAAAAAAACTTTTCGGATGTTAAATCATTTATTTATTTAAAAGTGAGAACATAATTTTATCAAAAATTCAACGTAGCGTAGCGTAGTGTAGTACCATGGTGATAGAAAATCAAACCGGTTTAATCTGAAAATGAGACAATAAACTGTCATCAAAATCTATAAAATGCTATAAAATCGGCATCCGATGCATGTTTAAATACGATTAATAATAATAAATAATAAAATCAGTTTATTGCTCAAGACATTACAAACACATTACACATTACAGAACAAGCGAAATAACATTAACCCATTCTTGGTTGCTGTACCCATTTGGGAACACTTAGTTATTGATGGTAGAAATTAACAGTATTGACACCAGGGGAAATATTATTGCGTTTTTGTGTAGTTAAGACTACAGAGATTTAATTTGCAATTATAAATTTTAGAGAAAAATCGTAATTTTGTGATAATTACTTGCTGAATTTCCTAATCAAGATTGGCATGGAAGTATGTATAGTTTTTTAAATATTATAATATGTAGACAAATGTAAACACCATATTTGCTTCTAATTATATGAAATTAAATAGTTAATTATTGATTTGTACTATATTGCAGTAAAGTATGATGAGAATATAAGTTTCAGCGACATTCGAAATATCGCTGTGCCAATTCGGGTACAGGTGGCCACAAGTGGAATAATATTATCTATATTTTCTTCAGAGTTATAAAGAGTCGTAGGCTTAGATATAGTACAAATAACAGTTTTGAAGGTTAGCAAGAGGCTATATATTTCATTCTTGAATAATAGTGACAATTTAGAGTATGATTTAGATCATCTACCACTAGAACCCAGTGTCGTTACTGATGTAGAATAGGGGTTCGATTACTATTCTCCATCTAATTTTCAAATTGAAGTTTCCGAAAATATTGAGTATTAGTTCTCAATTTCTTCTTTCTTCTGAGTTTTCTTTCGGATTCACTTCCTTAGAGAAGAAAGAGTCAAGTGGAGAATTTGATTAGTTTCGATAAAAAAAAACTAAGTATACTGGTTCACTGGACAGACCACAGCATTTGCCCAATGACATCGAATTATGATTTTCAAACTCCGGCAGAGACTGAAAAGATGGTCTGCAGAAAAGAACCATAAGGTTGACATGAGGATGTTCTAAAGAATATAACATGGGTGGAGTTGATGAAATAAATCAATCCTATACAGAATCGGCATTCATGGTAAAAATGGTGGTGGATTTTATTTACCTCCATGATTGATATGGTCTTATCAAATGCTTGTTGGTTGCACAATGCACATACAATCCTAAGAGGAAGCTATGGACCAACTACTACTTCAATGAAATACAATCAGATAATATCAATGATGTAAAATGACAAATATTGTAAGAAAAATTGGCATTGAAAAGAGCAACTGTCGAGTTTCTTGCCAGTTCTTCTCGATAGAAGCTGCATTCCGAATCCGGTGGTAGCTTACTTCCTTTTAATTTACATACTTTATTCAATATTGACGATTTATAAGTGCTTGTAAAAGCCTATATGAATAAAGAAAGTTTTGACTTTGAATCAGATTATATCAAAAACATTCGCCTCAGCGACAATCTGCTTGAACTTCGACATCTAAAGTAGATGGTTTGAAACTGGACGGTGCTGACCACGTTCCTGAAAAGCTACCGAAACGAGTATGCTGTGTATTTGGCACAATCGAAGTCATAGTGGCTACAAAAACGCAAAAAAACTTTGCGCATTTAAAGAAACTTGTTACAAAAATTAACACCCTTAAGTGGCCAGTGTGCCAATTTGGGTACACCCCTATAAAAATCTAAATAAACAAATTTTCGATTTTTTTTCATGTTCTAATATTTTTTTGTAACCCTTATTATAAGTAAATAAAAAGAAATCTAAATAAGTCCTTGTACTTTTCCTTTGGCCATTAATGGGTTAATTACATAAATACACGTTGACAGTTAACAAAAAAAAAATCCATGAGCAAAAGGATGTGACTCAGCTTGTGCTGACGTAGGACCGAGATCCTGCGAAGCGCTGGTTTTCAGTCGATTTATTTCATTAATTTTATAATTTGAATTGAAAGGCAAATTAACTTGGTCAGGCAACCTGAGCGGCTACGCTCAAATTATGAAAAAAAAAATTAGTGATATAAAAATAATTACAATAGATTCTGTGGGATTAATCATGTTCATCAATCACCTTTCTTGGCGATGTTAGGAAAACCTGAAAATAATATAGAAATTTATTTATATAATATTTCTTTTTTATATATGTAGGTACATATTTATTTAGGTTTATAAATAAACAGTTTGCACGACCTTGCCCCTCTCTTCAGAATAGCACACTTCTTCTACCTGAAGGCTTACTAGCGATAAAACCGCCTAAATTGTACCACTAGTTGATTGTAATACCTTGTCTATAAATGTTTGTTTTTGTGCTATAAATATCTATCTATCTATAGTATTATCGAAATAAATTAACAGTAAATGTAAATACTTCGGTCGGATATTATAATCAATTGACTAAACTCAGGTGAATCATCTCTGATATGATGTGACGACTGCTATCTGAGTTGGTAAAGATAGCACCCGGGACCAACAGCTTAAGGTGCCTTCCGAAGCACGAGAGAAATCGGTGTCAAATTTTGGTCACCCATCATCGGATTGACCGCTCCAATGGTTGCACAACGTTGCGATCATTGTTAAGCGTAAAAGACCGCGGCGCCACCGAAGTCTAATTAAAAAAATACGTGTCTCTTTCTTTTTAAATAATGTAAAAGACGGACTAACTACATTTTTTACGGCAACAAGCCTATGTTAAATAATATTTCACAAGTTAGTTGACTGAAATACTTACCACTGGGATTCTTGAATAAGATGTTCACGGCATCATCTGTTGAAATTAATCACTCCGTAGTATAAAACAAAGTAGCTTTTTTTGTCTGTCCCTATGTAGGTAAATATATGCTTATACTCATCATCATTATCAGCCTATTGCAATCCACTGCTGGACATAGGCCTCTAAACCTCTGAAGGTTGCGGTTTTCACCAATGTATTGCTAGAGGTCTAACTTAAAATTTAAGCACCATTTTATGGAAGTCCGTTATTTTTGAAACCCGATATCAACGCGTGCGACGCCGCCGGCACAGCTAGTGATGAATAAATAAAGGTCTTATCTCATGACATTCTCGAGACGAAGAAATACGGTATCATTGATTTAAAAAAAAACTCACCAAGGACGTCAAAAACACCAGGGTCAGCTGCGGCCTCAGGTTCCGGTGTGCAGGTAGCTAAGCCGATCTGAAAATAAGAAAGGGTCATTACTGGGAGGTATTATGAGAAGCGAAATATAGGAAAACGGGCAGCAGCGTCTACCTGGGTAGGTACAAACAAATAAAACCTACTGCGATCATGAACGTAAGTCAATTTCCTCCAAATGACAATTTTTGTTTTGGGTTGACAAAACAATTACTCCGCTTGTATAAAGAAAACGGATGTAAGGGAGCGGCCTATCATCTTTTCGCTCCAAGCCAACCTCACCTGCCCGTGGTGCATCCTGCCGAATAACAAACGAGGCGCTGGCAACCGACTGGTGGCGGTATAACCATCACAATTGAAGGCGTAGCTAAATACTAAAGACCGGTGACGGGCAGCAGCGTCACCGGAGCAAGAAGCTTCGCCCTGCGATCGCCAACCCGCCTGCCCAGCGTGGCGATTATGGGTATATCCTCCAGATGTTTGCTCTAAGTGGCGAACAACTGGAGAGGCCTATGTCCAGCAGTGGACTGTAATAGGCTGATGATGATGATAAAGAAAACCCGATATGTCACAATTTCAAATTCACAAAATATGGATTCGCCCTAAAACGCTCCGGCCGATGCCCACGACCTTCACAAAAGGGACCATGGGAAAGGGCCATGCTGGCCCGCGAGATGCTTCTTCACGCTTCGTTTAAAGGTACTGTAAGAAGGAGGAAACACGTGTGCTGGCAGAGAATTCCACTTTTTAATAGTACGGCATAAGTAGGAGTATCCCAAAAAGGGTAAAATACTAAGTGCCCTATATGAAGAGATTGATGAATGTGGACGAAGTAAAAAATAAATAAAAAAATAAATAAATAACCCAAGACATGCCACGTTGGGCCACACAACGCCACCTAGCCCCAAACTAAGCCGAAGCTTGTACAATGGGTACTAGACAACTGATAAACATACTTAGATACATTTTTTTTGTAAATAAATACATATTATACATAGAAAACATCCAGACCAATACAAACTGGCATGTTCATGAACACAAATGTTTGGACTGTGCGGGAATCGAACCCACGACCCTTGGCTCAGAGGGCAGAGGTTACTACCAAATGAGCCACCGAGCCTGTCAAAAGTAAAAATTGTATGCCAGGATCGTAGCAGATGGAAGGACATGGTCTCTACTTACCCCTCTGGGAGAAAGGCGTGACGTTATGTAGGTATGTACGAGTAAATTATGTAAGTTAATAAGGTGATGTAACAAATTATTTTAGTACAAAACTTTAAGAGTATTCAAGAAAACTTACCACAACAATAAGTAAGGCGACACAAAATATAAACTTCATGATGTTGTTGTTTGTTAGAAATTATTTTCAGACACTGAATTTATGATGCTCTGTACTCAGCTTATATAGCCACAGCTTTAGTATTACGTGTTAGGTACATACTGCATGGCATAATAATTATTCCAAGCGTATAATAATACGAAAGGTCTCAATAATAATGATTATTATTGATTATACGCATAATATATTATCATCATCAGCCCATTGCAGTCCACTGGTGGACATAGGCCTCTCCAGTTGTTCGCCACCTAGGGCAAACTTCTGGAGGATATACTCATAATCGCCACGCTGGGTAGGCGGGTTGGCGATCGCAGGGCGCAGCCTCTCGCTCCGGTGACGCTGCTGCCCGTCATCGGCATGTGGTATTTCGCTACGCCTTCTATCGTGATGGTTTTACCGCCACCAGGCGGTTTGCCAGAGCCTCGTTTGTTGTTCGGCAGGATGCACCATGGGCAGGTGAGGATGGCTTGGAACGAAAAGGTATTAGGTGGCTCCCTTACATCCCATATTATCATGAGCTGATGGAAAGCTAAAAGGAAGCCCAAATCCCTCTGATAACGGGCGTATAATATAAAAGGGGTGTATAATATTATTATTAATATAAAAGGGGTGTATAATATTATTATACACCCCTTTTATATTAAACCCCCTTTAGACAGAGCGCTTGTACGAGACCATCGTTGGGCTTAGTAGATTAATTTCTTAGGTATTCTATAGGTCCACCCTATAAGACTGGTGATAATCCTTCCCTTTAAGATTGGTGGCTCAATTCGAGCGAAATTCACTATGCCCCACCTCTCTTCTAACTTATTAAAAACATTCGATAATTAAAATCACAACACAAATGCTGCTTCCCTTAAGAAATATAGGTCGGGTACGGGAATATAAGGCGTAGTAAATAAATTAACGAATTTTCCGTGGCTTTAAAAGTTTACGGTCCTCCAATTTAAGCTTTATGTTATGTATTCAATTACAGTTTTGACATAAAGCCCATGCTTAAACGTTTGTTTACGTTTCAGATATTTATAACACTGGGGATAGGGTAAGGGAGCGACCTATCTTACCTACCTTTTCGCTTCAAGCAATCCTCACCTGCCCGCGGTGCATCCTGCCAAACCACAAACGAGGATCTGGGAAACCGACAATGGCGCAATTTTCTGCCTCGTGCAACTGGTCTTTGGAATCAGCTTCGGGCCGATATTTTTCCGATTGGTTATGACTTAGGGACCTTCAAAAAGCGAGCCTATAGATTTCTCAAGGGCCGGCAACGCACCTGTCACTTCCCTGGTGTTGCGTTGTCTATGGTGATAACATGCCGTCAGGTGACCTTCAGGCCCGTTTGCCCCCTCTGTAATAAAAAAGATGGAGGACTTAGGTCTACTAGGTCGATAGAAATATATCAAAGATAGAAGGCCCTTGTTTGCGATACAAACTCACACTATTTGAGCATGATTTGTGAAACCTTGACTTATCAGAAGTGAACGATTGATTGACAATTGTATACGTGAATTTTGTTTTTAAGCGTAGGTATTGTGCAATCAAATCAGACAAGCAAATCATTTATGTACGAAAATTCACAATTGATTTCATTTTACTCAAACAGTAAGAAAACTTGTTATTGTTATTATGTTCTGGTCTAAAATTATAAATTGACCTAACTCTTGTTATTTGTAAGAAGATTCAATTGTTTTCACATATTTAAGAATGTCAATCAAACATAATATCCGACAATTGAACAATAATTCTGACGCAATTAGTTTAAGACAAGGTTGAATTTCCATTTAAAAAATTGTTTATAAATTTCCCATAGACCACAGAGGTGTTAATAATTATAGCAGTATGTATTGACCTGTCACTATATAAGCTGAGTATAGAGCCCTATAAATCATTGTCTGAAGATAATTTCTAACAAGCAACATCATGAAGTTTGTATTCTGCATTGCCTTACTAATTGCCGTGGTAAGTTTCCTTCTTCAAGTTATTTTTACATGAGTAGTTTTTGTATCCATACCTGTATCTGTACCTTATTATCTAATGGGGATGTAAGGGAGCGGCCTACCATATTTTCCCTCCAAGCCAACCTCATCTGCCCGCGGTGCATCCTGCCGAATAACAAACCAGGCGCTGGCAATCGACTGGTGGCGGTATAACCATCACAAATGAAGGCGTAGCTAAAAACCATAGACCGATGACGGGCAGCAGCGTCACCAGAGTGAGAAGTTACACCTTGGTTACATGCTCCCGATGTTTGCCCTAAGTGGTGAACAACTGGAGAGGCCTATGTCCAGCAGTGGACTGCAATAGGCTGATGATGATGATGATTATCTAATGGCTGTGTAATATAATATCATCAGCAAAAGCTTGCAAACGTCCATTGTTAAACATAGGAATTACCTAATGACAATTGATAATTGGGGGATTTGCTTCAGTCACCACGCTTGGCAGACGGGTTGGTGAAAGTAGTACGAGTAAGTTTATATAGGGGATGTAAGGGAGCGTCATCAAGTCACAAGGACCCATTATCTTTTTGCTCCGCTCCGACTGGTGGTGGCGTAAACATCACGACTAAAGAAGAAGAAATACCACATGCTGATGATGGGCAGCAGCATTACCAAAGCTAGAAGCTACGCCCTGCGATAGCCAACCGGCCTGCCTTGAGTGGCGATTATAGGTAATTAATCCAGGTATTTGGATAACTGGAGAGGCCTATGTCTAGCAGTGGACTGCGATAGGCTGTTGATGCTGATGATAATCTTGGTTTTATTCGTACGAGTATATAGACGAACGCTGTTGCCCATTTACCGGTATACCCTTCACTTCTCATAATACCCACAATGATGACCCCAATGTTACCTTTTTTTTCAGATCGGCTTAGCCACCTGCACACCTGAAGCTAAACCTGAGGCTGAAGCTGACCCTGGTATCCTTGACGTTCTTGGTGAGTTTTTTTAGATGATGTGGTGTCGTATTTCTTGATGATACAAGAAATTCACTATGATTATACTTGTAGCACCATAATAATTGTTACTACGCAAATATAGATGGCGCTGTATCTGGTATTGCAATAGCAGGTCTTGCTGCCGCTACTCACTAGATGTCGCTGCACTTGCTTCCGCTCTGTCCTTCTGACCCACGGTATTGAGATTATGAATAGCCCCTTATATAGCCGAACATTAAAAAATTGTTAACCCCTGATAGAGACTGAGTTACAGAAATTGACGGATTCATTAAATGAATTACACCTTAATCTACTTTTGTACAAGAAGTTGAAGTTTATAATAATTACACTTTCAACAGGGGATGCGCTGGACATATTCTCCAAGCTTCCCATTGGTAAGTACTTCAGTCAATTATCTCATATGCACTTATGTGAATGAAATATCACGTGGTTGGTATAATTCATCTCTGATACCATTATTTTAATCACATTCAGCCATAGGAGGTTCGCTTTAGGATAAAGGCCTTATCCAACCACTTCTACAATAATTGATGGTTGCATGCAACCCCATCTTGCGACTTTTAATACGTCTATTCCACCTCGCTGGAGGACGTCCGACGATATATTAATATATCGATTGATCCCAAAACACTTCACGCGTATTTAGCTACTCAGCTAAATACGCGTGAAGATGCTTACTCAAGCATAATTTGTCATTATACTATACTAGCAGCCCGCTCCTCGCTTCGCTTCGGATAAATCAATTATTTCATCTCAACATTTCATACATTGTTGGTGTTTTAGGAAGGATCTCTCATATTTCCTATCAATTAATATAACCTGGATATAAAGAGTTATTCAAATCGGTCCAGTAGTTTCGGAGCCTATTCGTATCAAACAAACAATCAAATCTTTCCTCTTTATAATATTAGTTTAGATAATACGTAAATTATTTACGTTTACTGTGAATATTATCATGATAATTATATTTTTCAGGTTTACCGAAAGGCAAGAAAGGTATGAACAATCACAGTATTTATTGTAATCATTTTCAAATATATCACTTTAATATTTCTTACATCATTTGAATGGCAACGCTAAGGATGCCAGTACAGTTTTCTTTGCCTCTCAATTTCAGTTGTAGAATTAATGAAACAAATCGTTTTCGAGCCTGCATCGGATATCATGCGTAGAGTTTTACGGTACTTAGTCTATTCTTTTTTTATTAATTTTAATGACTTTTTTTGTTTTCATTTTCAGGTTAAGCTAGTTTGGTTTTCTTCGAAATGGTGCCGCGCTTTACAAATCGACGTTGATATTTTTGATAAATCTTTCTCACTTTTTTAATGAAATAAACCATTTAACATCCGAAATCCGTATTTCCTTTTTTTATTTTTTTTCATCGCAGTTCAGTTGCTAACGCGTTTCAGCTGATTTTTTCATTTTGACCACCCTGAGGTTGCCTGGAAGATATCGCTTATATCGCAAAGGCAAATATATTGTACAACAAATGTATTCTGTACCTAGTTTTAAGTCAATTGTATGGTATGCAATCTATATCCATTCTTATAATAAATCTGTAGAGAGGTCAATTCTGTACATGAAATATTTTTTCAAAAGAACTATCAGGGGGCGGTTAGTGATCAATACTGATGCCAAAAATGCAACCAGTAAAATTTTTGTCTGTCTGTCTGTTCGTTAAAGAAAAAAAAACTACTAGACGGATTTTAATGAAACTTGGTACGAATATTTTTTATACTCCTGGGCAGGAGGTATACTTTTCATTACGCTACAATCAATAGGAGCAGAGCAGTGACGGGAAGTGTGTGGGAAACGGGAGAATTTTTTATCTGCATGTTTGATGGCGCATCGCGCGAAAACGAATGCATGGAATTTAATGCGGTTTTCACCAATGTAGGTTGCTAGATCTAACTTAAAATTTAGGTACCATTTTATGGAAGTCTGTTATTTTTGAAACCCGATATCCACGCGTGCGACGCCGCCGGCACAGCTAGTAAAGAATATCAATCAATCAATCAATCAACAGCCTTGGTCCGTCCACTGCTGAACGTAAAGAATATATCCCACTAATATTATAAACGCGAAAGTTTGTTTGGATGGATAGATGGATGGATAGATGGATGGATAGATGGATGTTTGTTCCCTTTTCACGCAAAAACTACTGAACAGATTTTAGTGAAACTTTACACGAATATTGTTTATGCATCAGATTAACATATAGGCTATAAATTACAACGATTCATCAATTTTTTCATTTAGAATTTCGGGAAAATATGTTACGGAATGATTAAAAACTTTTTGAATACACCATAGATACTGTCATTTCTTGACTTTGTCAGCGAAATTATCAATTTGACATGACAGGTACTGATATCGAGGTAGGCAAATACGGAAATTCGCCTCCAATAAGTACAAATAATTGTGAATTAAAATTGTGCGGCTTATTTTCGGAAGGAAATTCTTCGGAAAATACTATATGCAAACTGCTATAACTGAAAAGACGACCAACGTAAAGGGATAACCACCGGCGTTGTCTACTAGAATATTGCTCAGTTTCAGAGGCACCTCATTCAGCAACAAATTGGAATAAACTTTAGGAATAAAATTGTGTACAGTCAAAACAGATCTAGCATAACCCGTAAACAAGGCGGCCTGCATCTGATAATGAATCACAGTGACCAAGAACCAAAAACCTTACTGCAATCTCAGAAGGCTCACAACGGGCCACATGTCTAGCTCGGATGCGACGAAACTGCGATCGTGTATGCTTAATAAATATTTTTCTAATCCAAATTGTAATTTCTGTCCTCAATATACTAATATTATAACATTTCAGCCTAATAAAATCGTTTTAATTACGCATGTCGGAAGAAAATAACGCTTTGAAGTAAGTTAAGATTCATACACCGGCCAAGTGGTCGCTTTTTGGTCGGCGTGATACAATTATTGTACATAGTTAGGTACCACCAATAATTAAAAAAATCTTAATTTTATCGGTAAATAATTTTCACATAATATTCTTAGGGATGCTCAGTATGACATAAAGAAAAATCGAAATAAAAGATACTTAGTATTTTTAGCGTGGCTTCTCAAAATATGTTCATACACAGGATATCCAGATTCTGTTTTAGTTGTATAGATATAAGATTTATTAAACGCACTTATTTTCCAAAAAGTACAAAATAAGTATCCGTATTTCTATATTGTATGGGAGTGACCTATCACCTTTTCACTCCAAGCCTTCCTCACCTGCCCGTGGTGCATACTGCCGACCAACAAACGAGGCTCTGGCAAACCGACTGGTGGTGGTAAAACTATAACGATGGAAGGCGTAGCTAGATATCACAGGCCTATGACGGGCAGCAGCGTGACCGGAGCGAGAAGCTACGCCCTGCGATCGCCAACCCGCCTGCCCAGGTGGCGCTTATACCCATAATATCCTCCAGATGTTTGCCCTAGGTGGCGAGCAACTGAAGAGGCCTGTGTCCAGCAGTGGACTGTAATAGGCTGATGATGATGATGATTTCTATATTAATCAATTTTAAACGTATCGCGCCGACGCCAGCCCTCTCCTGGCCGGAATTCGGCCACAATGACCATTCTCCAAGCAGACCGGGCAAGTATGCACGAGATATTGAAGTGTACATGTTTATGCCCATACACAAGTGCATTACGTGCGGTTGCTCTGTTCGAAATAATGAGAATTCATAGTAGTAACTAGGTACGTAGGTAAGCACCATTTTTGATACCGTAAAAAGACTAATTGACTCAAAAAAAGTGCGGACGCGACATAACAATCTGATGACTGCTGACCCCAGTGGCGCATTATATCGGTTCCCGGTAGGATTCAATGTTTCAATTCAATTCAATTTTTTACGTGGGGAATCCCTTCGGACCTTTGGTGGCTGCAACGGGGATGCAGACACCGGTGTGCGGTGCCAAGTTATCCCGCTAAACCCCACGGTGACCCACCATCGCCGCCGAGCCCAGGGGAGTCTGGATCCTCAAGGAAGAGACTCTACCACGGCTCCCCCGGTAAGGCGGTGTGCCGCACAACGGCTCGCCCTCTGTGCGCGTGAGCGCGCACCGGGAGCATGCTCGGTCACAAAGCACGCCCCCTCCCAGTGGACCCTATGTCGGGCGCCGGATGACCCCGTGTCCGACGGCGCAGGTCCCAGCGGCGGAAAAGATGTTCATTCCGACGCTGACTTCAACGACCGCGTCCGTTCTCACACTGTGGCCTCTACTAAATTAGAGGGACACGCGGAGCACGTCGCGGCCACCCACCTACTAGGCCCCACGGCCACCACACAAGGGCCACAGCCCTACATTCACACACGGCCCTAAGGCCGTTGGGTCGCAGAGGATAGGGAGGACGGCAACGGAACACCGCGAGATCCCCCGAAGAGCACTCCTCTTCCTCTGCGACCCTCGCCAAACAACCCAGCGCTTAGCGCTGGTGCCGCCAGGCGGCCCACCTCTGCCGGCGGGAGCGGGACGAGCGAGGCTCAGTCCCACTGCCGGCGCCGCCCACCGGGTCGTGGGGGCCCGACCCGTACTAAGCCCCCCCGGCACGACAAGCCGAGGACCCCATCGGGGGGGTACATTGTGTTTGTCCTGTGTCAACCTATGTTCAGATTTCTCAGCACTCAAATCGAATACCTATATCTTCATCATCTTTTGAGCATCCATTCGTAAGCGCGTGTGATAAAATAAGATACAAAGACGCGTACGTATATGATATAATGACAGTAAGCTCTTCATGACAAACCGATGTTCACGCAGGCAAAGCCGCGGGCAGCAGCTAGTTTTTATTATATAGGTTTTATGAACGCTCTTAAGTTTGGCCACTATGTAAGTCACCAAGTTTGCTTAGCTCTAGACTAATTAGCCAACTACCAACGATATCTAGACACGGCGTATCGTTAATCACACTTACGCGTGTGAGCACCGAAATATTCCCGTCGCAGTTGCAGTTACCTAACATTTAATTAACTAAGTTCATGGCTCTTAACCTAGATCTCAGGTAGTGCTGAGCGGTCCTTTGATACCGTATCGATAACTTTATGCCGACACATGTATAATCTTACTATACCTCCACCGTGATACATCAAATAACACAGGTACAATTTTACAGCATCGTATGCTCATATATAGCATAGCATGGTGTCTTATCTACTATGTATATTTATTTAGACAAAAATAGTAGGTTTATCATTTGTCTAGTGCCCATAGTACAAGCTTTTGGCTTAGTTTGGTGCTAGATGGCGATGTGTGGCCCAACGTGGCATGTCTTGGGTTATTAAATTAGGGAGCATTTGCCTAAGCCGGGGGTAGGGGTATTTGCCCTCCCCGGACCAGGAGTGCTGGCCGCTTGTCATCTGCGGCTGGCTAGGGCATGCAGGGATGCGGCGGTATGCTTCGGCGTTGCCCGTGTCCCTGCAACTTGCTGCCCACTGGCGACACAGAGGGGTTTAGTGGGTATACCCTCCCATTTCAGGAGGTGTGAGTCCCACACACCATGTCACCTCCCCCGGAGGTGGCATGACGGTGCCTAATGCATTCCCCTCTAAAAAAAGGGAGCATTTGCCTCTTGACAGGCAGGTTGGTGACTGCAGTAAACCTTTACCTAAGTACCGGAGTTTGCGTAAGTCTCAGTCACGGCATCTCAGTGGGCCTTCAGGGTGAGGGCGACAAGCGCAATGGGTCTATTGTGCCTGTCGACCTAATTTTTGTACCTCACGACCGCTTACCATCAGGTGGAGTGAGGTCGCCCTGAAAGCTCTTCTTTAAAAAAAAAGTACAAATACAATCTAATAATAAATCATCATCATCGGCCTATTGCAGTCCACTGCTGGACATAGGCCTCTCCACGCTGGGCAGGCGGGTTGGCGATCGCAACACGTACCTTCTTGCTCCGGTGACGCTGCTGCCCCTCATCGGCCTGTGGTATTTAGCTACGTCTTCTATCGTGATGGTTTACCAGAGCCTCCTTTACATTCCATAATAACCCAAGACATGCCACGCTGCTACGCTGGGCCACACAGCGCCACCTAGCCCCAAACTAAGCCGAAGCTTGTACTATGGGTACTAGACAACTGATAAACTTACTTAGATACATTTTTTTTTGTAAATAAATACATATTATACATAGAAAACACCCAGACCAATACAAACAGACATGTTCATGAACACAAAAATGTTTGTACTGTGCGGGAATCGAACCCACGACCCTTGGCTCAGAGGGCAGAGGTCTCTACCAAATGAGCCACCGAGCCTGCCTAGAATAATAATAAATAAAACCCACTTAATATGTGTGCCCAAAGTGCGAACAGCCGGAGAGGTCTATGTTCAGCAGTGGACTACGGTAGACTGATGATGATGATAGTTTTTACCATACATGGTGAAAACTATCGATATTAATTAATACCACCACTACTTCCATCCAAAAACAAGGTAGGTCAAACACGCTTATAATAAATGCAGCGTTGTTTAACCCCGTTATTTAATTAGAGAAAGCAATTTCCTCTTAATAAGCAAAATGTGCAATTAACCTGCGACTTAAAACATGAATGTTTCAAATTCATTAGGAGATTAACGTGAATAGGGAGTTATTTGATACTTTAATCCGTTAAAGTAACGTGTTTTAAGAAATTGAATCGCTCAATTTGACAATGTTGAACTTAATATCACGCGCATCGTATATCTTATTTTGTGTGTCTGGTTCATACAATGGATAGTCACGACATCAACTTGCGGTATCGAATGTTTTCCATAGATGTATTAATGTATTAAATCGATGGTATGATACATCGAATATTCACCAAATGTAGAGCTACAACCTACGCTACAATGATATTTGATGTACAAATTTCTGATATGCGCCTTATAAAGTTATCATCATCATCATCACTGCTGGACATAGGCTTCTCCAGTTGTTCGCAACTTAGGGCAAACATCTGGAGGATATACCCTTAATCGCCACGCTGGGCAGGCGGGTTGACGATTGCAGAGCGTAGCTTTTCGCTCCGGCGATGCTGCCCGTCATCGGTCTACGGTATTTAGCTACGCCTCCAATTGTGATGGTTATACCGCCACCAGTCGGTTGTCAGCGCCTCGTTTGTTATTCGGCAGGATGCACCACGGGTAGGTGAGGTTCACTGGGAGCGAAAAGTTGATAGGCCGCTCCCTTACATGTAGTACTTTGGGGGATTTGTCCTAATCACCACGCGTGGGTTGGTTACCTTAGAGTAGTAAGTAGTTTTTATTTTTACTCTGGTAAACGATGCTGTCTGTTTGCTGATCACTTAAATATAAATAAATATATCAGACAACATCACATACATTGCTCCGATCCCAAAGTAAGTAACCTAAGCACTTGTGTTGTGGGTATCAGAACAACGAAAGTTCCACAAATATACTTTAAATATAAATATAAACACCCAGCCACGGAACAAACACAAATGTTCATCATACGAATGTTTGTCCCGAGTGGGAATCGAACACACGACTCTTGGTTCAGAAGGCAGGTGTCACTACCCATAGAGCCACCGAGCTAGTCAAACTTATTGTCTTCTACGACATACACCCAAGGGTTAAGATGGAGCGGTACTAATCGAAACCCCGAAAACACATTTGCAAATGTCGCTCGTACCACACATTATTTTTTCTTTTTGGTAACATAAGTTAACACAAGTTAGATCGTGTCGCACCATAATAACAGCATTTTTAGCAACAAAGAAACCAACTTCAATATGATGACAAGGAAATACAACCTTTCAAACAAAAAAAAATTTCAAATCAGTTCACAATAATTAAAGGTATTTATGTGGTAACAAATAACAACAAAAACAATGTATACAGTCGAATTAAGAACCTCCTTTTTTGTTTTAAGTATGTTAAAAAAGGTTCACCATCACAACACATTATAATTATCTATCGATTATACGATTACACAACAAAGAACACATTTCATAGACATTTATAGTCCTAGCGATACACACGTAACTCAAAACACGATCGTATCTCGTAATTATGATGAATTAGACCGAGAACTTGAGTGCGATAGCGGGGCAATTAATCAAATTCGTTAATTTACATTTTATGCCCCGTAGTATGGCTTTCGGTTATCGACGTCAGCTATCGGGCATATATCAGTTTTGTTGTATTAAAGTTTCATGGTTTTTGAATGGATGTTCAAGGGAAAGATTGTTTTGGTTTTGTTTTGAAATTTTAATGGTCTTGGTGTGTAATTACTTTAGATAAGTTTTTCATAGATAAAACACAGTACAGTACATAAAAAAAAGCCCAGAGTCGAGCAAAATGGCGTACAATTAAAGATACCTTTTATTTAAGGGAGGTAGGGCATAGCGCATCTTCGCTCGAATTGAGCTGCCCGTCCGGAGAAGGACCTCCACCCTATAGAATACCGCAGCCAAATGACCTTAGGGTCGTGTTTCTGAGTTCGAGAGGTGAGTGCTGCATCGGCAGCCGGGGGTTAGGGTTAGGCCGGCATACCGGTGACAGGTGAAATATACGGTGTGCTTCAGGTTCAATATTGCAGATTCTGTGGACAGTCCAGCTCGAAACCCGAACTGAGCGTCATGCAAGTTTAAATATTTACTGAGATGACTGACAATCACACCGTCCAGCACTTTGGCTATTACCGTAGCTAGTGATATGGGTCTATAGTTGGGCAAGCTAGAAGCGTCCGCAGTTTTATTTTTAATGACCGGGACAACCACTGTGCGCATCATCTACTCAGAAAGATAATAATATGAATGAGTGACCTATGCAGAAGGTGAAAAACATAGCGAGTACTGTTCTCATTATATTCACTATTTCGTCATATATCGAGTCTATTATTAGCCTATGCTCGACATTATCACATGTGAAATTGGCACATTTACTAAATTCCGAAGGAAAGTCTATATTTCTAAGCCCGCTTAAACATAGATGCTTATATTGTTCAATTTGTGCCTTATTTCTTTCACCCCAAATTACAGTATTATTTTGGACCCTGATAGATTGATCTTTGGTTTGAGAATATTTAAATTACAAGTAAGCTCAATTGGGAAATGATCAGACCATGTAATACAATAATTCACTTTGACATCTAATATAGTACCTACCCCTAAACGATTCCGTAGTAATAATATCCCTGTCCTTATGATCTTGATAGTTGGAGGTCTTCCACGGTGCGTTTTGCGCGCAATTTTCTGCCTCGTGCAACCGGCCTTTGGAATCCGCTTCCTGCTGCAATTTTTCCGAGTGGATATGATTTAGGGACCTTTACAAAGCGAGCCTATAGATTTCTCAAAGGCCGGCAATGCACCTGTGACTCCCCTGGTGTTGCGATGTCTATGGGCTGAAGTGATCACTTACCATCAGGTGACTTTCAGGCCCGTTTGCCCCCTCTTCCATAAAAAAAAAATGATCTAACCACGAGCTACTGCCGTGCACATCACTAACATACGTGTACGTGTTCGACGATATACCTAAAAAGGATAATGGACTACCGAGCGGCCATACTAATTTCTATTCTAATTACAAATTAATATTTATATGTTCGTGGAAACGAATTTCAATAGGTTGGTTTTCAGAACACCTATTTCCAGGTAAAGAGACCCAGTACATTTGCCAACAATATTTTCTTCATACAAAATATTTCGGGGACAGATTGTAACTAAAGTTAGCAAACTATTGTTAACTTAATTAGTCGGAATCGGTAGAGTGATTACTACGTCCAATTTTGTATCATACAAAATTTCTCATGAATTTTGAGTAGCCTTTATTCGATTCTACTAACTCTGTTCTGAATTGGGTTATGTGTAATTTTATTAGGTACAGTCATTATCAGATACATAATATATTTTAACCGTCTTCAAAAAAAGGGGAGGTTTTCAATTCGACAGATTTTTTTTGTTGTGTGTTACCGACATTGAGGACCGATTTGAAAAATCTTTTGTTCGAAAGTGTGTACTTCCTAGATGGTCTCATTGATACCATATCAATAGTCGGTGTTTTTTTTTCTAAAAAATGCAATTAATCGTTTTTTAGATTTGGTACTATTTTTGGCTGTACGATATTCTTAGAGGTACGAAATTTCATATGAATTTCCGTACCTCTAAGACCTTTACTCTCATAATCCGATGAAATGATAGTGAGATACGTCCGGAGTTCTCTCCAGTTAAGTGTTAAAAGGTGCAGCTAGACCAACGGCTTAGAGCGTTTACTCAGTTCAGATACGTTCGGATCAGATTTGGATCAAACGTAGTGCGAAACCGCTCTTAACGCGATTTTCAGATGCACAGAGGTGTATCACCTGCAAATTTCTGACGTCAGAGCTTCTACTGAGAAATTTCATTACATAAAGACTTAGTAACTATTTTTGGTCCCAAATCAAATCAAAATCTTTTTATTCATATACGAGTAGGTATGCTTGAGACAAGCACTTATAAATTGTATTTTTTTTTCTTTTTTCAACTTTCAAACTATGTACCATAGAATTCAGAATGCTTCTTTTTAATGCCAATTCCAATCCAATCCCTAGGTTCTCAGGTAAAAAAAGGTGGCAACCTTATTTTTTCCCAGGATGAATGGGTTTATGCATTCCCGCCACTCGGAGGAGTATGTGGGACTCACACTGCCCTCGGGAACGGGAGGGCGGCACCACCCTCGAGATACAAATGAGGCAGGGAGTACCCACTAAAAACCCTGGTCCCTCCGAGCCAATAGGCTGGTGTCACGGGGCCTGGAGTCGAACCAAGAAACTTCCGAGGCACCACTAGCGTGGCCCGCTTATGCAGGCCTCACTGCCTCCCGACAAGAGCAAACAAGAGGGCCAGCAAAAGATTTCCACCTGTGACTACTAAACCAACGTACACCTAACTTATAGAACTCTCGAACTCTTTAAGAGAGGTAAGGCATAACGAATCTTCGCTCGAATTGAACCTCCACCCTATAGGGGGGAGACTTGGGACAGCATCTTTGATCTTGCTCAGTCAGGCTTTGACAGAGTCGGGGAGTGGCTGAGGTGTAATAGGCTAACACTAAACGTCCCTAAAACTAAATATATTACCTTCGCGCTAAAATCAAATGTGACCCCGCCTCCGACCTACAACATAATGGCTCACCGATGCAACCGGCTGGTAGAGGGTGCCCTCTGCTCTTGTCCCATATTGGAGAGAGCACTCTGTGTCAAATATCTTGGAGTACTACTCGACCAATTTCTCACATTTAAGCCTCACATTGACCTGATAGCAGTTCGACTACGCAAACTAACATATATCTTTAGAAATCTCAGGCATATCGCCGACCGCTCTGTCCTTAAAACAGTGTATTACGCTATGGCCCACTCCCTTTTGGAATATTGCATCTCTGTTTGGGGTGGTGTAGCCAAATCGCATACCATCACTGTAGAGAGAGCTCAGCGTGCTCTCCTCAAATCAGCCGCCGGACTACCATATCGCTATCCATCTGTTGACCTGTACAGGGACTGGAATCTACTGACAGTTCGTCAAACATTCATCTTACGAACAATAATTAAGATGCACTCCCAGCTCCCCTATGTCCCGGATCTAATGAGGAGTAAGCGAAGAAAAAACAGAATCTGCGTCACACCACTGGTAAATACTGGAAGGGCCCAATACTTCTTTTCCTATCTGGGTCCCTACATTTATAACAAAATTAACGAAAAACTTCACATTTACCCTCTCACAAAAGCAGGGTGCAAAAACGTAGTCTCGAAGTTCCTGAAAACAATGAATTATGAAACAACGGAAAAATTTATACGTGCCTTGAAATAGTTTATATTCGCGGACAAAACCAGTGCTCAATCCCCCAAGCAAATCTCTCACATAATCACTCACACTCATTACACACTTACTCACACTTACCTACCCGAACACACGCACCACTAAAGGATCTCTGTAGATATTTAATTTTATTTTTATGCCGTATATTTTTGTTATTTCCCAGTGTTCTCTGTATGATAGCAGTAGCTTAGTAGTGCATGTATATAGTCTAGTACTTATACCAAGTAACACCACCACGACTACACATTGTATAGCGCGGTCTGAGGGTGTGGCCTGGTGACCTGTAGCACAGGTTTCGCTTTGAAGCCTATTTCAGGCACCAGCCCTCACTATTTGGGCAACAATAATGTAATGTACGTAGTTGTATTTATCTTTAAGCTTACCTAAATTGTGAGGGAAAATAAATATATTTGAATTTGAATTTGAATTTGAATTTATAGGGTTCAATTCTGCCCGCATCCAGCCCCATCCTGCGACTTTTATAATGTCGTCAGTCCACCTTCCTGGAGGGCGTCCCACGCCGCGTTTTTGGTCGAAGGATCTCCAGTCCAAAACTTTTCGGCCCCAACGGCCAATTAAATCGTACAATTATGTCGTACTCCTATAAAAAAAGATTCAAAGAATCCACGTCCCACATAGGACCGACATATTATGAAAACCTGATATCTCCGCTGCATCATCTCAAAAGTGCCTTTGGGATTAGCGCGTAAAACAAAAGCGAAATCCAGACAGGGGCCTATTCCGGTGTGTCTCAACATATTTGAGTCCGGAGATGGAGGGGGCGATACGATGTGAAGTTGTAGTGTTGCCAGGTTTGAGATAAAGGTGGAACAATTACAATCGTTGTTATTTTATATAGCAGTATAGCATAGTGGCTTCATTGCTTTTATTTGCAAATTTACGACCTTGGTTAGGTTTTCGATTAAATAGGTTTGAAGCTTCGTTCAGGCAATTAAGAATCTAGCTTGCATCACATGAAACTTTCATCATCATCATCATTAGCCTATTGCGGTCCATTGCTGGACATAGGCCTCTCCAGTTGTTCGCCACCTAGGGCAAACTTCTGGAGGATATACCTGTTGGCCATCAGTTCAGAAGGAGTGGGTTTGTGAAAGTAAGAACCAAAATACTCAAGATTTAATCACTTTATTCACTATTTTTCATACAAATACAATACTTCACTGGTATACAATCCTAATACCCTTAATCCTATCCTAACCTAATCCCTCATAATTAACATTCCTATCAATTCTTACCAATTCAATCAATAATCCTACCAATCCTACCAATATCCTAACAATAGCCTACCAATCCTACCAACAAAATATAAATCTATTAACACTTACTGTTTTATAGGTATAGGTAATCCACATAATAATGCACATAATCCACATAAATCACTCTATACGTCCGTTCGGTCCGGCGTCTCGTAACAGAATGACCGATAACTGACAACTTGTCTGCCTTTTATACGCTTGGACGTCAGATGTCAATTGAGTGACTATTTAATTTAATTTCCTACTCGCACGCCGGATTTCAATTGAGAGACTATTTTATCAGAGAAATAATAAGCTATGCAATGTATTACCAACTTAAAGGTATAAAATGTATTAATATGTATAATAAACGCTAACAGCTCGGCCATCCTGTTCGAAGCGGGTCCTCACGCTTGCTACTAGAAGTTTCAGCTTAGTGTCTTCTTCGCCATAGTCTTCGCCTTAGTTTCAGCTTGGTGTTTTCTTCGCCTTAGTCTTCGCCTTAGTTTCAGCTTGGTGTCTTCTCAGCAGTTTCTTGAGATGTCCTCTTGTCCCATCTGTCCGGTCCGGTCCAGTCCGCTCCAGTCCAGTCAAGTAAAGTCTAGTTTGGCCCTCTAACCTGGGCTCTAGTTATGCCCTCTAACCTGGGCTCTAGTTATGCCCTCTAACCTGGGCTCTAGTTATGCCCTCTAACCTGGGCTCCAGTCCTGCTTTACCTGGACTCCACTCCTGCCCTGCCTGGGCTCTATTCCTGCCATGCCTGTGCTCTATTCCAGCCTTTCCTGGGCTCCACTCCTGCCCTACCTGGGCTCCATTCCTTCCTCACTCCTTGCCCTCGACTGTCCATCCATATCCATCTTCTTCCGTAGTAGTGGGTATCTGAAAAACTTTTAAAAGCTTAGTATTGTTATCGTAAAATACACATTCATTGTTGCAAACATGGACTACATGGTACGTATATAGATACTATATTTAGCACCGTACTAGTTTGAATCATCATCATCATCAGCATCATCATCAGCATCATCATCAGGTTCATCATCATCAGCCTGTATCAGTCCACTCCTTTGAATATCTACTTATAATGAATGTTTGTTTTTATAGTTTCAATTTTACCTGTACCGTGGTTACCTATAACACATGGAATATAAAAATAAGTAAAATGTAATTCAAACTTTCGCCACTTCGTACACAGTCATCTGATCTAATAAGTATTTTGAATCATCATCATCATCAGCCTCTATCAGACAACTCGTTTAAATGTCTACTCATAATGAATGTTTGTTTTTATGGTTCCAATTTTACCCTTACCGTAGCTACCTTTTATAACACATGAAAGCTGTAAAAAGTAATTCAAACTTTCTCCACTTCGTATACAGTCATCTGGTCTAATAGGCATTTCAACTTAAGTATGTAAAGGAAAGACAGATCAGGTGTTGAATAAGATTCATCAAAAACACCGCGTCCTACAAAATCAATACAAAACAGAATATAAAATACTAGCAGCCCGCTCCTCGCTTCGCTTCGGATAAATCAATTATTTCAGCTAAACATTTCATACATTGTTGGTGTTGTGAAGAGTTCCAAAACGAAGAAAAAGGAACACACCCTGGCCCTGAAGAGCCTCTCACCTCAACCATCTCATCGACATATTGCAACGACCACCATAGTGAATGCAACCAGAACTGTTCCCGCCAGCGTGCGATCATAACTTATAGGGAAAAAAGGGCTTATGAAGTGCCTTCAATGTTCGAAATCCATTAACCATTCGAAATATTACAATGCTCGGACTGACCCACAGTGAGTGTCTAGCACGGACAGAAATGAAAAATTGAAATAATAGGTAATTTCATAAGAATGACTGCAACTCACTGACACTTAATGTATCGAGAGTCTATTTGACAAAAGACATAATATTCTATTCATCCGATTTCAATAGGACAAATAAGTAGTAATATCGCTATCACATTGTATGTGTTCAGCTAAGAATCTGGCCACTTAACCCGCTCTTACTAAGCAGAAAAAATCACATTGAGAATGCAAAAGTATTCCATTTTTAGGGTTCCGTACCTCAAAAGGAAAAAACTGAACCCTTATAGGATCACTTTGTTGTCCGTCTGGCCGTCCGTCCGTCCATCTGTCAAGACCCTTTTTCTCAGGAACGCGTGGAGGTATGAAGCTGAAATTTATATCAATTACTCAGGTCTACTGTCCCTTGAAGCTGTGAAAATCAAACTTCTAAGCCAACGCAATCAAAAGATACAGCCGTTTATGCCGCAAATTTTTGACACTTGCAAGGGAATCAAAACCTAAAGGGTACTTCCAGTCGACCTAGAATCTTGAAATTTGGCATGAAGCAACGTTTTATAGCACACATGAAGGAAAAATTCCGAAAACCTTAAGTTTTTAGTTACATTACAAAAGATATATTTTTTAATAAATATAAACTTTTTCCTTTTTTCCTCATGAACGCGTAGAGCTATCAAGTTGAAATTCATATCAAATACTTAGATCTAATTGCCTTTAACCCGTGAAAAAAATGACTCGATTGTCGTAATGAACGAACTTTGTAAACCTTGCAGGTTTGTACGGAACCCTCGGTGCGCGAGTCCGACTCGCACTTGGCCGGTTTTTTTTTAATTCCTTCACAAAGAAATACAGGACAACTCCGGCAATGTAGACATTATGTCACCAAAGGGAAAATCTAACCAATAAAACACGTCCGTTCATGAAAATATTCAAGGCTTCCCGACGAAGATCATAAATTAGAATTATATTTAAATTTTAAGGCATGTATGAGAAGAAATCCAGTTCCTATAAGTTTCCTCCAAGTCTTCCTCATCTCTTTGCCCTCATCAAGTACTTAGTTTTGCCTAGTCGTTGTAGTGTCAAAATCAACTAACAGTGTCCAAGTTCTAATGCATGGAATCACTACTTAGTGTACCAACTCCCAAAAATATTTATTATCCCTAAACTTTTCTCAAAAATCCCTAAAATCGCCTTAATTATATAGTTTTCTCAAAAGAAAAAAATATTCAAACATGTACCGCTTTAGTTGTTCTATTATTCACTACTGATTTTACTTCCATTTGCCAGTGGTAACTGAACAGCTATTCACTTTAAAGCCGTACATTATTGCTGACAAAAAAAAAAAGTTCGCCCATTCTCGGTTATTGTGGACGTGAAAAGAAAATTAAGAGAATTTTCTTACGATCCCACTTCTGAACTGTTGGCCATCAGTTCAGAAGGAGTGGGTTTGTGAAAGTAAGAACCAAAATACTCAAGATTTAATCACTTTATTCACTATTTTTCATACAAATACAATACTTCACTGGTATACAATCCTAATATCCTTAATCCTATCCTAACCTAATCCCTCATAATTAACATTCCTATCAATTCTTACCAATTCAATCAATAATCCTACCAATCCTACCAATATCCTAACAATAGCCTACCAATCCTACCAACAAAATATAAATCTATTAACACTTACTGTTTTATAGGTATAGGTAATCCACATAATAATGCACATAATCCACATAAATCACTCTATACGTCCGTTCGGTCCGGCGTCTCGTAACAGAATGACCGATAACTGACAACTTGTCTGCCTTTTATACGCTTGGACGTCAGATGTCAATTGAGTGACTATTTAATTTAATTTCCTACTCGCACGCCGGATTTCAATTGAGAGACTATTTTATCAGAGAAATAATAAGCTATGCAATGTATTACCAACTTAAAGGTATAAAATGTATTAATGTGTATAATAAACGCTAACATACCCATAATCGCCACGCTGGGCAGGCGGGTTGGCGATCGCAGGGCGTAGCTTCTTGCTCCGGTGACGCTGCTGCCCGTCATCCTCCTGTGGTATTTAGCTACGCCTTCTATCGTGATGGTTTTACCGCCACCAGTTGGTTTGCCAGAGCCTCGTTTGTTGTTCGGCAGGATGCACCATGGGCAGGTGAGGATGGCTTGGAGCGAAAAGGTGATAGGTCGCTCCCTTACATCCCATGAAACATGAAACTTTATGGTAACCTTTTTATAAATTAGGTGGTTGGTGCCAATTGTGTGCTAACAAAAGTGGTGTTACCTTTTAAATAATTAACAGCATTTTTTAGTAAAAACAAAAAACCATCTTCAATGTGGTGACAATGGAACAAACGAAGAAGACCCTTTCGACTAAAAAGGTTTTTTTAAATCAATTCACAATTCTCGGAGACATGCAGTAACAAATATATAAAAAAGAAAAGAAAATTCAGTCGAATTTAGAACCACTTCCTTTTTTTTGGAGCCGGTTAAAAAATAATCTTGACAGAACACTTTATGGTGAGGTTAGAGATTGAATAAAATTTAATGTTCAAAACACATCATTCCTTGGTTCTTAATTGAAAATGAAAACTTATAATAATGACACAGGCTCATCTACTTAGTCCCAAACTAAGCTGAGGCTTTTAATATGCGTACCTACTAGACCACGAAGCAAATACAAAGAGGAGATGTCATAAGCATCTCGGTCTAGTGATAAAAAAACTAGAGGTCGGTCTATAAATTTTACCAATCAACGCCGTTAGTGGGCGTGGCTTATTAATTTGCACTCGGTCGTTCTCAGTACTCTTTCTGTGGACTTATTTCTATTTTCGACGTATTGTAGCATTTTACGAAGAAAATCATGAAAGTGTTGTGTGTTAATGTGTAATAATTACTCTGGTAAACATTCAATTGCAATGAAAGGAATCACAATTCATGTGTAAGTATATTTAATTCGCATTTTGTTAAAATAAAATTCATAAAATACGCTTTTGACATAATTCATGCACGAATAATGATTTTACTCAACGATAGATGGCACCTCTGTGCGTAATGGGAGCAAGCAATATAAAGACACATCAAGCTCAAAAACCTTGGATTTATTGAAATTTGTTTTAAATTTATGCATAAGGACTTTTATCTTGATGAAAATAATGTTGTTTTATGTAGATTCATTGTCATTATACAAAAGTATGTGCTATCTGGCAGCAATTTTTAAGCGGCATACAAATGTCAAAATACCAGGTCCGTAATTGGGATGTAATTTATATTCGGACATAGGCCTATGTCCAGCTGTGGGCTGCAATAGGCCGATGATGATGATTATATTCGGATTATTATTCATTGAAGAAAATTTATATAAATTTCAATATTAAAATTAAACTGTGTATTATGTTTATTCTAGACTAGCTGAGCCCGCGACTTCGCCCGCGTGGAATGAAGTTTCATCCCCTATTTTATCCCCTTGAGGGTACAGTTGATCAAAATCCTTTCTTAGCGGATGCCTACGTTTGATATATTTAGATTTCCGTCTAATAAAATCCTTAGAAAGGAATGGGTTAGACAAATAAATAGATAAAACTGGACTCCTACCAAATACCTACACCAAAATTTGTTCTTCCCAAAGTTTGTTTTTGATTGCAAGTAGTAACTCTGTTTAAGTAGTGACTTTGTTAGTAACTCTGTTTGATTAAGTGACTTTGTAAATTGTGTAAGTATATGTGAATAAATCTGTTGAAACGCTATCGGTCTTTAAATTGAATACAGTCCACAACAGTTTATATTGTTAGTTAATCACTATCGTCTGTTTGTTTTTTTTTGTTGTATGTTGTGTTGTATTGTAACCTGTGGAGCCAATAAATAAAATCTTTCTTTCTTTCCACGATGTTCGTGGCGCAGAGTCAGCTAATTTGTATTTATACTTACTGTTTTATATAATTATGTACATAATTTAATAAATATATAAATAATACAAGCAAAACACTATTTATTTTTTACTGTTCCAATCAATGCACCCTTTCTCCTTTAGTTATACATAATTGAAAAGTGTCATGCGCTTGATGTAATGTAATAAAAGCAACCGTTTATAGTCACAAAAATGTTAAAACTATAGGTCGCCTCAAGGCGTGGTCTTCTACTTACTTCTGGTGTCACCATGATCCAAAAAGTTCCTATGGACTAAAGGCGCAGATGTCGCTAGGAGTACTTTTTATTGAATAGGTAGGTATTCTGAGTACGTCCTTATAATATAGCTAGCGACATCTAGTGCCCGATAGCTAAACTACATAAGAAGATGAGACTAGTAGTTTGGCTTCTAGCCGCCATACGGAAATAAGAAAGGGGCGTCCCCCCGTACCCCCCTTCTTTTTGCCACGCAATTTTCCTATGAAAGTATTGGTTATGACATCTCCTCTTTGTATTTGCTTCGTGTACTAGACAACTGATAAACATACTTAGATAATTATGTTTGTTGCAAATAAATACATAATATACATAGCAAACACCCAGTCCTATGCAAACCACATACAAGCAAAATTAAATATTTGTACTGTGCGGGGGTCAAACCCGCAACTATTGGTGTCAGAGGTAGATTTCATTTCATGAACCAAAACAGGTTGTCAAAATAATCGGATGACAAGCAATAACATTTTTTTTAATTATGTGAAATGGAACACTTCGTTTTCAAATTTTCGTGAAACGGAACGGACGCATTCTCTCAAGAATTAGTACTAACTTAATTTTCAGTGAAAACCGTAGCAAACCAAACATGGCAACATGTAGGGACCGCATCGACGGATTACCATAAGCAGTCGCTACACCAGATCGGGCAGTTGAAATCTCTGCTCGGATACCATATCTTGGGAGGCTCCTACGTGAGCCCATTTACATAATAGGGGTGGGCTTCTTCTATGTAAATGCGGAGTTTTCCCGCTAGCCCGGGCCAGTATTAGCTGTAAAGGCTATTGGGATGATTGATATGAAACGGATCTGTCTAGATGATTTATGTGCGTCGTAAGGCAAGTGCATAATGACAGTCGTTTCGGATACGCCTTTTTGGTGCCGTTACGCTGAATCGATGTTTGCTCGGAAGGTGTTTTTTTTTGTGTTTGGCATGGGCTTGGAATTGTTATGGTAGGGTTAGATCACAGAGTTCATTCATTCTATGATCTGAGATCCAACCATGACTAAATAGTCAAACTCGGTGGTCATTTTGCGAATTAGGCATTATGCGACTAAACGATCCTAAATACGATTTATAGCATATCTTTTCTATTGTATGATCCAAAGGTTCGTTAAAATGTTGAGTTAAAGAATGAAAAAAAATTCGCCGTTGCTTTTATCAATTCTAAAACTCGATTATGAGATTTCGCAGCAAACTGTATTCTTAGTTCAGCTAAGTCGAAATACTAAGAATTAGTGGGACAAGAAAAGATAACACACAATAAAATGTGAAAAGAACCACTTGAACATTGGGTCCTTTTTCTATTGTTGTACTATTGGCTTTTATAAATGTATATGACATGCCCAGACAGATATCTAAAATCAATGTTATTATAATACGAGCAGATATTATGTTTACAAGTAAAGCCAGACAGATGACATACATATAGCCTGAAATATCAGGGGTATTACCATTGAAATGGTATTTACTTACCCACTCGTAAATACAAATATGCTCTCTGTATGATCTAAATATTAACTGGTAGAGAATGCTCCTAGCATTAAGTTCGCCTTGTGTACTATTTTTAACAGACTTCAAAATAAGGAGGAGGTTCTCAATTCAACTGCATATTCTTTTTTTTCTGTTGTGTGTTTGTTGCCACGTGAACAAAAAAAAAGAAAAATATTTATTTTGTTCCTAGTTTGTCCCATTGTCACAATGACAAGAAGTCGTTTTTAGGGTTCCGTAGCCAAAATGGCAAAAACGGGACCCTTATAGATTCGTCATGTCTGTCTGTCTGTCTGTCTGTCTGTCTGTCTGTCTGTCTGTCTGTCTGTCCGTCCGTATGTCACAGCCAGTTTATTCCGAAACTATAAGAGCTACAGTATTGAAATTTGGTACGTAGATGTATTCTGTTAACCGCATTAAGATTTTAAAATAAAATCAGAAAAAAATCCAAAATTTTTGGGGTTCCCCATACATAGAACTGAAACTGAAAATTTTTTTTTTCATCGAACCTATACGTGTGGAGTATCTATGGATAGGTATTTGAAAATGATGTTGAGGTTACTAACATCATTTTTTTCTAAACTGAATAGTTTGCGCGAGAGACTCTTCCAAAGTGGTAAAATGTGTGTCCCCCCCCCCCCGTAACTTCTAAAATATGGGCATGATAAAACTGAAAAAAATATATCATGTGTATTACTATAAAAACTACTAACGAAATTTAGTTTGAATGAAATCTAGCCCGTAGTTTTTTTTTTAAACGTCATAAATCAAATTACCTAACTTTTTCATTTAATTAATTCCAATATAATAAAACGTAAAGAAAAACATTGATTTAGCTGTATAGTGGTACGGAACCCTACGTGCGAGAGTCCGACTCGCACTTGGCCGGTTTTTTTTTTGCTCGATAAATGCTGTAAAATTGTTTAAAATTAAAAGCCTCCACTCAGTTTTATTTGATGCGCACTGTTTTCAACGCGAAGGCCCTATACAGCTCTTTTTCAGGTGGCGCTTTAGCACATCTTTGTACCTACCTCAAGAAAGTTCAAATGTGTTTCCTTCCTCTTACAATCCTGGGTTCTTTAGGCGGGGCATGAAACGGCATCTCGATGGGCCTTCAAGGTAAGGGCGACAGGCGCGGTAGTTATGCCGTACTGTGCCTGTCGACCTAACATTTGGACCTCATGATCGCTCCCCATCAAGAGGAGTGAGGTCATCCTGAACGCTCTTTTGATATAAAAAGAGTAATTATGCAATCCGATATTACTTCAACTAAATTAACTAAGACTTATTACAACTTAAATTTTAATAATTTCTAAGCAAAACATTTTCTGTTCTCAATATTAATTTGCTTTGAACAAGTTAGCGAAACGGATAGAGATTTTTTAATAAAAAATTCCAACAGATTTCTTCATTAAAAAGTCAAGATACTAAACTCAACTAATTTTCTGAAGAGTCGAGATTTCGCCGGCTTACAAGGCTTTTAGATTATGGGGCCCCTGTTTTAATTTTACGTCAATTAATCTTCCTTATTTCGTTTTTATTACGTTTTAAATGAGTCATCTTGGACACTAAGTATTATAATTTTGTTTATTAGTAAAACATTTTCGAGCGCTTACTACGATTGCCCTTTTTAAATGGGCAATTTAACAACTTCCTTTTGTGTTTTTCACTCGTAAGTCAATTTAGGAGTAAGGTTAGGGTAAGTACACAGTAGTGCGCGTTTATAGATCAGTGAAGGGATTGGAATAGGTTTAGAGATAGAGAGTAGATTGGATTTATCTAAAAAAAAATAATTATTATTTTTTTTTTTATAGTAGCACGGCATAATGGCCACTCTACGCCTGATGGTAAGCGAGAGAGAAGCCCAAGTCGCTGCGACAACGGGCAGGTAACCAAGCCAGTTACCTGTCAGTTGCCACCGCCATGCCGGCCCATAAGATGCTTCTTCACGCCCCGTTTAAAGGATCCTATATCGATAGAAGGAGGAAACACATGTGCTGGCAATGAATTCCACATTTTAACAACACGGCAAAGGAAGGAATTGCCGAACTTTTTTGTACGCGACGGGATGTTCTCGACGGTAAAGCTGTGACAACGGAGGCCAGCACGAGTGGTTCTGTAGCGGAAGAGAGAAGGAGGTACAATAGAAAACAACTCTTCAGAGCACTCACCATGGCGATAAAACACACTTAAGGACGCAACATCTCTTCGCAGTTGAAGAGGTTCTAAGGACCCAGTAACTTTATCATCACCTATGATACGAACAGCCCTTCGCTGCATTCTGTCGAGGGCATCGAGGAGATATTTAGCAGACCCGTCCCAGAGATGCGAACAATACTCTACGCAGGAACGAACTTGCGTCTTATATAAAAGACACAATTCCCCCGGCGCAAAGAACCTCCGCACTCTGTTCAGGATCCCCAGCTTTTTGGACGCAGTATTAATTAAGCTTTCGATGTAATCCCTCTGATTCAGATCGCAGCGAAGTCCCATGCCAAGCATATTTAAGCTGTCCTGTAGTTGTAGGGGAGTGCTCTGGAAAGTGGGACAAGAAGGAAATGAGGATGTTTTTGGACAAACATTTAATTGGACAGACATTTCACATTGCAACGAGGCGGTCGGCCAATCTCGAACTAAGGATGTTCCTTGTGTACTATGAGTACTAGACCAGATGGTGAATGAAAGAAAGAAAAAAAACATGCCAGTTTTAACAAATAAACATCAGTAGGCAGCGGCAAGGCTGTCCTCTGGCATTGCTGATTTCCATGGGCGGTGGTTGCTGTTTAACATCAGACAAGCCTCTGGTTTGCCGCCACCAACAGGATAAAAAAATCTTTGAAATTTTCTAACTTGATCCGATCGAAATGTGTGCCCCTCGTTTCAAGGTTCAAGCCTAGAGGCTTAACATACAAACCTCTTCCCACCAATACATTTAACTAAAAAAAGATTGTTAAAGATCTTGAACATGATACGTAAGCTAACTGTAAAAGTTGATTTTGCAAAGCACACGCTAAATACGAAACCTTTTAAATATATTTTTCATTTCATTACCAATGTGAACGCGTCTTATCAACAGGGATAAAAGACAGACATTATAAAGGACGATTGAAAGAAATATAAACAGGATGGCACACAATAAAATGAAATCACCGACGTTAAATTTCTAGTTTATATCAGTGTGCGCAGATTGAGAAAGGTAACACAATTAAGGGGCGAGCTACTTCTGGCAGATCTACATCTGCTTATCGTATCCTTCTATGTTCTTTTTAGGGTTCCGTAGCCAAATGGCAAAAACGGAACCCATAGACATTCGTCATGTCTGTATGTCTGTCCGTCCGTCACAGCCAGTGACATACGTACGGACGGATTCCGAAACTAAGTACATTGTTGAAATTAGGTGCGGTATTCTGTAATAGATTTTAAAATAAAATCAGAACAAAATTCAAAATTTTTGGGGTTCCCCATAATAATCCTCATACATAGAACTGAAACTCAATTTTTTTTTACATCAAACCTATACGTGTGGAATATCTATGTATAGGTATTTTAAAATGATTCTGAGGTTTATAACATCATTCTTTTTTCTAAACTAAAAATATATTTCAAATTCAAATAGTTTATTCCAAACATGTGGTATAATTGTGGGTAAAATACAGAATGGTATAAGAACTATTTTCATGTACAGAATTGACCTCTCTACAGATTTATGTTTTATTGTATCAGTTGAACTAATTTAATTTATTCTATTATAATATTTTTAAGAAATTTTAATTTTACATTTATGTGACTTTGTAAGTCTTTATGGAAATGAACTCTTTAAACATACTGTTGCGGACAGAACGACCTTTTTATATGATTTTAACCTTTTTAATACGTTTTGTACATAGTTTTATATTTAGAAGTGTTTTTTAACCTTCGGCATACAACGTGGGGTATTTTTAACCCCAGCTTCAGAAAATTACCCCGACTTATAAGTAATAATCCAGCAATAACGTTAAAATTCCCAGTAGCTGGGCTTTAAAAGTTGCTGCATCGACTCGTCACCTTGGATCAGTGTTGTGCGTAATGCACTCGTGTGTGCACGCGCGTAAAGTGGGCCCCGGTGTTTTTAACCCCACGTTGTATGGGACGGTGCTGAAAAGGTATGTATGAGCTTTTATGTTTCTTTGTTATTTTCAACTTTATTTTTGCTATATTAATGTAGTTTGTGTTTTGTTACAGTTAGGATTTAATTTAGATGGCAAAAAGGATGCAAGATGATTATTGCGGCGGCTTAACTTGAAGAAAATTTGTCAGAAGACGATAAAAGTTATGCCTCCGACAGTGATCATAATTCCGATCACATCAGCGAGGCGTCAGAATCTGATAGTGATACGGACATGGAAGACCCTGAACCTGTAGAAGAAACGCCTCTAACGCTACCATTTTATACAGGCAAAGATGGCAAAACCAAGTGGTACAAAACGCCACCACGGACCAATGTTCGAACAAGGTCTGAGAACATATAATTACGCATTTCCCTGGGTGTAAGCCTGCTGTTGGTGACACGTTACATAAATCTGGTTTGGTAATATTGGACTTAGACTAAAATATAAAAAAACCACTCGATTTTTTAGATACAAGGAAAATTCGTTGAATTTTCGGAGAACTTTTGCATTTTGTGTTTTTTCTATGATTAAAGTTTATTTTCTTATTTTTTTTTTGCGTTTTAATTATTCCTCTATAATTAATTAAACCAAAAATGCTAGCTAAGCAGTTTTATTTAAATAATATCCGTAATACATAGCATATTTACTAGGGGTTATTTTAACCCCACCTTGTACAGGTAAGGTTTTTTTTTCACGTTGTATGCCGAAGGTTAAGAATATTTAGTTGCTATGGTTTTTATTGTTTGTTTGTAAGTAGTTGAAGTTTACAGTCCATCTGCGGCTGTGCAGTAAAGTGTTTGTGGTTTCCCAATTATCGTGTTTGATTCCACACCGCCAGTTCCAGCCGTAACACATACCTTATGATTGCGTCCAGTTTGAATATTTAGCTAAGTAGTAATATATAGAGGAAACAAGCGATTTTGCAACTGAAAACCCAGTCTTATATAAAATGCAAAGAAAGGAGCCTGCGCCCTGCCTTCTGCACGATGCAACTGTCATTCGCAAAGCTTTCCGCTTTCCGAGCTTCTGTGTGCGTTCATGAGGACACTACAGAATGCAACTTTCCGTATTTGGAATATGTTTTTTTTTTAAATTCAAATACATTTCAGGTATTTTTGTAACCAGGTAAACGTGATTATATTTATGTAGATGTAGATTAAGAGATGTCTATAATAATTTACCTAATGGTATTAGAATGGAACAAAACACAAATATCTTCCTTAAGAAATTGTCAAATATTTTGTGCTATTTCTAAAATGTTACTACAACCTTAATTGATACTTTAGTAGGTAATAAATGAATCTATTGATAAATTTAAGTAACAAATAATAATATTCCTTATCCGTCACACTCCAGCACTCCAGTTGCAGCCCATTTAATAAACTAATTAATTATAATTATAAATAACTAGCTGTGCTCGCGACTTCGTCCGCGTGGAATAGTTATTTTTTCCCCGTGTTTTTTTACATTTTCCATTATTTCTTCGCTCCTTATAATTGCAGCCTGATGTTATATAGCCTAAAGCCTTCCTCGATAAATGGTCTATTCAACACAAAAAGAATTTTTCAATTCGGACCAGTAGTTCCTGAGATTAGCGCGTTCAAACAAACAAACAAACAAACAAACTCTTCAGCTTTATAATATTAGTTAAGATTAAGATTAAGATGTACCTAATGTTTCTGCCATACCCTAACAGGGTCTTTTTTATGGAAGCAAGTGGTTCCCCTGGTGGTAAGTTATGTATGCCGCCCATGTACATTGGCAACATCAGGAGTTACAGCTGCGCTGCCGGCCTTTAAAAAAGGTCTAATATTCTATATTGGGTATAAGTTGTTTAATAATCTTAACTAATATTATAAAGCTGAAGAGTTTGTTTAAACGCGCTAATCTCAGGAACTACTGGTCCGAATTTAAAAATTATTTTGTGTTGAATAGACCATTTATCGAGGAAGGCTTTAGGCTATATAACATCACGCTGCAACTATTAGGAGCGAAGAAATAATGAAAAATGTAAAAAAAAAACGGGGAAAAAATAACTATTCCACGTGGACGAAGTCGCGAGCACAGCTAGTGTATGAATATGGTTGCAAATATAAATAAAAATGAATGCGAAAGTACGTACTACACGATTTTATCGTTTAGTTTTTTCATTCCATTACATACTACAATATCGTTTGAAACGAGCGTTTTGCGTCTGTTCGGCGTCATTCACCAGTATAACCGAGCTGTTATTTACCAAAAATTCCCAGAATTAACCTTTCAACTGCACCACCTGGTGAGCACAAAGGTTCGAACCGTCCACATTATCCGCATAGACAATGACACCCCGCTTTGCCTCATCAAAGATACCGGGAAGTTGAAATCGAATTTCCCTCTCGCTGAAATGGGTCAAAGAAACACTGTTCATGTAAAAGGGAAATCCTTTGTCCGTCACAATGGGGATAGCGATTCTATTGTGCCGCTAAAAATAAGCATGACGGACCAAATAAGTTGTTTATAATAATGTTTTTAAGTGAAAAATACAAAGGCGCAAAAGATGAGACTTCATGCCGTCTTGAACATTAAAAGCCGCTTTGATTCATCCGTTTTTAGAACAAACTTTGTTATAAATCTTTTTTTTTGTGTGTTGGATCGTTTAATAAAGAACTATTTCTACTAACTAACTAACATCTTTTGCGCATGACTCTCTGCATAATCCTATGGTAGACTGGTAGAGACTAGATCTAGCAATTCGCTTTTTGTACCATTTTGTGCAATTATTTTTAAACTAGAAACCTGGATATTTCAGATAAATGTTTCATTGAGTCACAATATTGCTTTTTTAGTGCTAAGGATCCCTCCTCCTTAAAGCAAGTACTGGATGCGAGAGGTCCGAGACCGTTCGAAGTGGCGAGCATTGGGAGAGGCCTATGTCCAGCTGTGGACTGACGTGGGCTGATGACGTGGGCTGATGATGATGATGATGAAGGATCCCTAAGTTTTTGAATATTTAATATAGCTTATATTCACCGGAGATAGTGTAGCTCCCAACAATGAAAGACATTTTCAAATCTGTCAAGTTGTTTCGGAGCCTATTCAATGCAAACAAACAAAAAGACAAACAAATCTTTCCTCTTTATAATATTAGTTTATGTAAATTACTTTTAGTTTGCATTCATTATTTATTTTTGTTTTGAAATTGTTAGTAAAAAAAAGAATAAAAAATTTTTTTTTCGGAATTAGATTTTCGCCCATTTAATTCTCCTGTTTCGTCTGCGATACTTAAGGATCACGTGCATTTTCTCACAGAATACACAACTGAGACCATTAAAATTCAAAACTTATTAATAATTCGACGAGAAATTAAAATTATATTGAATGACATCATGTAAGTCTTTAATCGCTTCTATTTTCACTGCAGACAACTGATATGACTTCGCCGATGATGTAGAACATTTTAATGAATAAGCATTTTGTTTCGCTCTTTCATGCTCATTAAAAATGCACGCGATTTTGCGACGCATGTTGCCCAGACGGTATATTTCTGCAGTTGAATTTAATATTCATGACATTATTTACGGGATCGGTTGCGTTTTTTGTAAGAGACATTTTAATAATTTTAATTGATTTACTTATTCGACTTTCAGGCAGAGCTCATTTGGTCAAGACCGATATTTTAAGCGTAGTTTTTTTAAATGTCAACCGTTGTTACTTACTTTTTGTAAGGAGTGACGTGGATTGACAAAGCTATGCTTAGTTAGTTGGTCATGTAGCGAGAATGGATGAAAATCAATCCTTTTCCACATCATCATTATCAGCCTATTAAAGTCCAAGCCAACCTCACCTAGCCATGGTGCATCCTACCGAATAAGAAACGAGGCTCTGGCAACCGACTGGTGGTGGTATAATAGTCTCGATTGAAGGTGTTACTAAACAAATACCACAGACCGATAACGGGCAGCAGCGTCACCGGAGCGAGGAGCGACGCCCTGCGATCGCCAACCCGCCTATATAATGTGGCGATTATGGGTAAATCCTCCAAGTACTTGCCCAAAAGGGGGAGGTAGTCCTGGAGAGGACTGCAATAGGCTCACGATGATGATGATGATGACTATAAAAAAAAATTGTCCGCACATATGAGAAAACGTTCTTATATTGAAACTGAAAGGAAGTATCTATGGTGATATTTTCCAAACACAATTAATATTACCTGGTTCACTTTATAATCTCCACGCGATGTTTCAATGTTGGCAGAAAATTAAGGGCTCCCGGCACGGTCCCCCGGAGCTCACTTAATTCAAGACACGGTTATTTTCAAAGCAATTTAACCCATTCCGTTGAAATATTCTACTTATTCTTAGGAATACGACACTCTACTAATTTTATTAAAATTGTACCTATCTATATCGAGATATAAAAGGTTTACAGAGTAATAAATTAAAAAAAAAACTATTGTTTAGGCGTAAGAAAAGGATTAATTAGAATATAGATTTGAATGTTTGCGCCCAATTTTCCTAATGAATACAATTTTAAGAGAGGTAGGGCATAGCGAATCTTCGGTCGAAACGAGCTGCCCGTCCGGGGAAGAACCTCCACTCTATAGAATACCGCAGCCAAATGACCTTCGGGTCGTGTTACTGCTGGTGAGTAGGGTTTCCGGAGCTCGTGGGGGGTTGGGGTTGGGCCGGCATGGCGGTGGCAACTGACAGGTGACTGACCAGTTACTTGCCCGTTGTCACAGCGACTTGGGCTTTTCTTTCGCTTTCCATCAGGCAAAATGCCGAGCTACTATAAAAAAAAATAAAGGGACCTTTAAAAAGCGAGCCCACAAAGTTCTTAACGGACTGTGACTCTTCTGGTGTTGCGGTGTCTATGAACTGGAGTGATCACTTACTATACCTGATAGTAGATATTTCAGGCACGTTTGCCTCCTCTATCAAAAAAAAACACATTACATATTTTCTAGATGAAGATAGTCACCCTAAGCCGTTATTCACTTAAATGTGTTAACCAAACGAGTCTTTGCACAATTAGCTATCCAGTCTCTGAGGGCCCAATAAATTCTAATTCACGGTAATGGATATCACGAAACTTTACCTGTGGTGTTATTCATTCGCATAATACACTTTAGCCTCACGTGTCGGCCGATTAGAACTAACCCTAATGACTTTTGACACGAAGATGGGAAAATTGCTTGAGGCGAAATGCAAATACGTGGGTTGGAGTAAGGGGTTTTGGTGCGGTCTTCGTTTTTGTGTAAGTATAACACTGGCAAGCCATTAGGATGGTGAATATCAGTACACGTGTTCCTTTCTTCTTCGATGATTTTATAAGTATACACACAGATAGACAGACAAACACGTCCAACTTATACCAACCTTCTTACCTACCACTTCTTACCCACCTAGGATGGTGGAATTTCAGTACACGTGTTCTTTTCTTGTTCGATGATTTTATAAGTATACACACAGATAGACAAACACGTCCAACTTATACCAACCTTCTTTTTAGAATCGGAAGAGACTTTTTTTATAGAAGCACGATAGAGATGCGCGCCTGATGGAAAGCGAAAGAGAAGCCCTAGTCGCTGTGACAACGGGCAAATAACTAGTAGTAGTACTTACCCCACGAGCTCCGGAGACCCTACTCACTGGCATATGGCTGCGGTATTTTATAAGGTGGATGTCCTTTCCCGGACGGGCAGCATTTCGCTTTTTATCTATAGGAAAACGGTTTATATTGATATTATAACTTTCTTACTCATAACGTAGGTGTCCTCGCAGCCGACTTAGTGATATTATATATAAGGTAGTTTTCTATGTATAATATGAATTTATTTCCAAAAAAAATGTATCTAAGTAAGTTTATCAGTTGTCTAGTACAAGCTTCGGCTTAGTTTGGGGCTAGATGGCGCTGTGTGGCCCAGCGTGGCATGTCTTGGGTTTTTTTTTTTTTTTTTTTTTTTTATGCGAGAGGCGGCAGACGAGCAAGTGTGATGCCTGATGGTAAGCAGTCTACACCGCCCATGGACACCCGTAGCTCTAACCGAGTTTAGGGTCGCTGCCGGCCTTTTAAATATGAATACGCTCGTTTCTTGAAGGTTCCCAAGTCGTAGCTGTTCGGAAAGACTGCCGCAGGAAGTTGGTTCCACAAAACCGAGGCGCGAGGCAAGAAGTTCCTCATAAAACGTACAGTCGAGGATCGCCAGCCATCGAGATGATGTGGATGGAATTTCAGTCGGTTACGTGTGGTGCGGTGAAGAAACTCCGCTGCAGGCAGTAAACCAAACAATTCTTCAGAACACTCCCCATGATAGATGCGGTAGAGAACGCACATGGATGCAACGTCTCTTCGCAATGCCAGTGAGTCGAGTCGACTTGACAGGGTCAGGTCATCGACAATACGAGCAGCTCTACGCTGGATTCGGTCAAATGGAAGGAGTTGATACTGGGGTGCTCCAGCCCAGAGGTGGGAACAGTATTCCATATGAGGCCGGACCTGTGCTTTATAAAGTTGTAAGCGCTGGGTCGGCGTGAAATACTGTCCCGCTCTATTAAGCACACCCAGTTTCTTGGAAGCCAGTTTGGCTTTACCCTCCAGATGTCCACGGAACTGAACGCTGCTCGAAATGTCGACTCCCAGGATCCCGATAGTCGACTTGGCAATAATGGGAGTGTCTTCGAAATTTATGGTTACGACGAAGGGACTACGCTTAGCAGTAAACGCGCAAACTTGTGTCTTGGAGGGGTTAAAGCGGTTATTTTATTTAAAGCATGGATGAATCGTACAATTGTACCGCAACAAATCCTCTGTAAATAATAAAATTTCACGTTATTAGACCTATTCTTATTCCATATCCACAGATTCGAATAACGTTATCCCAACCTAAGCGCATCTATAGGAAAATTTGCAAGTAATATTGTTGAACCTACAAAAATAAAACTGAACAGGAATTCGGAATATTATAATTCGGAATAATACAAAATGTAAAATATTTTAGCTTCGTCAGGGATTTATCGCCACAAAATGTTTGAACGCCCGTTTTGTATATAGTAAGTTGTACTAGCTTTTGCTCTCGATTTCATCCATCTAATACTCGTAGTTGACAATACTTGTAATACTATTTCGACATTCGCACTATACAAATATTTTTGTATGCATGTCTGTTTGTATTTATTGGTCTGGGTGTTTGTTACATTTATGTATTTATTTGCAAAAAATATATATTTAAGTAAATAAAATTATCAGCTGTCTAGCTAGCTAGCAAGTTTGTACTATGGGTACTAGACAGCTGTCTAGTACCCATAGGAC
Organism: Conogethes punctiferalis; assembly: GCA_031163375.1. Classification (NCBI taxonomy): domain Eukaryota; kingdom Metazoa; phylum Arthropoda; class Insecta; order Lepidoptera; family Crambidae; genus Conogethes; species Conogethes punctiferalis. The sequence goes on along the minus strand of CM062085.1, from coordinate 15,713,427 downwards.
AAGCTTCGGCTTAGTTCTTCGGATTTAGCTAAGACGGCCATCGTGGCATATATTCATTTTAGTTAACAGGAAAATATAGTCACTTCTCCTCTTTTTCTTCCCCATTTGCCGCCAGTAGTCACTATGCCGTTACATAATTAACAGCATTTTTAGCAAAAAAAAACCGACTTCATTATAGTGACAATGAAACCAACTCGGAAGTACACAAACATCATCATCATCCCCTTAGCGTTGTCCCGGTTTGTGCCTCAAGGCCCAGGGTCCGCTTTGACCATGATCCTAGAGTCTGGTTATTACATTGAAGCGACTGCCATCTGACCTTCGTAACCCTCAGAAAGGGGAACCAGACAAATTTGGATCATGGTTACACATTCAGAATTAAACTGGATGTGCAGGTTTCCTCACGATGTTTTCCTTCACCGCTAAGCTAGTGGTATAATTCCGCACATAGATTTTTGCAAATCCAGAGGTGCGTGCCCCGCGCGTATTCGAAACGACGACCTCACGTGTGTGAAGCGACGATCTTACCACTAGGCTACCACGGCTCCTACACAAACATACAACAAAAAAAATTACAGATTAAAAACCTCCTTCTTTTTTGAAGTCGGTTAAAAATAAATCAGTTCAATTCAGAACCTTTTCCTTTTTTTGAAGTCGTTTAATAATAGAATTACATACGTTGATGCATGCAACGCTTGAAAGCACGTCGATTATATATATCTAATAATAATAATAACTAATACGAGTATTATAAAGAGGAAAGATTTGATTGTTTGTTTGTTTGATACGAATAGGCTCCGAATCCTCTGGACTGATTTGAATAATTCTTCCACTGTTGGAAAGCTACACTATCCCCGATGAGCATAGGGTACGTATATTATACTAGCTGCTGCCCGCGGCTTTGCCTGCGTGAAAATCGGTTTGTCATGAAGAGCTCTAATCTTCCTCTGTCATAATTTATGTACGCGTCTTTGTCTCTTATTTTATTACACGCGCTTACGAATGGATTCTCAAAAAATGATGAAGATATAGGTATTCGATTTGAGTGCTGAGAAATCTGAACATAGGTTACACAGGACAAACACTATGTAGGTACATCATATTGGCCTCTGGTTGGATTGGAAGCCGCGGCCCATTGTTCAGGAACCACCTGGGGCCCAACTACAAAAAACGAAAACGATCGTTCGTTGAACGGATCGGGTATTTTTGCCCCATAAATCCCTCTCATTTGTCCCTCCCGTGTTCGAATATACAACCTAAAATTCGTCAACGTCGATTTACGGACGATCGTTTTCGTTTTCTGTAGTAGGGCCTCTGGTCTTAAGCTATGGTTTACGTAACTGTAAGATCTGGTGATGACTAATCTAGCGACGTCTCCCGGAACATCAATATTCGAGCTATCTAAAAAAGTTCGTTTTCTACATTGATCCTACCGGGAACCGACATAATACGCCACGCGACTTACCAATCTGATGACTGCTGACCCAGTCATCAGATTGATAAGTCGCTTCCGCACTTTTGTTTGAGTCAATTAGTCTATTTAGGGTATCAAAAATGGTGCTCAAGTACCTAGTTATTACAATGAATTCTCATTATTTCAAACAGAGCTACCGCACGTAATGCACTTGTGTATGGACATAAACATGTACACTTCAATATCTCGTGCGTACATGGCTGGTCTGTTTGGAGAATGGTCATTGGGGCCGAATTTCGGTCAGGAGAGGGCTCACGCCGGCACGATCCGTTAAGAATTCCTTATAGAAATACGAATACCTATGTATTTGGTACTTTTTGGAAAATAAGTGCGTTAAATAATCTTATATCTATGCACCTAAAGCAGGATCTGGATCTCCTGTGCATGAACATATTTTGAGAAGTCACGCTAAAAGTACCTACTTCTATTTTGATTTTTCTTTATTTCATACTGAGCATCCCTAAGAATATCCTGTGAAGGTTAATTTTCATCTGCCTACCTGAGATTTACCTTGAAATTTATCAATAAAATTATCATGAATTTTTACTTATAAGTGGTACCTAACTATGTACATGTTAGTACATACCTACATTTTAAGTATCACGCCGACCAAAAAGCGACCACTTGGCCGGTGTATGAATCTTAACTTACTTCAAAGCGTTATTTTCTTCCGACATGCGTAATTAAAACGATTTTATTAGGCTGAAATGTTGATATAATATTAGTATTGAGGACTGAAATTACAATTTGGATTAGAAAAATATTTATTAAGCATACACTGATCGCAGTTTCGACGCATCCGAGCTAAACATGTGGCCCGTTGTGAGCCTTCTGAGAATGCAGTAAGGTTTTTGGTTCTTGGAACTTCTTTAAACTGTAATTCATTATCAGATGCAGGTCGCCTTGTTTACGGGTTATGCTAGGTCTGTTTTAACTGTAAACAATTCCTAAATGTTGTTCCAATTTGTTGCTGAATGAGATGCCTCTGAAACTGAGCAATATTCTAGTAGATAACGCCGGTGGTTGTCCTTTTACGTTGGTCGTCTTTTCACATATAGTATTTTCCGAAAAATTTCATTCCGAAAATAAGCCGCACAATTTTAATTCACAATTATTTACTGTGTACCGAATAGTGGCGAATTCCCATGTAATATTTACCTCGATGTCAGTACCCGTCATGTCAAATTGATAATTTCGCTGACAAAGTCAAGAAATGACAGTATCTATGGTGTATTCAAAAAGTTCTTAATCATTCCGTAACATATTTTCCCGAAATTCTAAATGAAAAACTTGATAAATCGTTGTAATTTATAGCCTATGTGTTAATCTGATGCACAAATAATATTCGTGTAAAGTTTCATTAAAATCTGTTCAGTAGTTTTTGCGTGAAAACGGAACAAACATCCATCCATCTATCCATCCAAACAAACTTTCGCGTTTATAATATTAGTGGGACACAATTATTTACTGTGTACCGAATAGTGGCGAATTCCCATGTAATATTTACCTCGATGTCAGTACCCGTCATGTCAAATTGATAATTTCGCTGACAAAGTCAAGAAATGACAGTATCTATGGTGTATTCAAAAAGTTCTTAATCATTCCGTAACATATTTTCCCGAAATTCTAAATGAAAAACTTGATAAATCGTTGTAATTTATAGCCTATGTGTTAATCTGATGCACAAATAATATTCGTGTAAAGTTTCATTAAAATCTGTTCAGTAGTTTTTGCGTGAAAACGGAACAAACATCCATCCATCTATCCATCCATCTATCCATCCATCTATCCATCCAAACAAACTTTCGCGTTTATAATATTAGTGGGATTTATAAAAACATTAGGGATCCGTGCTAAAAGTTTAATAATGTAATCCAAAGTGTATAAAAATTACCAAAAAGCTATCTTTCAAACTGACGTTTATTGAAATCGTTACCATAGTAACATCCGAAGCGAAGCGAGGGCGGTTTGGCTACTTACATATAAGAGGAAACCGTCACACGTAGCAAACAAGCTTTTACATAAGTATCAAAACGCCAGCTTTACCGAATCCCTCACAAGCGCTCACGAAATCCACTTTTAATATAAATCACATCTGAATAACATCAGAATGCGCCGGCAGATCAGCCGCTCCATCAACCTTCGCTTTGATAAATTGTTCCCGGTAGCTGCAGCATGTATCAGCAACGGGATTAGAATAAAAATCCCGCACGATGCATTTAATGCGCAGGGATGCGAGCGCTGTCGGTATTGAGCGCTGCTATTCCGGTGTGGGGACCATGGTTGAAGTGACGCATGAGGATATAAGTGAAACTAATAGTAGGTATATATATTTTTTTATAGTAGCTCTACATAATTTATTTATTTATTTATTTAAACTTTATTGCACAATAAAAAGAGTGTACAAAAGGCAGACTTAATGCCGCATAGGCATTCTCTACCAGTCAACCATTGGGCTAAGCAGAAATAAATGTAGGTAGTGTGCTGCAGAGTTCGATAAAAATTAAACAAAAAATACTTAAATAAATACATACATATTATAAAGTAAATATAATACAATATAGCTCATATTAATATAATATACACATTTACATATAAAATAATATACATTTATATAAATAATAGTAAGGACGACGACAGAGTAGTGAGACGACTTCGTTACTGTTGGATACGAAAATGTTTCTGGACTCTAAACTTAAAAGCTGCTTTACTCGAGGCACTCCGGATGTTTTCGGGCAGTCGGTTCCAAAGTCGGATGGATTGCATAATGGCTACCCTACACCTGATGGAAAGCGAAAGAGAAGCCCAAGTTGCTGTGACAACTGGCAAATAACTGGTCAGTTACCTGTCAGTTGCCACTGCCATGCCGGCCCAACCCTAACCCCCCACGAGCTCCGGAGACCCTATTCACCAGCAGAAACACGACCTGGAGGTCATTTGGCTGCGGTATTCCATAGGGTGGAGGTCCTTCCCCGGACGGGCTAAATTCGAGCGAAGATTCTTTATGCCCTACCTCTATTATTTATTGTAACTTAAACAATATTGTGATGTCCATTCATTTAATTTAGACTATCGCACTTCTTGACTTTGACATTGTCAACTCTTCAAGAGCGTGTTGCAAATTCTGGAATAGGGACCAACTAGTCAAGGAGTCATCTGGCACTCATGCCAGATAACTCCTGGAGATGTCTCCCAGAATACAACAGAACTACTAAATTTTTTTAAGATAGCTTCAAAAGATACTGTAATAACACAAGGCTCCGTCCCAGAATGTCCTTTTCGCAAAACGTCCGCTTCGGAAAAAGGCACTTTCGCAGAATGTCCCCCTTGTAGCAGAACATCACTATCGCGTTATTGCCACTTTGTTAAGTCTCCTTTCCTTTACAAATCTTGGGGACCCTACAGTGGGAATTTTATTCAAGATCAGCGTATGCCTAAGTGTGTCTGCGTCTGAACTACAAATTGCATTTACTCCGTGATTTGCGCGAAGAAGCTCGCCGAAACATGACCTGCTATTGATTTGTGCTTTATATGTGTACTGGAAGTGTTACAGTACATAAGTAAAGCACAAGTAACGTATGGTAGGTAGTGAGAGTTGGGTATGGCAGAATAAATAAATAAATAAACACAAGACATGCCACGCTGAAGTCATGCATGTTATATAGGGATAATAACAAACGAGGCGCTGGCAATCGACTGATGGCAGTATAACCACCATAATTGATGGCGTAGCTAAGTACCACAGACCGATGACGGGCAGCAGCGTCACCGGTGCGAGAAGCTACACCCTGCGATCGTCAACCCTTGATGTCGTCCAATCATATCATCAAAGAATCGTTATAATTTTCAAATGTGGCGGAATTAGTTATAGGCGTGGGATAAGCCATAAACTTAGGCTCGCTAAGCTGTCTGCTAAACAGTCCTGATAAAACTTTAAACAGCTCAGTCGTCTGTCCAATCGTCGGAGAGTTAAATCATTGAGAAGTTGCCTAGATTGCCTCAGGGAGCAGTATTGTCCCCGAAACGATTAAGGGATCGGATTTCACAGGAATACTTAATACCTGAGTTGAAATAGATCGGGACTTTTGTACAGCCCACGTCGATTCCTACAGGCATTTGTTTTATGAGAGTTTGGACTTATTTGTGGTAGGAAGTATTTGAAACTCTACTTGTCTTTAGGTTCTTATTCAAAAGTAATTTCGTTTCCAAAAATGCGTATTATGAAAGATAGTCAAATATTGGCAGATCGGGAATTAAATCTTTCGTCAAACGTAGTATCATTGGGATTTGGAGTTAATAACGCGTCGTCAAAATTATGTACTTTTTTATCAGTATTTTCTTAAATACAATTTTTTTTATAGTAGCTCGACATAATGGCTTCCCTACGCCTGATAGAAAGCGAAAGATAAACCCATGTCGCTGTGACAACTGGCAAGTAACTGGTCAGGTACCTGTCAATTGCCACTATCACTATTCGGCATGTATTAAAAATGTCAGCTTTCTGAGAGCTTTTGTATTTTCTATTTGTATTATCTGCACTAATAATAGGGGAGTAAGGGGAGAACGGAACTAAGATGCCTGCTAGATAGCTGACGGGGTGCTGGCGACCCAGTGACCGGCTGGACAACCGATCGGAAGAGAATATAGCTCCCGAAAGGTTTAATGCAGAAGGCAAGGAGAAACCACTGTGACTGCACATCTTTTCTTCCAAGAAAGTCACCATGATTCATAGATCGCTCCCTTATAGCCCACCGGTTAGGTACGCCGACGCTATTAATATACTTCCAGGTTTATAGGCGTACTATGTCTACTCGTATACCGGACACGAGGACTCCTCAAAAATGCAAGATCCACTCATAAATCCCTTAACTGACTTACGTCCAGACTAGTTGGTAATGAATCCAACATCTCGCTTTCAAGATTCCGTCTGTGAATTACCATTTGAATGTCAAAGCGAAGTTTAAGTAATGAGGAAGTGCATATTTATGCAGTCGCGAGTAATTAATATTGTCCGCGCTGCAAATTCCGACGTTTGCGTTGCTAAATAGCGAATTAAGCAAAGTTGCTGTAACCTTTTAACGCGGATGTATCTAAGTTGTGATCTAAGTAAATAGGGCGCGAATGAGTCAAGCTTTGGTTATGTTCTGGTCTAAATGTTATGGACTGGCCGCATGGCAGCCAGCCTCCTTCGAATGGTTCATACTTTTTTATGTTTACTTACGTTTGTCTTTTGTCTCCCTGTGAAAATCCCTGTCTGTTCTTCCCTGGGATGTAAGGGAGCGGCCTGTGATCTTCTCACTCCAACCCAACCTCACCTGCCCCTGGTACCTACATCCTGCCTGCTATAAAAAAATAAAAATAAGAAAACAAGGTCAAAATGTTTTATCAGTAGTTGCAGCATCCAAAATTCATGCTTTTGCTAGCAAATCATGCAACTAACATTGCTTTTAAAACTTAATCTCTAGTGACAATGCAGCACGCGTCCATATATTTTAAACTTATATTTACTGCCTGTTTCAAATGAACAGAATTTCAATTTCACAGAACAGTTCACACCAGACGATAGTTACTCTTATTTCTAAGACAGTAAACGCTACATTAGTTTGCGAAGCAACCGTGCGTGTATAGAAATATGATTGGTTTCATGCGTTTGGATAGATTCCAAGAACATGTAGCAACATCGGATATTCCTGGTGCATCGAACACAACGCCGGCCGTATTTCATCAACTTTGGATGGTAACTGTTTCATAAAGTTCTAATGAAATCTGAGCATGAATAGCAGGTTTCAAGTTGATAGTTCTATTGGGAAGCTAAATTTAATAGACTGATCCTATTATACGTCCTGTTTGCATGGCTTTCAGATTGTTTCATATCACTATGTTTCATATCAAACATGTGATTTTAATAGTGTAAAATTGGGGTTTCTGGATTCTGAATTTGGGGCAACCATCTGGAGGATATACCCATAATTGCCACGATGGGCAGGCGGGTTGGCGATCGCAGGACGTAGCTTCTCGCTCCGGTAGCGCTGCTGCCCGTCATCATTCTGTGCTATTTAGCTACGCCTTCAATAGAGACGTTTCCAGAGTAAAAATAATTACAATATACTTAATCCGTATTTAAGATAATAAAAATATATTGGACACATATTTTTCCTTTTTTCATTTAAACAAAAAAAATAAATAAAAAAGACACAATGAACTAACATTTAAGAGTGGGAGTCATTGACGTCACTTTGTGCGAAAAAATGCCACACGACGTGTCGTCACGCATTTATAACGAGCTATAATCTTTGTCACTTTTGGTCTAATTTCCGAATGAAAAATACGTGTATAATTTTTTAATAACCTAAAAGACGGACTAATTACATTTTTTACGGCAATAAGCCTATTGTGATATACCTCCAGACGCCGCAACAACCTACATGATATTAGAAGCAAGGTAGATAGCCAAAAGTATTACATTCATGAATATTGATACAAAAACAATGCAGTTATTAGGTGACTTCAAAACGGAGGTCTTCTCTTGCTCTAATAACGATCATGGTCAAAATAATGCATCAAACTGATCGATTTTGAAATCCCACTCAACATCAAAGTGTCCAATTTGATCTAATACCACAGAACAGTCATTTTCGTCACTGGACATCCAATACTCAGCTAAATTTTGCATCACCTTGATCGGTGGTTAGCGATTTATCAAAGCACAGTTTACCACTAGGTACATGCAATTTAACGCCACGCAGATCTACGAAATCGACTTTCAGCGGTGGTTATTACGAATAGATACGATTCTAGGATCTACTAGGAGCGACCTATCATCTTTTGGCACCAACCCAGCCTCACCTGCCCGTGGATCCTGCTGAATAACAGACGAGGCTCTGGCCAACCCGCCTACCCAGGGTGGCGATTATGGGTAAATCTTCTAGGTGGATAAGGTGGCGATAACTGAGATGGGTTGATGATGACGATTGTAGGATTCTCGGAAGGCGTATAAACTCTTCAAAGAAATCATAGCACATTGGTGAGGCTCCTAGAATTGATGCATTCGTGTAGGGATTAAAACCAACTCGATCACAGTAACTTCATTTATTTACTTGTTTTACTTCACTAACTTACATTCACATTATACATTGATACTTTTACACAATTACGTGGGCAGCATTTTTAGGACTTCTGTTCATCACTACAGTCGAACTGCTTGTGCCTGTAAGATCGGCCTTTTATACTGTTATATTGCAATCTCAGCACAATCCCCACCAGGGTAGTGGTGTGGGTTGTCACTATCACAGAAAAAAGAAGAAAAGGTAAGGCCAAGACATCAAAGCGTATGATGCCATATCCGTCGACACTGACACCTAACATTCGGTCGAAACTGACTATTCAAATCTAGATTCAAATGGTTTCCAGAAAGAATGATCAAAATTTTATAAGACTAGTTTCATAAACTAAACATTCAATATAGCTGTCACAAGGCATTCACAAGTGACGGGTCTTTATGAAGTACAAATTTTTACTCTAAAAAAAGGGTCCCTAATATGGGGTTCACAGATGGCTTCCCATGTGTCATTCTGTGTTGTATTCTTAATAATGTCTCGGAATATAAACAGTCAACTAGCCTATTGTTAAATATTTGATTTCAAATACAAAACCCGCTATAAATACTACGTCGAGAATAATCACGTAATAGGTTTTAAAATTCATGACTAGTTTATTATTAAAAGCATTAATAATAAACTGTAATTAGATTATCTAGCCCTGATTTAATATGACGATCCCCCAAGGATAACAGCTGAATAATGCATTGGACATTGCATACAAGCAAGTTAAAATGGTATTTATAAGCTGACCCACTGGGGATTTTAGCTTGAAACCTTGCTTAGAGGTACAAGCTTGTAAATGATGATGTAGTATCGGACAAAACTAGTGTAGTTTGCTCGAAGTCGTGGCTTAATTGATGAGAGTTTTGACTCCTTACAAAGTCGTTATAAAGGCTATGTATACAATTAAAGAAATAATAAATAAATATCAGATGATATCACAAATATTCGAAAAGGAAGATTAAGTACTTGTAATGGGTATCAGAACAATGAAGCTATCTATACTTATAATAAATCTGTAGAGAGGTCAATAATTCTGTACATGGCATGGCAGGTCATAGTATACTTTTGATCGCGCTACAACCAAAAGGAGCAAAGCAGTGAAGGCAAGTGTGGGGAAAACGGGAGAAATTTTTATCTATATGTTTGAACGCACATCACGTGAAAACTATGTGAACACGTGGATTTGAATGCGGTTTTCATCAATATATTGCTAGAGGTCTAACTTAACATTAAGGCACCATTTTATGAGAGTCCGTTATTTTTTTAACCCGATATCCACGCGGGCGACGCCGCCGGCACAGCTAGTCACAAATATATTTCATCATCATCATCAAGCTATGGCAGTCCGCTGCTGGACAAAGGACGCTACACTTGTTCGCCACTTAGGGCAAACCTCTGGAGGATTTGCTCATAATCGCCACATTGGGCAGGCGGGTAGGCGATCGCGAGGCGTAGCTTCTCGCTCCGCTGACGCTGCTGCCCGTCATCGGTCTGTGGTAATTATCTACGCCTTCAATCGTAATGGCTATACAGCCACCAGTCAGTTACACCATGGGCAGGTGAGGGTGGCTTGGATCGATGATGGGTCGCTCCCTTACATCCCTACCCTAAATTACCGCCTAAATTGTTCTCTATTAATTGATCTCTTCAAGACAACTTTCAGGTAAAGGTAAATATCAAGAAATAGGTACCGGGACTATTAAACTACGCAGATTTTTGAAAGCCTTTGTATAAAACCTACATTACCCGTGTATAAACAAGATAGAGTAACGAAAATTACGGTAAATCAAACACAATATTTGTTCAGCGACGTCTCCCATCAGAAAGAATTTAGCGCGGTACAACGCTTCCCGGAACAAAAGTAGCAAAACAACTGCCGAAGAAACGGCTTTGATTGCTCCTGGTTGTAGTTGGGAAGTTTAAGAGTGTGGCCCAAGTTGTAGGCTTAAAAGATAAATAAAATAAATAAATAACCCAAGACATGCCACCCTGGGCCACACAGCGCCACCTAGCCCCAAACTAAGCCGAAGCTTGTACTATGGGTACTAGACAACTGATAAACTTACTTAGATACATTTTTTTGTAAATAAATACATATTATACATAGAAAACACCCAGACCAATACAAACAGACATGTTAATGAACACAAATGTTTGTACTGTGCGGGAATCGAACCCACGACCCTTGGCTCAGAGGGCAGAGGTCACTACCAAATGAGCCACCGAGCCTGTCAACAACATAAAACATAAGTAAATAAAACATAAGTCTCAATTTTCGTAACTATTCAGCATACGGCCATATCCCTGCTTGCCCAGGCCAGCCGCAGATGATAAGCGGCCGGCCTGGTCCGGGGTGGGCAAATACCCCTGCCCCCAGATCCGGGGAGCAATAGCTACTGTGAGCGCCTCCGCCTCAACGGCCTCTTTCTGCGCTTCGACTTCGGCGGGCGCTGGTCGGAGGCCCCGCGACCGCTGCTCGGCTCGCCACAGGTAGACTGCGGCGAGTACGGCAGCGTCCAGATCCCAAAGCCGCTTATGCCTTTCACCATCCTTCATAAGTTTCGCATGGGACATCAACGTAGCGGCCGCTAAGTTGACAATACACTCCACAAATATGTTGAGACCAGATACAGAACCACCGCCCACTCCTCGGAGGAAAGTTTCAAGTATTAATTGGTGGATTTTCTCATAAGAACTCGAAGTAACATTTTTACGGTTTTGATCATTTTTACCTTGTGGAGCGAAACGATCAGGTCAAGGAGAGCTTAAGTCCGTAACGAGAGGTTAAGAGACTGTTTATTGCGGGTAATCGTACAAACGGTAACAAATTTAGCGATATCAGGGCTTGGTTTCAATATGTTTATTTGCGCAGAGACGTAACATAGATTCAGCCGAGGCCGACTATTAATTGCAACTAAAGCCTCCGGGCTGTATTTGCGACTATAGATCTCCAGATACAACTAAATATCTCATCTGATGTGATAGCTTGTGCTTAGACTTAGCCCTAAGATGGAATAAAGTACAAGGGCATGCTGGGTTATATGCGTCCATAGGATCATAACGCCCCCGCGATGTAAGTGGCTCCCAGCGCCATCTAGTAGCGTTAGTCAGTACCACTAGCAATATTTTTGTATGATTCGATTAGTGATGTTGTAAATCGGGTGGTAATAAGAGTTTTGAGATTTTCTAGAATATAAAATATTTGTAGATAACATGGGTGCTTAAATTAAAATGCTTAAACAAAAATGCACAACAACGGAATCTTCAAAAGTATTATTGAATACAACATTAATTTCGTCCAATTAATCCAACACGGGGTCTACCACAAAATTAATTAACCCTCCAATGGTATCCTCATAGGTCATTATGAAAGTTAACATTCAACACCAAAGTTGATCGGGCGGAAAATTGGCAGCGGTTATACGGAGGCAAATATCGGCCCGTAATGCCAATATTGAATGAAGATCTCGACCTTATCTGAAAGGTTAAATTGATAATGATTACATTTTAATTGAGTGGACTTTGTAATCCGGGGATTGGATGTTGAAGATGTTTTACCTGCAGATATGTTTTCTTTGATTTTGAGATTATTTAAAATAATGACACCAGCTTGGTCCATTTCTGCCAATGTCCAACTCTCTAGATCCGTAAGTTAGTTCACAGGAATCTAAAGGTGGTGTACACAGCAAGACTAGTTTACTCCACTTAAAAAAAACAGTTGTTTCGCTTTTGAAGTCTAAGTACATATAACTAAAATCTTATACACAACTGCAAAGCCTGTGTAGTGTAATCATCGCGAAACTTCGCAGTCTATGATAAAGTCCAAAGTAACTTCAGTGATACAAAATACGATAAAAAAAAAATCACAATCAAATTTCATGCGCGGCAAAGTTCGGCAAACATTTTTGGCAGCGCTCGCGGGCCGGCGAAACTTTGCAGTAAAGTACCGCCCCCTGTCCAGGAAAACTTGCAAGCCTCCACAGTGCCGCCTGTTTGGTGCATTTTGTATTTTCCTTTACTACTTTTTTTCTGAATTCATTTCTAATTTAGGGTACTTCGAAGCGAGAGCGTCCGGTGAAACTTCGATCTTGCTATTAAAATTCCGGGATATTGTGAGCTGAACTTTGCCTTTGAAAATAGCACCTTGATAAAATTATGACTGGTGCTTATAGCGACTGCCTCTTTATTTAAACTGGTCTCCTAAACGACTTTAAAAAAGGAGGAGGTCCTCAATTCGACTGAATATTCTTTTTTTGTATGTTTGTTAACTCATTTCTCCGAAAATTATGAATCGATTTCTTTTCGAAATCTTATTTTTTTGTTCGAAAGGGTATTGTACTTATTACTTGATTCGTTGTTATTCCTAAACTTCCCATCATCATCACCAGCAGCCTGTTGCAGTCCACTCCAGTTCTTCGCCACTAAAGGCAAACATTTGGAGGATATATTCATAATCGCCACGCTGGGCAGGCTGATTGGCTATTGCAAGGCGTCGCTTCTCGCTCCAGTGACGCTGCTGGCCATCATCGGTCTTAGTATACAGCTACGTCTTTAATTGATCACAATTAAAGACGTAGCTGTATAACCATCAGGTTATATCGCTACCAGTAAGTTGCCAGCGCCTCGTTTGTTATTGTAAGTACCTGGATGATTAAATGTAAAAATCTTTAATATTTACTATGTACCACTCTTCACATGCCTAAGCTATAAAGCCTTTGCCTTTATATAAATAACCAAAACTAAGGTTATTACGTGGCCATTTCAAAACCGTCCAAGGAGTTCAGTGTACACAATGTGACGTCACTCAAGACCTCTCAAGACGAGCACCCTCGAAAGGACATGTCCGTAACGGTACAGTAATGTCGAGTTCCAGTTACCTTTCTATTTTCTAACCAGTATGCTGTACAGTTGTACTCAATTTTTTTTTTATTTTTTATTTACCTACTAGTTATTTTACACTAAATAGATATTATCGTCGCCGTAGAGCGAAAAGTCACTAAGTAGGTCATGACGTGTTTTGAGTTATGGCGGTTTAAAGTTTTATAAAACAAAAAAAAATATAACTTAATTTTAGTAAAAGATAACTCTAATTTCATTGCTTTATATCTTAAAGAATAGATAGACAAATAAGATTGTAATATCACTTTCAATTAATTATGTTTAATTACTGAGATAATGACAAAAAAACTGAGTTAGTGACTATTTCACTCATGTTTGGATCATATCGAGAGTCAATAAGTCGACTTAGTTAGTTTTCACTTTCATGTTTTGTACCGAACCAGTAATTCTAAAAGTAGTTAAGTCACTTTAGGTAATTTTTAGTATGGATTGGGTCCAAAATTATGATTTGATTTGTAAAGGAGAGAAATAACCAACTCGACTTAGGTACAGATTTGCTTTGTTAGATCATAAAAAATGGTGTTAAGTAAAATTGGTTAGTTTTCGACTGCCAATGAGTAGTGCAAACGTAAAGTTAATGTGTTTTCGCTCTCTGTAAAACAAAAACTATGGCGCGTACAGAAATGTCAAAAAGAAGAATTTGTGCAGAAAAATTTGGGGAATCTGGTTAGGTATTTAACTCCATTTTGGCCATATGTCGACTTAGTGACTTTTCGCTCTACGGCGACGTTATATGGTGTATAGTTGTTCATAATAGAAATATTTCCTGCGCACTGTTTTAAGAGAGATATAGCAAAGAGAGGTAGGGCATAGCGAATCTTCGCTCGAATTGAGCTGCCCGTCCGGGGAAGGACCTCCTCCACCTCCTGATCCCACCCTATAGAATACCGCAGCCAAATGACCTCCCAGTCGTGTTCCTGCCGGTGAGTAGGGTTTCCGGAGCTCGTGGGGGGTTGAGGTTGGGCCAAAAAGTAAAGTAAAGGGGCAAAAAGTAGCCTATGTTACTCTCCATCCCTTCAACTACCTCCACTTAAAAAATCACGTCAATTCGTCGCTCCGTTTTGCCGTGAAAAAAAGACAAACATACAGACACACTTTCCAATTCATAATATTAATTAAGTACGAGTATGTATAGTACTGGTATTTTCCGACAAACTTAATATTTGAGGGTTGAACTACGTTGAAGCCTTAAAGGATTAAAGTTTTTGGCCTTTTGGGGTTAAATAGTATTAACAGTTTTGGTTTTAGGTATAAATTTTACATAGAGTTAGGGATAATCAATTTATAATGGCTGAGAATAAATACTTTTCGATAATCTTATTCTTCTATCTATATATATCTATACTTATAATAAATCTGTAGTGAAGTCAATTCTGTACATGAAATATTTTTTCAAAATAACTATATATAATAAGTAAAATTTTTGTCTGTCTGTCTGTATGTTCGTTATACAAACAAAAACTACCGAACGGATTTTAGCGAAACTTGGTACAATTATTCTTCATACTCCTGGGCAGGTTATAGTATACTTTTCATCACGCTACAATCAATAGGAGCAGAGCAGTCACATCAAAACGAGAGACGTCAACGCACTACCAAACTTTATCAAATCGTTTTTAGAACTTAGGCCATCATAGATGCATAGAGCGTGGCTAAAAGAAGAGAACAAGATAATTTGCTTTTGACTACGAGTCGCTTGCGCTGCTACATCGATCTACACGCTGCTACGAACAATTGCTACGGTCGCCGGCAAAGCAACGTCTGCTACGTGCGTTGCTACGAAAGACTACGAAATCGCGAGGTGAAGCTTAGGTTTTGGTATAATTGGTATGCTATGTGACGAAGTGTGTTGTAAAAACAAGTTTTTTTCTCGTATATATTTTTTTATATTACATTATGATGTGAAACATCGTTATATTTAACGTATATATATATATATTTAGGCTATATAACATCACGCTGCAACTATTAAGAGCGAAGAAATAATGGAAAATGTAAAAAAAAACGGGGAATAAATAACTATTCCACGCGGACGAAGTCGCGAGCACAGCTAGTATATTTATAGTCGTTATAATGATATGAGACTCGCGGCCTATAACCACTAATCTTGCTAATCGTACCATAGAATAGACTATGCTTGCAACTTTACTCGCGTGGAGGTTGACCATTACGCATTAAAAAGTATTCTATTCTTGTTACAAAACATTTCAGTGGTTGTTATTTATAGCAATGTTTCCAAAATTAGCTTGGTAGATGTGAACTGTAGAATTAAAAGGACTGGTTTTAAGGTATAATATGAAAACAAGAAGGAAAGGTTAAAAAGCACAAACGTAAATAAAATATTATAACACAAAACCAAATCGTAGCAGAATTTAGAGCAGACAACAGCGCGTCGCCATGGCAACGCGTCAACAACAAAACAAAAACATTCTTCTTTTTAAAACTAAAAAACGCCTAACCAGCCTGTCGTCGACAGTAGAAATGTCACATGGATTCCAAGAAGCTGTTGCTAAGCCGTTTGATTGTAGGGGATGAAACGATGTTACGATCCGAAAATATGTTATTGTTCCGTTCCGTTTTGATGGGATGAGGAAACTATTGGTGCGTGAAGCTTCAGAAATAAATACGTAACTTTTTTGATACACAAATTCTTTATTCACGTGGATTGACTCTTGACATACTGAAATTCAAATGTCTTAAAAATTTGTTTTATGGTAAATAGGATAAATTTAGGATAGGGCCGCATAGTTTATTTATTTAATTACTTGCTTTTTTTTATAGTGGCTCGACATAATGGCTTCCCTACACCTGATGGAAAGCGAAAGAGAAGCCCAAGTCGCTGTAACAACGGGCAAGTAACTGGTCAGTTACCTGTCAGTTGCCACCGCCATGCCGGCCCAACCCTAACCCTCCACGAGCTCCGGAAACCCTACTCACCGGCAGAAACACGACCCAGAGGTCATTTGACTGCGGTATTCTATAGGGTGGAGGTCCTTCCCCGGACGGGCGGCTCAATTCGAGCGAAGATTCGCTATGCCCTACCTCTCTTAAAAAAGCTCTCTGCTCAAAGTTGCTTGCCACATGGTTATTATAGATGAAATACAAATAAAGTAGGTACTTTGTACACATGACATGATGAATAGTATGTTCAGGTAGGGGTACATTGATGGATGGGACCTCGCCTGCAAGTGTGGTGCCCCTCCCCAGAGATGTCTCACCTGGTCTGCATGTGGGACAACATGTGGAGATACCTGCTCACTGGCTGAGCTAATGTCCGTGACCGGGGGTGCGATTGGTGTGGCGGAACACTGGACACAGCGGGTTTGATTCCGATTTGCTACCGAAACGCAAAGAACGAGATGCCACTTTGATCGATCTCGGGCTTCTGGCACAGCACTTGCCAGCCATCCTACGCAATCGTCACTCCATCTGAAGGGCGTCCTACTCAACGTTTGCCAAGAAGCAGTATCCACTCTAGAATTTACCCATACCCACTGCCACTTCAGCTTGCTAATCCGATGAGCAATAACGCAAACATGAATAGTATTACGCACCTAAATAGAACTTCCCACGCCAAATCAGTTATCTCACGTCTTCCAACTCCAAAATAACACTTGCCATGCATAAATATTGTTCTAAACTTATAATCTGAATGTCAGCGCGTGAGCCACGATAACCGCGCCGACGTGCTCTCGCCGCGATCACGTACAATATGAAGCCGAGTTGCGGCTAATGGCTCCCCGCTGTCCGAGCAATGATTTTACTTACACTTGCATTTTCTGGGGATGTCAGGGAACTATCATCTTTCCACTTCAAGCCACAGTCACCTGCCCGTGCCAATAACAAACGAGGCTCCAGTAACTGGTTGCGGTATAACCATTGAAGGCGTAGCTAAATCATCATCATCAGCCTATTGCAGTCCACTGCTGAACATAGGCCTCTCTAGGTGTTCGCCACTTAGGGCAAACATCTGGAGGATATACCCATAATCGCCACGCTGGGAAGGCGGGTTGGTGATCGTAGGGAGTAGCTTCTCGCTCCGGTGATGCTGCTGCCCGTCATCGGTCTGTGGTATTTAGCTACGCCTTCAATTGTGATGGTTATACCGCCACCAGTCGGTTGCCAGCACCTCGTTAGTTATTCAGCAGGATGTACCACAGGCAGGTGAGGTTGGCTTGAAGTGAAAAGATGATGGGTCGCTCCCTTACATCCCGTAGCGCAGCGTCATCGGTGCGAGGAGTTACGCCCTGCGATCGCCAACACACCTGACCAGTGACGATTCTGTGTAGAACCTCCAGGTGTTTGCCCAAAGTGGCGAACAACTGTAGAGGTTTATGTCCAGCAGTGGACTACGACAGGCTTATGATGATGACGAATGATGTTATATTCTTAATCGATCAATTTTAAACTGAAATGTTTGAAATTTCCTTAGGGTTATGGTTCTCTTCTTTATGGTTAGATTATCTTAAAAAACATATCTGTCTCGATTAAGATTACTGTCACCTCAAAAAGCTCTTTTAAGCTCAAATTAATTAATCTACTAAATATAGCCCCAATAGAAAGTTGAGCCACACATTTCCAGTACCAACGCTCGAAGTTGCTATCATAAATCAAAAGTGTAGCAAAACAGACACAAACAACTTGTATGCGATAGAATTCGTGCATGATAAATCAATTTATTATCTACGGTTAGTCACAGAAATGGGAATGTATTTTGTTTTTATGTTCATAATTTTTATTTGTTAAATTTATGAACAGACTTTAAGGTTTTAGCAAAATAAATGGAATGAAACATGTTTATTATTCGCCGTGGCACAAAAAGCAGCGCCCTGCGGTATAGGTTATATGTATAAGTAATACTAATTTACGTTTTATGTGTAAGATATCCTTGGTTGTTACATGAGGCAATTAACAAGGCCTTCGGATTTGTACCGCCCACAACAGTCCAGGCCTACTGTCGCCTTTGGTATTCAGCTACACCTTTAATCCTGATGGTTGTACCGCTTCCAGTCGGTGGCCAGAGCCTCATCCGTTATTCAGCAAGATGCACCACGGGCAGGTAACGTGGCTAGGGGCGAAATGATAGTGAGTTATTCTCTTACAGGGGAATTGAATTAAAACGTAAGTTTGTATACATGTAGCACTATAATAGGGGAGATGACTATGGTTGAATTTCCATGTTATTTGATAGTAGCTAGAAAGAACCATTAAAATAACACTTATTTGAGAAATCACAACAAAATTGTTTTGCAAATTGAGAGCGCGATAGGCCTTCAAAGTTCATCGGGAAAGTCAATTTCAAAAGTAAAATTAACCAAAAACCATTATAACACTGTTTAAGGTACACAAATAAAACATATTTTGATATGAAACGCATAACATACACGCACTAATATATCCATCGAACAAGTGACGTCACGATTTCGTATCAGTTTGCATGAAGCGTTTTTGGGCGAGTTCATATTTGTGATTTTGAAATTGTGATAGCTCGGGGACTTTTCATACAAGCGAAGTAATTCTTTCACCAATGTTTCTATATTTGTGGTGCATCAATATTAATCCAAAAAAAATAGTCATTATGCCTATTAAGGTAGGTACTTCAACCGATTTTAATTTGCCCAGTAGCAATTAAAACTTGTACTGAACGGACGATTAGGCAAAAACTACACGCATCGAGACAGAAGATAAATTAACACAGTTTTAATTGCTTTCCGGCGGATAACGGAGGAGGAATAATTTAACGTTATACTCGCAACAAACTTTTTGCTTGCAGTAAATTGTAGTTATTTCACTTCTCACAATTTGTGTATTGTTCATTGTACGGCAGGTTTTAGAGTAGCGCTGTTAACCAGTACCTTAACTTAACCGGAGGTCTGGCTCTAGTACCGAGCAAGCACAAAGAGGGAATGGTCTTTTTTATGCCGGTGAAAATGCTTTTACGCATCCCCGTCGCCCGGGGGGAGTGACGGGGTATGTGGGACTCACGCCGTCCTCTGGAGTGGGAGGAAGGCACTCTGCCTCAGGATGGAAGAGAGGCAGGGAATACCCACTAAAAACCCCGCCCCCTCCGTCATGCGCCTAAAGTTAAATGAATCGTTTGAATCAAAGTCGTAACCATTCACTTATTATGGGAACGACGCAAACGGTTTTTGCCAATAAACCTTTACCTAGCAAAAGTTTGCGGTGTACAGACTATTAGACAAAAACTATGAGAGCATATCAGATAAACCGAAGCAAGTTTTAATTGATTTCTAGCGGTTATATGGTATCGCTATAACCGACACTGTAAAAGAGATTCTTGAAGCAGCTCATCTATATCTATACTTCATCATCTTACTTGTAATAAATTAATCTTATCTTCTTCTTCTATCTATACATATAATAAAAATGTAACGAGTCGCTGTCTGTACATGGAAGATATATGTGAAAAAATATTATGGGAGGCCTTTATTAATGCAATAGTACCCAAAACAATGATTTTTGGAATTTTTGTCTGTTTGTCTGTTTGTCTGTATGTTTGTGCACGCTAATCTCAGAAGCCGCGTATCCGATTAAGATGCGGTTTTCACTAATATATTGCTGGAAGCTTCCCTTAACATTTAGTGTTTGTTTCATGATAATCGGTCCATGAATAAAAAAGTTACGCCGATTTAACTAATCACGTCGAGCCGTTTGCGCAGGTAGGTATATAAAGCGCGCCGAGATCTGCGCCGCGCCGCTGTCAGCTACCAGGCACTATAGTGCAGTCAATGAAGCATTATAGGACGAATTTTTTTACTGTGATCCGATTTGCATGAAATTTTGGAATTAGGTTCATCTTACCATTAACTTCAAAAGTGAAAATGATTTGAACTCCGCCACCACCCTGGGGGTGGTTGCCACCCCTTCTCGGAAGTCAATGTTTTTTTTTTCAAAATAACCTCGGATATCAATTGAAGGTCTAAATTTAAGCAAAAGATCATCTATAAAGTTTTTCGAAAAATCTAATACTTTTCATGTTATTGGCAATTGAAAACTTGAAAATTTTTCACTTTTTTCATCGGTTTTTTTTCTAATATCTCCAAAAATATAAGTTTTATCGAAAATTTTATAAGGAACAAAATTGAAGCAGGTAAAAAAATTTACAATTTGGTTTTTTATAAAGTATTCTAAGTGCAATATTAAGTTAGATATTAAAGATCAAAGCCGTTTTTTATTTTATCTGAAATTTCATCGATGTAGTCAATACCATCTATCAGCGAGCAAATGCATTTTATGCTTTCTAATCGAAAAGGGTTTTGTAGTGCTTGAAATAAGCTTTAAAATGAGCACTAATAGAAGTCTTATACATGTAAAATAAGTGAGCTGTATTGCAAAAAAGAGGAGCATCGACTGTTTTTTCTTTTGAATCAGTGGGTTTAAATAAGTGCCTGTTGCCGACTCATTGGTTTTTGATATTTTTTGATGTTTTGTTTATAAGAAGAAATTAGTTGTCATCCGAAATTGGCGTTTTATGTTTTCACCTTTTATATTTTTCTCTGATTTTATCCGCAACAGTGCCATTTCCACCAAAACTAAAATTAATCATATTCCGCCTAGAATTAACTTAATTATAAAGAGTTTGATAGATTGTATTAGTTTGGCTGCTTTAGGATACATAGTTTTCAAAAAGTCGTGATTGAAGAAAAATCGAAAATTTCAAATTTTTAAATAAATCCACCTTTCTTTCATAATATCTCAAATATGACGATAGATACGTATAAAAGTGTAGGAATTAAAAATTTAGGTATTTTTCTGACCAACAATTTGGTCTTTTTATTTTTTCTGTGAAATAAAAATTGACGGAGATATGATTATTTAAAGAGCGCGTGGCAGCGCAATCACAGCCTCTCTCAAGCCCATTCACCCTTCACCGTTTTATAAAAAGGGTTTTTACTATATATTGCAATAAAGGATGTTGTAGCTCTCTTAATTATCTTTACAATGGTATTTTATAAATTGTGATAGCATGAAAATTTAAGGAGTTATGGCCCAAAAATTTTTCATATTTTTTTCTACTTAGTAACTTAAAGTTTCGGATTGAATATTTGGAGCAATGTGAAATGATCGGCGATACATCCAAGTGATGAGATGTCTCTATGAAGCTGCCACTATGTCCGTCCAAATACAGGATCAGCAAACAAGGCCTATACCGTTGCATCGAGGAGTGAGACAGGGGGATGTCGTTTCCCCGAAACTATTAACTAATGCAATGGAGGATATGTCCAAGACGCTGAACTGGAAAGGAAGTGGCGTCAACATAAATGGCGAATACATCTCTCACTTGCGATTTGCAGACGACATCGTTATAATGGCAGAATCGCTGCAGGACCTAAAAACACAAATGCTGAATGAACTGGCTGACTCCTCTATGCGTATCGGCCTATGGATGAACTTGGACAAACCCAAGGTTATGTTCAATGAACATGTTCTACCGGACCCGATTGTAGTACACGGCGCTATCCTCGAAGTTGTTCAAAAATATGTAGGGCAGACATTGCAGTTAGGTGGAGGTGAATAGGAGAATTCAGCTAGGCTGGGCAGCGTTTAGGAAACTACGTCGAGTCTTCACATCGTCGATTCCACAGTGCCTAAAGATGAAAGTCTTCGATCAGTGCCTTCTACCAGTTATGACATACGGAGCCGAAACGTGGACATGAACCGTAAGGCCAGGTAGAGCGACGATTTGCGCAGGGCGGCTGGCAAGTGCTGGATGCGAGAGGCCCAGAATTGATCTAAGCGGTGAACATTCGGAGAGGCCTATGTCCAGCAGTGGACTGATACGGGCTGATGATGATGATGATGAAAATATTACTTACTCTATACTTACATCTTTTTATGTCATACTAAAGTATCTTTTGTGATTTTTTCAATTTAGGGGTTGTTTGCTTGGGTTGTAAGATTTTCAAGGGGTTAAAAATGATTTTAATATGAGGTAATTGTATTAGAAAACACTTCACAATTTCACCACTTACTATTAGACTGGTTTCTAGCGATAAAATGGCTTAAACTCAATTTTTCCATTAAGGGGTCATTTACACCCCTTAAAAATAATTGGCGGAGTTCAGATCATTTTACACTTTTGAAGTTAAGGGTAAGATAAGCCTAATTCCAAAATTTCATGCAAATCGGATCACAGTAAAAAAAATCGGAGGTTAGGCCGTATTTTTCGCTTCATTGACTGCACTACTAGGGGTCAGAGCCCATAAATACATAATATTGTATGTATTTGGTGTAGGTGAGGCATTTTCTTATAATAAAATTATTCTTTTTCTTAATTAAAAAAAAACACGTAATCTTATAATAAAATTATTCTTTTTCTTGATTAAAAAAAACCGGCCAAGTGCGAGTCGGACTCTCGCACGTAGGGTTCCGTGCCACTATACAGCTAAATAAGTGTTTTTCTTTACGTTTTATTATATTGGAGTTAATTAAATTAAAAAATTAGGTAATTTGATTTATGACGTTTAAAAAAAAACTACTGTCTAGATTTCATTCAAACCAAATTTCGTTAGTAGTTTTTATAGTCATACACATCATATATTTTTTTCAGTTTTATCATGCTCATATTTTAGAAGTTACGGGGGGGGGGACACACATTTTACCACTTTGGAAGAGTCTCTCGCGCAAACTATTCAGTTTAGAAAAAAATGATGTTAGTAACCTCAACATCATTTTCAAATACCTATTCATAGATACCCCACACGTATAGGTTCGATGAAAAAAAATTTTTTCAGTTTCAGTTCTATGTATGGGGAACCCCAAAAATTTTGGATTTTTTCCTGATTTTATTTTAAAATCTTAATGCGGTTCACAGAATACATCTACGTACCAAATTTCAATAATGCAGCTCTTATAGTTTCGGAATAAACTGGCTGTGACATACGGACGGACAGACAGACAGACAGACAGACAGACAGACAGACAGACAGACAGACAGACAGACAGACAGACAGACAGACAGACAGACAGACAGACAGACAGACATGACGAATCTATAAGGGTCCCGTTTTTGCCATTTTGGCTACGGAACCCTAAAAACACGTAAAGTACATCTATGCTCTTTTGTTTCCTATAATTACCACTGCCGTGGGTTGTGAAGGGTTGTGAAATGCTTTTAAAGCTATAAGTTTGAAACTTAATTTTTAACAATTAGATATAATCACTACCCAAAGAAACTATTCCACGCGGACGAAGTCGCGGGCACAGCTAGTTTTGAAAATATATTTAATATACAGAGTTGACCTCTCTAGAGATATCATCATCATCATCATCATCAGCCCACATCAGTCCACTGACAGTATTACAAATATATAGATAGATAGATCATTTCTTATCGGGCTGCGATTTTCCGTCGACTTTAGTGGCAAAGCTGGCATTAGCTGTTCGTTAGTTAGTTAGTGAATATATTATTCTATCAGATTAATCTAAAGTAAGTAATTAATATGCCGTGAACATCAATATCAATTTCCATTAGTGGAACTTATTCCAAATAACAAGTTGTTAGTTTCATATTACATTTGAGATCAAATTAATCATGGAATATATAGACGATGCACTCCAGACGGTTCCATAAAATCCTTGGAAAGCAATTAAACTTTAGCTCACCTCATCACAAGCAAGCTGCAATAATAATATAATTTGTTTCAGTTGTATTATTTGTTTTTCTGTCTGTTTATTGGGTGTTTAGAATATTATGATCATATTTCTACGAATAGATTTCTAAATCAAAAGTTTTTACTTCAAAACTTTCTTTACGCACACATTTCAGCGTAGATTTAATGTAAAGTTGTGCGCAATAAAATCAAGAGTCTGGATTCCAGACATTATGATAATTAAACCCATCTTTACGATTAAATTTTTTACTTCATTTTTACCTATGGTATTTTCTATGGAGCTTCTTTGGTTGGTACATACGAATCTAGGTGAAATAGCAAGATGGCTATGATGATCAACTGGAAACTGAGGCTTCCCGTCCGTAGTCAAAGCGATTTGGGCTTGGAAATGAGAGAAAGCTAAAAAGCTTTCTCTCATTTGTTTATTCTAGGTGTATTAACTAAACACCATCAATGATAAGGAATGCAAGGGAGCGACCTATCACCTTTTCGCTCCAAGCCATCCTCACCTGCCCGTGGTGCATCTTGCCGAACAACAAACGAGGCTACTCTGGCAAACCGACTGGTGGCAGTAAAACCATCACGATAGAAGACGTAGCTAAATACCACAGGCCGATGACGGGCAGCAGCGTCACCGGATCGAGGAGCTACACCCTGCGATCGCCAACCCGCCTGCCCATCATGGCGATTATGGGTATATCCTCCAGGTGTTTGCTCGCAGTGGCGAACGACTGTAGAGGCCTATGTTCAGTAGTGGACTGCGATAGGCTGTTGATGAAGATGTGTCACTGGAATTTGTTACGTTGTGCAAAGTATAGAAGTTAGGTAATTAACTGAGTTCCCGTTGGATCTGGGAGTAGCTGAAAGTTTTCAATTCAATCAATTTTGCGCTTCACACACCAATTTCCGTTTCATTCGTATTTACTGTAGTTATTTAAGCCTTTAGTTTACTTTTATTCAGAATGGGTTGTATTGTTTTCTAAATTATAAATGCGAGAGTTTGTAGAGGCCTATGTTCAGTAGTGGACTGCGATAGGCTGTTGATGAAGATGTGTCACTGGAATTTGTTACGTTGTGCAAAGTATAGAAGTTAGGTAATTAACTGAGTTCCCGTTGGATCTGGGAGTAGCTGAAAGTTTTCAATTCAATCAATTTTGCGCTTCACACACCAATTTCCGTTTCATTCGTATTTACTGTAGTTATTTAAGCCTTTAGTTTACTTTTATTCAGAATGGGTTGTATTGTTTTCTAAATTATAAATGCGAGAGTTTGTTTTTGCATATGAAACGCATACAAATAACTTCCTTTTTGATTTTAACGGTAATTTATCATTTTTTGTAGTAAATGAGATAGAGTTCTTGCAATAAATAAATAAATAACCCAAGACATGCCACACTGGGCCACACAGCGCCACCTAGCCCCAAACTAAGCCGAAGCTTGTACTATGGGTACAAGACAACTGATATACTTACTTAAAACCTTTTTTTTGTAAATAAATACATATTATACATAGAAAACACCCAGACCAATACAAACAGACATGTTCATGAACACAAATGTTTGTACTGTGCGGGAATCGAACCCACGACCATTGGCTCAGAGGGCAGAGGCCACTACCAAATGAGCCACCGAGCCTGTCAAATAATAAGCCAACGATATTACCTAAAGGTAAAACATTGCACGATAACATCGAACCCGATCTTCCCTTCCCCTTCTTTCTTCTTCATTCTTGTATTCTTTATTGCTGAAAGTCCTGATAAGGCCTGCTAGAAGAATTGATGAGCTGGTTTCACACCGCGCTGTTATCAACCCGTCTGAAAACTGCAGCTCAATCTCCTAATATTTCTTAAATATACTTTTTTTTACAGTAGCACGACATAATAGCTTCCACACGCCTGATAGAAATCGAAAGAGAAGTCTAGTTGCTGTAACCACGGGCAAGCAACTGGTCAGTAACCTGTCAGTTGCCACCGCCATGCCGGCCCATGTTTTTTTTAAAGAGGGGAATGCATTATGTACCTTCATGCCGTCTCCGGGGGGAGGCGGCATGGTGTGTGGGACTCACACCTCCCAAAAGGGAGGGCATACCCACTAAACCCCCCTGTATCGCCAGTGGGCAACAAGTTGCAGGGACACGGGTAGCGCCGAAACATACGACCACATCCCTGCCTGCCCTGGCCAGCCGCAGATGATAAGCGGCCGGCAGTCCTAGTCCGGAGAGGGCAAATACCGGATCCGGGGAGCAATAGGGTGCTCCCCGGGCGCGCCATGCCAGCCCAACCCTAACCCCCCATGAGCTCCAGAAACCCTACTCAACTCACCGGCAGAAACACGACTTCCGGTCATATGGCTGCGGTATTCTATAGTCATCATCATCATCATCATCAGCCTATTACAGTCCACTGCTGGACATAGGCCTCTCCAGTTGTTCGCCACTTAGAGCAAACATCTGGAGGATATACCCATAATCGCCACGCTGGGCAGGCGGGTTGGCGATAGCAGGGCGTAGCTTCTTGCTCCGGTGACGCTGCTGCCCGTCACCGGTCTTTAGTATTTAGCTACGCCTTCAATTGTGATGGTTATACCGCCACCAGTCGGTTGCCAGCGCCTCGTTTGTTATTCGTATTCTATAGGATGGAGATCATTCCCCAGATGGGCGGCTCAACTCGAGCGAAGATTCGCTATGCCCTACCTCTCTTCATTACGTAATTACAACGGAAATCCGTGACTTTACAAACGCTTTATCATATGTATGAGCAATCTAAAGTCGTCACAAGTTGTATAAAATATACGTGCGGATCGAGCCTTGTTACAATAAAAGGCGTCGTCTTAGAAATATCGACGCGCGTTTATTTTACAGTGAACAAACGTGTTCTCTAACGAACCGCGCTGTGAAGTCGGTATTTGCACAACATTGTCTACCCCGTACCTCCGACGCTCGGCCAAAGGGTGTTTCTCGCCGCAAACATTTTAACGAACTAACAAATAAAAAGTTGTGAACTTTTTTCTGGTTTCCTCTTTGGGGTACCGCGGCTTGTTATTTATCTTTTTTCTTTTTTTAACACATAAAAAATACTTTTTGTTCATTCGTCATCGTCATCATCAACCTTTTGCAATGCACTGCTGGATATAGGCCTTTCAATCGTTTTCCTGGGATGTGAGGGCCTATCATCATGTCGCTCCAAGCCAACCTCACCTGCCCGTGGTGCATCCTGCCAAGTAACAAACGAGTCGCTGGCAAACTTTTATAGTCAGGGGGTTATTGGATTGGAACCTGTCCGGTTACTTTCTTTTTAACTCGGGTACGCGACCCCGGCTTCCTCTAGCCTTCAATACCGCATACCCTTCTAATCCGCGGTATTGAGGTCCCTGTCCTTCCCCTTCCTTTCCAAACACTGGTGGTAGGTTTCGGTTTCTAGTTGGATCACGCCTTCTACTACCGAATCCGACCGGGTTGGTACCACCATTCTGCCTATTTTGGTCGCGAAGCCTTGATGGTGTTTCGACTAAAGGGCCGAACAGCCGTTCCTGTCTTCCCTATTCCTTCCCATTGTGAGATGCGGATATCGCTGTTGCCCGAAACGGTTAGTGTAATGCAGAAGTCTTAGTTGGCGCGCTGGGCGTGGTGGGCTGACGCGGAGTTCAGGGAGACCCGGTGGGAATGGTTACCGTCGGCCACCTGCCGGTCAGTTGGGGACCCGAACCTGAGACTATCCTCCTCGGGAGGCTGTCCCGCCAACCGGCGAAAATCCTGAGTTGTGGCTGTCGTGCCGGAGTTGGAGACCGGAGTAGATCCCGGCAGCTACAGACAGGGGGGCACTGGGGGCCCTTCCGTGCTCCGCGTCAGCTCCCCACATAACTCACGTGCCCACTGAGTACAACGCACACTATTTCTAAAATTCTTTTTTTCTGGTCAGCTGCTTTACTTTGTGTTTTACTGTCCCTCTCCCGCTCTCTAATAATAATATGACGCGAAGGACTAAAAAGAGAAAATTTAAAACGGCGGACACCCTATCCACATTTGAAACAGATTTCTGCAATGTTAGGGGTCTTCATAGCAATCTCGATGCTGTTCACCATCACCTTGAAATAGCGCGGCCTGCCCTGCTCTTTTTAACGGAGACCCAAATTAGCGCCCCCGATGACATATCGTACCTCAGATACCCTGGTTACGAGCTGGAGCATTGTTTCCTACGTAAAGCAGGTGTGTGCGTTTTTGTCCGGGGCGACATTTGTTGTCGCCGCCTTCGGGGCCTCGAGCGTCGGGACCTGTCTATACTTTGGCTGCGCGTAGACTATGGGGGCCTAACCCGAATCTACGCGTGCATCTACAGGTCTCATGCTAGTGACTCAGGGTCTGATTTGTTCGAGCACGTTCAAGTAGGGATTGACCAGGTTTTGGAACAGTGCCCATCTGCGGAGGTGGTGGTTCTTGGTGATTTCAATGCTCATCATAAAGAGTGGTTGGGATCCAGAACCACTGACCTTTCGGGTCGGGCCGCTTTTAATTTGGCCTCTGCCTATGGTCTCTCACAATTGGTGACTGGACCTACCCGTGTCCCGGATATTGAGAACCATGAAGCCTCCTTGTTGGACCTCATGTTGACCACACATCCGAATGGTTATGGGGTGGAAATCTGTGCCCCTCTTGGGTCATCTGACCACTGCCTCATACGCTCAAAGGCCCCCGTTGCGCAACCTGATCGGTCTCCAGCGACAGGTTATCGCAGAGTCTGGCACTATAAATCGGCGGATTGGGACGGACTCCGTGAGTTCTATGCCTCATATCCTTGGAAACAACTCTGCTTCTCCACTGATAATCCCGACACGTGTGCGGACTGCGTTACTGATGCTGTGCTTTTAGGGATGGAAATATTCATTCCTACTAGCACAGTGCCCGTTGGTGGCCGCAGTCGCCCCTGGTTCAACAGCTCCTGCAGGAAGACCGGGCAGGTGAAGCAGTCTGCATATTTAGCCTGGAATAATGCCAGGAAAAGTGGGGATCCAAACGCTAAAGTGGAGAAGCGAAGTTACAATGCGGCTATGAGGTCCAACAAGAAAGCCATTATAAAGGCAAAAGCAGAGCATGTTGCCAGAATCGGTGAGCGCCTTGGATGTTATCCTTCTGGAAGTCGTGCCTTTTGGTCACTCGCTAAGGCAGCTCAGGGTAACTTTTGTCAGTCTAATCTCCCACCACTGCTTAAAACTGATGGCTGTCTGGCTCACAGTGCAAAGGAGAAAGCCGATTTATTGGTAGATCTCTTTGCCTCAAACTCGACCCTCGACGACAAAGGAGCTACACCACCCACGATCTCAAACCATGCAAGTTCTCTGCCTGAGATTCGCATTACTCAGCGCATGGTTAGGCGTGAACTTAGGAATTTATGCGTTCACAAGTCGAGTGGGCCAGATGGCATTCCAGCAGTTGTACTGAAAACGTGTGGTCCAGAACTTGCCCCTGTTTTAACGCGTCTCTACCGTCTTTCCTACAAATGTAAAAAGGTGCCATCTTCATGGAAGGTTGCTCATGTACACCCCATCCCTAAAAAGGGTGACCGGTCGGACCCGTCAAATTATCGACCCATAGCAGTGACATCCTTGCTTTCCAAAGTTATGGAGCGAGTCATTAATACCAGACTACTTGGCTACCTTGAAGAGAACCAGCTCATAAGTGACCGACAATACGGCTTTCGTCATGGTCGTTCAGCTGGTGATCTTCTGGCGTACCTGACTCACTGCTGGGCTGAAGCTTTGGATAGTGGTGGCGAGGCTCTTGCAGTGAGCCTTGACATCGCCAAAGCATTTGATAGGGTCTGGCATCGAGCTCTTCTCATGAAGCTCCCCTCTTATGGCATCCCCGAGGGACTCTGCGAGTGGATTGCCAGCTTTCTGGATAGTCGGAATATACAAGTCGTTGTCGACGGTTCCTGTTCCGCATCCAGAACCATTAACGCTGGTGTTCCACAAGGCTCGGTGCTATCCCCAACGTTGTTCGTCTTGCACATTAATGACATGCTCCAAATTGCGAGCGTTCATTGTTATGCGGACGACAGCACGGGTGATGCGCGATACACCAGCCATCAGAATGTCCCTCGTACCCTGGTTGTGGAAAGACGGGCACAGCTTGTGTCGGAAGTTGGAGACACACTGAACCGGGTCTCTGAGTGGGGTGAATCGAATCTGGTTCAGTTCAACCCGACGAAGACACAGTTGTGCGCGTTCACTGCGAAGAAGGACCCTTTCGTCGTGGCACCAGAGTTCCAGGGTGTATCTCTGAATATATCTGGGAGTATCGGGATCCTGGGCATGGAAATCTCTAGCAAGGTCCAGTTTGGGCGTCATTTGGAGGACAAAGCTAAATTAGCTAGCAAGAAATTGGGTGTCCTTAACAGGGCGAGGCGGTTCTTCACACCGAGTCAGCGGCTTGTGCTGTACAAGGCCCAAGTACGACCTCATGTGGAGTACTGCTCTCACCTCTGGGCAGGCGCCCCAAAATACCAACTTGACCCATTTGACGCCCTCCAACGACGAGCTGTGCGGATTGTCGGTGATCCTGAACTCACTAACCACTTGGAGACGTTGGCCCTGCGTAGAGACTTTGGCTCCCTTTGCGTCTTCTACAGACTCTTTCATGGAGAGTGCTCTGAGGAGCTGTTTCGGGTTATGCCAGTCTCACCATTTTACCACCGCACTACTCGACGCCGCGGTAGGGTCCATCCATACCATTTGGAAACTTTTCCATCAAGAACTGTTCGTTTCCAACGTTCGTTCTTTCCGCGTACCTGTAAGCTGGAGGATGATGATGCCCGCGTCCGTAGGATTTAACCCTAGATGTTCTACACGTGTCCTCTGGGTGGTGCTAAACGGGCAACAACTTTTAAGTGGTAGAGCCAAGCTGGCAACAGCTCGCATGGGCAGGCTCGACCGGTGTGAAACCACTCTCTCTTGCGATACCGACGTGAAACAGTAGCTTAGCTGTTGTGTTTCGTTCGGTGGGTGAGAGTTCCGGTTGCCCAACTTCCCCCCCCCCCCCCTTACTTAATAAATGGCAGCGGTTAATAAAAATGTTGATTTACCCCAGGGGGGTACCGACACTACATGTGTGGGAGAATCCCCCCCTGAGCAATCACGCTCAGGCTGCCCTTCGTACTCTGGGGTGGGCAATTATCCGCTTGTGACTAATGTCTGGGGCGATTCGAGGAACAACGCTACGATAACCCTATCCACATTTACTGTGGATCTCTGTAACATAAGGGGGATTCACTCTAACCTCAACGCCGTTCATAATCACCTTGAGACGGCTAAACCGGCCTTGTTGTTCCTCACTGAGACGCAGATTTCCTCGCCACCTGACATCTCCTATTTGCGTTACCCTGGCTACAACCTGGAGCACAGATTTGTGCAACGTGCCGGAGTTTGCGCTTATGTCAGGGAGGACATTTGCATCCGCCGCCTCAGCAATTTTGAAGGTAAGGACCTATCCATCCTTTGGCTGCGTGTAGACTGCGACGACCATCCGCGCATCTATGCGTGCCTATACAGGTCCCATAGCGGTAACGCCGAAACCGATCGACTCATGGAGCACATTCAAATTGCGACTGATTCTCTGATGCAGCAGATCCCTTCAGCTGAGGTTGTGATCCTTGGCGATTTCAACGCCCATCACGTTGACTGGCTTGGGTCTCGCACAACTGATCACGCGGGAAGATCTGTCTGTGACTTTGCTGCAGCATTCTCCTTTACACAGCTGGTGTCTTCGCCGACGCGAATTCCAGACATTGAAGACCACTTACCAACTTTGTTGGACCTAGTGTTGACCTCTCATCCCGATAATTACAGCGTAACTATCAATGCTCCACTGGGTTCATCCGACCATTGCCTTATTCGATGCGCTGTGCCTCTCTCCCGCCTTACACGTTCGCGAACAGTGAGCAGTCGTCGTGTTTGGCATTATGGTTCAGCGGACTGGGATGAGATGCGCTCATTCTTTGCGTCCTATCCGTGGGGTCAGGTTTGCTTCGCGTCGGACGATATTGACGCGGTTGCTGAGTCTGTCGCGGACGTGGTGCTTCAGGGCATGGAGCTCTTTGTTCCATCCTCTGTTGTTCCCGTCGGTGGCCGTTCCCAGCCTTGGTTTGATCATTCCTGTAAACTGGCGTCTCGCCGAAAACAGGAGTGTTACAACGCCTGGGCTGCAGCTACCGCGTCCGGAGACCCACAGATTGGTGCTTTAAAAAAGACCTACAATCTTGCCACCAGGTCTTACAAAAAGGTGATAGCTGCTGCGAAGTCCAACTTTATCCGGAGAATTGGCAAGAAGCTCACTAAACTTCCTTCTGGGACTAGAGCTTTCTGGTCTCTTGCCAAGGCTGTTTTGGGCAATTTCTGCAAGTCGTCTTTTCCACCACTTTGCACAGCTGCTGACACGCTTGCCCATACCGCAAAGGAGAAAGCTGACCTCCTAGGCTCTCTATTTGCGTCAAGCTCGATCCTTGATGACCAGGGAAAATCACCTAATACCATCCGGCAGTGTGATAGCACCATGCCGAACATTCGTTTTTTGCAGAGCAATGTTCGTAGTCTGCTTTTCTCCCTGGACATCAATAAGTCGAGTGGGCCTGACGGCATCCCACCAATAGTGCTCAAAATTTGTGCTCCTGAGCTAACGCCGGTCTTCACGCGCCTTTTTCGGCTTTCATATTCCACCGGTATCGTCCCTAAATCCTGGAAGTCAGCGCTTGTCCATCCGATTCCCAAGAAGGGAGACCGATCAGACCCTTCCAACTACAGACCAATTGCCATTACCTCATTGCTCTCTAAACTAATGGAGACAATAATAAATCGCCAACTCCTTGGATACTTGGAGGAACACCAGCTGCTCTGTGATCGCCAATACGGCTTTCGTCAGGGCCGATCGGCGGGTGACCTCCTTGTATACCTCACACACCGCTGGGCGGAGGCGGTTGAGAGCAAGGGTGAGGCTTTGGCTGTTAGTTTGGATATAGCAAAGGCGTTTGACCGTGTTTGGCATAAAGCGCTTTTAGCGAAACTTCCATCATATGGGCTTCCTGAGAGGTTGTGTGGTTGGCTTGCCAGTTTTCTTGCGGAGCGGAGCATCAGTGTCGTTGTCGACGGTTCTTGCTCTGAGGCGAAGCCCGTGAACGCTGGTGTGCCACAAGGCTGTGTACTGTCCCCTACCTTATTTCTTCTGCATATCAATGACATGTTGCATATTCGTGACATGCATTGTTATGCAGACGATAGTACAGGGGACGCTTTATACATGGGTAATGCACAAACCTCTCGGGAAAACATCATTGAAAGCCGAAATAATCTTGTGGGTAAAATTGAGACCACCTTAGACTCGGTCCTATCTTGGGGCAACGAGAACCTGGTCAATTTTAACCCGAACAAGACTCAGGTTTGCGCGTTTACCGCTAAGCGTTCTCCCTTTGTCGTATCCCCTCGTTTCTGCGGTAATCCCTTGGACGCGGCATCCTCACTCCATATTCTCGGCGTTGATATCTCGAGCAATGTTCAGTTCAGGGGTCATCTGGAGGGAAAGGCTAAACTGGCCTCCAAGAAGCTGGGTGTTCTTGGCAGAGCGAGACAATATTTCACACCAGCCCACCGTCTTCAATTGTACAAGGCACAGGTGCGACCTCACATGGAATATTGTTCTCATCTGTGGGCCGGGGCACCTCAGTATCAACTTCTTCCTTTTGACCGCATCCAGCGAAGAGCGGCTCGAATCATTGACGACCGAGAACTTTCAGAGAAACTAGACCCTTTATCTTTGCGCAGGGATGTTGCGTCTTTGTGCGTTTTCTACCGTATATATCACGGCGAGTGTTCGGAGGAATTGTTTGATCTGGTACCGGCTGCTATTTTTCATCATCGTACATCTCGCACCAATTCTAGATTTCATCCTTATCATCTTGATAGTTGGAGGTCTTCCACGGTGCGTTTTGCGCGCAATTTTCTGCCTCGTGCAACCGGTCTTTGGAATCAGCTTCCTGCTGCAATTTTTCCGAGTGGATATGATTTAGGGACCTTCAAAAAGCGAGCCTATAGATTTCTCAAAGGCCGGCAACGCACCTGTGACTCCCCTGGTGTTGCGGTGTCTATGGGCTGAAGTGATCACTTACCATCAGGTGACCTTCAGGCCCGTTTGCCCCCTCTTCCATAAAAAAAAAAAAAAAAAAAAAAAAGCTCTGGAATGAGCTCCCAGCCGCGGTGTTTCCTGATCGCTACGACTTGTCCTTCTTCAAACGTGGCCTAAAGAGAACTCTTTCCTCACGGTAGGCAGCGGCTAAGCTGTGCCCCTGGCATTGCAGAGTCTATGAGCGGCGGTAACCGTTTAACATCAGATGGGCCGCTTGCTCGTCTGCCACCCATTGCAATAAAAAAAAAAAAAAAAAAAAAACGACTGGTGACGGTATAACCATCACAATTGAAGGCCTCTAAATACTACACGTGTCACCGGAGTGAGACTACGCCTTGCGATCGTCAACCCACCGGCCCAGTTTATCGATTATGGATATACCCTTCAGATGTTTGCCCTAAGTGGCGAACAACTGGATAGGCCTATATCCAACAGTGGACTGCAATAGGCTGATGATGATGAATAATTGTACTTGCCCATTCATTCATTCAAAATTGTATTTAATTTAATTTGAAACGCGAAAAAAGCCACAAATTTTAAAGAAAGGACGCACTTGTAACCTTTTTTTTTTCGAGTAGAATAGGTTTAGCCTTCACTGCAACTCCCCTGATGTTAAAGTATTTAGCATTTTGGCGATCACTTATCTCACTCACTTAAAAAAGTTTATCTCATATAATAAAATTGACCCCATTTTGACTAGCCCGATGGCTCTTTTGGCAGACATCTGTCTTCTGAGCCAAGGGTTGTGGGTTCAATCCCCGCACAGTACAAATATTAGTATGCATATCTGTTTGTATTGGTCTGGGTGTTTTCTCTGTATTTATTTACAAAAAAAGAAGGATTTAAGTAAGTTTAACAGTTGTCTGGTACCCATAGGACAAGTTTCGGCTTAGTTTGGGGCTAGATGGCGATGTGTGGCCTAGCGTGGCATGTCTTTGGTTATATGTACTTGCTCGGTGGCTCAATTGGTAGTGACCCCTGCCTTCTGAGCCAAGGGTCGTGGGTACGATTCCCACCCGGGACAAACATTCGTGTGATGAATACTTGTGTTTGTTCCGTGTCTGGTTGTTTATAATTTGTATTTAAGTATTTATTTGTGGTACCTTCGTTGTTCTGATACCCATAGCACAAGTGCTTAAGCTACTTACTTTTTGATTAGAGCAATGTATGTGATGTTGTCTGATATTTATATTTATTTATTTATGTATGTCATGGGTTATATTTGACACTTGGAATTGGACCACCTCCACCTGTCTCGCCTTAAGTAATACACCAGAAATCGCTACACTACCTTCAAATCAAATTTTGTCTATGACTGTTCATTCTTATTTTAGAACCCTTTTCAGTATTGCGACACTGACTTGGCGTTTCTATTTCAAAGATCGTGGAGCAATCTTTGTTGTTTCTAGTGGTTCTGAATTCTAGAACCCCACTAACTTTCTTCAACGCTTATGTAATATGAATTTTGTATTTCACAATAAGAATACTATACGACTTTTATATAGAAAGTAAACATAGACGTACCTACTCTCCTGACCTGAATTTTGGCCACAGAGTCTCTGGAGAGACTGATCTCTGTGGCCAAAATTCGGTAGTATTTCCAAATACTAGTCAAAAACAGGATATCTGAAATTCACAGGCAACCACAGGTGCGTCTTTGTTCTTTCAAATCCAAACGCACGATTGGTTTTGCACGACGTCTGCCAAAGAAGCATTCCATAGCTCCCTGGAAGCCGGGAGTAGAGGTAAATAAAATAAATAACCCAAGACATGCCACGCTGGGCCACACATCGCCATCTAGCCCCAAACTAAGGCAAAGCTTGTACTATGGGTACTAGACAACTGATAAACGTACTTAGATACCTTTTTTGTAAATAAATACATATTATATTGATTTAGTACTTGGTATATCGTCGACCGTAGGCTCAATTAAGGTAAGGGACAAAATACGATTTTTCAGGAGAGGCCGACAAAGTTTTTTTTTGGAGTAAATCGTACATAACTTTCTTTGTAATTAACCTTTTTTAAATTTCTTTTCACACATTATCTTATATTTAAGTGCACTATCTTCCTGTGCAGTGTTTATTTAAATATTTTAATTATTTTAGAAAATAGATGTCCCTTACACCGACTTTTTTCGTTCGTAATGTCCCTTACATGCCAAGTTACTTGTAGTCTCGTCCCTTACCTGAAATTGACCTATACGTTGTGTGCATAATATTAATATAAAAATAGCGTAAGGATTTCGTTGAAATAACGTATGAAAGATAAAAAAGGGTAAGGGGATCTTTTATAAATTATTAAAAAAACTCTTTTGAGGTAAGTCGCAATTTTAAAGTGGGGCATTCGCGTAACAGTTATGAAAATGTATTGAATTGTGTGTGAATTATTTATGTATCCCTTACATGGAATATTTTGACACTTTAAAGTTGTTGATATCCACAGATTACCCCCAATAGATACCGCATGTTCGGCATTTTGCTTTGAGTTTCGCGAGTCAACTTCAGGTGGTATGAAGGGTGTGCGGGGTCGTAACTCCTTTCTCAAGTGATGTACATTTGTATTGTGCAATGTCGATAATTTTATCGACAAATTACCAATCAGGTATATTAGACTAGATTTATGTCTATCACCTTTTCAGTATTTTGTGCAATACTGGCTATCTATCTATGCATGCATATAAATATGTTTAAATACAACTCTTATTATGGAAACCTTAATTCACGTGATATAGATTTGTTACTTTTAAAGATGGTATCTCATACTGCAGGAACTGTAGGTGCACAGATCACCCCTAAATCATTACTACTCGTACTACTACGTCGATAATAATCGTAGCTAAGAAGTTTTGAACACTTGTATTATGGATATCCGAACAATTTCGATACCACAAATATTATATTACTAGCAGCCCGCTCCTCGCGTCGCTTCGGATAAATCAATTATTTCAGCTAAACATTTCATACATTGTTGGTGTTTTAGGAAGGACCTCTCATATTTTCTATCAATAAATATAACCTATATACACGCTTACAATGCTAAAATTAATGGATGCTAGAAACAAAATGAAGATATATTCGATTCGAAGGCTGAGAAATCTGAACATGGTTTGACACATAACAAACGCGTTGCAGTACATCGGATTAGAAAATAAAAATATTTATTATGCATGCACAGATCGCAGTTTTCATTATGCGAGCCTTCCTAAACCTTGAAAGAATGCATTAATATTTTTTGGGTTCTTAGAGCTTCATGTCACTATGATTCAGGATGCCTTGTTCACGGATTATGCTAGATCTGTTCGACTGTGCACTATTCCTAAATGTTGTTCCGATTTGTTGCTAAATGAGGAGCCTCCAAGCTGATAGCAGCATTGATGCAGGAAACACCGGTGGTGTGTTTTCAAGTTGGTCGTATTTTTAGCTATAGCAATTTGCTTATAGTATTTTCTGAAGAATTTTATCCTGAAAGTAAGCCGACGGTTCACAAATATTTATATCACTGTTTTTTGTGATTGTGAATTTCCGATAATTCCGTATTTACTTCGATGTCAGTACCTGTCATGTCAAAATGACAATTTCTTTGAAAAATTCAAGAAATGACAGTATATAAGGTCATTTCAAAAAGTATGTAACATATTTTGCCGCAATTGTAAATTCTGAAATGTATAATACCCTTGTAAGCCTGTGTGTAAATCTGATGCATAAATAACATTCCTGTAAAGTTTCATCAAAACCCTTTCAATAGTTTTTACATGAAAGTACGATTTCATATTAGAATTTATTTATTTAGATGTCATAACAGTTTCGGTCGCTATGGGGAACGTTGTCATGAGACGTCAGTATGTAAGATCTTTTCTTTTTTTGTAGATTAAAATCTTTTTGGTAACGGCACGCACGGATCCCTAGAGCCTATTCGTATCAAACAAACAAACAATCAAATCTTTCCTCTTTATAATATTAGCTTAGATAGTTTAGATTATGTATGTACATATAGTACTAACACCTAGATACGGAACAAACACGCTTTTTTGATTAGGTACCAAATTTCAAATGCTAAAAAACTGAGTATATTTATAAATATGGTTATGTAAAGCAATCACAGCAGTTTTCATTTACTCGTCTTCTATCCTTCATACATTGAAAACTATCCTATGTAAATGTCTCTAACAGCAGGGTGCGGCATTTGTCCATTTTAATGTTCTTTCAGGACACTTTGGAAATTTAAAGTAGAAACGATAACATTTTTCAAATCTTGCATTATCGACATACTTGAAAGTGTGGCTACTCTTACGTGTACGTGGTTTAATGAAATAAGAAGCACACAGTTCTGAAAAGAACTATTTCACTCTTTCGTGTGTTTCACTGATGGTGGCTCTGAAAAGAGCCGTTTGGTACTCTTTCGTGTGTTTCACTGAAGTGGCTCCGAAAAGAGCCGTTGTCACTCTACGTGTGTTCCAAGGATGGTGGCTCTGAAAAAAACTTGCGAAAAAAAATTCACAAAAACTTAGAATTTAGTAAGAATAAAATGATAATTATGTACTTAATGTACTATTTTATTCACTTATTGTTGTAATTGCTGTCTGCGTCGTAGTAACCGGTTTAAATTGTATTGTTTCTCCATGTTTATCACTAAATTGACAAATCAACCAAGCGACGGGTAAATGCGTCCTGACAAACGGTTTTTTAGATGCCCGCCCGCAGCTAGTGCGTCCTCTCTTTCACACACAGAGCGAACACGTGCTCTTCTCCTGTGTCTTGAAGTTAGATTTGTTTGTAAATAAAGGTAACTGGTATAAATATTGATCAGTATTCAGTTGCAAATTGGTGTAACGGACACGAAACCTAAATGGATATCGAATCAAATTGGTGTAAGGGACGCACTGATTAAAATATAATAATGTAAAATGGCGTAAAAATTATTTATTTCAAAACTCGTGCATACGTTTTAAGGTATGGGCGGGTTTGATTTATAAGACGAAAAATGCATTACAGTAACGCTAGTGTTATAAAGTTTTCTTTAAAAAAATACCATGTAAGGGCTATTCTTTGATTGCGAAGACCGTTACTTTATTTAAAATCGGTTGGTGGCAGTAATTACACCATTTAAGGTTGCTACATTATTTTTTTTGTCAGATA
This sequence comes from Conogethes punctiferalis, assembly GCA_031163375.1. Taxonomy (NCBI): domain Eukaryota; kingdom Metazoa; phylum Arthropoda; class Insecta; order Lepidoptera; family Crambidae; genus Conogethes; species Conogethes punctiferalis. The sequence continues at coordinate 15,674,014 of CM062085.1, read as the reverse complement.
CATGTTTTTTGTGGGCCGGAATTAATTTTAGACCCCAAAAAATAATTAGAGTAAGGGACATTTTTTTCAAGATAGAATTTTTTCATATATATCATTCGAAAGAGCGGAAAATTCTGAAAAAAACTGTATACTCAACTCATTTTGTGAGTTTTGTCCCTTACCTTAATTGAGCCTACGGCCGACGATATATTTGTCTATTTATGTACGATATGTATATGTCTCTTATATGTATATGTATATTATACCTACTTTATTTAGCATATTTCCACATATTAGTTTTTTATATAAATAATGTATTTTCTTTTATTGTGTTTCCTTTTGTACACTCACCGCACAACAAATCTGCTCTCTGCATGACCCAAGGGTTGACTGGTAGAGAATGCTCCTAGCATTAAGTTCGCCTTTTGTACCATTTTGTGCAATCAAGTTTAAATAAATAAATAAATAAATTATATATAGTACAGGGCTACTTCTTGACTACAGAGCTGTTGCTGAGGAGCTTGGCTAACATTTTTAATTAATCATACGTCAACATTAACTTAACTAGGCCATCTTTCCGATAGCGAACAATACTTCAATAAGTACACAAAGGTTAATAAATGTTTATTGCTAAGCCTACATCAGAACTCGCCCGTAAATGCAGTGTCCTAGGTAAGCAAAATTCAAAGACGCGATCTGATAATATAACAAACGATGTACGACTATAAGACGTAATAACTGATTCTTCTGGACGGCTACTTCCAATTGAATACTTTTAAAATATTATCTTTTAATTGTTTGCCTGATTTATCAGCATATTATTCTCCAAGTACATAAATACTTTCTAAATGCGTGAGAAATTATAGCGATCGAATGATATTGCATACGAGAATTCATGGAAATGATTTCTATTAGTGATAGTATCTATTAGAACCTTTATAAGCTTTTGTATCCCAATCCCTAATAGATGATTAGTATATTTTTACCATCATACAATAAACCTTGTACAACTGATCTAGTTCACGTTTCAAGCTCGTTCCGGAGCTCTATATTCCACCGCTGCCACCACCATAGTATCGGAGTTTATCCACAAATTGTTTACATTTTGATTTTAACCACCACAGTTTTTTTCAACATCATCATACTATTTACTTTTTAATTAAAAATATGTGTCGCCAAAATGTTCACTATTGCGTTGCTTCAGAGAATGTTATTTAGAAAAAAAAAATTCAACCGTTTCCGTAGGACTTTGATTTCGAGGCGACAATATGACTGCGTGCATCCTACGGTACCGTTAGTTACAGTACTTTCAAATGAACTATTTTTTTTAAATCCATTCAATAAAAATATTAGGAAAAATCTTTCCACCGACACGGGAACAATCTTTCGATAACTTACAATCTCGCTAGATAGATTATAATCTAACGGTATTTACAATTTTTGAAAAAAAAAAAAATCTTCTCACCGCACACGTAGGACTTTTACAACGAGGCGACAATATGACTCAGTGCGTCCTGTGGGACCGTTGGTCACGTAACGTTTGACCGTCGCCTGTTTACGACCGGCGTGTGTAATAACTGCGTAAATTTCGACACTGACCCGAGTTGTGAGTTGAAATTTTTATGCAACCCAAAAAGATTTCCGACGACCCAGTTGGCGAGTTTGGATTGCTTTTGTTGATACGGTTAAGTAAATGTTTTGGACGGGGGTGTAATGTTTTTAACTTTTTTTTAACACGAATTGAGGGCAGCAGCCAATCTTAAGAAATTGCCAGTACGTAGAAGATATTGAAATGCTCAAGTACACACAATCAGCCTAATTGCAGTCCACTGCTGGACATAGGCCTCTCCAGTTGTTCGCCACTTAGCATAAACATCTGGAGGATATACCCATAATCGCCACGCTGGGCAGGCGGGCTGGCACTGGGCGTAGGTACTTTGGTACAAATAAACACTACTACGGTCACCAATCACGGCTAATAAGGAACATTCGAGCTTAAATACTTACACATTTCCTTGTGTAAAGCCGCTTAAGATGAAAAATACCCACTCTGACAGAAATCAAACAAGAAGACTATCTATTATTTTTACCAACATCAACCCAGAAGTGTCTCTTATTTTTAAAAACTCCTTAACATTTTAAAAATGAATTTCTCCGAGCGTTGCGGCCAATGTCTTCATTTTAAAGCAAACATAGCCCGTCTTAAAATTAAGGAGGACTTCGATTCGCCATGGCTCGAAACGCAGTCTTAAGTGCTTACACGCCGCGGGAAGCGTTCGGCATTTCTGACGCGTCAAGAATCCAGGCTCGCGGAAAATCAGACAACAGATTTAGCCTTACGTAGACTCAGAAGCGGTGTGAGTAAATAATGTTGAGTTGCTTTTGTTTTTCTGCGAGTTGGTTCTCGTACAAGTTTAATAGAAATACTGCTTTTAGAACTGAGGTCTTAGTTAATTATTTCACGACCGTAGGATGATGCAGAAGTATGTGCAGAAAGATCTATGTACATAATTTCATTTCGTAAGACCGGTGTGGTGTTTCTCTTTTTTAAGCTAACTTCTTTAGAGTATGGAGCTATGATTTATTGAGTAATATTTGACAATTGAGCCACCGAGCCAGTCAAACTTTTACCGCGCTATAAAGGATTTCTCTATTTAAGGGTCAAAAGTATCTAACATACCTACATTATATTAAACAAAGGCATATATAACAAAAAATACAGAAGAAGTAGAATCCATTACTAGATACGGATTTACAATGTCCAATATTAAAAGTGATTACATAAAATTCGTGAAAGGAGAATGACCATTGTAGTATGGGCTTTGGTTTCAGATTTTATCACGTTGTAGGTACCTCCATGAAATCTATCTCATTGGATAGAGTATTAAACATAGAATACATTATAAAAAACAATAAGCATCTAATTCGCCGGAGTTGCGAGCAACAGGTTCATGAAGTTCATTATTTTAGGTTATTTTTCACAACGTTAAATACCTTTCCGAACGGCAGCTGGGCGTCCTGCGTCAATCATAACGAACAGTTGCTAAAACGGCGATTATCTAATTTCAATTTCTACAGTTACGGAGAAATAAGGCGCTCAACTCAACGTAAAGATAAATCAAAACGAATAAATCGTCAGTGCTAAAACAAAACAATAACATTTCTCTAATGTCAATGTCATGTCACTTACATTATTTTTTTTCATCACTCTTGGTGTTGCCCGTCGCAATATAAATGCGAATCGATATTCATTGGATCAATCGATATTCAATCACTTAAGGTTTGTTGTCATTAATTGGAAGGTAAAGTAACTGAATATTCTCGAAGATATTCTTTTCTATGAGAAAAAGATTTTGTTTTGTAAATATCCTTAATATTTTCTTTTTAACCCTGTTTCATCCTTCCGAGTTGTGTATCAGGAATCGATTATTGTGAATTAATATTTTAAATATTGGCAACCCTGCAACCCCAAAAAGTACAGTTCTTTGATAGAGGAAGTACTTTGTTACAAAAATTACTTTTAAATTAGCACTTTTTTCCCCGGCGAAGTTTTGACTTGTTTTTGTAGAAGGTCTTGTGAAAATGAAATAAAATTTTTTTCAGGTTAATTTCGTTCATGTACAAAACGAAACCATATTTGGGCATTCTCCTTTTAATGAAACTGTAAACCGAAAATATATCATCTATCTATACTTATAATAAATCTGTAGAGAGGTCAATTCTGTACATGAAATATTTTTTCAAAATAACTATCAGGTGGTGATTGATTAGTGATCGATACTGATGCCAAAAATGCAATCAGTAAAACTTTTATCTGTCTGTCTGTCTGTCTGTATGTTCGCTATAGAAAAAAAACTACTGGGCGGATTTTGACGAAACTTGGTACGATTATTCTTCGTACTCCTGGGCAGGTTATAGTATACTTTTCATCACGCTACAATCAATAGGAGCAGAGCAGTGACGGGAAGCGTTAGGAAAACGGGAGAAATTTTTATCAGCATGTTTGATCGCGCATCACGCAAAAACTTCTGCATGGAATCAAATGCGGTTTTCACCAATGTATTGCTAGAGGCTTAACTTAAAATTTAGGTACCATTTTATAGATGTCCGCTATTTTTGAAAACCGATATCCACGCGTGCGACGCTGCAGGCACAGCTAGTCTCTAATACATTTCCATCACTTGAGCAAAACACTATCGCACCAGCTAAGTGTGTGCATAAACGGAGACGCGGTCACAAACACAGTGGCTATTAATTAAATTGCACCGAGTCCCAGTTGGCGTGATTACATTACGGTTGTACAACGGCGTTGAATGCGTTGCGCCGACGATAACTCGCAGGATGGCTTAGCGCGTCGTCTGAATGCGGACGGGGCCTCTTGAGCGCCACAATGCGAGATGCGGTTAACAAGTGCCTCTCGTTCGGCGGTAGATGGCGCTGTGCCTAATTAAATTATAATGGGACTCGGTTACAAATTACTCGGCTAAAATTTCTAATAATAATTTTTAAATTTACTTAATCTTAGACCAAGGGGACAGAGAATACTTAGGAAAATATTAAGTACAGTTTTCCTACTAAACATTAATAGTTTAGTCATCATACTAATAATAAATACCTATTATAAATGCGAGAATTTGTTTGGATGGAAAGATGGATGGTATACATCAAAAAATATTTACGCGGCAAAAGCCGCGGGTAGAGAGAGTTACTAGTTGGATTATGAATATTTATGTAATAAACAGAGGTTTCTCTATAACCAAGTTCTATGCATTTTAAAATAGCCAGACAGCAGATAAGTGGACTTTTACACGTCAAACCTATATCCAATCAGTTCGAAGTGTTGATTGGGGCCAGACAAGAAGAAACGCCGTATCAAAAATACAGGCTTTTAAAAAAAAAAAAAAAATCATACATTTTCAAATAATTATCAGTACTAAAAGAAAAGTTGCCGTCGTAAACTTAAAAATAAAGTTAAACCATGACAAGTCCTAAAAAGAAACTTACCTGCTACAATGATTTAATTCGTTCAACCATTCAATGCTACAATAACATTTTGTATGTAAATAAACCGAATAGCGTTTCTACTTTTCGGAGTCTAGTTGGAGGAACAAATCAAACAGTGTTAAAGGAAATTAATTTCAAGTGGGTCCACCGCAACGGATTATTTGCACGTGTTTCGCGATTTCGTACAGGAAATTACGTGTGTTCAATATTTGGAAGCGAAGTCTATTCGTGCAGTGCGAGTGGAAGGCAAAGGTAACCTTTGTCAAACGTATGGGTAGAAACTTTATGAGGTCTGTCAGTTGTTAGGAAGAAATTTTAATGAAGCAACTTGGGCCTCTTTTTAACCGACTTCGAAAAAAGGAGGAGGTTCTCAATTCGTCTCTATGTATAATTTTTTTTTTTTATGTATGTTCAGCGATATTTCCGTCAATAATTATGGATGGATTTCAAAAATATTTCGACAGTTCGACAGAAGACACTTCCGAGGTGGTCCCATTATCACCAAGTAAGGATCTGATGATGGGATCCTGGAGAAATTGAGGGCAACAACCGAAAATTGTATGCTCATATGGTGTTTTTGTTACGTAATCATATTTTACTCAGGTATATGCTTCCGGGCAACAACATCTGGTGCTGATGATGAAGCCACAGAACTCCTTAACGGTTAGGAGTTAGGGGACAGTACTGACATTGGTCGATATTAAACTAGGTAGTAGTATGTACTTATGCAGGGCTAATAGGGCAGGTGATTTGGTAAGTGATATGCTTGATTCTAGATCGCAAAGTCTTCACTTGACTTAAAGCAAAATTTTTCATTCCTAAGTAAAACTCTTAAGGACATTAATTAGCCTTTATTCAAGATCACAGCACATTAACGCAACTAAAAACAGAGAAATAAAATTATTTTTAAAAAAAAAATTAAACCAACTTCAAAAAAAACGCAAACGACCAAAACTAAAAAGCGATAAATAACGTAAGTAATTCTATCCTTAATACATAATCATTTAAATATTACAATTATCACTTATTTTTGAAGTCGGTGCCAGCCAAACATATCTAGGTATATTGTCGTGTGGATATGCCGGCCTACCGAGAGGTTGGCACCGACTTCAAAAATAAGTGATAATTGTAATATTTAAATGATTATGTATTAAGGATAGAATTACTTACGTTATTTATCGCTTTTTAGTTTTGGTCGTTTGCGTTTTTTTTGAAGTCGGTTTAATTTTTTTTGCTTTCCATCAGGCGAAGGGAAGTCATTTTGTCGAGCTACTATAAAAAAGAAGTAAATAAGAATTTATTCTTTATAAATTAGAACACGTTAAATGGAGACGAAAAAAGAACAAAATTGAAGCTTATAAATACTGAGTGTTTACCCATTTGGTGGTTTACATGTTATTGTATTGAATACATTGTACCTAAAATGGTACTTCATCATCATCATCAGCCTTTCGCAGTCCACTGCTGGACATAGGCCTCTCCAGTTGTTCGCCACTTAGGGCAAACATCTGGAGGTTATACCCATAATCGCCACGCTGGGCAGGCGGGCTGGCGCTGGGCGTAGGTCCTCGCTCCGGTGACGCTGCTGCCCGTCATCGGCCTGTAGTATTTTGCTACGCTTTCAACCATGACAGATATACTGCCACCTGTTGGGTAATCAGGTGGCCTTCAGGCCTGTTTGCTCACTCTGACTTATAAAACGAACCCTATATTATGCGTAACCTGACAAGCACTTGGGCAGTTTTGTATGCAAGTTCTCATCATGTACATTATACAAAATGATAACAAAGGCTCGGACGTTAATTTTCTGTGGGCTCACCTCGGCCAATCATATTTTTCTTCTAATTAATTTGAGCTAAAAATAGACCATGTTTCCACACGTGCGTATAATTCTAAAGGTAGTATTAGGGGTTAAGCCGAGATAATACTCGTAATTCTTGAAACTCGACCCAAATTAAAAGTTTAATTAGCTTTATACATTTTTACACAGATGGGATGTAAGAGCACGGCTTATCATCGTATCGCCAACCTCACCTGCCCGTGGTGCATCCTGCCAAATAACAGACGAAGCACTGGTAACCGACTAGTGGCGGTATAAACATCACAATTGAAGGCTTAGCAAAATACGACAGGCCGAAGACAGTCAGCAGCGTCACTGGGGCGATAAGCTACGCCCTGCGATCACCAACCCGCCTGCCCAGCGTGGCGATTATGGTTTTATCCTCCAGATGTTTGCCCTAGGTGGCAAACAATTGGAGAGGCCTATATCCAGCAGTGGACTGCAATAGGCTGATGATCGTGATGATGATTTAGCTAGTCCTCTTAAGTTTGGCCGCTTTCAAAATTCGGTCAGGAGAGAGTAGCTAGAGTAATACTTGTTTAGATATTTTCGTATTTAGGGCACGGTGTGGTATTTAGGAGAAGGCGTTATTACATAGTTTCATGGACTGTTGCCCGGTCGAGGCAAACATCTTAACAATGAAAATTAGAATTTCCAAAGGGCGTGTAAATAGCTTTAGAATAGCGAGAAATAGAAATTTAGTGGGAAAAGCCGTTTATCAATGCCTATAAGGTTTATTGTAGAGTAAAACAAAAAAGTTTTTATAATTAAATACATACATACACATATACGAACATTGGGTGAGGCCTATGTCCAGCAGTGGACTGATATAGGCTGATGATGATGATATATACATAACATCAGGCCGTTCTCCTAGAAGGGTAGGCAGAGACCACGTCCTTCCATTTACAATTATTGACAGCCGACCGGTAGTGATATAACCATCACAATTGGGATGATGACTAAAAAATAATTTAGTGTCCATCAGATAGATTAATGAAAAATATTGGATACGTATTTTTTATTTTGCCTCTTGTTCAAAAACTTATGAAGATACATTGATTTTAAATGTCACATGACGTCACGTTAGAGTACAAAATATACTCTAACGTGACGTAGTTAGCCCCCACTCCGTAACTTTAATGCGCTATATCTAAGTATTGATGATTAAACGAACTTACCAAGTGAAGTTCTATCCCAATTACACGAAGGCTTTGTCCGAAGAAATTAAGAAAACAAATGTAGTAAAGCGATTGTGCTGCCATCATTCCACTAAGTTGAAAACCACAAACAAAAAGAAAAAAGTCTATGGTCTCGCGCTCTTGCTCCTGGCAGAACTGTCAAACGTCATTTAGTTGAGAGCTACATCTGGAACATAACGAACCAATAATACTCAGGCTTATATCAATATACAACATACAAAAGGGACTACATGGGTGGGGGGGTCTTAATTTCTTCGGACAAAGCCTTCGTGTAATTGGGATAGAACTTCACTTGGTAAGTTCGTTTAATCATCAATTACACTTCGCTTTGTCCTCGAAATTAAGAAAACAAATGTAGACTTTGAAAGCCCATCAGTATGTTGTGTATTGATATAAGTAGGTATAATTAAGAAAATTGTAAATAATACACCAAATTATTAAAGTAACGCATTGTATTAATTTGTAATTAGGTATTAATATAATCATTTCCATAGTCATAAAAGAGTCCAAGACTCTTACAAAATTTTTTCTTATTCGAAAAACAAACCATTGTTATTCATTCCACATTAGTTATATTATTATTTTTAAAATTAGCAACTGTTTAACACAGAATGTGCATAACTATGATTATCTATGGATGTCAAGATATGTCTTTGGTAGAATCTAGCAAAGACTGATGAAGAGTCACTCCAACCCGCAGTATTTATTGTTTCAATAGTAACTCCCAGTCTATGTGCTGCTGAGGTACTTGCATGTCTAGTCGAATGTGCAGTAAAAATTGATGTATCAATGCCACTTTCTGCAAGTGTCCCCTTAATCCAGCGATTGGTCGTCTAAGAACCCACTGGCTTAAAAGGCTTTTGAAAACTAATAAAGAACATTTATGTTTCGTTATTTCGAATCATTTGTGTTTTACCTAAATAAGATTTGAACACAGAGGCAGGGCATATCTGGGGACGATTCTTATAAAAAGGCTAATGAAAGTTTTTTTTTTTTTTTTTTTTGATATACTTATGATCTGAGTTAACATTTTCAATCTTTATTTTCGAAATTGTTTGCAGCCTATGTGCTGTAGCTAGTGCTAACAATGTAACAACTTTTTTGGATAATTATTCTAATTCTAAATCATCATTAGGTAAAAATGAAGGTAAAACAATTGCTGGATCACATGTTAGTTATATCTTGGCATGGGAGGGCGTGATTTATAAAATCGTATATTTAATCTTTGTACTCTATCATCAGAGCCTATCTTTGAACCAATCAACAATGAAAGTGCCAAGTGATGAATATTTAAAGTTCCATAGTATGGAATCCATACTGAGCTCCCTTATTATATACGTGAATTAGATAAAACATGACATTAGGAACAGAGGCCTCAAATAAATTTATTTTTTGGGATATACAAAATATAAGCCCATTTTCTTAATGCAGTGTCATATTGCTTAATCATATTGTTAATCGTATTCTTAGATAATGAAACTAACATTATATTTAATGACGAAGATGGTGTACCTATTCTTAAAAAAGCTGTGCTGAGAGCTTCCCTGTAACCATGGTAACCCGGGATGGTGGTTGGTGATGACTGCGAGATAAGGTTAACAATGCATTTTGTTTTGGATCAAGCAGTATAGTTTCTGAAACTAAAAGGCTTTCAAATATATAAAAGATATAGGGAACCAAGGTTGAGTTGGCCAATCTGGAACAATTACAATGCCTTTGGCTTCATCAGAAATGATTTTCTGAAGGGTCTTTAATAACATTGCAAATGGTGGGAATGAATAAAAATATAAATATTTCCAGTCTATGGTAAACACATTTACTGCATAGGCATTAGGGTCTTTTTTGCCATGATACATACATATTTTTGACATTTTTTGTTCATTCTTGAGGTGAAAAATCAGGCATACCAAACATATTAACAAGTTCTTCAAAAGTCTCTTTACTTAACTCCCACTTTAAATCGGGGTGTTCCTGCTGTGACTCAGCATCTGCAATCTCATTGTCTTTGGAACTATTTTATGAAGCAAAAAACATGTATATGTGTACATTACCACAATTTCCTTGTTATCATATTATTTAGATGAGGAAACTTTCTTAGGTCTTATTATTTATTAATAGAATGGGGGGTGTTCCACCCATTCTATTCATATATGCAATAGCTGTTGTATTATCTGTATTTAATTATGCAAGACACTTGCACCTCTCAAAAAACCTTTGTATATAACTATCCATACTTAATGCCAGGGCATGCAGAAGTTAAAAGACCTACAAATTCAGCAAAATGTCTTTTACATGTACATTCAGCAAGATGTATTTTACATCTATCATTGATAGAAGGAGTGAGATTTTTCAGTGTTAATAATGGAATACCTAGTTTATAGTTTATTTATAGTAAATACCTAGTATTTACATGTAGTGAAAGGGGTTAACTGACTTTTAAGACACCTGCCTAGTTTTAGTAATATTATCCAAACAGTTCATAAATGTATAGCCAATACACAAATGTCATCATGGCAAATTTGTAGAAATGAATCCTATAAAGGCATTAATAGTGCCATGACTGGTTCATTAACTTGGTAAATAGATATGGAACTGTCTTCAAACCAATTGGAAGACATCTAAATTCAAAAACTTGAATTGTTTTTTGAGTTTTCAGGTACTTTTAAACCCAAAAGTTTTCTGTAGTGTTCATCTATGTTAACTAAAAAATAAGCATCTTATTGGAAACTAATTTTAAAGTAGTTCTCAAATCTTCTACTTTAAAGTGACTAGTTCTTATAGGTACCCTATAGGTACAATAAATTTGTTTAAACTTTTTAGGTTTAATATGAACCTACTAGTTCCATCTCGTTTAGGTATAAGAAATGTGCTCAATGTGAACTGATCACATCTATATTGACAAGGTGAAACTGCCCCAATATCCAGAAGTCCATCAATAGCTGCCTAGTATTTAAACATCTCTAATGAATTAAATTTTTGTAAAGTTGGCAAGTTTGATTGTCACACTGGTTCATAAAATGGTAATTTGAAGCCTTTCAGCCACTATAAAATATTATTACGATAATAAGTCGCCACTTATTAATGTAAAACGCAAATTTGCTAGCATGACTCACGGGGGTTACTTCCGGGGTTGAGGCTGGGGCCGTGAGCGCTGCGTATAAGCGCGCTGCGGCGGGTGCGCTGGCGGCGGAGGCCGGCGCAGCGGGTGACGTGCCAGGTAAGGGGCTGATCAGGTAGGCGCCTCGTAGTCACTCTCACTTGCCTGCTGGATGATGGAAGTGGAGGCTTCCAGGTCAAATTCCTCCGCATATTTTGCGCTTGAGTTTTTAATTCTGCTCCAGATTTAGGTATAGCCTTAGCCGCTTTCAAGGTTTTAGCCAACTTGTCTCCAAGTAGGTATTGAATTATCTTGGTGTCTAAAAGAAGTTCCTTGATATCCTTCTTTATACAAGAACAAATAAATCCTTGTCTCAATATAGATTATGTGTGCTGTAAGTCACACAGTCGATTGCCGGCATCCATAACAGATGAAACAACAGGGGGTAGATAGGAGGTATCTTCCGCTGCAAGGCTACTAGTAGTCTCGGCATGCCAGTAGGTGTCCTGTCACATAGATGCCAGTTTTCTCAGGCATGCCTGTGCTGGTGTCCTCGGCCACAGGTATGTTTTCCCAATTGACTCCTGGTTTACGTTTAATTGTGGCTGTATTTCTTGTAAATCCTCAGTATCACCTATTGCTGTAATTGTATAGAATAATACATTTACATGTATCCTCACATGTTATTTTATATATAGCTAATTAGCTATTAATTATATACAACAAAGTTGTACATAGCAGTTAAGTAGAGAACTCTGTATGACTTTCTCTCCTTAAGTTCTGTTTTAAATCTATTTTTCAAATATACTTAAGTTTTAAAATACTGCTTTTGGTAGGTAACAATCACTAGGGATTGAACACAAGCTTGAAACTTTGTAGTCGATCAGCACTTTGAAGTTGCTTACTTTGTTTTTAGTAGTAAGTATTAGAAAGATCATACATCACATTCTATTATTTGTCTTCGGAAACACCACCTTAAGGTGAACACCGGACTGGAAAACTTGTAGATGTCATCGGGAACACCCAATTCAAGTAGTCGGTCAACTTTTGATGTAAGTTTTGTTTTTAGTAGTTTTAGAAAGGTCATAACCACATAGAGCTATACACATTCTATTATTCGTCTTCGGAAACACCCAATTAAGGTGAACACCAGACTGTAAAACTTGTAGATGTCATCGGAAACACCCCATCCAGGTCACTTTTGATGTATGTTTTGTTTTTAGTAGTATTAGAAAGGTCATAACCACATAGAGCTATACACATTCTATTATTCGTCTTCGGAAACACCCAATTAAGGTGAACACCAGACTGGAAAACTTGTAGATGTCATCGGAAACACCCCATCCAGGTCACTTTTGATGTATGTTTTGTTTTTAGTAGTATTAGAAAGGTCATAACCACATAGAGCTATACACATTCTATTATTCGTCTTCGGAAACACCCAATTAAGGTGAACACCAGACTGGAAAACTTGTAGAACACTGTTTTTAATGCACTAATATTGTAAGTACTTACGTGACCAACTGGCTCGTTATTTAAGCCTTTTCTTGAATTTTTCTTCCATTTCCCGTATCTTACGAGCTATATATCTCTCCAAAACCTTATCGTCGTTGCATTTTCTAGTCATTCTTCAATGTTTTTTAAAACTTTCAACAAGTTATGAAAAAAGTGGACAAATGGCGCGAGCACTAAAACGCTAATGACGTTTGACAGTTCTGCCAGGAGCAAGAGCGCGAGACCATAGACTTTTTTCTTTTTGTTTGTGGTTTTCAACTTAGTGGAATGATGGCAGCACAATCGCTTTACTACATTTGTTTTCTTAATTTCGAGGACAAAGCGAAGTGTAATTTTCTTGTTATTTCGACAAAACAAAAAATACGGGTCTTATATTTTTTTATTATCTAAGAGACGGACTAATTATTTTCTTCATTTTCATACCTTGTCATCATCCGTATTGAAGGCGTAGCTAAATACCACATACTGATGACGGGCAGCGTTACCGGAGCAAGACGGTACGCCCTGAGATCGCCAACCTGCCCAGCGTGGCGATTATGTGTACCTATATCCTCCAGATGTTTGCCCTAAGTGGCGAACAACTGAAGATGCCTATGTCCAGCAGTAGACTAAAATAAGTTGATGATGATGATAATTAATGTCTCAACTGCTTGAAGCTATCCGTGTACGCCCGCTCTAACAAATGCACTGTTTTCCTATTTTCAGTCGAATGGTGAAATAATTTGACATCATCATCATCCTATCCTTTTTCCCGATTGTCTCAGGCTCGGCTTCGCAAACTGAGAGATTTGGCGAGGGCTAAGGTTTTACACAGAGCGACTGCCATCAGACCTCCGCAACACTCAGGGTAAGCTATACCCAATCCCAGTTAGGCGTCAGAGTTATCATCATCTCTGATATGATGTAACGACTGCTATCTGAGTTGGTAATGATAGCACCCGGGACCAACAGCTTAACGTGCCTTCCGAAGCACGGAGGAAATCGGTGTCAAATTTTTGTCACCCATCATCGGATTGACCGCGCCAATGGTTGCACAACGTTGCGATCATTGTTAAGCGTATAAGACCGCGGCGCCACCGAACTCCTCCGAGGTGAAATAATTTGACATGAAAGATGAAAAATTATTATGCGCATGACTAACGGCTAGCGTGATAAACGATGCAAGGAGATATTCGTATTTCATTGCTAACCTATGACTTCAAGTCTCTATCGAGTATTCGATATCATATCTGATATCGAATGCTGTGGGATTATACTCGTATATTCAGAACTCTTGGCTCTTTGATGACATTCAAGAGAGGTAGGGCATAGCGAATCTTCGCTCGAATTGAGCTGCCCGTTCGGGGAAGGAAGAACCCTATAATACCGCAGCCGAATGACCTCCGGGTCATGTATCTGTCAGTGAGTAGGGTCACCGGAGCTCGTGGGTTGAGTGCTACATCGGCAGCAAGGGGGTTAGGGTTGGGCCGGCATGGGGGTGGCTACTGACAGGTGATTGACCAGTTACTTTCCCGTTGTCACACTGACTTGGGCTTCTCTTTCGCTTTCCATCAGGCGTAGGGAAACCGTTACGTAATGACTATAAAAAAAATTGTTACTACTAGACCAAAAAGGCAGTCGAAGCCATACAAACCATTAAAACGCCGCCGGTAGCTTTAAGTGGGTTAACGCATGTTTTTGATGAGCAAAGCGTTCAGAGAGTGGAAAAAACATGCGTTAAGAAAAATAAAATAATATCTTATCATAAAACTATCCTAAGGGCATAAATCAATATTCTAAATAGCTCTTTAAGCACAGTTAGGTTTCTAACCCAAGCTAATAAAAGATACGGCCCTCCAACGCGTATTGCCTTACTAAATGGTGTACTTTAAATATATATTTCTAAGAATTTGATCTGTACATATCAAATAAGCACTTTATTTAAAAGGTTACTTTGAACTAAGCTGCCTCAGAAAAAATATGAATTCTGGTTTCGAATGCTTATTAATACTACTTAATACTCGTACATTTAAAAAATATATCGGCTTTTTGGGACGTTACCCCGATAATAGCTTTTCACGATCTATGGTCTCTCACCCGGACCTATGGTCTAGATTTTCTAGATTTATATATAAATATCAGACAACAACATAAATGGCTCAGATCCCAAAGTATTTATTTACTAGCTAACCAGGAGACCTTAGTATTGTGACAGAATTCATATTGAATCAAATTGACTTCACCAATTCCACACCCAGTCATCTTAGAATACATACTGAGTAATTCATATACCTACAGAAAAACTCAATAATAATTTTGCATTTTCAATTAAAAGAGAGGTAGGGCATTGCAAATCTTCGCTCGCATTGAGCCGCCCGTCCGGGGAAAGAACACCGCAGCTAAATGACCTCTGGGTCGTGTTTCTGCTGGTGAGTAGGGTTTACGGAGCTCGTGGGTGGTTAGGGTTGGACCAGGGCATGGCGGTGGCAACTGGCAGGTAACTGACCAGCTACTTGCCCATTGTTACTGACATTTGGGCTTCTCTTTCGCGTTCACCAGGCGTAGGAAAGCCATTACGTAGAGCTACTATAAAAAAAACAAAAAATCCAGAACTGCTGTAAGATCAAAACAACCATCTACGTTTCACTATTGTTTCAATGATTCACTTAGATTACAACCACAGAAAGGTATAAGTTGACTCCTCATATCGGAAAACTGCAACACACAATTCCTGGTTGAGTTTATTTATCGTCCAATACTTGAGTCGCAATGCCATAACGGACGAAATATAACGTGCGCTCACATTCATGAACTATCTAGGAGAATTACTAGAAGAGGCTTTTGACTAGTTTATCATATCATATCCCTCACCTAAAGAAAAGCTAGAGGAAAAGTCCACGTTATCGTCATCATCATCATGCTGGATATAGGCCTCTCCAGCTGTTCGCTACTTTGAGCAAAAATCTGGAGGATTTACCTATAATCGCCACGTTGATCGTTTGTTTTGGCGATCGCAAGGCGTAGGTTCTCGCTCCGGTGACGCTGCTGCCCTGTCATCAGCCTGTAGTATTTAGCTGCGCCTTCAATCGTGATGATTATACCGCCACCAGTCAGTTGCCAGAGCCTCGTATGTTATTTATTAGGATGCACCACGGGCAGGTGAAGGTGGCTTGAAGCGAAAAGATGAAAGGTCGCTCCCTTTCACCCCCCAGCGCGAGACAATTAACCAAAATCACTTATCAATTTCCACTCCCTTACCGGCCATACATGCATGTGTATGGTATGTGACGATTAAACTTATCTTACTAATATTATGGTGGGTGCCGTAGAAGACGATTCAGGGACTATCAGGAAACGGGCAGCAGCGTCATTTACTGACGAAATACTGCGCGATCTATTACTTACCTCTCGTTGAATTGTATTTGATACTAGCTGTGCTCGCGACTTCGTCCGCGTGGAATAGTTATTTTTTCCCTGTTTTTTTTTACATTTTCCATTATTTCTTCGCTTCTAATAGTTGCAACGTGATGTTATATAGCCCAAAGCCTGCCTCGATAAATGGTCTATTCAACACAAAAAGAATTTTTCAATTCGGACCAGTAGTTCCTGAGATTAGCGCGTTCAAACAAACAAACAAACTCTTCAGCTTTATAATATTACTAGCTGTGCTCGCGACTTCGTCCGCGTGGAATAGTTATTTATTCCCCGTTTTTTTTTACATTTTCCATTATTTCTTCGCTCCTAATAGTTGCAGCATGATGTTATATAGCCTAAAGCCTTCCTCGATAAATGGTCTATTCAACACAAAAAGAATTTTCCAATTCGGACCAGTAGTTCCTGAGATTAGCGCGTTCAAACAAACAAACAAACTCTTCAGCTTTATAATATTATATTATAGTTAAGAATATTATAGTTAAGATATAATATTACTTAAGTCACAAATGTATTTGTCATTCCATTATCATCTGTGCTAATAGACACGCGTTGACCTTCAATCATAAATCTGGTTTTTTAAAGTTGTTTCCTTTTTTTTTTAAGTATCGTTATTTTTAAAATACATTTGTTAGTAACATCTTGAAATGTAAGATAAAACCACGTTAGTAATGAGATGATACATTCCAACATGTTACACTCACTAGCTTAAATTTCATTAACACTTATCGCTAAAGCATCCACTTATACTGAACTGTATCTTCCAGGCTTGCCATACGTATCTTTTAGCCGATGCATTTTGTATACTCTCCACGTAGATGCACTAGCACAGTTGAAGGCAAATAAATTCCACGATTTGTGGTTGGAAAGCTTCCAGGGCATTGTTGTGGGCCGCCTCGGGATGTTTCAGGGCGGCTGGAACCTCTGTCCAGGTCATATATCTAGATAGTAATTTAGACCGGACTCTGTAAGCAGGTTTGGCGTCTAAGATAGTGCACTTTATATACTTACTCGTAATATAAATTGTAGTAGAGGTATGAACAAATTTACTGATAGCCTATGTTTCACATGTTGTCATAAAAAATGTTAAAGGTTTGTGAAAATGAACAAATGCAAACCTGATACGATTTTTTTTTTATAGTAGCTCGACATAATGGCTTCCCTTCGCCTGATGAAAATGATGAAAAGCGAAAGGGAAGCCCTAGTCGCTGTGACAACTGGCAAGTAACTAGTTAGTTACCTGTCAGTTGCAACTGCCATGCCGGCCCAACCCTAACCCTCCCACAAGCTTCGGAAACCCTACTCACCAGCAGAAACACGACCCGGAGGTCATTTGGCTGCGCTATTCTATAAGGTGGAGGTCCTTCCCCGGACGGGCAGCTCAATTCGATTAAAAAAGTTATTTTTTAAATCTACCGCTAGTGGGAATCCTAGAAGAAAAGCTCAAAATCGCAAGCAGGTTCGGGTGGCATGGTGCGAACAAAAGTTGTCAATTTTTTCTAGCAGTAAATAGCCTATGTTATTCAAGGTGAATGTAGCTTTCCTGTACATAAAGTTTTAGAAAGAAAGAAGAAAGAAAGAACAATACTTCTTCTCTATATTATTAGTGGAGTGGAGACCGCGTCTCGGCAAACGTAATGTAGGGCGCCGTCGGGCCAGGTGGAGTGACGATTTGCGCAGGACGGCTGGCAAGTGCTGGATCTGATCAAGGTGGCGAACATTAGGAGAGGCCTATGTCCAGCAGTGGACTGAAATTGGAAAAGTACTTTCAAAGATGTGAAAATTTACCTAAAACGGTTTTTACAAACTAAAACAAAAAGTTGATTTGCTCAAAGCTTTGTTAGAAGATTTTTAATTGTTCTTCGTATTAATGTAACTAGCCAGTGGAAATTAATAAAGATTCCCTTTACAGAACGGGGAAAATTTTTCTTCAATGTAAAGTGTTTCTTGTAACAATCTATTTCACCTCAATAGCTAGAGAATTACGCTTTCATCCAATCTTCAAGAAATAAGTTTTCATCATTTTCCTGTAATTCGCCCTATCGAGAGGTAGGGCATAGCGAATCTTCGCTCGAATTGAGACGCCCGTCAAAAACCTCCACCTGATAGAATACCGCAACCAAATGACCTCCAGGTCGTGTTTCTATCCGTGAGTAAGGTTTATGGAGCTCGTGGGGGATAAGGGTTGGGCCGGCGTGGCAGTAGCAATTGACCAGTTACTTGCCCGTTGTCACAGCGACTTGGGCTTCTCTTTCGCTTTCCATCAGGCGTAGGGAAGCCATTATGTCGAGCTACTATTATATAAAAACAGAAAAAAGCTCTGTTTGTAGTGTTTAAGTTAAATACAGTAACGAAGAGATAATATTTACTAGCAAAAGTTTTTTTACAGTAGTATAGTGTAGATTGCCTTCGGTTGCAAAAGAGAATCAAAATGATAGGACATTCTCTTTATTATCACTTGTGAGTTGGCACCGCCTTCTTCATAATTCTTTTTTTTTTTTTTTTTGGTAACAACCTAAATGCAGGCAACCAATTCAAGCAAGCTTTGAATGATCCGAAAATAGCCTATTTTCCATACAAACTCTGAACATAACAACAAAACCATCGGAATACAGTATTGAAATTCCCAACTCCACGTGTGGGCGCAAATAGAGCCGTGATCCACGTCTTGACTAGACTAAAACATACATGATGCCAGTTCGTAGACTGCGAAGATAAAATATTCTATGAATAATTCACGTGTCATACATTGACAGGGCGGGATGAGATCTCCCCATTCGTCTGCTTGTCAACGTGAGTGTGTGAAAAAAAGTGTGCATGAATATGGTTTATCGGATACGGTGGCGAAATGGCGGGGATATTCGGAACGTTTATTTGTTATTTTGATGCGAGTGTTTTGTCATTAGCATACCATTGGGCGATATTGGAGTGGAGTGGAGTGTTCGGTTCGACGGATTACGCTATTGAATGTTTGAGATGCCCTTAACGGTCTTGAAATGTTTGGTGTTTTGGAAGGATTTAGTCTTAGCGTCGACTCAGCCTTGATATACCGCGTAAATAAATAATAAATATCAGACAATATTGCTCTAATTCTAATGTACTTATAAGTTGCTTGAGCACTTGAATTATGGGCATCAGAACAACGAAGATACTTGTACCATAAATCTTAACTATCTTAACTAATATTATAAAGCTGAAGAGTTTGTTTGTTTGAACGCGCTAATCTCAGGAACTACTGGTTCAAATTAAAAAAAAATATTTTTGTGTTGAATAGACCATTACTCGAGAAAGGCTTTATGCTATATAACATCACGCTGCAACTATTAAGAGCGAAGAAATAATAGAAAATGTAAAAAAAGCGGGGAAAAAATAACTATTCCACGCGGACGAAGTCGCGAGCACAGCTAGTATATTATATAGGTATGAAAATTAAATCAAACACCCAGACACGAAACAAACACAAACCTCCATCACACCGATGTTTGACGTTAGCTCTGCTAATAATCTGAAGCTTATCATTTGATACTAAAAACTCCATTTAAAGGATAGTGGCGTGCACCAAGATGTTTAGTTCCTCGTTCCTGCCCCGTGCCATTAATTCATCGAATGCCCTAGCTGATCATATTGTGTTTCCATCCTTTTAAAATCCTGAGTTCTTTAGGCGGAGCATGAAGCGGCAATTCATTGGCCGTTAGGCGCGGTAGATTTATTCTATTATGCCTGTCGACCTAACATTTGGACCTCACGAACGCTTTCCATCAGGTGGAGTGAGATCATCCTGAATGCTTAATCTCCATCTATATCTATACTTATAATAAAGCTGAACATAGGTCAATTCTGTACATTAAATATATCTTCAAAATAACTATCAGGGAATGATTAGTGATCGATACTGATGCCAAAAATATAATCAGTGAAATTTTTGTCTGTCTGTCTGTATGTTCGTTATAGAAACAAACAGTACTCGACGGATTGTAACGACACTTGGTACAATTATTCTTTATAATCCTGGGCAAGTTATAGTAAACTTTGCAAAAACTACTGCATGGAATTAAATGCGGTTTTCACCAATGTATTGCTAGAGGCTTAACTTAAAACTTAGATACCTTTTTTGAGGAAGTAATTTTACGGAGTTCCGTTATTTTTGAAACCCGATATCCACGCGTGTAGCGCCGCTGGTATGCCAGCTAGTCTATAAGAATAAAAACAATCAGTCAAGTGATCTCAGCATTTCATGATATCTCACGGATAAGAGAGACGTCGTACAATTTTTTCTTAAGCAGTGCACGGTATGCACGTGCCGAAAGAAGAAGTATCAGTCGTAATAATGAAAAGCTTTGCTTGCGACTTAAATCTTTTCTAATGACTGATGTGCTGTGAAACGTTAACTACTTTGATCTACACCAAAGTGATTGAAAAACGTAGTTCTTTTCCTAGTAGTCATGCATTGCAATTTCTTATCTGTTTCTACGAATAAATTCCTAAGTATAGCTTTCTAATACTTTGTGATAATTATTAAATAGTTTTTCGACGTGCAACGTGACCGAAGTCACTTTATATGCGTTTGTGTACTATCGTAACAAATAAATAAATAACCCAAGACAGGTCACGCTGGGCCACACATCGCCATCTAGCCCCAAACTAAGCCGAAGCTTGTACTATGGGTACTAGGCAACTGATGAACTTACTTAGATACTTCTTTTTGTAAATAAATACATAGTAAACACCCAGACTAATACAAATGGACATGTTCATGAATATATATATTTGTACTGTATTTTTTTTTATTTTTGCGTACTTCATGTTTTTATTACTTCGCCGTGTCAAAGGCTGTCATCAATGTTATTTTAACGTTTTGTTGCAATTCTGTCTTTTTGTTTCTTTTTTCTTCCATTTTCATTTTTATTGTTATTACTAGCTGCTGCCCGCGGCTCTGCCCGCGTGAATATTCGTATATAACATAGCCTATGTGTTAATCTGACGTACAAACTATATTCCTGTAAAGTTTCATTAAAATCCGTTCAGTAGTTTTTGCGTGAAAGTGGAACAAACATCCATCCATCTATCCAAACAAACTTTCGCGTTTATAATATTAGTAGGATAGGATTTTGGTTAATGTGTGTGTGTGTGTTGTAATATCTGTGCACCAAATAAATGATTTTTCTTTCTTTCTTGCTTACTGTGCGGGAATCGAACTCATGATCCATGGCTCGGAAGGCAGAGATAACTACCAAATGAGTCATCGAGTCAGTCAAATACCCGTAAAGACAGTTTATATGTGGATAAAACATATCAATGGCCGGCTTAAGAAAACCTTTGAACTGACTCTTCTTGTCAAAGATTATGATCTTTCAGAGATAAGGTTACAGAGGTCATCATAAAATATAGGTAGGTACAGCATAAATCTGTTTTAAATAAAAATTTTATAGCGCACAAAACCCGATATCCATCTATCTGGAACCGATAAAAATATGATTTGATAGAGTGCAACCTGATGTACCGATGTAGCACGAAAGTATTTTTCTAAAAACCCAACAGTTCAAAGCAAACAATAGATACAAACATTTGCGGCCGATATATTCTTTTATGTATCGGCAGCGGGTCACAAAATACGGCTTCCTATACAAATGGCGGGGCCTTCCGCGCGGTTTGCCTGACATCGTGTTTCATGCTGCAAATGCCAACTGAAAATATGGAAACGCCCGCATCGTATGCCTTCCACAGTTAAGGTCCTTCAAAAATAGACTTTACGCGTACAGTTTTAAGAGCTCAGTTCGGTGTCTGAACAACGCCAACCTTTGTATATGATCGTTTTATGAGGTGCAGCATTTTTTCAGCTAACAAAACTATTTGCGCTTGTTCAACCTCTGTTTTGGAAGGGTAGTTAGTTAGCCGTCTATCTTCGTGTTGTTTTCGTATATCTGGGTCTGAAATAGGGAAGTTGTTTTGGATTCCTTTTTACGGATTGGACAGAGGAAATTCTCTACATATGTTTTGAACATTTGAACCATGTGATTGATACGGGCTTAATGCAAAATGGTAGGCTGTCACTAAACCCGTTGACTTCCTTATGGAAGGCAGCGGTTCAAACCCCATCATCAGCCTATTGGAGTCCACTGCTGAACATAGGCCTCTCCAGATATTCGCCACTTTGGGTAAACACCTGGAGGTTATGCCCATAATTGCCACGCTGGGTAGGTGGATTGGCGATCGCAGGGCGTAGCTCCTTGCTCCAGTGACGCTGCTGCCCATCGGCCTGTGGTATTTAGCTGCGCCTTCAATCGTGATGGTTAAAGCGCCTTGTTCGTTATTCAGCAGGATGCACCACGGGCAGGTGAGGATAGCTTAGAAGTCGCTTCTTTAAATCCGGGGTTCAACCACGCCACGTACCAATGTGTTTCCACATTTGAAATACTTATATGTATGTACGTTTATTCAACGCTCTTGCGGTGAAAGAAAACGTCAAGAAATTTTCAGATTGTATAAGCTCTAATACTTTTCCCCTCCCTATCCCGATTTGTCAGTTGCCACCGCCAGTCGGCCCACCCCTACTCACCGGCAGAAACACGACCTGGAGGTCATTTGGCTGCGGTATTCTATAGGGTGACGGTCCATCCCCGGACGGGCGGCTCAATTCGAGCAAAGATGCGCTATGCCCTATAGATGTTTCTTAACCTACATAGATTACGACTACATAGATTACGACTACATAGATTCCGATGGTTTCATAAGCTACGGATCTCTAAGGATGAATAAAGCAATACATTTATAACTAAACGCAAAATGTGAAACAAAATTTTCACGAATGTACCAGGAACATGTCTGTAAAATATTGAAATGAAAACAAAATTTAACAACCCGTATCATATTTTACAACTTTGAAAGCGCCCATTTTACTTTTTAATAAAAAAGAATGGTGAATTTGTGTTGGTACCTACTACTGGATGGGTTATTTAAGTATTTATGTACACATGTAAGGTTTTATTGCATATTTATGTAATATCTTTCAAGTAGGTACAAAAAACTCAAATTGGGCATAGTTACACGTAAAATAAAAATTTTACCTCTGAGAAAAAGGTTTTTTGACTGACAGTTGGACAGTAAAAAAAGGTAAAATACTAAGTACCCTAAACCGACGAGCATGTATAAAGAGATCGATGAATATGGACGAAGCAAAAGTTGAGTGCCAGGATCGTAGCAAATGGAAGGGCATTAAATATTATGTATGGATGCACAAAGGTTCTCTTTCGAGAAACGGAACCCTAAAAACTATGTTGATTTATTCACCGATTGCAAGCAAAAATTAAAAGTAATTAAGTAACATGTTGTGCAAGACAGAGAAGGTACTAACTTTCAATTTAACTGAAAAAAATACGAACAGACAAAACATATTCCACACTAACACCAATTAAGCTGAGAATATCGCGTTTTCACATATTCTCATTATAGCAACCCTCATAAAACTATAAACACTCATTTACCCCCAGCATCTGGAAACCAGATCCCCATTTAGGAAATCCCTCGCTCGCAACGAAACCGCCTAGAGCTATAAATTCAGCTCACTACTGGAGTGTGAAGTGGCGACCTAACGCTTAGCGCGCCACCTGCCGCCTCTCTGAGCCATCTCGTGTGAGGCTTAGAGAAGGATGCGCGCTGGAGAGAGTGTTTCCATTTAAGCTCTAAAGCAAAAATAGGGATGTTTAATATTAAAGATTTTCTACACACATACTCAAAATGAAAAAAAGGCACCACAACATTAGCATATGTTTTGGTGATCACCTACGAGACGGACAGAACAATTCAAAGCAGCAACTAAATGCTCGGTCAAATAGTTATAGTAGCCAAATCTACGATTATCCCGATGATGGAGGGACAAATCAGTTTAAGTAAGTATATCCCCTTTGGGAAATGCCTCGCTTGCAACAAAACCGCCTAGAGATATAAATTCAGCTAACTACTGGAGTGTGAATAATTATAGAATATGCGCTGGAGAATAGAGAATGCACGCTGGAGAGAATTTTTCTTTTTAAACCTTGACGCAAAAAAAGAGGTGTACTCATAAGTTTGAGTGAATATACCCGAAGCAAATCAGCAGTAAGTACCTAAACTCTGACACGAACGTATCAATTGTGAAGAATAACACATATGTATTTGTTTGCTTATCGAAGTTTTCATATTTTCTGTATAGAAACTTTTCATATTTTCTGTATGTATAGAAAATATGAAAACTATTTTATTGTATTGTTGTTGTATAATATCTAAACGTCATTATGATTATACAAGCAACATTCCAAATTTATGTAAATATAAATGGCATGCGTCTAAGTATTAATACTTATAATTATAATTAATTATTATGTAACATCATACATTTTCCTTGCTACAATTGGGATGATGACTAAAATAAACGGTTTCTATTCTATTCTATTCTAAAAAATAATTTAATGTCCATCAGATAGATTAATGAAAAATATTGGATACGTATTTTTTATTTTGCCTCTTGTTCAAAAACTTACGAAGATACATTGATTTTAAATGTCACATGACGTCACGTTAGAGTACAAAATATACTCTAACGTGACGTAGTTAGCCCCCACTCCGTAACTTTAATGCGCTATATCTAAGTATTTTCTTGTTATTTCGACAAAACAAAAAATACGGGTCTTATATTTTTTTATTATCTAAGATACGGACTAATTATTTTCTTCATTTTCATACCTTGTCATCATCCGTATTGCCACTCCACTCAGGTCGATGATCCAAGTGTGAACTTGTTACAACCAGTTATAACAGGTGGGTTTCAGATATTACCGCGGAATTAAATTAGTTCCGTCAAGTGCGGAAAACTAGCACACCGGTATGCTTGGACCCGACGCGGTATTGTGAGGTTGGCTTGACAGCTCGAAGGGAAATGAACCTTATTTGTTTAAATTATGGTTGCTTTTTAATATTGACTCATTTAAAAAGGTGATATGACAGGAGTGTTAGAGAGTGTGCTTTCGCTTCAACTATCGTGCTATTATAATTACTTAAAGACTATCATTGGTTGAGAACGTTAGTAGAGCGCTTATTAAATGTTTAATTTAATGTAAAGGCGTTAAAAGCTACTTACTTTGAGATCCGGTCAATGTATGTTATGTTTTATCATATTGGTTTTTGTTCTGACCAGACGCGAGTAGTATTAAAATGTGTGTGCAGATCCCGAGGAGTGTCTCAACACCCAAGCCACCCATAAATTTAAGTACCTGTGCAGTTATTTCAGAGAATGTAGAGCACTTAATACCTCAGAGAGAAGAATCATGGGCTCAAGATCCAGATCCGTCCGCTCTTGGGTAGTTCCGGGTACTGAATAGAGGTCTTTGTACAACTGCTCACAGTAGGCACGCCATCACTCGGCAATGCGGTCGACCTCGTGAAGAACGGTACCATTGGCATCCTCGATGACCCACGATAAAGCTCTGAACTGTTTGGAAAGGACTCTAACTTCCTTGAAAAGGTCTGCAGTTTGAAGCTTGTTTGAGTGTTTCTCGATGTCGCTACAGATGCTTTCAATGAAGCTATTTCTATCTCGGCGACAACTGGCTTGAATGGATCTGCTCAACTCAGAGTACTCGGCTTTTGTTGCGTGATTCTGCAGACCCCTGACTTTTAAATCTTTCCTGCGCTGAATAAGCTCCCAGGAGTACTCGGAAATCCAACATTATTTCTTCCTCTCTGGCTTTTTCTTTTTAGAGACTTTGTCTAGTGTAGCTTCGGCTTAGTTTGGGGCTAGGTGGCGCTGTGTGGCCCAGCGTGGCATGTCTTGGGTTAATATTATTAAAAAGAGAATATCTATCTATCTCCTCAGTACACTTCTAGAGACAGGAAGTTGGCGGCGATTCACCCCCGTTTATCGGAAAGCACGCTGACCACTCTCAGGTCGTGTCGAACTATTTTTTTTTATATTAGCACCTCAAAATGATTGCGTCCTGTCTGATGTTGATGTTAAGCAGACAACGAAGTCGAAAAAGTGTAAGCTTACCAAATCACGCCCGTTACTATTAATACAACATGGATCGATCACTGTAAAAATAAACTATCTGCCTAATAAGATAAAAGAACATCACCATTGGACTGATCCAATAAATCCTATAAATATAACCCTTACACTGATGTAAGGGTTATATTTATAGGTACTACGTTACACCGAACACGCGAGTCTGGAGCATTAACGAGGTCTGGAACAATCCATAGCTCAGGAGCGCTTGGCTTAATCGTGGACTGCTAAAATAGATTGCGTAATTACCTTCATTGTTCGTTCGTTAATTGTGTGTTCCTCATCTGTTGCTTACCTCGTCATCTGGTTATCTTCTTTAGCCTCGCAGAATATTCTTTTCCGCTATACGTCTTTCGCTCCATATCTATCATCATCTTCTTCTTTAACCTCGCAAAATATTCTTTTCCGCTATACGTCTTTTGCTCCATATATATCATCATTTCGCTCCATGTAACCCTTACCTGCCCGTCGTGCATCCTGCTGAACAACAAACAAGGCTCTGGCAAGCGACTGTTGGCGGTTTTTTTTTTTTTTTTTTTTATATTGGCTCGGCATAGTGGCTTCCTCTCGCCTGATGGAAAGCTGAAAAGGAAGCCCAAGTCGCTCTGGCCGCGGGCGGGAAACCTCAGTTTGCAGTCAGCCACCACAGCCATGCCGGCCTACAAGATGCTTCTTCACGCTTCGTTTAAAGGATCCCATGCTATAAGAAGTCGGAAACACATGAGCAGGCAGAGAATTCCATTTTTTGATTGTACGGCACAAAAAGGAGTTACCAAACTTTTTGGTACGCGAAGGTATATTATCCACCGTGTAACGGTGGCACCGCATGCTTGCTCGTGTAGTCCTATGACGGAAAGGTGATGGAGGGATTAGAGAAAATAACTCTTCTGAACACTCCCCATGAAAAAGGCGATAAAAGACGCTCAGCGATGCCACATCCCTACGCAATTGTAGGGGTTCCAGGACTCTAGAGACATCTTCATCGCCAATTATGCGCACTGCCCGCCGCTGCAATCTGTCAAGGGCATCGAGGAGATACTTGGCAGACCCATCCCAAAGGTGCGAGCAATACTCAACACAAGATTGAACCTGAGTCTTGTACAAAAGACTAAGTTGACCCGGCGTGAAGAATCTGCGCACCTTATTCAGGATCCCCAGTTTTTTTGAAGCCGTAGAGATGATGCCCTCGATGTAGTCCCGTTGATTGAGATTGCAGCATCCATGCCCAGCATGTTAAGGCTACCGCGTAGTTCAAGGTATAACCATTTATGACATATAAAAAAATCCGCCGATATGAAACCAAAGTACTTGAAAGTACTAGCACGTCGAGCGGTGGGAGGATCCAGTAGACTTCAATATGCTGATGATTATGATGGAAATGGAACAGGTTGTTTATTAATTTACCATAATAATATTTCCACTATTGTTCTAAATATACATTGGGCCACACAAGCAATCATCCTTCATTTGTATCGTAAGATCGAATCAAACTAATTGTACAAAGATGTTTGGGACCCAAACGCGAAATTATCCGTTTTGGCGGAACTTGCAAAACTAACTTAGTAAAATTAATTTAGCGGAGCGCCCTTCGTACCCACTGACTCCGGGATTAATATTCTTGTCGTCTATTGTGAGTATTAGCTAGTAACAAGAGCAATGTGCGGACTGCTTTGTGATATTGTCCATAACAAGGAACTACAGTGCACTATACAAGAATTGTTTGGTTGGAATCGGTAGTGGAAGGACTTTGCACTAGTTTTTATACCATGGTCAAATTTAACTAAATCATATCACTACATAGTAAAAATAAAGTCATGGTAAAAGTACATGGAATCACCCTACCAGTAAATAAATAAAAATAAAAAATAAATAACCCAAGACATGCCACGCTGGGCCACACAGCGCCGTCTAGCCCCAAACTAAGCCGAAGCTTGTACTATGGGTACTATATGACAACTGATAAACTTCGTTATATACTTTTTTTTTGTAAATAAAGACCACGACAATGACATCATGACCGTTTAAAAACTATAAGTGTAATGGATAAATTCTTATCACCATTCATTATGTACGTACATACCAATAAAGACTGTACTGATAAGTGTAATGGATAAATTCTTATCACCATTCATTATGTACGTACAGTCGTACATACCTATTCTACACGTACCCTAAAGTTATTGCAAATCAAAGGGAACAGGTTGTACAAGTATATAACATTGCATAAGGCAAGATTGAATTAAGTAACCTGATATTGAGTTACGAATTTCGAGGAGAAAATCTTATGCATATAAAAATGAAATCCTGTTCGTTACTCTCACTAAAACTCAAAAACGGCTGGACCGATTTGACTAATTCTAGTTTTGAATTATTTGCGGAAGTCTAGGGAAGGTTTGAAAGGTAAATAACAGCTGGTACGAAGTCTGTTAACGTGCAATAAAAGCAATAAAATTTAATTTCTGAAGATCTTCTCCGAAATCTGGCTTCCAGTTCATAAGAAAACTTTTGTACCATTTCATCTACATGTAAATGGATTCAACAATTGTTTTAAGATTCAGAAATTCCTTATTTTTAACACTACAAAAATAAATTAAAGAATAAATCCTTTCTCTATGAACTGATAAGTAACTTACAGGTATAGGTATTTTCATCGAACAATAAATCCAGTTTAATACGTCAGGATAATTATAACGATACGTTGTCATCTTAACCCAAAAACAGTAACACCCAGTCCTTGTTTATACGAGAACCCATAAGAACGAAGTTTAAGATAAGACCAGCGTACTCCGTTGGCCTTTTGGGACGGTATTACCCAACTTCCATTAACTTTGGAGTTAACACTTCCCTAAAATCTTAAGAGGATATCTATCAAATGGATGTTAATCACTGAATCGCCCCCGGGGGTATCACTTTGCGGTATGATCGCTATTGAGCTAAGCTAAGTTCCGTGCCAAGATTACGGCTCAAGGTGCATTGAATAGGCTGAAAGTCAGCGGTTTGCTCAATAAGTGAACAACTCGCTGAGCTATTATCATTTTGGCGTGGATTTTTTTTTTATAGTGGCTCGACATAATGTCTTCCCTACGCCTGATGGAAAGCGAAAGAGAAATCCAAGTCGCTGTGACAACGCGCAAGTAACTGGTCAGTTACGTGTCAGTTGCCTCCGCCATGCCGGCCCAACCCTAACCCCCCACGAGCTCCGGAAACCCTACTCACCGGCAGAAACACGACCCAGAGGTCATTTGACTGCGGTATTCTATAGGGTGGGGGTCCTTCCCCGGACGGGCGGCTCAATTGGAGCGAAAATTCGCTATGCCCTACCTTTTTTTTTTTTTTTTTTTTTTTTATAGTAGCTCGACATAATGGCTTCCTACGCTACGCCTGATGGAAAGCTAAAGAGAAGCCCAAGTCGCTGTGACAACTGGCAAGTAGCTAGTTAGTTACCTGTCAGTTGCCACTGCCATGCCGGCCCAACCCTAACCCCCCACGAGCTCCGGAGACCCTACTCACCAGCAGAAACACGACCCGGAGGTCATTTGGCTGCGGTATTCTATAGGGTATTCTACCTCTCTTAAATAGATAGATATATAGATATTCTTTATTGCACATCAAACAGTTTACGTAAAACTAGATACAAAGACATATCGAGGTACAATATAGGCGCCCTTATCGCTTTCAGCGATCTCTTCAAGACAACCTTTGGGTAGAGGATAATTAAAAAGAAGGGGTATTATTTTATTATATGTTTTTTATTATAGGTATTATTTTATAATATTTTATTATTTATTATATGTTTTATCTAAGACTTTATCTATGTTGTAATTTTTTTAAACTTTTGCTGTACCTATTTGGCTGGCATTCGACTGGTGGCGGTATAACCATTACGATTGAAGACGTAACTAAGCACCACAGGCCCATGATGGGCAGGAGCGTCACCGGTGCGAGAAGCTACTCCCTGCGATCGCCAACCCGCCTGCCCTGGTGATTATGAGTAAATCCTCCAGGCGTTTGCCCAAAGTGACGAACTACTGGAGAGGCCTATGTCCAGCATTGGACTGCGATATGCTGATGATGATAATGATGATGATGTATCTATTTACTAATTATTTGATCGCTAACTTTCAGACTCCGGAGTTTTAGGGCCGATTCAAACCCCTTGGTGGCATTTGTGACCACTAAACCAACAGGCAGTCGATTATAACACAAACATAATGACTCAACATGAAATTAATGTTAGCATTTATACTAGAACTATACGCGTGACCTGCGAAATGGAAACGTAAATAATATTTACAATGCGAATGTATTATTCACCGTACAATGGCGGTACGGTACAATAACTAGGTGTCATTAAGCGAACGTGAGATATGTGGGCTACTGAAAAGGTTGAGTTTCAGGGTAGCAACACATAAGAGGCATATTCTGTTCGGCAGTATTTGTATACAGACATGCAACATTGGGCGCAGCGCGGCGCCATCTAGTCCCAAACTAAGCGAAAGTTTGTACTGTGGGTACTAGACAACTGATAAATTTCAAATTCAAATTCAAATTTTCTTTATTTACCTAATTAATTAGTACTTCTTTTTTTGGAAATAAACATAGAAAACATGCAGACCTTCTGTATTGGTCTGGCGTCTGGCCAAACTAGGCGTCACATTCATCGAGCAACATAATATTGGCAAAGTAAAGGCTTTGCCGATAACTACCAGTCTTTTTTTACGTCGGTAATGCCTTTACGCATACACTAGGGCCCTGGGTACGGGGCACCTGGGTTACGTGGGTCTCACTCCTATTTAGCGGAGAATACCCACTAAATTCGATGGTGGTCCGCTGTCTGAGGGGGGTCGGGATGCCCGGAGGGATTCGATACGACCCCCCCACACGCGGCAGCGCTACGCCGCCGCGCCGTCCAACATGAATGGCACACCTCGGGTGGACGGTGTGATGTCCCTGCATCTTGCGATACACGACGTCACTGACCGCTATGCCCGAAGGCACGTGTCGTCGTCTTCCTCCTTCCTTCCTTCGTCAAGCGCAAGCCCCTCAGGAGCTACAGCACCGAAGGCCCTTTTAGTCGCTTCCTACGACAGGTAGAGATGCCTCGGTAGTATTCTACGCCCCACACCGCAGGGCGCACTTACATGTGTAGATATCCTAAGCCCAACATTCATTTTGACTATTGTTGAATAAATTATGAACTGAATTTGTTAGCGGGTTATCTTTGACATGCTGAATAGAATGTTGTTAAGTGAAGTTAGTCAAATTAGTTATTTGTGACCTAGATATCTGAAACGATTAGGTTTCCAAAGTAGCAATGACCGGGCTTATGTTGTGTTATAATTTTTCTTGTTTTATAAAACTTTAAAACGTCTCTTTTAAATTACATGCCTTAGTGATTTGTCGCTCTACGGCGATGATTTATACTGATGATGAAACGCTGCTTCTCGTTTCCATATATTCCTGTAGTAGAAATAACTTCCACACCCATGGGATGAAATCTGTGAGGTGACTGACTGACATAGTGATCTATCACTGACTACGATATCTACGACTGACTCGATGGCTCATTTGGTAGTGACCTCTGCCTTCGGAGCCAAGGGTTGTGGGTTCGATTCCCGCACAGTGCAAACATTTGTGTTCATGAACATGTCTGTTTGTATTGGTCTGGGTGTTTTCTATGTATAATATGTATTTATTTACAAAAAAAAGTATTTAAGTAAGTTTATCAGTTGTCTAGTACCCATAGTACAAGCTTCGGCTTAGTTTGGGGCTAGATGGCGCTGTGTGGCCCAGCGTGGCATGTCTTGGGTTATTTTTTTATTTATTTACTAGCTGTGCCAGCGACTTCGTCCGCGTGGAATAGTTTCTTGGGTAGTGATTTTAATGACCCCCAGTGCCTGGCAGCTGGCAGCGGCGCGGCGCAGAACTCGGCGCGCTTTATATACCCGCGCAAACGTACAGCAGGCTCGACGTGATTAGTTAAATGGGTGTAACTTTTTTATTTATGGACCGATTAACATGAAACAAACACTAAATGTTAAGGGAAGCTTCCAGCAATATATTAATGAAAACCGCATCTTAATCGGATACGCGGTTTCTGAGATTAGCGTGCACAAACATACAGACAAACAGACAAACAGACATACCGACAAACCGACAAACCGACAAACAGACAAACAGACAAACAGACAAAAATTCCAAAAATCATTGTTTTGGGTACTATTGCATTAATAAAGGCCTCCCATAATATTTTTTCACAAATATCTTCCATGTAGAGACAGCGATTCGTTACATTTTTATTATATGTATAGATTTATCAACGCACAGCCCAAACCACTGGACGGATCGAGCTGAAATTTGGCATGCAGGTAGATGTTATGACGTAGGCATCTGCTAAGTAAGGATTTTAGTCAATTCTACCCCCGAAGGTATAAAATAGGGGATGAAACTCTATTCCACGAGGACGAAGTCGCGGGCACACCTAGTCCTATATAGGTCCTATTCCAAATCCAGAAACCGCATGGACAAACTTTAATTGCGCATAATAATATTAATAACGTGTCGCCTTTCTCCCAGAGGGGTATGCATTGACCATGCCCTTCCATTTGCGATCCTGGCACACAACTTTTGCTTCATCCGCATTCATCAGGTGAGAGTAGCTAATCTTCGCTCGAATTGAGCCGCCCGTCCGGGGAAGGACCTCCACCCTATAGAATACCGCAGTCAAATGACCTCTGAGTCGTGTTTCTGCCGGTGAGTAGGGTTTCCGGAGCTCGTGGGGGGGTTGGGGTTGGGCCGGCATGGCGGTGGCAACTGACAGGTAACTGACCAGTTACTTGCCCGTTGTCACAGCGACTTGGGCTTCTCTTTCGCTTTCCATCAGACGTAGGGAAGCCATTATGTCGAGCCACTATAAAAAAAAATCAATCTCTTCATAATTGTTGTGTCACTGTTATGAAGTCTTCTGGACTTAATTGTAACAGCCAAATACTCACAAACGGTCTTAGGTCCACTAAGGTGGTAAAAAGCTCCCGGCCCTGATTTTGAGCGGTTACCGTAGCCTATGGACGCATGCAACGCCTAGGGTATCACACGCGTTGCTGATCATTCATTTTAGGGTGTAATGCTGCATCCACAGCCAAAGGCATCGTTTTGGCAGAGAGTGTGCTCAAGCGAGAACAAAATTTTAGAAGCTGCCTGTGATGGGAATTTTGGGCCGATCTTCAGTCACTGGAGAAACCTACACTGCAGACAGGCAGTGGACTAGTTTGCCTGACAAGTCCAAACGGTTGACCTTATTATTATGTGTGTATGTGTATTATTATTATTTTTAATTATTATCAATTGTTTTATATGTTATTTTGTTATATGGGTTTTTTATGCCTGCAATAAATGATTATTATTATTATAAAGGGAATAGCTATTCCCCCAGCTGCGGATGCAGCACTCACCTAATGAGCTCCGGAAACCTTACTCACCTCCAGAAACACGACCCGGGGGTCATTTAGCTGCGGTGTTCTATAAGGTGGAGATACTTCCCCGGGCGGGCGGCTCAATTCGAGCAAAGATTAGCTATAATTGTTTTATCGCTCACTACGTACAGTTCATTCCGTCGCTCCCGTTTGATGTCGCATCATGGCAATGTCAAAATGACCGCTTGCGAGTGTCAGCTTAGAAACAGTCACTATTGACAATTTTTTCTTTGACAGATTTCGAATCATCATCATCATCATCAGCCCACAGGCTTAGATCATCAGATCATCATTCGAATATCGATTTATAATTATTTTAATTAAAACAAAAAAAACAATTTAGTATACAACGATTGTTAACACTGCTAACCGAAAATAGAGTTATCACGACCAAACTGACAATACAGATAATCAGGTTTGCAGCTTCTATCTGCTGAACTGAACTCACCAATGAGCTGGGAATGATTGGAAAACAATAATTATGATTGGGTGTGTTTGTTTTAACTACGTGAGTATCCATATCTACACCATGGGTTCATCATTAACGTCACTGTATACAATGTATCGTATCGCTGGCGTAGTTTTGCGAGTATGTCGATAGATTTGTCGATGATTTTTTGAATAAATTATGACATAATATTATTGTTACACAATCATTATCATCAGCTTGAAATTATCCACTGCTGGTCATTAACCTCCCCCAATGACAATAGTCATTTATTTGGATTCTTATCAGTCACTACGCTTAGCAGGTGGTGACTGCAGTAGGTTTTAGTTCTATCACTAAATTAAACTAACTCATGTATTTACTATTTCTCTTAGTCTTAATTATTTCAAATAAGATACTTCAATGGTCTGATAAAAAGTAACACATGACGTCATTTAGTCATTCAGAAAGATGGATCATCCAGAATGATGTTTTGGCACGTGCATATATAAAGGCTTCAGGGTGAAACAAAATGTCAGAATCATTGACAAGTGACATTTTTATAAGGCCGGCCGTTACATCCAAAAATTCAGCCAAAACATTATTGTCTATCTGTATATCCTATTGAATAATTCATGACTTTTGTAAACAGTCATATTTTTTGGCTTCAGGCTGTTACATTTAAACGGGCGATTAAAAATTAAGCAATTAATTTTTAAAATTTATTTAATATATTGAGTATGCGATTGTTAAATATCGATAAACCCGCTACCCTAGACCGAGCGTGTCATCCGTTCGCAAACATTTGACGCTGATTTTAACCTGACACGGATCGGTGGATGCTTTGACAATTATACATTGGGCAATTTTTATTATCAAGTATCGATTATTCAGTAATCGATAAACTCGCTACACTAGATCGAGCGTGTCATCCGTTCGCAAACATTCGACGCTGATTTTAACCTGGCACGGCTCGGTGGGTGCTTTATCAATTATACATCGGGGCGAGATGAATTTGCGAGTCGAGTTCATTATTTAACTTTAATTACACACGAATATACGGAGCCGATTGTATCGAAATGATTATCGCGAGCTAGAGATATTGTTCACTCCACGAGTCTTGGATTCGACATTGTTATTAGGCAGACGTAGTGTAGGACGCCCAGCAACCCGTTGGTCTGATGACCTTAGAAAAACGGCTAGCAGTGGCTGGATGATCTCTCATCCCGCCCGGGATAGAGAAATGTGATGCGAATTAAAGGACGCCTACGTTCAGCAGTGAACGGACCAAGGCTGTTGATTGATTAATTGTTCACTGCAAGGCACCCTCACCTGCCCATGGTGCATCTTGCCGAATAACAAACGAGGCTCCGGCAACCGACTGGAAGCGGTTTAACCATCACGATTGAAGTTTAGCTGAAGAGGCCTATGTCCAGTAGTGGACAATAGGCTGATGATATTGTAGATTAGAATAATACATACCTAATAACAACATACTTAAGCAAAGAGTGGCCATCACTATTCGTAAGTAACGTTACTAGTCTTCAATGGTAACTATCGATTGTTATGCTACTTTCCCAGAATCTCATTACAAAATCTAAACTGCTTATTATCCAAAAATGTGAAGCCATACAACTTGTTCTGTATAAAAGTACTGCTTAGCCATTTCCATAATCGTAACAATTTCTTGGGCCGGCGCACCGAACGCGATAAACCATCAAAATGACGGGATAACTTCCCGTT
Organism: Conogethes punctiferalis; assembly: GCA_031163375.1. Taxonomy (NCBI): domain Eukaryota; kingdom Metazoa; phylum Arthropoda; class Insecta; order Lepidoptera; family Crambidae; genus Conogethes; species Conogethes punctiferalis. The sequence goes on along the minus strand of CM062085.1, from coordinate 15,638,288 downwards.
GGATTTTTAATATCTACCTCCAATCTCCGGCGGCGATTACCTTCCAATAGAATTATTCTTTCTTCGGATAAAAAAATAAAATAAAAAAGAAACTCCCTTCATTTCCATGGAAAGCGATCTGGGGTTACTCGATCGCGTTTATTGAATTCAAATCACATCTCGGCACAAAAGATACCGACTACATTTGACTGCTTCCTGATCATTTTAGTGATGTATTAATAACGGCCTTTGTTACGTTGGCTTTGTGATTTTAAACTTGGAAATATAGGGATTTTTTTAATAAATTCGACTGGAACTGCGATACAATGCTGTCGCTACACCAATTTTATTATATTTACAATGAACTTTTTCAATAGAATCAAGCTAAATAATCTAGCTACGTCGGTCATACCCGCACGCGTTTTACACGAAACGCGCAATAACGCGTGCCAACTTATTATCATAATTAATTAATTTAAAAGTCACTTAAAAAGATAACTTTTCTTTCTTAGGTAGCACTTGCGACAAATGAAATTGAACAGAAATTGTTCAGTTTCACAGTTATTTAAAAAATAATAAATAACTATTCAGCTACTAGTTTAGTTGTATGTACAGATTTGCATGCCAACATTGGTTAGTTGTGCGGACTTTTATGTTTAATATTATCTCATTGTACCATACTGTTTGCAAATACATTTCTATTTCTACTAAGATTTAGATTATGTCTAATACAGCAATAGATAGATATACAAAAGAAATAAGTATACTTACCGAGAACTTGTGCATTAAAAGTTAAGTAATAATAAAATTAACTGAAATAATCCAAATTCAGAAGCATACTTCCGAAAATGCCATTCCAAAGTTGTAATAGCCCATTGACGCTTGCAGCGAAAATGACCCGGCAAATATGCGTATAATTGCTGAAACTTCACCGGACGGGTGTCTTGAAACAACAGCGAGTGTGGCGAATAACACACTGAACCACGCACCGCCGCGGTAGGCGGTTAGCCGCATCAGATGTCGCACTGGTCTATTAATCGGTTGTTTGAAGCATAAGGCTTAATTTCCTTCTATACTGACATCGGTCAAGCGTAGGAATCCTACCAATATTTATATCCTACTAATACAAAGGACAGACATCCTACTAATACAAAGACATTTGTTTGGATTTATGGTTAGTTGTTTGTTACTCTTTCACGCAAAATTTATCTTCTAAACAGATTTTAATGACACTTTACAGTAATATAAGTTATAGCTCAGATGAACAGAAAGGCTATAAAATTTATTAGAATATTCTGCCGCTGTCGACTGCGTTGTAGTGCGGTGTATCAACGGTTCATAGAACTAGTGTATATTTGTACGCTCCACCGACGACAATATGTCAAGTCTTAGGCGGTTATGATGCTACACCGAGATTGGATGAATCTTCTTCTGCATGCAGATTCTATCAAACAAAAATGGATTGACTACTCCCGCGCAGACTCAATCTAAGTACTTACTATCTTGATAAAACGCGCGGTTGGCCTTCAGAGCGGCTGAACATGGACTGAGATACGTTGTTCTATAGAAGCAGCCGCGACTGCTTGAGCCGTCGTGTGTACGGCAGCGTATGGATGACTACGCGGTCGTGGCTTTAAGCAGTCGTTTCTTAACTGCTTGATGCTGTCCGTATACGGCCGCTCTCAGGTCTGCTTCATGCGAATATGAATCCATCATTTGCATTGCCTACCTGATGATTGAGGCCAACTTCGATCCCTTATCGTTGAGTCAGCACACGCGCGCTTAAAATGGCTTAATGTAGCCTCGCTGCGAAACTTCATGCACATTGAGGACACGTAAATGAACTATTCCAATATTGATAAGTTGCGGCCTCAGGTGGGCGAGCCTTCAACTGGTCGTATTTAGTTCCAAGCCTAGGAAGAGTATTTGTACCGATACAGATGTGATACGCGCGCGAGTTAAATGCAAAAACGGCGCGTTTAATAAACGTAGTGTAACGACATAGGTTCTAAGGCGCAATGTTTGAATTCATATTCACATGAAGCGGAAAACAGAGCTATCCGGTGTAATTAAACGCCAGACTGAAGGGCAAAACTAAAACAATTATTTTGCCTCTTGGTGCAAGCGGGGAACCGCGGCGGGCAATAAACGCGCCGAGAATGGCCCGCTTTGATTGGTGAGGGACCTTTAATAGCTGTGGGTTACTACGGTTTTGAATTATGGAGATATTTTCACGTGGTATCTCTCTGAACTTCGTTATATGAGTGCTTAGTTACGTAGTTTGAGATCGAAACAATGTTATGTGATTACAACAACATTAGTCTGGCACAGTCCACTATTGGACATACACTCTACATATACTCTCCGGTTGTTCACCAATTTGGGCAAAAACCTGGAGGATTTACTCATAATTGGCACGCTGGGCAGGCGGGTTGGCGATCGTAGAAAGAAAAGAAGAAACATTTTTTTTTCGTAGAGCGCTCTCACTCCATTGACGCTGCTTCCCGTCACCGGCCTGTGATATTTAGCTACGCCTTCTATCGTCATGGTTATACCACCACAAATCGGTAGCAAGAGCCTCGTTTGTTATTCAGCAGGAGGCAGGTGAACCCTGGTTTAGAGCTAAAAGATGATGTCTCACTCCCTTTTTATATGATAGTCTGATAACGGAACTCTATATTTCGGGGATAAGGAAAAGGTAGTTATAGCTATAACAACTACTTTCCGTGTCTTTCCTTGAAAGATACAAATGTTAGCACGTTTCTATATCACAAAAACACTGATATTGCGGTTTATTAATCAACGAACGAAAACGAAAGATCAAAATAATCAAAATGAAATGAAATCAAAAATATCTTTATTCATATAGGCTTAAAACACGTCTTGACGTGTCTCAGTATTGGCGATTTATCTTCTTTGACAAGTCAAACAAGATAAATCGCCAATACTGAATACAGTAAATTAAAAGGAATTAAACTACCGCCGGATTCGGAATGCAGCTTCTATCGAGAAGACCCGGCAAGAAACTCGAATTGTGAAGAGAAATCTAAGTTGGTGCGATACCGGATAAAACATAATTATATCACTCGCTTGTAAGTGCTCACTACCATGCCGGCCTGGAAGATAGTTCTAGATTTACAGAGTGATCCCAAAATCCGACCGGAGTGGCTTCAGGAGTGTTGTTCCGATTGTATTATAGTAGTTACAGTTAGCCAGGTAGGTAAACGCTGCTGCAATCAATAATAGAAATCCCTTAGTCGGCTCTTATGACATCCACGGGAAGACATTGGAGTCGTTCTATCTCCGTGCCGTATAAGCCGTGCGGGGACAGAAAAGAATGCCCACAAGTAGTTGTTGTAATACGGTGATCGGTTGTCGGCTAATACGGCGATACCTATTTATAAATTCTCTATGTAGGAGACTAAGTTTCTTGATTGGCGTCCCAGCTAATATTATGTACACACGTGTATTGGCTGGGTTCTCAGTTGAGAAGCAGGTTAAATAATTTGTGTTTATACCTAATATATTTTAATTGTTTGTCTGTCACATGTGTTCACTGTCTAACTTGCGTATGTTTTGGTGCTATGTACTGTGAAATACCAAGTGTTAAATAAATAAGTGATATATTATTATATTATGTTGCTTTTAAATCTGAAGCCCTACAATCTGCTATCAACACATCCTCAAGTACTTCGGCTACATAGCTCGAAATCCTCGATAAACTGCTTGATGACAACTGATTGTGGGCAAGGTGAATGGGAGAAAACCACGAGGGCGATCACCAATCCGCTGAGATCAGATTAGATAATTCCATAAAAGATGTTGTGGCAATCAGTGTGACTACAGCGCTCAAACGGGCTAATGACAGTGCTATAGAAGCAGTTCGTCAAGTCTTCTGCTAACTTCTTCTTCTACCTTCTTTTTTTTTTATACCCAAGGCATGCCACGCTGGGCCACACTGCGCCACCTAGCCCCAAACTAAGCCGAAGCTTGTACTATGGGTACTAGACAACTGATAAACTTACTTAGATACATTTACTTCAGCAATGAAGTATACGAACGAAGAAGAAAACTTCTAGAGCTTAGATGGCTTATATCGCTCGTCACTTGCAACCCGTTTGCAGGTCACACAGGACATTTGATTAACTTTGGCAGCGTGGCGGGGCGGTTTGTTACATAAACAGTCCGGGCTTTCTATAACTTCATTGGGCGAACCCTGCCCTTATCTGCTACATAATACTCGTGTATATTAAAGTTTCATTATAAAATTTATGATAATGACATATGTGTTTCCTCTTTTTACTGTGGCCTTAAGTAGGTCGTGAAGAAGTCCCTATCTTTATTTTTATAAGTACTTGGATAGCGCTTGACCCCAAACCTCTCTTAATAATAAGTGACGTTAGAGCCAGGGAAGTCCATTAAGTCCATTTACCCGATCAAACATTAAGACTGTGTCGTCATGTTGTCTGTGGACGGACAGACATGACGACAGTATGTCACAGCAAGTTTATTCCGAAACTATAGGAGCTACATTATTTATTTAGCTTACAAATGTACGGTTTTGTCAAAAAATTCAAAAAGAAAATAAAAGAAATAACTTTAGAGGACGCAACAAATCAAAGATTTTGGCAACAAACCTACTGCATCCTGCTCTTATGTGAAATTATCAGATGACCGCGAAGCTACCGTATAATAGACAACTGGCACCTCTACCCCCGTTATCACAATTATGTGATGAACCTGAATCGTGGGGGGTTAGGGTTGGGCCGACATGGCATTGGCAACTGACAGGTAACTGGCAAGTAACTGGTCAGTTCACAGCGACTGGGGCTTCTCTTTCGCTTTCCATCCGGCGTAGGGAAGCCATTATGTAGAGCTAATATAAAAAAAAATCAGATCTGCCGCGCGGCGAAAAACTCGTAGTTCGCGCCCGCACAATAATAGAAAATCTTCGCTCGAATTGAGCCGCCCATCCGGGAAGGACCTCCACCCTATAGAATAACCGCAGCCAAATAACCTACGGGTCGTGTTACTGTCGGATCTCGGGAGGGTTGAGTGCTGTATCGGCAACCGGGGATAGGAGTTAGGCCAGCATAGCTGTGGCAACTGACAAGCAACTGAGTTACATGCCCGTTGACACAGAGCCTTTTGCTTCTCTTTCGCTTACCATCAGGCGTAGGGAAGCCATTTTGCCGTGTTACTATAAAAAAAATATCGCTATCGTAGATTCTCCATAACCAGGTTCTAAGTAGTCGTAAAATACAAACAACGACCATTTCAATGATTTTTATTGATATACTACTTCACTAAACATAGCATAAAAACACACAGAAGTTATTCACTATAAATTTCAGAGAAATACAGCAACAAATTAAAACGTAGCTAAAATAAACTTTATCTTCCATAGAGTGGTAGCCCGTACCGTCCATTAATTATATCCGCACAATGTTTTTCTTTATTCCAGCACATAATTAATATCGGTCATTTATTCGCTTCGCCACTCATAGGACATCGGATTAGTTACTCTTAGGCGATATTTTCATCTCATAACAGGTGTAGTTCTCCTCACAGAAGTGTATTAGAATAGAACAGCCTTTTTTGCGTGGGTGCTTTTCAGAATCTCGGACGTTTGGCGGAAACGGCTGGGTAGGTATGTGGGACTCACGCCGTCCTTGCGAAATGGAAGGGCAATACCCTGGTGGCTTTGCTTGTGATGCCCTGATGCCACCAACGCAGTCAATCCAAACCAAATAGACTTATCCCTGCAACCCGAAGGGTCAACTCACTCCGGTTCGATGATGATCAGAACCGATGCCGGTTCTAACCCTTTTTTTTTCATGAATGCATTGGGCACCATCATGCCGCCTCCGGGGGGAGTCAGCATGGTATGTGGGACTCACACCTCCTAAAATGGGAGGGCATACCCACTAAACCGCGCGAACGGCAAATTTCAATACATCGAAACAATGTATTTAAATTTTAGGTTAGAATATATTTTTCAATATATTTTCTAGCGCTTTTTTTTTAACGTTTGTAAAATATACAAGTTTTATGATGTAAAAATACGTTCTATTCTTGATACAAGTCTACGGATCAGATAATTATGAGAAGTTGATTAGGTTTCCTTTCATGATAAAGTGATATAGTTGGATGGTTTGAACGCGCCATTTTCCGCAACTCGACATCAGAAGGACTATTTTGTGTAAAGAATAAGTGATACTCGTATAATTGGATGTCTTGTGGAAAGGGGAATGAGTTAATTTCGAATAGGATTTATTAGTATTGGTCTTTGCTCTGAGATTGCTGACGTATTAAGAGAACATTTAATACTTATCTCTTTCAGTCACGCTTTTAGATTAAGAATATGTTGAATGTTTCATTTATTGTTTTGGCATTATCTACAGCTAAAATATCATTGAAAGTATGAAAAAAAAATCTAGGTATGAAGGCTTTCGAGGAATGAGGTGGTTAGTGGCACTAACCACCATGACTGTTGATAGAAACAAAACAATTATGTGTTACTTATATTGTTTATTAATATTAATGTTATAATGAAATTTTCCACAACGAAACTAAGATAAATTTTTTTTTTCATGAAAATCTGAAAAACAAGCTTTTCCCTTGCGTAGACAAAGAGGCACTTTGCATGTACTACACTGCCATACAGTACGGACTGGAGATTTTTTAGTGCTGCATAGACAGCATCTTCTTGATGTGCTTCTTTCAGGTTGATGGCGACTGGATTCAAGACAAATTTCTGAAGGGACTGTTGGCTTGTGACGTTTTATAAATGCAGGGCAGGGTTCGTATGATGTCCAGTAGTGGTCTAATTTTATAAAGTTTGTCAAAATCTGGACAATTTCTATTGGGCATTAGACTATTGTCATTTACATGTAAGTAATTCAAAAGCCAACTGAATCTATTGAAGCTCATGAACCTCGATACATAGGCGTCATGTAAATTAGGTGCTGATGACCAGTAATCTCTGTAGCTCGGCAATTTCTTTATACCCATTACCAAGTTCAAAGCAATAAAAACATCAAGCTCTTCTGTAGTGGTGGGTGTATAAAACTTTCCTGATTGAGTAGCGTAAAGATTAGTTTGAAAGCATAAAATATCTTGTAAATGCTCTGTCCAAAAAAGGCGAAATAGTAGAAGAGGTTGCACATTCTCCATGCTAAGAATTTGATCGGTTATTCCCACACTTTCAGTAAACTCACCAGGTATGTCCATTCTATAATTCTTCTTCCATTTTGGAGCTATTGTAGCCGGTCTGTTTGAGTTTACGGTGTTAGACTCTGTAGATTCAGGATTGCAAAGTACTAAGTTAGAGAGAGGGATGTCATCATCGGAATCAAAGTTGTCATAATCAGTCACTTGAACTTCTCCAATCGAATCGCCTAACACCAGCGGATTTGGCTGATCTTCTGTATCCTCATCGCTACAAATACTCTCGCTATCTGAAGGAATATCTTCTAACAAGTATTCTTCGATTTGTCTATTATTTAGCTTGCGCGGCATACTGAGTATTCATGTATTTTTATATTTATTATATAAAAATACATGAATACTTACATGCCTAACTCATATGTAGATTAAACCTATAAACCTGCAACAGTCACGGTGGTTAGTTTACTAACCACTATTATTTTCGTCGTCAATACACATTAAAAATATAAAATTAATGATAGTTTCATACACATACATATGAAATAGATATAGGAGGATAAGTTGGATACAAAACATTAAAGAAAAACGTTACTTACCCGCTTCACAGATATTTTTTATCAAACACAAGAAAAAATGTACGTTAGCGCAATTTTCTAATGAAAACAAATGAACTGTCATTCATCGAAAATGCCGCCAACCGGTCGCATCTTGTCAAAAAAGGTACAAATATTCATGATAATTCACGCGATCGTCGGGAGATGGCGTGGATTTTAATATAAAAAATCAGAATCTGGTGGTTATTGACACTAACCACCAAGACTGAAAGAGTTATAGGGAATTCATTCAATTACAGAAAGGTCATAATAAGGAGTTGATTAGATTTTTGTATGAATGGAGTAAATGATAATATCATTTACTCCATTCATACAAAAATCTAACTATATTATAGTTCTGATACCCATAACACAAGTGCATAAGCTACTTACTTTGGGATCGGAGCAATGTATGTGATATTGTCTGATATTTATTATTATTATTTATTATTATGTGACTTATTTTTATAATAGGTCGACATAATGGCTTCCTGCCTGATGGAAAGCGAAAGAGAAGCCCAAGTCGATGTGGCAACTGGCAAGTAACTGGTTAGTTACCTGTCAGTTGCCACTGCCATGCCGGCCCAACCCTAACCCCCCACGAGCTCCGGAGACCCTACTCACTAGCAGAGACACGACCCAAAGGTCATTTGGCTGCGGTATTCTACATACATTCTATACGTGTTTAAGAACCTTAGACTTAAACGTGCACAATTCATCACCAAGTTCGTCGATATCGGTCGACATATTGTTTATTAGGTTCACAAATCAGAAAATAATAAATTTCAAAAGGGCTTAAGCTATTAACCATGTTAGCGGTTCCACTCCCATATTCAACGGGTAATCGGGTCGTTCTTCTTTTTTGTCCACAGTTATTTGTCTTTTATATTATTATTTTTTTATACCACTTTAAAGGTTTGTATATGTTTTAATATTTTGTTTAATATATTTACATTATACAAAAATAAAGTTTATCTAATTATACACAAAATACTAAAAGTAAAAGATGACCAATAGAAAAAGAAACACGAAATAGGAAGTGGCCTATTTCGTGTTTCTTTTACACGAAAAATGCCTTAGCAGTGGCTAAAACATTTTTATAGGATATTTTAAAATGTTAATAACCGTTATGATTTTAAAGAAATTAAATTCGATAGGTATAAAATAATAAATAAATATCAGACAACATAATTATTATATCCTAATGTAAGTCGCTTAAACACTTGTGTTATGGGTATCAGAACAACTAACGTACTATAAATATATAGTTCATCAGACATATAAACACCCAGACACGGAACAAACACATAAAATATTCATTACACGAATATTTGTTCCGGGTGGGGATCGAACTCTTAACCCTTGGTTCATACCTTCGTTGCTCTGATACCCATTACACAAGCGCTTAAGCTACTTACTTTGAGATCGGAGTAATGTATGTGATGTTGTCTGATTTTTTTTTATAGTGGCTCGACATAATGGCTTTCCTGCGCCTGATGGAATGCGAGAGAGAAGCCCAAGTCACTGTGACAACTGGCAAGTAACTGGTCACTTACCTGTCAGTTGCCACAGCCATGCCGGCCCAACCCTAACCCCCCACGAGTTCCGGAAACCCTATTCACCAGCAGAAACACGACCCAGAGGTCATTTGGCTGCGGTATTCTATAGGGTCCTTCGGCGCAATTTGAGCGAAGATTCGCTATGCCCGACCTCTCTAAATGTTATTATCTATTTATATCGAGAATTGTAATCGAGGAAATGTCGACAAAAAAGAAGAACGACCCAACCGCAAAACGCACGCTGGTTAATTTATGACCAGCCGTGCTCGTATGTCGAGTGATGTATTTCTCTTAAATTTTTCAGTCGGAAACCACACGGCTTTTTATCGTGACGGAAATTTTTCAAAGTCAAAATCCGGCTATACAAATGTAAAGCCGAAATTTACTGGTCAGTATCTTAGCGGTGGGGTAAAAAAAAGATGAGTGAAGTAAGGTTAAGATTTTTTTAACGCTTTCATCATCATCAGCCTATTGCAGTCCACTGCTGGACATAGGCCTCTCCAGTTGTTTGGCACTTAGGGCAAACGTCTGGAGGATATACCAATCGCCACGCTGGGCGGGCGGGTTGGCGATCGCAGGGCGTAGCTTCTTGCTCCAGTGACGCTGCTGCCCGTCATCGGCCTGTGGTATTTAGCTAAGCCTTGTATCGTGATGGTTTTACCGCCACTAGTCGGTTTTCCAGAGCCTCGTTTGTTATTCAGCAGGATGCACCACGGGCAGGTGAGGATGTCTTGGAGCAAAAGGTGATAGGTCGCTCCCTTACATCCCTGCAAAAGGTGATAGGTAGCTTCCTTATATCCCTACTATTTCTATACATAAGACACAGTAACTACGCCAAGAAAACAAATCAACTAAAATCATATAGGAAACGCGGCCTAGTCGCGTATTTAGTTAAGCAGAAGCAACTTTTTCTCACACCTTTTCAAAACCCTTCTACTTTATCACGCCAACATTTTGTTAAAATTAAGCCGTGTGTCCCTAAAGCCGTTCATAGCCGAACTATGCGGGTTTATTAGAGTCAGTATCAAGATTAAAAGCTTGGGCCGAATAGAGGGTCAGGATCTTTTAATTAAGAAGCGTTGGGTCTGACGCACCCCATACGGATTTATCGTGGCTTGTTGAAATTCGTTGCTAAAGTACTGCCCGGTTTTGCCGATGTTGTACTTCATTTTGTTAGTTGCTTGTAGGTGAATGGAGTAGATCTAAATACATAATAACTCAAAGGAGACTGACTGACATAGTGATCTATCAATGCACAGCCCAAAACTGCTCTGGACGGATCGAACTGAAATTTGGCATGCAGGTTGATGTTATGACGTAGGAATCCGCTAAGAAAGTATTTTGATCAATTCTACCCCCAAGGGGAAAAAGTAAGGGATGAATATTCCACGTGGACGAAGTTAGTGTATAATAAATGTTAATTACATATAGACAAAAAAAGTATCATAATTATCATCAGTCTATCTCAGTCCACTGCTGTACATGGGCTTCTCCAGTGTTTCGCCATTTTGGACAAACATCTGGATGATTTATCTATAATCGCCACGCACTGGGCAGGCAGATTGGCGAACGCAGAGCGTAGCTTCTCGCTCCGGTGACGCTTTAAAAAAGGATCACTATAACTAAAATAACTACATAAATTTGTTCTCGGTCAAAATTGTGAACTATCGGCTAGTCAATTCAAATCACTTATTCAACTTTATACGATTACTAGCTGTGCTCGCGACTTCGTCCGCGTGGAATAGTTATATTTTCCCCGTTTTTTTTTTACATTTTTCATTATTTCTTCGCTCCTAATAGTTGCAGCGTGATGTTATATAGCCTAAAGCCTTCCTCGATAAATGGTCTATTCAACACAAAAAGAATTTTTCAATTTGGACCAGTAGTTCCTGAGATTAGCGCGTTCAAACAAACAAATAAACAAACTCTTCAGCTTTATAATATTAGTTAAGATTACCGGGACGCAAACGCGAACGTTTAGTACTCGTATCTATGTAACATGATGTACTACAGTTTAACATTTAAATTGTTGCAACAGCCGTGGTCACAAGTGATTAATAAAAGATTTAATTGTACCGGAACGCAAAAGTTCAAAATCAAAACGCTTAATTATTACATAAATCGTTCTGTTCATCTTTTGTTTTCGCAAGAAGTCGCGCCAAAAATTTGCAGCACGCTCGCTCAATAACTTTTGATTAATGTACAATTTCTAACTTTATTCAATTCAGCCGTCAACAGGCCAGATTTAATATTCTTTGTGTTACACTCTAAGAGTTGAACTTTTTGGAAACTTTTTTCAATGGAGCGGCACTTGTTTAATGTGGTTTTGATGAGAGCATTGTTGAGTTGAATTTCATTGCATATTTAGTATGCTTTATTTTTTATATTAAAACAAGCAGCCCATTTGTTTTTATATAGCCTATGTTCGCGGGAGATAGTGTAGCTTCCCAACAGTGAAATAATTTTTCAAAGAGGTCAAGTAGTTTCGGAGCCTATTCAATGCAAACGAACAATAAAATCGTTCCTTCTTTTATATTTGTGTAGACTAGCATCAGTCGGCCATCGTGGCTACTGCGGTTTTGCCTGCATCGATATTAGTGATACATGAAATGCTAATATCCTTATTAATTATAGCCTAAGCTAGTCTAATGTAAGAGCTATATTACAGTTATAAAGTTTAGAGTTGTAAAGTTAGCCCGTGAGAAAGAGTAGCAAAATTCATCCATCCCAACAAACTTTATCATTTATAACAAGTATTAATTATAGTCGGATATAATAATCTGACTTATGGATTATGGACTAATTTACTTGAGAAGTGTCATTAAAAGAAAAGTGTCATTAAATAACCGTTGGGGTAAACGAGTTCTGGAGTGGATACCGCGTATCGGCAAACGTAATGTAGGACGCCCTCAGGCCAGGTGGAGTGACGATTTGCGCAGGACGGCTGGCAAGTGCTGCCCAAAATCGACCTAAGTGGCGAACATTAGGGGAGGCCTATGTCCAGCAGTGGACTGACACGGGCTGATGATGATGATGATGATGTGTCTTTAAAATTCAATTAATAGTTTTCCCATGAAAGAGTAACAAACATCCATTTATAGAATATGAACGAAAATACTTTCAAATCCTAATGTGTGGGCCTAATGAGGTCTTTGAGGAACTTTTTGTAAACATCTTATTATCATGACGTAATAATTATACCTGCATAAAAAGATTTAATCCAAGTTACTAAATCTTATCCAAAGTGCACTAAACTGCTGTAAAAACTGAGATTCACTGCATAATATAGTTAACAGAATGTACTCAACAAATTTTATTGTTCTAATTATTCTAATAAATGTGGTAATTAAGTCACATACACTCTGGTTTAGCTCATAGCTCAGCCGTATTAATAATACGCAAATTATCCAGTTATTTACTACGGTACGAACATTGCTTGCAATAATCGGGTAAATTTTGGTAATGAGAAAATATCGGGTATTGGTGTGAATAGGGATTCATGCTCATTCACACAAACGATCTTTTCAGGGAAACCTTAAGAATAATATAATAATAAATACGTTCGGTGAAACCAAATAATATAATGTTTACAAAAAACATAATTTAATTGACAAAAGAATTAAAAAAAAACGGTCCAGTAGTTTCGGAGTCGATTTAATGTTTAGCTCTTTTCGTAAGACAAATACTTACAGACTGGACATCATTTTTGGTGCTAGCTTGCAAACCCTTGTGTTCGAATTAGTTTTTAGTTAGGTTTCGATTTTATGCGTTACAAATTTGGTTAGCAAAGAATAAAAATAAGTTTTTTTTTTTGTTTTGACAACCGCGATTATGTAAAATGCGCCTAGTCTAGAAATCACCTATTGTAGTGAGTACATAAGGAATGAAATGCACTTCTTTATTTTGTCGTGTCAAAACCTGTCAAGTTATTTTAACGTACCGTTGCGACTTATGCCAAATAAACTTATTTCTCTTTTTCCAAACGCTTTCCATACGGTACAGGCACCAGCCTGCACAGCACAGGCATACCAGTACAGGTAAACCTCTACGGTAGACCGCATTCAATTTCATGCAGTAGTTTTCGCGTGATGCGTGATCAAACATACCTACAGATAAAAAAACCGTTTTCACTACTCTGCTTCTTTTTTTTTTATAGTGGCTCGACATAATGGCTTCCCTACGCCTGATGGAAAGCGAAAGAGAGGCCCAACTCGCTGTGACAACTGGCAAGTAACTGGTCAGTTACCTGTCAGTTGCCACTGCCATGCCGGCCCAACCCTAGCCCCCCAAGAACTCCGGATACCCTACTCACCAGCAGAAACACGACCAGAAGGTCATTTGGCTGCGGTATTTTATAGGGTGGAGGTCCTTCCCCGGACGGGCAGCTCAATTCGAGCGAAGATTCGCTATGCCCTACCTCTCTTTCTCTTGAGTGTAGCGTGATGAAAGGTATACCTACTACGAGTATGTATACCTTTCATCACGTTATAGAAATAAAAACTACTGGACGGATTTTGACGAAACTTGGTACAATTATTCTTCATACTTCTGGGCAGGTTATAATATACATTTCATCACGCTACAATCAATAGGAGCAGAGCAGTGATGGGAAGTGTTGGGAAAACGGGAGAAATTTTTATCTGTATGTTTGATCGCGCATCACGGAAATCTACTGCATGGAATTAAATGCGGTTTTTACCAATGTATTTCTATAAGTTTAATTCAAATGTAGGTACCATTTTATGGAAGTTTGTTATTTTTGAGCCCCGATACCCACGCGTGCGACGCCGCCGGCACAGCTGGTATAGAATATTTGTCTATCAGTCTGACGGAGCATCTTTTAAATTTTAATACTATTTAAGAAACTGTAATCCTACTTTGTATCTCTTAAAGTTTTATAGGGCTAAATTTAAATTATTTTAGAGGTAAAAATGCTAAATATCATTAACTAAGGATATACGTGTAACATAGCCAATGCCATACTGGTAGGGCAGGGTCCTGGTGACCCAAGACACAGGGTCTTCCCTAGTTTGGGCACCAGTCGCCGCTGTTGCTTTGTTTAATGATACTTATAGTTAATACTTAGTTTTAAGAGCAACATTGTGGGAAAGTAATAAATATATTATTATTATATTATTATTATTATCTATCTGACCAGGAACCTACGAATGTCGCAAACTGAATAAAACGGCAAATATTTTATTTCTATCTTACGATACGACCATTAAAAGCAAACCAAGTTCACAGTTCAAACAATATCTCCAATATAACGAGTATGTATTTATTGAAATATCCGCTTTGATCCTCTTTCGGGTCCACCGATTTGGACCGCTTGCCCGTTTCCATCCATAATTCTTGTTGAATTATTAAACATTCAGGACGGTAGTAAATTATTGAGTAATGTTGAGTGATGCGTTTTGGAGAAAAATAAAGCTTTTTCGAAATTTCGGACCCTTAAAATGTCTGTCTGTTTACATATGATGTTGGAAAATTAAAATTAAAATAAACGAAACTCTAACCAAATAAATTTTTACTCCCGGAAAGCTGACAGGTTGTGTTCATTATATACTTAACACTCACATAGAACTTAGTCATAAGTATGATCGGCTCGATGGGTAATTTGGTTGTGGCCTATGCCTCCTGAGCCAAGGGTTTCGATTCTCACCCATGATGATCGAAGTGGCGATCAATTGGAGAGTCCAATGTCTAGCAGTGGACTGTGAAAGTCTGATGATGATGATAGTGAGTAAGCAATGGTTGAAATTGCCGAAAAAAAAACCCAAAAAGAATTTAACTTAGCCTAAAACTATGTGCTGGGCAGGCGGGTTGGCGATCGCAGGGCGTAGCTCCTCGTTCCGGTGACGCTGCTGCTCGTCATCGGTCTGTGGTATTTAGCGACGCCTTCAATTGTGATGGTTATACCGCCACCAGTCGGTTGCCAGGGCCTCGTTTGTTGTTCGGCAGGATGCACCACGGGCAGGTGAGGGTGGCTTGGAGCGAAAAATCCCTCCTTTACATCCCAATTCAGAGGCATAAGTACTATGAATCACCTAATTATCTAATTATTATCAATTCATAGTGTAGTTAAATGTAATTAGATTTCCATAACACCAGTAATGCCTTATAATATAATCAGATTAATCTCCTGATTAGGAACCAGGCTATCAGTGAAGTAAGATCAATTCAAGGGTAATTAGTGCTTTAACTAATCAATGGATAAAATCATAACCAATAACAGGTATCTATAATACTATTAGGTAAATCGTATTCGTAGAAGGCGCCCACGTAAGATTAATAGGTATGAATGATTAGTACTTTATATAGGTATTTCAGGTTCTGGATTTAGGTCGCAATAGCCAGCCATTGTGGAAGCGTTTGAAGGATCGTCTCTTGTAGCTAAATATGGATAATATATAACCCAAGACATGCCACGCTGGGCCACACATCGCCATCTAGCTCCAAACTAAACCAAAGCTTGTACTATGGGTACTAGACAACTGATAAACTTACTTAAATGCTTTTTTTTTGTAAATAAATACGTATAGTAAGCACCCAGACCATGTTCATGAACACAAATGTTTGTACATACTGTGCGGGAATTGAACCCACGACCCTGGCACGAAGGCAGAGGTCACTACCAAATGAGCCATAGCCAGTCAATAAAAAAAAGTCTAATAATGAAAAAAAGTATCTAAGTAAATTTATCGGTTCTCTGGTACTCAACGTCCAAGCTTCGCCTTAGTTTGGGACTAATTGGAGCTGTTTAGCCCAGTGTAGCTCTCCTCCTTTTTGAAGTTGGTTAAAAAAAGGGATTTATGGCAGAGCGAACAAGAGAGTTAAAGCATAGCGAATAAGAGAGGTAGAGCATATCGAATCTTTGCTCGAATTGGGTTGCCCGTCCGGGGAAGGACCTCGACCCTATAGAATACCGCAGCCAAATGACTTTCGAGTCGTGTTTCTCTCGGTGAGTAGGGTCTCCTGAGCTCGTGGGGTCGATGTGGGCTTCTCTTTAGCTTTCCATCAGGCGTAGAAAAGCCATTATGTCGTGCTACTAAAAATAAAGTACTATAAGGATCAGAAGTGGTAACGACTTAAAAAAAAACAAATGAATCGATTTACACAACCGCAATTATTTAATTCGAAAAATACTTGAAAACGAATAAATCACAAGGAAAACGATATAGCTCACTTCTAATCGATTTTAACAACTTATGTACAGAATAGCACTTAAATACGTAACACATAAATGGCTCGCGTAACCTTTACACGACCTAACACATAGATGTGACAGCTCCGAGCGCCGAGAAGCAAATGGACGGGTCGGCAATGGCGTACGGCTTTTATAGGCCGGCCTGTCAGAACTGGCTGCTTGGAAGGGGTGCCGCTTATACGGCCTCTCCTGACAGCGTGTCGCCCCCGACACCGACGTCTTGAGAAGCGCCACTGGGACCAGCGGCACCTTCTGCAGGAACGTCTTCATCCTGCAGGTCCAAAATCGGCATAGATGGTCCAGCTGAAGACGATGTGGAAGGTTCAGGTTCTTCAATTTCATTACCTGTGAACAGGGTCATATTTGAAGAAACGAAAAAGTCCTTAATAGAATCATCCGTCTACTTCCTTTCGAACCATCGCCAGTCATCTAATTCACACGTCTTACTTTTACACCGCATAACGATGTTACATTCATCACTCTATTACACACATACGAGAAGAATACAGAGACGTCTCTTAAATATCAAACCAATGTAGTGCCTAGGACTTGTCCCGGAGCTTCTCTCGAGACGAACGCAGCACCAGGTCGGCTGCCTCAGCGTGACCTGTAACGTGACCCGACTAACGGGTCGATACCTGGGGTGGAAGACTTTTCTTCAATAACACCCGCTGTAGGTATCCATGTTGTGGGTGGAAGACTTTTCTTCAATAACACCCTTAACAACATAATCTGACTCCTGGGGTGGAAGACTTTTTTTCAATAACACCCGTGGGTAGTCAATCGCCATATGGGTGGAAGACTTTTCTTCAATAACACCCATAGGGAACCAGTAATCATACGGGTGGAAGACTTTTCTTCAATAACACCCTTAACAACATAATCTGACTCCCGGGGTGGAAGACTTTTCTTCAATAACACCCGTGGGTAGTCAATGGCCATATGGGTGGAAGACTTTTCTTCAATAACACCCTTAACAACATAATCTGACTCCCGGGGTGGAAGACTTTTCTTCAATAACACCCGTGGGTAGTCAATGGCCATATGGGTGGAAGACTTTTCTTCAATAACACCCTCAATAACGAAGTCTGACGCCAGGGGTGGAAGACTTTTCTTCAATAACACCCGTGGGTAGACAATAACCATATGGGTGGAAGACTTTTCTTCAATAACACCCTTGGTAACGAAGTATGACGCCAGGGTGGAAGACTTTTCTTCAATAACACCCACAAACGCTTACTTTCGAAGAAGGCAGCGCACGTCTCAGGGCACCACTCGCCCCTCCACAGCACCATGTATTGCGCCGCAGCCTGAGTGGTCTTGCCGTAAGACCCGCTCAGCAAGCGCAGCTGGTAGCGCCCGCCTGGCAAGACCTTGACGACCTCGTAGGGGCCGCGCATTCCAGGATCAAGTTTTCCGGTCATCTGTGAACACTTAATAACAAACACACGGTCGTTTAAGTTAAATTTACGCGGAGGGTGCCTGTTTCGGTTCACCCTTTCGTCTTGCCTGGCCTGGTTATCCCTTAGCAGTTGACGGGATCTGCTCCGTGTCATCTCACGTAGAGTTTCTCGGTTCGGCGACTCTCCTTCGATGGCTATATCGCGTACTAAAGCGCGAATAACGGGAGTCATTGCTTCGGTGCCGATGAGAAGATTCATAGGAGACGTTTGGGTCGTCTTGTGCTTCGTAGTGTTGAGCACCAGCTGAATCTTCCAGAGAGTCTCTGGCCAAGATGCATTCCTCTGGTTGACTTCGATGCGAAGCATGTTGAGGACAGTCCTCACATACCTCTCCACTTGACCATTAGCGTGATGCATCTCAGGAGTGATGTAGTGGAGACCACAACCCAGTTCGTTGATCCAGGTTACGAACTCGTTCGATTCGAACATGCGCCCTTTGTCTGTAACTAACAAGTTAGGCACACCAAAAAGAGATACGGCTTGAGAAACAATGCGCTTAAGCTCAGCCGCATCCTGACGATACATGGGATATAAAAGCGAGAACTTAGTAAACGCGTCCACCATGATAAGGACAAATTTGTAGCCGTCGCATACAGGTAAGGGACCCAATGCGTCTATGTGTAGAGTGTGGAAAGGTGTATCGGGTTTTTCCCAAGACGTTATGGTCTGTAATGGGGCCCGAGGGACGCGTTTCTTTGAAATGCATGTAAGACAATGTCCTACGTATTTGACCACGAACTGTTTTAGGCCGGGGAACCAAAAGTGTCGCAAAATTAGGTCTAAGGTTTTGTCAACCCCTATGTGTTCGTGTTCGTCATGAAACACCCTAAGTAGACTGAGTCGGTGACCCTTAGGTATGTAGCACAATAACTTTGGTTCTTGTCCCACAGGCGTGTACCTGTAGTACAAGAGGTCGTTTTGCACTACATACCGCCTTGAGTCGAGGTCACCGTCACGCAGTTTTTGCATGAGGTCTTGGGTTTCGCTATCAGCGGCTTGTGCCACCTGAGCCCAGTTACGAGGCCTCGAGATCTGATTGACCGTGAGGGCAGGATTTCGGCTGAGGTAGTCAGCGTGAGGCATCATCGCACCCTTTCGGTACTCGATGGAAAAGTCGAAATCCTGTAGGTAAATCCACCAACGAGCTACACGAGGCAATAAGTCCTTTTTGCGCTCTGTAGATTTAAGTGCATTGCAGTCAGTGACGACTTTAAACTTTAAACCCACAAGGTAATGCCTAAAATTTTGAAGCGCTCTGACCACTGCCAGAGTCTCAAGTTCGTAGGAGTGATATTTGCTTTCTGCTCCTACTGTAACTTTGCTATAATAAGAGACGACACGCTTGCTACCATCTGGGTGAAGTTGTAATAAAACCGCGCCGTAGCCCAGACTGCTAGCATCGGTGTGAACCTCGGTTGGAAGGTTCGGGTCGAATATAGCGAGTACAGGTTCGCTTGTAAGTCGTTTAATCAAATTGACACGAATAGATTCGTGTTCAGGTGTCCAACAAAACTCTACGCCTTTCCGAGTCAAGTGAGCGATAGGAGCTGTCTCCGTAGCGTAATTTTTTATGTACCGCCTAAAGTAGCCGGCCAGCCCAAGTAGCTGACGCACCTGTTTGACGTTTTCGGGTGGAGCTGTGTTAACTAGAGCTTCGACCTTGCGTGGGCTCGGTCTAACCTGACCTTCACTTACTACCCTACCTAAGTATTCTACCTCGGTGACAAGGAACGAGCATTTTTTGAGGTTTATAGAAAAACCCGCCTGGGTCAAGGTGTTTAATACCTGACGTAAAAGGTCTATTCCTTGACTCACACTGTTACTCAGAAGGAGTACGTCATCTACATAGACCAGCACATCGCCCCTATCTATAAAATCGCGAAGTGTGTCATTTATAATGCGTTGGTAGACAATAGGTGAGTTGGCTAGCCCATACGGCATTTTAATATATTCGAAATGGTCTTCTGGGGTTACGAAGCCAGTCAGATGGATACAATCGTCTTTTAAGGGAATTTGATGGAATCCCGTGGCCATGTCAAGACTGGAGAAGTACCTATAGCTGCCCAGTCTGTCGATGTGATCATCAATCAACGGAAGGGGGTAGCGATCTTTGACAGTAATACGATTTAGGGCCCTATAGTCAACGCACAGTCGATCAGTCCCGTCGCGTTTCTTAACGAGTATTATCGGACTCGCATACTCCGATTTAGACCGCCTGATGACGTGTTTATCTAAAAGATCGGCAGTAATTTCCCGAACTTTGAGCTTCTCCTGATAGGAAAGCTTGTAAGGCCTATATACTACCGGCGTTGAACTCGTAAGCCTTATGTCCATCTCACCTGTCTTAACGGTAGTCGCTGCCGTACCAGAAATCAAGAAATCCGAAAACTCCTCTATGACAGTCATGAGGCTTAATAACTCCTCACCCTGAAGGGGTGTATTTATTTCAGGCTGACCCGTCTGAACAGCGTTGACATAGACACAAGGCCTCGTTGAGCGAGTGAGATACTGCCTATCTTTAGTCCTAACATAGGTTATACCGTCGCGGTTCAGTACATCAGTACCTATAATGATGGGTGCATTCATCAGTGTATGCGGGACAACTATTAAGTCTACCTCAACAGATATGTCGCTGAATTCAATGGTAACGGTGACGTAAGACGTGGCAACTATTTCCTTTTCGCTTATGCCCTTCAACACGCTGCGCTTAGGCTTGGGTTGACACGGAAGATATTTGACAACGTCCGAAGATATGAGGGAGACATCAAGGGCACCACTATCAATAAGTACGTCGACTGGAATACCGTTCACCACAGCCGTTGTGATGTCGTTATTCCGTCGCGAGCCCAAGTGATCGGAACAAAAATTAATATTGCGCGGATTTCGCGGTTCGGATCGCGCCTTGGCGAAACAAACATCCTCGGTGTGCCCCAGCTTTTTACAAAACGTACAGGTCTTACTAACACTAGGCTGCGTGTTGGGGGGGCCACTCGTTTTCGACTGCTTACAGTCTCGTACTAGATGGCCCCGGCGGCCGCAAGTAAAACATCTTTGATCCTTTCGTGGGACAGGTTTCGAAAATGGTCGGTTTTTATTGCCGGGAGTAGAAACGGTATGCTTATCTTGGTTTGGTTTTGTGTAAATAGACAGAAAAGACACCAAATTATCCGAAGTGAGATCTGCGTTCGCAGCCGCCGCGCGGATTTGGGGGCTGTCGATTCCACGGATAACAATAAGCGTTCGTAATTCATCACTGAGTCCCTGCACTACCCTTAACCGCAACAGAGTACGGCGCGCATACTCCGCGTACGTGGGATATTTATTTGACGTGGTATTCATAGTATCGAACAAAATGTTCGCGTAATCTAGCTTAGTGGGACACAGTGGTTTGAATTCCCGCTTAAAGTTGGTCCAGGACCTATCGTTCGTAACCCATTCGCTTAGACACACCTTAGCATCGCCCTTGAGTCCTGACGCTACACGCGACAAGCACTCATGGTCACCCCAGTTGTTGGCATCTCTGGCGCGATCCACCTCTTCACACCAAGTATCAAAATTATGTATAGCGGGGTCAAAATTCGAAACAAAGTAATGTTGAGAGGGCTGTCTCAAAGGGTTAATTGTTTTAATGGCCTGCATCAAAGCTTGTGCAAGGGTGGACGCCTCAGAACACGGGGCGGACAATTCTTTCGAACGACTCGGTGGAGGAGTACTCGTGAATACAGGGCTAGGCGTTACTGGAGTACATGACCGTTCGCGACGCACCGGATTATTACGCACGATACTACGGGACCGAGAGCGTGATTCGTTATGAATGCGAGTTGGTTCTCGAGACGGTAAGTTACGGTAAGCACTACGCGAACGACGCCTGCCTAGCGAATGACACGAAGCCCTATCACGCGAGCTGTGTCGGTCTCGGGTACGCGAGCCATTTCTCCTAACACGTCGGTTACGCTCACTCGAGACACGTCGCGATCTACTATGATCACTATCACTTGAACTATGACGGCGTCTGCGCCTACTACCCGAATCGCGAACGCGATCACGCGACCTGTCTCGAGCACGTTTCCGGCCACGACTACGCGATCTTGAACGTACCATGGTTTTTAAAACAATAAATAAGGTGACTCACTTGGTTATGCACTAATTGAAAGCAAAAAGCTAAGAAAAGGTTTTAAAAACTTACCCGTTAGAACACAAATCTATCAGTTATCTCGTTTTCCTTGTGTAGTGGGCTTTAGTTGTTCTTTATCCCACTTCTGATATAAGGATCAGAAGTGGTAACGACTTAAAAAAAAACAAATGAATCGATTTACACAACCGCAATTATTTAATTCGAAAAATACTTGAAAACGAATAAATCACAAGGAAAACGATATAGCTCACTTCTAATCGATTTTAACAACTTATGTACAGAATAGCACTTAAATACGTAACACATAAATGGCTCGCGTAACCTTTACACGACCTAACACATAGATGTGACAGCTCCGAGCGCCGAGAAGCAAATGGACGGGTCGGCAATGGCGTACGGCTTTTATAGGCCGGCCTGTCAGAACTGGCTGCTTGGAAGGGGTGCCGCTTATAGTACTATTATGATTTACCATTTTAGGCGAGATCGGCCAAATTATATTTCTGCAAGGCCCAAACTCGGGTAAAAGGTTTTATTTTTTGTAGTAGCATTAAGGCTTCTTGTCTCCTGATGAAAAACTCAAGTCACATTACAGTTGTCAAGATTTTTTACTCGCTGATTGAAACGCGAAGACATTTCAGTTATTGTTATAACAACTTAGTTGCACTCAGCAAGTCCAACTTCTTAATCAAGCCAGAGCCGGCTAATCACTACCAGCCAATAGTGATCGAGCTACATTCCCGAAGTTCAACATCGGGAGATTACAAGCGGAACTCACACCGGCCACCAAGCCCTCTATTTACTTTCCTTCTTCGCTCGGTTTTCTTAGCAAAACTCGTTTCAAAAGTTTCCCTTGAATCCCACTGTTGGCAATTTTACACATTTCACAGAGGCTCAATACGGTCCAATAAAGGCGAAAAAGAGAGCAGCAACGATTGTGTGCGGGGTCGCAGTGTGAGCGGGATGAACGCGAATGGTATTTGCAAACTACGGATGGATGGGGAACGGGGAATGTAAGGGAGCGGAACTATCATATTGTTGCTCCAAGCAACCCTCACCTGCACGTGGTGCATCATATTGAACAACAGGCGAGGCTCTGGCAATCGACTGGTGGCGGTATAAGCATCACGATTGAAGGCGTAGCTGAGTACCATAGGCCTATGACGAGCATCAGCGTCGCTATTAGAATTATTACTCTACATACAGTTATATAAGCCTGTGAAAGCTTAAAACAATACAATGTATTATCACTACATAACTTAAAACAAAGTCACTTTTGGTGTCCTTCTGTCCTTATGTATGCTTATATCTTTCAAACTAAACAACGAATTTTAATGAAGTTTTTTTTTTAAATAATTTCAAAGATAGAGTGAGTCAAAAGGAAGGTTTATATGTATAACACTGGCATGATAAAATAAAGAAACACTGTCAAATATAGTATTTAAATACGCGACGCGAAGCGAGGGCGGGTCGCTATTAACAATAAACAAAGCACCTGCTTTCGTTGCCAAAATTAAAAAATATAATATAGCCTATGTTCAGCGCAGATAGTGTAGCTATCCGACAGTGAAAGAATTATTCAAATCGGTCCAGTAGTTTCGGAGCCTATTCGTATCAAACAAACAAATAAACAAAATCGATCAAGGTGGCGAACATTAGGAGAGGCCTATGTCCAGCAGTGGACTGACACGGGCTGATGATGATGATGAAACAAACAAACAATCAAATCTTTCCTCTTTATAATATTAGTTTAGAAAAACGCTGTTAGTAAAATCGCACCCTTATCTCAGAAAGAGGGGGTAAGGTACTACACTGTAGGAACGTTAGCGGAACTTTGTACTAAAGGTGACATATGCGCCCTAACAGTAGTGGAAGGTATACTATCGTCCATTTGTAGATTGGAATTTTATTGAATTCCTACCTATAATGTGAAGTATACTTAATTCTAATAAACGTTGTAAAATACAAATAATCTTATTATGAACGTTGGGAAAATTTTCAATTACTTATTAAGTAACTAGCTGTGCCGGCGGCGTCTCACGCGTGGATATTGGGTTTCAAAAATAAAGGACTTCCATAATATTATATCTAAAGGTTAAGTTAGACCTCTAGCAATACATTGGCAAAAACCGCATTTAATTTCATGCAGTAGTTTTTCGCGTAATGTGCGATCAAACATACAGATAAAAAAAAATCCGTTTTCCCAACACTTCCCGTCACTGCTCTGCTCCTATTAATTGTAGCGTGATGAAAAGTATACTATGACCTGCCCAGGAGTATAAAGAATAATCGTACTAAGTTTCGTTAAAATCCGTCCAGTATCTTTTTTTTTCTATAACGAACATACAGACTGACAGACAGGCAGTTTTGGCTTCAGTATCGATCACTAATCACCCCCTAATAGTTATTTTGAAAAAATGTACATGAAAGTACAGAATTGACCTCTCTACAGATTTATTATAAGTATAGACTACTGCCGTCCTATCACTAAAAAGCCGTTAAGCCACAAGAGGTCAATTTTGACTTTTTAAGTTAGGAGTATATAATTTTGAATTCTCTATCTTTCTGTATAAGAAACATATTTCCATAATTTATAGTTTAGGAGATACGAGATGGACGTATGCCGCTAAGTGACACCTTTTTTGTAAACTCCTTAACTTAAAAGCAGCTAGACCACATTCCTTAACTTAAAAGTAGTTAAGGACTCTAAACTGCCGGAAAACGAAATAAAATACTATGCATAAACTTGACTATAAGGTAGTTATGTTATGCGACTAAGCTATAAAGTCGTTAAAGTATTTTAACTGCCTTTTAACTCTGTATTATGATCAAGAACAATGTATTATAAACTTGGACTAAAAGGAAGTTAACATAAAATACTTATCTAAAAGGCAGTAAAGCGTCATTAACCTCCTTTAAGGTAAGTATCGATATTCATTTATTTTTCATTGGTACAAAATTAAAAAGCGTTTAAACCACATTACTTTGCTAAAAAGCCGTTAACAACGCGAGGCGTGGAACCCTGTGTCAACTCGTTGTATGGCCTTTTGGCGCAACTAGTCGCAGGGGGTGAACGTGTGGTGCGTGGCTATAATATTTACGTAATTAAAAACTGTCAAGAGTTATCTAAATCAAGTTTACAGTATGATCATGCCGAGTTCTAAGCTCTCAGAACAGGCGCTCAATCGTCGAGTTGCGTAAACCAGCCCTGGTATAACAAACCTAACCGCTTAAAGCCTTTTTAAAAATAACATTCATCAACAAATAATAACAATATACGTAAGGGTAGGAATGACACATTGGTTAAATGCCCTGGTCTATAGGCATTGTGGAATTTTGGACTAGAAGACGACTGCAGCTTGCTGAGTGCGGCCCCTGTACTGCGGCGGCTGAACTCTTCTCGCAATCTTTGCCGCTTGATTCTCTACACCAAAGGATAGTCTATGTCTGAAGTAAATGTATTCATCGACCACATCTAGAGGGTCGTCGCCGACGATCACATTCGGTGTAGGAAGATTAGATATTACTTTTGTCTTGGACATATTCATCCTAAGGTCTACTTTAAGGGAAGCGCTGTGATTATTCAGATAATGCTCTCTGAATTACACAGCGCTTCCCTTAAAGTTCAACAGGAGTTTCAGCCAAAACGATGATGTCACTGGCAAAACGCAGGTGGGACAGGTGGTTTTTATATATATTAACACTTATCTCATTTCAATCTAAAGTCTATATTAAATCTTTGAAAACATTTGGTGAGACAGTGTCTCCCTGCCGAACTCCTCGTTTGGTTTATATGGGACTGATAAGCTCATGCATGCATGCTCATGCATCGTCGACTTTTCTCGTATCGATATTATAGCGATGAAGCGAGTGCACGGCCAAGTGCTCGACACTGTCGAATGCTTTTTCGTAATAAACGAAAGCGCAACACAGGGGCCGGTTAAACTCGCAATATTTCTCCATTAGTTTCTTTATCATGTAAATGGGATCCCATCGTGGAGAACCGATCCCCGAAAGCCAAGTTGCAGTGTAAAGAGATCAAAAAACAACTAGGCAATCAAGTCAACCTCGTCTGTACATGGTACACCCTGCTGTATAATAAAAAAGGATCTGATGAAAACCCGCCAACGCGCACTGGACCAGCGTGACGGAAATCGGTCCATTTCCATTCGTGAGTTCGAGTTACACTTCTGTGCCTCCTTTATAGTGTAGATATGTTACAGCTAGAACCCAAAGTGAGGCTACGTCTAGTTTTAGCCGGTTAGAACTAGGTGCCACTTACTCTTGGTTAAAGCCTAATAATAGCTGATCGTTTTGGGGTAAAACTGGGTCAGACTAGAATTATTCAGGCTAAAACTAGGACCAGTCAATCCCTGTTGAAAAAAAATAGGTGCAAATGTTTGAACGGGCTTAAACTAGATCCAGCCAATCTTTGTTGGATAAATCTATACCTACTCCGTTTCAGCAGCAGTGGTAGGAAAACTTTTTCTATTTGCTAGTGACCAAAATGTATACGGAATCGATGTCTGTTAAATGTACGGCAATTACTGATGGTTTTTTGGATGTTATCGTTTCAGCGAAATTTAATAAAAATATCTAAAAGTGTGATCCTAATTGTTTTTAATACATTATCTATAATGTTTAAATACGCATGGGAATTGAATAGAAAAACTCGATATAAATTTCCAACATCAAAGTGTTCAAATGTTAAAGATATTCATCTAGACAGCATTTGAGAGACAGTTAAGAAAGTTTAGAACCGATGAACAAAGCTACTTAAGAACTCCGATCATAATTCACATATAAAAAGAATTTTATTACGTTTAAAGTTGTATGCACCTAGTAACAATTGTGTTCTCACGTTGTATTTGATTAATCATTGTTCTACCTGAGACATAATTGATAATTTCTTTAAAATATTAGATTTTCTTTAAAATTATTGCTTATAAATGTATTTACTTTAAAATATATTTCCCAAAAATACTTATCTAAAAGGTGGCTAATTACAAGTGATGTGATTGTAACTGCTTTTAAGCTAAGTAATAATCCTTAAATAAGAATGAGCACATGTTATTCCTTACCTAATAGGCCGTTATGGGCTAATAACTACTTTTAAGATATGAAGTGCTTAATTCTATATGAGTCGGTTACTTATCTAGAAAACCGTTAAATCCCATAACGGCCTTTTTGATAAGTATATCTAATAACTATTTTCAAAAATTACAGAATGGGTAAATCACAACAAATTCCTAGACTAAAAAGCCGTTAGGGTGTACTTAACGGCCTTTTAGTGCAGTATCATAATGAAAAATAAAAAATAATACTTCACTATAAGGACGTATATAGGATTTCCAAAAAATGTAAAGTACTAATCCAAAAAATAAATATGTACTAAGATACACGAAAATGTAAAGTAAAGATGTGTATAAAAATATTAATCCTAGCTACGATACTTTCAAAGAGATGACATTTTTCCCGTTTTTTGCAGATTACTCAAAACTAACTTTTGAGGCTTAACGGCTTTTTAGTGATAGGACGGCAGACTAGCAGCCCATCCCAGCTTCGCACGGGAGACTCATTTTTCTACACCTTCGGTTACATTGTTCGAATTTTACCAAGGATCCCTATTTTTTTCATATTGAAATGTAACCTATGTCAAATTTTAAGAATGTAGCATTCTATTGGTGAAAGAATTTTTTAAATCGGCCCAGTACTTTTTGAGCCTATTCATTACAAACATACAAAAATAGGTACAAATCTTTCCTCTTTATAATATTAGTGTAGATTTAATGAAGACAGTTTGCATGACTTTACCCCTCTCTTCAGTAAATTATATTTTCTCTACCTGAAGGATGTCTGGATGAGATCGCTTCTTAGCGGTACTTGCTCAACTGCCGCCTCTCGCATAAAAAAAAACCTATCCATCTCACTAGCTACCGCGGTTGTTGTAATACAGACAGATAGACAGACGGGCGAACATATAACAAATTCTTAATAATACGGTCCCTATTCAGTACAGACAGAACCGTAATAAAAAGCATTTACTTAGCTTAAATATGAAGAAAATGTATTTCGCTAGGTAAATAAATTACTCGTACAAATTGATGAGGTAAAAGCAAATACCAACGTGAAAGTAAACCTTATTTGACGTTTAATTATGAAAAAAAAATACAAACGAAATTGAAGCTAACTTTCGTATAGCAATTAAATGAGAACGTTAGAGTAGACTTGAGATATTCAGAGAAGAGATAAAGAGTTATTTTTTATACGAGTCAAAATGTTTCTCTTTTGTTTTATATTACGATTGGCTCGATGGCTGATTTGGTATAGACATCTGCCTTCTAAGCCAGGAGTCATGGATTCGATTCCAGTACAGTAACAAATATTTGTGTGCATGAACATGTCTGTTTGTATTGGTCTAACTAACTATGTACAATATTATGTATTTATTTACAAAAAAAAACACCTATCTATGTAAGTTTATCAGTTGTCTATTACTCATAGTACAAGCATCGTCTTAATTCGGGTTTAGATGGTGATGTTTGGCCCAGCGTGGCATGTCTTGGGTTATTTATTTATACCGATAATTTAAACTGTTTTTTTTTATAGTGTCAATACTGTCAATTACAGTCAGTTGATGAAAAGTGAAAGATAGGCCCAAGTCGCTGAGGCAACGAATATGTAACAAAGTCAATCACTTGTCAGGTGCCACCGCCATGCTATCCTGAAGGATTGTTCCCAGCTATACTCCGACTGATCCCAAAACGGACCGAAGTCACTTCAAGGGTGATCGCCTGCCACGCCTGGCAGGGTTAACTCGCCAGTTAACCCTTTTTTTTTTTGTTTCACCAGGGAGAAATGCAGTTTACGCATACCCGAAGGACCGTCGAAGGACCCGCCGAGCCGCGGTGATACACCGCCATCCCACGCCCTACGGCAACGTCTTCTACCGAAGTGATGCGCGGACGCATCACGCCGGTATCGCGCAAATGCGCCCATCTATGTGTCACGTCCGGGTAAGATGGCCTCGGGCCCAATGTCTAGTCCGGTCGTCGACTCGCTCCAATCGGGTAAATGCCCCGTCATTGAGGGAGACCCCCTGGCCGTAATGGCCCCATCGAAATGTGCCGAAGCACAGCCGTGGTAGGCGTCGGATCTGACGACGCCAACACTGGCGAATTAGCCGTCGGGTAGTACCTCTCTGTAATACTACCCGCCGTTGCCCGGGGTACGCCGGGCCGTCTGCAAGCAGACGACCACGCGTGGAGGCTTCCCTTGTTGTACCCCTCGCCAGTTAACCCTATCACGCTGGCTAGATCTAAAAGCGGAAATCTCAAGATATGTCGGTGGCACTGACTGAGAAACTGAAATGTGCAAGTTCCTAAGACTCGCACAGCGCGTTTCGCCTCTACCTTCATAGTGCGAACTGCTAAACTATGGAACTCTTTGCTGGTCTCCTTGTTCCCCGAGAGATATAATATTCCGATGTTCACGGTGAGAGAGAACCGGTTTTAGCTGGATGAGCGCGTTCCATCGTAGACTACGATATTGCTTGCCATCAGACGAATTGCATTCAAGCGCAAACTCATTTTTATTTAAAAAAATGCAAAGATGTCTTATTTTCGTCGCCGCACGAAAGACTATTGGAAACCAAGATCACACATGATAAAATGGGCGGCATTTTAAAAGTTGTGGGTAGCAGTTCTTCGCACTGGTAGTATTATTTACCTGCTTTTACTATAAGAAAAAAAATCGACCTGAACCGGTGCCAGATTTCAACTTTCTCGTGGAAAATTTGAACAATGGAACCAAAAATCCTGATGCGCTCCCAAAGTTTATCCACGAGAGAAATTCAAAATATGTCTTTGTGTAATTTGAAAGGTATTCGAACGATGTAAAGGCAGTGCCTAGCGAAAACCTTTGACTGGATTAAATTGGGTAAAGGTATGATTTTCTTTGTTTTTTTATTATTGGAGAACGTCGGTGGCGTAGTCATAGCAGTACCTATTGCTAAACTAATAATAGTTTAGTTATCATTGGCTGACCTCGAATAATAGTATTGAGGATATTGATAGTACTATCAATAATATTGCTTTTAATGCATTATACTTGAAGATCGATAGAGCTAAATTCGATCGGTAGAGTATTATCTTACGGAAAATAGTGCACTAATTAAGAAAAAATAAACCAACAGTAAAAGAAAATCTAAAATTAGCTCATATAAAAAACAAACCGCAACCAATTCACGTTGTGATCTTGTAAATTTGAATTTAACTCTAGACTAAATACGAAAGGACGGTTTACACGACCCGGTCGAAAATGCTGAAACAAAATAATTACACTCTGTCTGCACTCCGGGAAGAAATTAATGTTCGCAATAAATAACCGGCTTTTGTCTGTTTATGTTTCACTTAAATTGTTCCAGAATAAAACAGTGGCTACCTTTTTATCTTTTTGGAGATACTTACTTGTGAAGACAGACTGGGATTTTTAGACGAGTCAATTTACTATAAATCAGTTCCGTTGCGACCTTTATCTTTTTTTTTTATAGTAGGACATCATAGTGGCCTCACCTGATAAAAAGCGAGAGAAGCCCAAGTCGCTGCAGCAACGACTAGGAGACCAGACAGACCTTCATTTCTTCTTTCTCAATCAATCTATACTGTCCACTGCCAGGCAAACGTCTCCCCCATTTTTTCCACATCGATCTATCTAAAAACGATTGGCAGACTATGTACCACCAGATCGTAAGCATGTCCTTTTTTTATGTATTACGCGTTTGCCCTTGGCCACAATTCACTTAATGATAATGATACGAGTATTGAAGCTTTTCAGCGCGCTCACCTAGAAAATATTCACTCGACTTGAACACCTTTTTTTTTATAGTTGCTTCCCTACGCCTGATGGAAAGCGAAAGAGAAGCCCAAGTCGCCGTGACAACTGGCAAGTAACAGGTTAGTTACCTGTCAGTTGCCACTGCCATGCCGGCCCAACCCTAACCTAACCCCCACGAGCTCCGGAGACCCTACTCACCAGCAGAAACACGACCCGGAGGTCATTTGGCTGCGGTATTCTATAGGGTGGAGGTCCTTCCCCGGACGGGCAGCTCAATTCGAGCGAAGATTCGCTATGCCCTACCTCTCTTAAAAGAGAGAGAGGTATGTCTCGGGGAACACAGTCCGGCAAGGAGTTCCTTAATTTAGACGTTCGCACTTGAAACATAAAACACACGTCTATTCAATTGATCCAAAAAATGTATTCAAGACGCTTAGTATGTAGCATACATTTATTATGTACATACAACATATCGTTTCAATTGTACAAAAATCTTTTACGAGACGACAAATTGTCGTCCCACGTAAGGTGACCAATAAACGTAAAACAAGATACAAGTAATTTCGGAACGCACCCGATGATTGGATACATAAAACCCTCCGACATAGATATAACTGTATCCCCGTGGGTAAAAAAGGCTTGGCTCGTTAAGCCCGTGGCTAGAAGTCCCATCTGTTCATTCGTCGCGTCCCACACGACTTCTCCGCACTCCTCATACAAATAGCGACACCGAATCTCAATCAGACACATCCCAGTACGAATGAATGAGCGAACAAATCTCGAATTCGTCTGAAATATTGATGACGGTTCTGCCCACGGGGACAATTATACCGAGCGCACGTCTCAATGTATCGGTTCGATATCCTGGCGATTTTAGAACATTTTACTACCCGTTTCCCATGAGTCTGCTTTGAGTGACGATCGGATTGGAGGGGATATCATCGTTTGGTTGTCTGTCAAATTTGATCCGTCATTTGGATACGATGTAATAGCCGCTACACTGGCCCCTTATGTTGACCTGTATGTTGTACCTATATGAGCGTGTTGGAATTAAAAGTTTTAGCCACTAAAATTAGATTTGAAGGGATGTGCAGTGAAACGACAAATATATCCTTATATTATAGTAAGATTATTATGTAAGGTCAACATACAATGTTAGTGTATTTAGGTCCTATACTTAGTGCCTAACGTAGGAGCTCGGTGGCGCCGCGCTCTTGTACGCTTAACAATGATCGCAACGTTGTGCAACCATTGGCGCGGTCAATCCGATGATGGGTGACCAAAATTTGACACCGATTTCCTCCGTGCTTCGGAAGGCATGTTAAGCTGTTGGTCCCCTTTACCAACTCAGATAGCAGTCGTCACATCATATCAGAGATGATGATAACTCTGACGCCTAACTGGGAATGGGTATAGCTTACCCTAAGTGTTGCGGAGGTCTGATGGCAGTCGCTCTGTGTAAAAGCTTAGCCCTCGCCAAATCTCTCAATTTGGGAAGCCGACCCTGAGATAATCGGGAAAAAGGCTAGGATGATGAGGATGATGATGACTTAGTGTCTAACAGGCGTAGGACAGGACTGCAAGTCCTTCAAGCTTTCATAGAGACCGGGCGAGTACCATGCGCAAAATTATGGGAGAGGGAGCATTTGACTGTGCGTGTGGGAAAATATTTGAATTCGCGCGCGCCGCGCGGTTGTGATGATGTGCACTTGTACTTGTTGATTTAGTTCTATATGGTACTGCCATGCTGGCGTATGTACGTATAAGTTTCAATACAGAGCACCTTTATACGTAGGCGTTATAGCTGCGTGACTCTACCGCTGCTCAGCATATCCTTTCGGATGTAGTATGACTTTTTGGTGGCTTCACAGTCACGCTACAGACATTGAAGTTTTTAAATTTGAAGATTTTAAATAGTGGTTCCAACGGAAACACACTAATATAACGCTGTCTGATCTGCCAACACAAGTTCCAAATGCTGCAATCGCGCTACTTAAGCGCCTATAATGTATGAGCGCTCTAAATAAGCTCGCTAAAGAATCGGACCTCCGAATTAAAAGTTTCTGGTACATTTTTTAGATTACTGAAACCAATGTGAAATTGATGATTAGATTTTAATTTAAATGAAATTCTTTACAGCTACATTTTGTACTACTGAACTAAACCAATCAGAAGACAAATGAGAAACAGAGATCCAGTCCAGGTGAGTTCATGCTCTAAGACTCCATGCAAGGATCGTTTTGCAGTCTTCAAATGTTCTGTACATCTTATGTCTTGCGCTTAGTGTTCCATTTCGTTTGCCTTTCGAGTTTTGAGTTCTGTACTAACCCTTGCTCGATATACGTATGATCATATGTAAACGAGAGCTCTCGATTTTATGAACTTTGCCAGATCGGAATTGATAAATACTTTGACGGAAACGGACGGGCAGACAGCGAGATCAGGAAGCTGACTTTTAAATGACGTTAAAGAATTTAAGCTGCATTTGGATACTTTTCAAGAAGTTTGGTAGTTCGTTCTCTGTTTCTCGACAGAGAACAAATTCATCGACGTAGCTCTTTGAATTGATAGGTAAGCTGAAGGGGCAGTGGGCTGGTAATTATTAGCCGCGGAATCGACTAACTTTTCAAATCCTAATACTTGTTGCCTTAACTTAACAAAAACGTACAAATGTATGTACTAAGTTGGCAATTGAAAATTTTTAAATAATGATGTTTAGGTTTAAAGACCCATAAAGACACGTCAGTTACGTGAGAACTTGAGCTTGAGTAATGGAAAATACACGTTCGTTAGATACATATAAAACACATTTAACAACATTCCAAAAAGACAAAAACAAAACTTGTTAATGTTTTCATGGAAATTGAACATTTTATTTAGTTATTAAATGAATTGAATATTTTAGTAAAGTATAATTTGTGGTGTGGAATATTTTAGTAAAGTATAAGTATAACAGTCGTGGAAATCGGCCCGTTCTAACTATCTAATGATATTAATGATAATGTAATCGGCCTGATTCAGTTTCTGTCAAACAACGGTAATACTGCTGCTTTCAGCTAAACCGATGCAGCGCAGTGACGTCATCCATCAGCGGCGCTGAGCGATGCGCCGGTCACCTGCCAATTACCGGCAGCTTCGGTGCGATTTATTGTAGCGGCCGACCCATCTGTCACTCGTATACTCTTTGCTAATATGATCAGATGCAAAGCAAACAGTCAAACACATACACAGTGGGCATAGCGAGTAGGGATGTTTCTGAGGTCAAAATAATTACATGATACATATTTTACACTGTACCTAAGTATGTAGGTTATTTTTTCTTATTTTTGTTAATACATAACATAATAATAAAAATTTTGATTATATTTAGTCTGTATTTTAGATTATAATAAATATATTGGACACGTGTTTTTCCTTTTTTTCATTTAAACAAAAAATAACAAAGATACAAGGCATAAAAATTTAGAAGTGGGAGTCTTTGACGTCACTCCGTTTTTAATTTTATATCTTTGGTCTAATTTAAAAATGAATAAATACGAGTCTTTTGTTTTTCAATTAACTTAAAGACAGACTAATTACATTTTTTACGGCACCGAGCCTATTGAGCTGCCCGTCCGGAACCTCCACCCTATAGAATGCAGCAGCAAAATGGCCTCTGGGTTGTGTTTCTGCCAGTGTCTATCCATCTCCCCTTTTTTTTCCAAGAGAATCCCTTCGGACCTTCACCATCTGCCACAGGGGGGCGGACGACGGTGTGTGGAGCCAGGTTATCCCACTAAACTCCCCGGTGTTCTCGTCGCCTTCACAAATCTGGAGAAGTGGGGGTTATCTATCTCCCCTACCTTAAGCTTTGTCAGGTATAGATAGTTATTGAACTTAAATATATTTATCTGTGAATGTTTTATTTTTTCTATCTAAAAAGTATCTAGCTGCACAGTTTAACACCTACCCTACTTCTAGAATATTAAATCAGTGTGTTTCGTTAAAAAAAAATAGGCAATACATAGCCAAATAAGTATTCCAAAACACGAACAGTTCGGAGGGTTAGCCGAAACACTTAACAAGCCGTCTGCTGAGCCAACGGAACTGGAACAAGCCCAATCTAAGTCGCGAGCGGAACTCGTCATAACACCTAACGCGCGCTATAGCAATTAGAGCTCGGCCGAAGTTTCACCCAATTTGGTGCTGAAAATGTTCGACGAAACTGCAATGCTTTATTTGATTTACACTGTTTAACTGAAATGTCTTATCCGTGTAGTTTCCGGATTTAGAATAAGACAGCCATATCGCTTACTGTGGGTTTCATAGAAGACGACTTAGGTATCATAGCTATCAGGAACGCATGAACAATTTCGTGATTCGTTTCAGCGATTCCTCTGTTTGCTACATGTACATAACGTCACGCCTTTCACCCAGAGGGGTAGGCAGAGACCACCTCCTTTTTCATCCATTTGCTACGATCTTTTGCTTCGTTCACATTTTAAGAGAGGTAGGGCATGGCGAATTTTCGCCCGAATTGAGCCGCCCGTCCGGGGAAGGACCTCCACCCTATAGAATACCGCAGTTAAATGACCTCTGGGTCGTGTTTCTGCCGGTGAGTAGGGTTTCCGGAGCTCGTGGGGAGTTAGGGTTGGGCCGGCATGGCGGTGGCAACTGACAGGTAACTGACCAGTTACTTGCCCGTTGTCACAGCGACTTGGGTTTCTTTTCCGCTTTCCATCAGGCGTAGGGAAGCCATTATGTGTCGAGCCACTATATAAAAAAGAAATCATCATATTCATGCATCTAAAAGAACTCTGACTCCGGTAAAGAATTCGAAAGTTTAGCCGTTCGCACTATGAAAGTTAAGGCAAAGCGCGTGGTGCAAGTGTTCGAAAACTGCACCATACACTGATGTCTCCTTACCGCAACCTTGCTCCTTACCAAAACTTCTTAATACCTAGCTCAGCTCAGCTCAGGTACGTCACTTCTCTGAAACCAATCAACTCCTCGCACGATTTACTGTACCATCCGACTCACATGTCTCTCGCCAATAGAATATGAAAAATGCGAAACCCCTTTTTTTTCTCCTGAAAAGTGGGATTCGACAAACATAGTACATTTGTTTGTGGCGCGTGAACAATTTCGTGGTTCGTTTCGGCGATTCCTCTCCATCGCTGAAAAGTAATCAGCCGTGTTTTCGTACTTATTTCTCTTTGTAATTAAGGCTTTTTTGGCGAGCTGCGAGCGCATTTTTTACCAACCCCTGTAAAGGTACTTCAAGATACATTTTGTTGCTCAAATATGCGCCTTAATGGCGCAATGGCTACAGCGCCTAGAACATGGATGATCCTAAGTTTCCGGGTTTGATTTCTGCTTGGGTCAATTTAGGGTATAATTTTTTTGGTATTTAATGGAGCGACCTATCATCTTTACGCTTCAAACCTCACCGCGTGCAGTACACCCTGCTGAATAACAAACGAGGCTCTGCAACCGACTGGTGGCGGTATTATTGAAGGTGTGATATCATAGTCCGTTGAAGGGCAGCAGCGTCACCAGTGCGAGGAGCTAACGCCCTGCGATCGCTAATCCACCTGCCTACCGTGGCGATAATGGGTGAAGCCTGTATTTGTCCATATAGTGGAACAACTGGAGAGGCTATGTCCAGCAGTGGACTGCGATATGCTGATGATGACTTTTTTTTTGTCTCAGGTCTGGTTGTTCTGGGAGATGTCCCCAATCATCATTTGAAGACCATAGCACAAAGGAAAGACCTAGTTTTTGACCAGGTGATTGTTGTGAGTTGTCTCTTCTAGTGTCTTCTCATCATCTAAGAAGATCTCCCACGGTAGGTACTTCGCATATAACCTCCATAACGGCTAATTAAGATGATGGTGTTTCAATAATTCAGAATGCAACCATTAATCGTACTGTAATAGTTATCTAATAGGACTGTTAGGTCTAACTACCATGGGTGGCCAAAAATTTAAAAATTTACCACTTTCATTAATTTTCTGTAACAAATGATTAGTTGTAGGTCTCTTATACAATTTTTATTTTTATCTGTATTCTATTAGAGTTATAATAACAACAAAAATATTACAAATCATTTGGAATTATTTATTATATGAGGGATAGAAAAGAGAGAAAACTAAAGTTCAATAATTTGCGATGTCAGTATTTTCTACAAAAAGAGCTTTTATGCGGAGAGGCATACTCTCAATACATTTTACTGATGTTTGGTGATAGGTGCCACTATTTTATGAACGCATCAATGAGTGGTTGCTTGATGGTTATCACTTTTTTTTGTAATCGCCCGTTTCGTGAGTTCCCAAAGGTTTTCTATAGGGTTCATGTCTGGCGAATTCCCATTTTAGGCAAAATCGTAATTTTTTTATCTGACAAAAACACATAAACAGTTCTTGCTTTATGATATGGTGCAGTCATGCATGAAAATATAGTTTTCATCATCAGGGAACCATTCGTTGATCTGCGGCAGTAACCGGGTTTATGGTACTCTCTTGCACTGGTCCTGTTTCATCGTCCTTTCTACAATATACAGTCGCTCCATGCCTTTGGCTGATATTACAGACCATAGCTATAATGCTTACTGGGTGTTTAACCCTCTCCACTAGCAGTCTGGATATTTTTTTTACCAGGACGACGTCTAACAATCGAACTTTGTCGACCAAAATCTGGAACGTCGATTCATCAAAAAACCACACTTGTGAATCAATAAAACTAATAACTTAAAAAGGTTATGGTTCAACTAAACTACTAAAATAAGTTATATTAACTCGTCACCAATCTTAAACAGTCATATTTGGATGTCGCCGATCCCATTCAAGTCGTATTTCTTCATGCGGTGGGTTAGCCGTTGCTTTTTGACTGGCCGCCGGCCCATCAGCTTCTGTTCGTCGAGGCATCTCCGCATTGTTCTTTCGGAAATCCTAATACCGTCCTCATTAATTAGTGTAATCAAATAGGCAACACTCTTTTTACGATTCTTAGGGCAAATGTCCCTGAATTTCCGATGGGTACGTAGTGTGGTGATCTTTTTTCTGCCATCTTTGCCAGCGCGATCTGCCTCAAGAGGTTGTTCACAGTCAATTTTTATTTTTACTCGATTGACTACAGACTTTGAAATGCCTGGAATAGACGCTATCTCTCTTTGTGAATGTGCAGAGTGCAGTATCAGGGTTTGTATCTCTCTTTATTTTCTTGGAGAAATGTCTGAAGCCTTACATATTCAAAAAATTTAGAAAATCTTGATATATCGTATTTTACTGTGAATAATGTATAAATGATAAGTTAAAACATGGCAAAAATATTTTTTATACGTCTATCACTTACCTTTTGATTATTTAAGATACAAAATTCATTTGAAACTATTGAAAATCTAAGCAAGATAATCCGACACACAAACCTTGAAATTTGCACCTTTTCAATTAACTATGTCTACTCCACAAGAAATGCCACATAACTAATAAATTACGTAAGTAACCTATGCTGCCACTACACAAAGACAATAACCATTATATCAGTAGCAATATTAAACAAAATAACTCCAATAAAAAAGGGTAATTTAATTTTAAAAATCAGTTTATTCTAAAAAAATTGAAATAATCGCACTGTCCCTAATAATTTGGCCACCCACTGTAATTCACGCAATACTATGCTAGTAATTGATTAGGCTACACAAACAATAGAATAACAGAGCAGTAAATGTATTAGGAATTATTGTCAGCCAACAGCCATACTGCCATCCGGCGCAAATCGTCCATTAAAATTATGTTATTGAAAATACTTGCACCAGTCACAGTTTAAGTAAGGTCTCAGTTTGCTTACGTGCTTCTCTACTAGAAGTTTTGTCCAGTAGGTACATACATACCAACGTCACGCCTTCCGTCCAAAGGGATAGGCAGAGACCACGTCCTTCCATTTGCTACGATCTTGGCACGCAACTTTTGCTTCGTCCACATTGATTAATCTCTTCATACAAAATGCTCGTCGGTTTAAGGTACTTAGTATTTTACCTTTTTACCTTGTAGAAAAACATAAAAGTTTCAGAACATAAAATGTCATTAGGCCCACTCATTTATAGGGACTAATACAAAAGAATTTCATTTTCTTGCATAAATTGGCAGTTTATCCCCAAGATTTAACTGTAATAAGCCAGAAGGCCATGAAGTTGCGACAACAGTTAAAGCACTAGAATTCGTAGCGTCTTAATTAGAAGTACTGTAATGTATTGATGCGTTAAAGATAAAAAAAATTACATATACCATACCATACCACACCATACCACATACCGTATATTACCTCTATTATCTCATGTATGGAACCCATGTATTTTTAACCAACTGGATCAAATTTTAATGAAAATTCCGAGAATAATAAAATATTTAAAAGGTTTGCATTTTTGTAGGATTTCATAATACTCGTAATACCGTTACGTACATTATTTTGACGATTTATTTACATTTTTGGTAACTTTAACAATCATACTGTATTTACTATTCACGGATTGCTGCTTATATAGTTTAGTCTCAAAACTATACATAAGTAATAACGGGCTACTAAACTTTCACTATATAGAACAATTTACCTTTAACAACAAATCTCAAAGGATGGAACAAAACGAATTTCGATCAACGTCACAAGTCAGATATTTGACGAATTCTGATCATAGATATTATAAATCGAATACTTGTGGCGTCCAATTGTCATGAAGTTATAGAAATGCTAAAACTTATTTTAATGGGGAAGTTCTTCAGAACTATTGATTACACCGCTGATCCCATGGAGTGAAAGCAAACTTCCCGCAATGGGATTGAATAATTTCATTTTGCGATAATCTTTCAGAGATCAGATATTGGAAACGTAGATGGCAACTTGCGAGTTTACCGATCCATCTAATATCGAAGTTCAATCTGAGAAACTTGGAGAATAAGTGCATATTTTCACTGTTACTTTTTAAGACGCTGAAACTGTTTTTATGTTTTATTTTTATAGTAGCTCGACATAATGGCTTCCCTACGCCTGATGGACAGCAAAAGTACTGTATATTAAATATGTTTACAGCTAACTTTATGAAATGAGAAAAATATTATTAAGCACAGAGAAATTCACTCAATTTACTTACCAGAATAACTGTTTTTTCAGCCCTTAGGCTTTTGCCTACTATTCAACGTTAAGCGAAATTCGAGAGCACTACAATAAAGAAATTTTAGAAAAATAAATATTAAATTACCATAAAAGGTTCTTAAATACGAAACTAGTTAAAAAGTTCAGGTAAAAATCTGCCGCAATTCTAAATACTGATTTTTTGAGGTTAGGTAAATATGTTAGCTTAGTGGGCTTCGCCTAATGGAAAGAGAAGCCTCATATATATCGAACCTCTGCAATGTTCGCTCAAAGTCATACATTTTGTTTTACACTCTAACTCAAAAGTAGCATGTCCAACGCTTTCATTTGGTCTGTTGACGGTTGAAACAAAAGTTAATGGGGTTAATGTTGCCGCTAACACTTGAGTGCATTCGCTTAGGGAGCGTTATTTTCTCTTAAAATATTGCCCTTTTAGGATTACAGTGGAGTTGCGCCAACTGTGGTCGCTAAGGCCCTAATGCGGTGTTAGAGGTATTCTTGCCACATTAAAATTAAAGGGTTACTACTCTGATGTTCTGTTTGGATGGTTGTAGGTTAGCTTTATTAATACATATTTACTATAAAGATTTTAATAGAGGTTGAAAATTTGTAGTAATAATTTTATTAATATGAAACATCATAAAATACGCTAAAATGAAGCCACCCTAAAGTTGACTTTGTATTTACACGGGGTAGGATTATGTGACGTGCCCTCGGGCTCTAAATGAGCAGTGTTCAACAAAAACCACATTGTTTTTGACAATAAACATAATAATATTCGCGTATTGTATTTTTTTATATAGTAGCTCGACTCGCTCGTAGGGAAGCCATTACGGCTTCCCTACGCCTGATGGAAAGCGAAAGAGAGGCGGAAGTCGCTGTGACAACGGGCAAATAATTACTTGCCCGTTCTGGTCAGTTACCTGTCAGTTGCCACTGCCATGCCGGCCCAACCCTAACGCCCCACGAGCTTCGGAAACCCTACGCACCGGCAGAAACACGACCCGGAGATCTTTTGGGTGCAGTATTCTATAGTGTGCATGTCATTTTTCGGGCACCTCAATTTGAGCGAAAATTCGCTCTGCCCTACCTCTCTTCAGACGAAGTTGTTTGACGACTTGTTGAAGTAAAAAAAGTCTACATTTATCACTTTTATAATCTGTCGCAGGTCTCCTGTAAGAAATATGCCTCAATATATAAAATAGAAATAATTTGAAAACACACATTATATTTTTTGTTTAAAATGCTTGTTTCAAATAGTATGGAGCTATCACGTTATTGCGAGTGATATTCGCAAAAAAATGGTAACTTTCGAACTTGATAATAATTAAGTAATTAAATTTATCAACCGACAGCTCTGGCCTGGATTTTTTGCTGTTCCATAGGGAACTACATTTTACCCGTTATAAAATGTAGTCGAAAAATAATGTTAGAATTTATATTCCGAAGGCCGCTTATTATTTACTATTTATGTTAATTTGTGAAAGTATAATATTAGTTATGAAAATGATTTTCCTCGTAATATTTGAATCTCAAGAGTTAGGCTTAAAAGCCTAAGTGCTGTTGCTACCGGGAAACACTTTGAGATAAAATTTACGTACCCATTTAATAGATAGAAATTTATCCTTCTCCACTTTCTTTCCTTACGTCACGCCTCTTCTATTTATGTAAGTTATATGTATAATTATATTATACCTACTAATTAAATCCGAGCTTTTTGGTTAGTACTTGAATACTTACAAAATATTGATATTGAAATCTTTGAGGTTACCTTTATTTTCTGTCTGATATGCCTTTAGTTAAGTTGACCACTACAAGCTCTCTGTTCGAGGTGGTCGGATTGACCGAAGATACTAGACTCAGACCTCAAGGCTACCTCGGTATTATATATTAAGCTCCATACCGCAGGGCGTAACTCTTTGAAGCCTCTGTTAGGTAATTAAATAAATAATAAATACACAAGTAACCCAAGACATGCCACACTAGGCCACACAGCGCCACCTAACCCCAAACTAAGCCGAAGCTTGTACTATGGGTACTAGACAACTGATAAACTTACTTAGATACATTTTTGTAAATAAATACATATTATACATAGAAACACCCAGACCAATACAAACAGACATGTACATGAACACAAAATGTTTGTACTGTGCGGAAATCGAACCCATGACCCTTGGCTCAGAAGGCACCACTACTAAATGAGCCATCGAGCTATCCAATTACATTTAACAAGCCTTGATTTTTGATAATTTAGACACTGACAAACCAGCCAGATATATTATAAACAGTCAGCATTTAACGAATTTGCAACATTTGCTGCAAAGTTTCCAATTCCGCCAACCAAGGAAGCGTTCTCAGCATTCTATTAAAATATTAAGTAAGTAAATAAACACTGCCTTCTACATCTTGCGAGTAGCCTCCGTTAATTTGTTAAAAACATCTACCCTTTCACGCAACGAGCCATCGTGATAATGGTTTTTGGTGCAAAGTGTAAGAGAACTCCTTACTTAAAGAATTAACTTCGTCTTGTGAAATCTATTGTACTTCAGGGTACCGTTATGATAATGGGCCGGAATTTTGTTTAAATGTGGAAGTAAATGCAAAGTTAGACTGTACTATGAAAGTTTTAAAAGGTATAAGTGAATATGTTTTAGGTGCTTTTAGGTTATGAGTTTTTGGTGTCTGTCGTGGACACCATTATGGTCTCTATTTAGACGATGCTCTAAAGTATGATCATAATAAAATCACGTACCTACTCGTATATCTATACTTATAATAAATCTGTAGAGAGGTCAATTCTGTACATGAAATATTTTTTCAAAATAACTATCAGGGGGTGATTGGTGATCAATACTGATGCCAAATATGCAATCAGTAAAATTTTTGTCTGTCTCTCTGTCTGTCCCTCTGTCTGTCTGTATGTCCGTTATAGAAAAAAAAAACTACTCGACGGATTTTGATGAAACTTGGTACAATTATTCTTTGTACTCCTGGGCAAGTTATAGTACATATACTTTTCATCACGCTACAATCAATAGGAGCAGAGCATTGATGGGAAGTGTTGGGAAAACGGGAGAATTTTTTATCGGTATGTTTGATCGCGCATCACGCGAAAACTACTGCATGAAATTAAATGCGGTTTTCAACAATGTATTGCTAGAAGTCTAACTTAAAATTTAGGTAACATTTTATGGAAGTCTGTTTTTTTTGAAACCCGATATCCACGCGTGCGACGCCGCCGGCACTGCTAATCATAATATAAGAATGATTCCCTCTGGTATCCTTAAAATTACAATCCTTAATCAACAAAGTTATCACAAAAACATATAGAGATACAATATTAATACACGAACACAAGTGCTCGATACTTGAATGTTTTCCCGACCATTGGTTAAGAAAAGCAGGGTTGCCACGAAATGAGCTTTTATGATTGCGATTTTGAGATCAGTAATTTATTCGAAAATTTGAAAGTATCTTTTCATCGATCATTCAATAAAATTGTGATAATTGAATTATGAAGACTAGAGCAGAGGAAAGCCATACTACATGATGATCACCCATCTTTAAGAGATCCCTTTTTTTACGTCAGGAATGCACGCATACACCAGGGCCCTAGGTACAGGATACCTCGTTTATGTGGGACTCACTTCTAAAACGGAGAATACCCACTAAACCTGAAGGTGGTCATGAGCGCTCATCTGAGGAGGCTCGGGATACCCGCCGAGATTCGTCTCAACCCCTTCTCAGCTAAGTACGCTTGCTGCGCCGCCTGAAAGAATGGCGGCACACCTCGGTAGGACGTAGTGGTACCCTCCCGGTACGACGTCACTGATCATGTGTGTCTGATACCACTGACCCAACCCGAAGACACGTGTTGTTCGTTTCCTCGGTGTCGCTGATTGGAGCGCAAGGGAAGCGAAGGAAGAAGGAAACACATGTACTGGCAATGAATTCCTGGAAGTGAATGATGATGATTATCAACATTCTTATTTGACTGGCTCGGTGGCTCATTTGGTAGTGACTCCTGCCTTCTGAATCAAGGGTCGTGGGATCGATCCACACCCGGGACAAACATTCGAAACATTTGTGTTTGTCCCGTGTCTAGGTGTATATATTTGTATTTAAGTATATATTTGTGGTACCTTCGTTGTTCTGATACCCATAATACAAGTGCTTAAGCTACTTACTTTGGGATCGGGGCAAAGTATGTGATGTTGTCTGATATGATATGATATTCTCAGCACCAAGATCCTAACACTTGAACCAAACGCCATCCCAAGCTGTGGG
The DNA here is from genome assembly GCA_031163375.1 of Conogethes punctiferalis. NCBI lineage: Eukaryota > Metazoa > Arthropoda > Insecta > Lepidoptera > Crambidae > Conogethes > Conogethes punctiferalis. The sequence goes on along the minus strand of CM062085.1, from coordinate 15,593,931 downwards.
AACCAGGCGTGAACGATCGTCACGTCTCAACGGCTACGTGATCTGAGAACTCGAACGAAATTATATTAAGATCATAGTGTACGAGATGTATATTTTAGAATAACCCAATACTCGATGCAATATGACGCGACATGCTGTGCACTCCACTCTATCTGTAAGGATATCGACAATTTTGAAATCATTTTAAGCAAAGGTTCCTGACCTATTTATAAAAGTTATTTTAACTTTAGTAGCACGCTTTTATTAGGTCGACCTATATGTAACTTACTTCGCTCGATTGAGCCGCCCGTTCGGGAAAGGACCTCCACCATATAAAATAATGTTTCCAGGTCCAAAATAATTACATAACATTTGTTCCATATTTAAGACTAGCTGTCCCGGCGGCGTTGCACGCGTGGATATCGGGTTTCGACAGAGAACAAATTCATCGACGTAGCTCTTTGAATTGGATTGCATTTTTGGCGTCAGTATCGATCAATAATCACCCCCTGATAGTTATTTTGAAAATATATTTCATGTACAGAATTGACCTCTCTACATTGAAAGTCCGTTATTTTTTTAAAACCGATATCCACGCGACCGCTGGCACAGCTAGTCTTGAATAAAATGGGAGATATCATCAGTGCAACAAAATAGAAAATTACCCTCGCACTTTAGCACTAATAACAATTTTATATTTACGAGTATAACGTATGACGAGCTATATAGGTCTCAATTCACAAGAATATTTAACATAATGTTTTACCTAAATTGGTATTCATGATTTAAAATATGTCAATAACATTTGTCTAGCTGACCGATTATGTAGGTACGCCCGTACCCTTTTCGATGTTATTTAATAATATTGAAGCACCGACCGTTGATAGAGGTCACAAAAGAATAAAGGTCACTTGTTTTTCTGAGAAGAATGTTTAATTATTCCGTGCGGCAGCGAAAAAGAATACAAATCATGGTTCAATCTCTTCGTAAGTCGTCCACTAAGGGATTTCTTGAGATTTCAGGTTCTTCGTCTTTCCAGTGGTAGGATGTATCCGCCTGGCTGGCAACCGGGGTTCAATCGTCAAAAAGACAAAGACTTTGCCTCTCCAGTTGTTTGCCACTTAAGACAAACATCTGGAGGATATACCCATTATCGCCACGCTGCCCAGCGTGGTGATAATGGGTATATAGGGTGGTCGTTTGGCGATCGCAGGGCGTAGCTTTTTCGCCCCGGTGACGCTGCTGCCCGTCATCGGCCGGTGGTATTTAGCTATGCCTTCAATTGTGATGGTTATACCGCCACCAGTTGGTTGCCAGCGCCTAGTTTGTTATTCGGCAGGATGCACCACGGGCAGGTGAGGTTGGCTTGAAGCAAAAAGATGATAGGTCGCTCCCTTACATCCCCCTTTTCTACAAAGTAGAAACAGAAAAATTCTGACAGCAAATGATTGCATTGTTTATTATTATTACAGCCTTTATCAAAACAAACACAGAGTTATTGAAGTTTGATTTACCAAACAACTACAAAACTTGGTACAGATGACGACCCTGAAAATTGAGGTGAACGGTACGAGGAAGATATACAACTAAGTCGGTAGGAAGTTAGCGTAAATTACAAAACTCTTAACAAACCTTCGAACGCCACAGAACGATAAATTTACCCACAAGCGAAACTCGTTCATCGGTTAAAATTTCGTAATTTGAGCAAGCTAAAAACAATTAGGAAAACACGGGGCTTGAAAACAATTTATCTACGGAAGCCACACTCATATTCGCAGACAACACTTATTATCTTTAATAGGGTTTTAAACAATGTTTGGTTTTACATATAACCACCCACAATCAGAGAACGATGCTTTCAAATTTACTGCTGTAAGCAATGTACACGTAAGTACGCAAATATCTTCCAAGTGACTTACCACGTTAGATTAAAAGTTACCCAAACAGAACATCAGAAACACACCACGCTCACGAGTACACACGCAGACTGCGTAACATTCAAACCTTAAATATGTATGAGACCACGTCAAAACTTCCCTACGAAACGGAACTTAAAGTATCACTTATAACTTGGTGAAATTTAAGTAGCTACAACTTTAAGAGCTCCGCTATTAAGATTTAAGGACAATGTATAGTCAAATACAATATTCAGGAAAAGCCATTGTAGGGGAAAACCTCTCTCATTGTTCTAGGAGTCCATTGTTGCCGGTTCGGTACTTACTAATGGAGACTGCATTGTCTTGAGTCCACTGATTCAGCTAACCGCTCTGATCTAGTTCAGTCTTGGCGATGTGTATCGGAGCTGTGAGAGCTTATTGTTAACTGTTTTAAGTGACGCTTCTAGGATGATTAGAATCAATATTGTCGTTGTGAGCGGTGAAATAATAGTGCAATTGGTTGTTATTTGTTTATTTTTAAACACGCACGCGGTAAACCGCTTGAGATGCACACACTATATGTGTAGTTTAAAACCGCGAATATAAGTTCTATGTACTACAAATTTGTGCGCAGTTTTTTCCTGCTAGGCATTCAACAAAGCGCGGTTAAAATCAGTCGCGAAATAAACCGTCAGTGCGGCCGCTTAAATTAGTTTCCTTACTTAGCCGTAGTGCGGATATACAATAGGTTTTATTTATATATATAAACAACCGGCCTGCCAAGCGTGGTGAGTAAGGCTTATCCCCCCTAATGATAAAGAGAAGGTCATTGGGGGAGGCCTATGTACGTCCAGCAGTGGACATCTGCAGACCGATGATGATGAAGTTTACAGAGAGATCCAAAACTTTAATATGTTCCCAAAAAATATTGCAGTGAATATAATTGAAAAGGCTTAAAAAGCAATGAACATAGGTACCTATATTACTTTTAACCTATTATATATTGATCTGACAGGAAATCGATCCCGGACCTTTACACATTCCGGCATTTTAACCATAGCGCCACCAAGCCTATATCGGGAGGTCGTTAAAAACATTAACGCTTTTATTAATTATGAGGTGTCCGGTGTTTATGACGGCATTATGTCTGAACAAGGGGCGATAAATATTTTATGTGCTTTATTTTGCCATAAATAACCTGAGCAATGAGCAACGGAAGGAAAATTTGCCAATATTTTTCAATCCCACTAATATTATAAACGCGAAAGTTTGTTTGGATGGATAGATGGATGGATAGATGGATGGATGTTTGTTCCGTTTTCACGCAAAAACTACTGAACAGATTTTAATGAAACTTTACACGAATATTGTTTGTGCATCAGATTAACACATAGGCTATAAATTACAACGATTTATCAAGTTTTTCATTTAGAATTTCGGGAAAATATGTTACGGAATGATTAAGAACTTTTTGAATACACCATAGATACTGTCATTTCTTGACTTTGTCAGCGAAATTATCAATTTGACATGACAGGTACTGACATCGAGGTAAATATTACATGGGAATTCGCCACTATTCGGTACACAGTAAATAATTGTGAATTAAAATTGTGCGGCTTATTTTCGGAATGAATTTTTTCGGAAAATACTATATGTGAAAAGACGACCAACATAAAAGGACAACCACCGGCGTTATCTACTAGAATATTGCTCAGTTTCAGAGGCATCTCATTCAGCAACAAATTGGAACAAAATTTAGGAATTGTTTACAGTTAAAACAGACCTAGCATAACCCGTAAACAAGGCGACCTGCATCTGATAATGAATTACAGTTTAAAGAAGATCCAAGAACCAAAAACCTTACTGCATTCTCAGAAGGCTCACAACGGGCCACATGTTTAGCTCGGATGCGTCGAAACTGCGATCAGTGTATGCTTAATAAATATTTTTCTAATCCAAATTGTACCTAATTTCAGTCCTCAATACTAATATTATAACATTTCAGCCTAATAAAATCGTTTTAATTACGCATGTCGGAAGAAAATAACGCTTTGAAGTAAGTTATGATTCATACACCGGCCAAGTGGTCGCTTTTTGGTCGGCGTGATACTTAAAATGTAGGTATGTACTAACATGTACATAGTTAGGCACCACCTATAAATAAAAATTCATGATAATTTTATTGATAAATTTCAAGGTAAATCTCATGTAGGCAGATGAAAATTAACCTTCACAGGATATTCAAGAATAATAATCCCTAAGATTAGGGATGCTCAGTATGAAATACAGAAAAATCAAAATAGAAGTAGGTACTTTTAGCGTGACTTCTCAAAATATGTTCATACACAAGAGATCCTGATCCTGCTTTAGGTGCATAGATATAAGATTATTTAACGCACTTATTTTCCAAAAAGTACCAAATAGGTATTCGTATTTCTATAAGGAATTCTAAACGGATCGTGCCGGCGTGAGCCCTCTCCTGACCGAAATTCGGCCACAATGACCATTCTCCAAACAGACCAGCCATGTACGCACGAGATATTGAAGTGTACATGTTTATGTCCATACACAAGTGCATTACGTGCGGTAGCTCTGTTGAAATAATGAGAATTCAATGTAATAACTAGGTACTTGAGCACCATTTTTGATACCCTAAATAGACTAATTGACTCAAACAAAAGTGCGGACGCGACTTACCAATCTGATGACTGGGTCAGCAGTCATCAGATTGGTAAGTCGCGTGTCGTATTATGTCGGTTCCCGGTAGGATCAATGTAGAAAACGAACTATTTTAGATAGCTCGAATATTGATGTTCAGGGAGACGTCGCTAGATTAGTCATCACCAGATCTTACAGTTACGTAAACCATAGCTTAAGACCAGAGGCCCTACTACAGAAAACGAAAACGATCGTCCGTAAATCGACGTTGACGAATTTTAGGTTGTATATTCGAACACGGGAAGGACAAATGAGAGGGATTTATGGGGCAAAAATACCCGATCCGTTCAACGAACGATCGTTTTCGTTTTTTGTAGTTGGGCCCCAGGTGGTTCCTGAACAATGGGCCGCGTCTTCCAATCAAACCAGAGGCCAATATGATGTACCTACATAGTGTTTGTCCTGTGTAACCTATGTTCAGATTTCTCAGCACTCAAATCGAATACCTATATCTTCATCATTTTTTGAGAATCCATTCGTAAGCGCGTGTAATAAAATAAGAGACAAAGACGCGTACATAATATTATGACAGAGGAAGATTAGAGCTCTTCATGACGAACCGATTTTCACGCAGGCAAAGCCGCGGGCAGCAGCTAGTTTATTTTATAAAAGCACAGCAAAGTATCTTCTAAACGATCGTTCGTTGAACGGATCGGGTATTTTTGCCCCATAAATCCCTCTCATTTGTCCTTCCCGTGTTCGAATATACAACCTAAAATTCGTCAACGTCGATTTACGGACGATCGTTTTCGTTTTCTGTAGTAGGGCCTCTGGTCTTAAGCTATGGTTTACGTAACTGTAAGATCTGGTGATGACTAATCTAGCGACGTCTCCCTGAACATCAATATTCGAGCTATCTAAAATAGTTCGTTTTCTACATTGATCCTACCGGGAACCGACATAATACGACACGCGACTTACCAATCTGATGACTGCTGACCCAGTCATCAGATTGGTAAGTCGCGTCCGCACTTTTGTTTGAGTCAATTAGTCTATTTAGGGTATCAAAAATGGTGCTCAAGTACCTAGTTATTACATTGAATTCTCATTATTTCAACAGAGCTACCGCACGTAATGCACTTGTGTATGGACATAAACATGTACACTTCAATATCTCGTGCGTACATGGCTGGTCTGTTTGGAGAATGGTCATTGTGGCCGAATTTCGGTCAGGAGAGGGCTCACGCCGGCACGATCCGTTTAGAATTCCTTATAGAAATACGAATACCTATTTGGTACTTTTTGGAAAATAAGTGCGTTAAATAATCTTATATCTATGCACCTAAAGCAGGATCAGGATCTCTTGTGTATGAACATATTTTGAGAAGTCACGCTAAAAGTACCTACTTCTATTTTGATTTTTCTGTATTTCATACTGAGCATCCCTAATCTTAGGGATTATTATTCTTGAATATCCTGTGAAGGTTAATTTTCATCTGCCTACATGAGATTTACCTTGAAATTTATCAATAAAATTATCATGAATTTTTATTTATAGGTGGTGCCTAACTATGTACATGTTAGTACATACCTACATTTTAAGTATCACGCCGACCAAAAAGCGACCACTTGGCCGGTGTATGAATCATAACTTACTTCAAAGCGTTATTTTCTTCCGACATGCGTAATTAAAACGATTTTATTAGGCTGAAATGTTATAATATTAGTATTGAGGACTGAAATTAGGTACAATTTGGATTAGAAAAATATTTATTAAGCATACACTGATCGCAGTTTCGACGCATCCGAGCTAAACATGTGGCCCGTTGTGAGCCTTCTGAGAATGCAGTAAGGTTTTTGGTTCTTGGATCTTCTTTAAACTGTAATTCATTATCAGATGCAGGTCGCCTTGTTTACGGGTTATGCTAGGTCTGTTTTAACTGTAAACAATTCCTAAATTTTGTTCCAATTTGTTGCTGAATGAGATGCCTCTGAAACTGAGCAATATTCTAGTAGATAACGCCGGTGGTTGTCCTTTTATGTTGGTCGTCTTTTCACATATAGTATTTTCCGAAAAATTTCATTCCGAAAATAAGCCGCACAATTTTAATTCACAATTATTTACTGTGTACCGAATAGTGGCGAATTCCCATGTAATATTTACCTCGATGTCAGTACCTGTCATGTCAAATTGATAATTTCGCTGACAAAGTCAAGAAATGACAGTATCTATGGTGTATTCAAAAAGTTCTTAATCATTCCGTAACATATTTTCCCGAAATTCTAAATGAAAAACTTGATAAATCGTTGTAATTTATAGCCTATGTGTTAATCTGATGCACAAACAATATTCGTGTAAAGTTTCATTAAAATCTGTTCAGTAGTTTTTGCGTGAAAACGGAACAAACATCCATCCATCTATCCATCCATCTATCCATCCAAACAAACTTTCGCGTTTATAATATTAGTGGGATTTACAAAAAAAAAGGATCTTAGTATGTTTATCAGTTGTCTAGTACCCATAGTACAAACTTCGGCTTAGTTTGGGGCTAGATGGCGGTTAGTGATGGTGGTTAGCTCCCACGATCCTTCCCTTACATCCCGATGTTGTAGAAGACTAAGAGAATATTAGGAAACGGGTAGAAGTGTTTACATGAGTACAAATAAAACATACTGCGCTAGGAACCCGCCTGCCAAGCGTGGCGACTAAAACAATTGCATCCAAGTGACAGTTTGTCCAGCAGTGAAGATATTCAGACTGAATATGATGATAATGATGATGATGATGACCATGAACTGTTCGTGGCAAGAAATATAGTAAAAAAAATTATCAAGTAACATAACAAGAGAATTTCGTACTAACCTTATGTCTACAAAAGATAATGTTTGAAGTAACTGTGCACAGATTTAATAGTGTATTAAATGCTTTCCGCATTGTTTTGTTTCGCACATAAATCCACTTTTATGTTGTCTGTTATCGGCGTTATTGCTTTTGTTTATTTTTTGTTTGATACTTCAGAAAACGATTTCAATACTTTATGCTTTTTATATCCTTTTAATCTATTAACGTGCTGCGGGGAAGCGGTAAAGCGGAAAAATTCTTTAGATAAATTCATTTTAGTGTTTTGTAGTTCAATGTATTTTTTTATAAACTGTGGTACATACATACATAAACTGGTCTTATAAGTATAAGACCTAACACGTTTTTCTGGTTTTTAGGGTAGGTGTTTCGTTTGTCTGTCAAAATATTTTAAAGAGAGGTAGGGCATAGCGAATCTTCGCTATGCCCTACCTCTCTTTGCCAAGGCTCTGAGGCTTAGCATATTTCTAATAACACGTTGTATAGATGATAGAAAATCGTGTCACTAAGCTTCTTCGTGACCTATACAGCAAATAATAGATAAATTTATGGTATAATAAAACATTATTTATAGTGCAATAGACATTTTCATTTAATAAATAGTGTTTTACAACTCCAGACAACCTTCAGGTAGATAAATAGTTAGGTAATTTAGTATCTAGCCAACCTAATACATTACGAGAGTAAACACTCACATTGTTTTACCTTAGCTCTAAGTGCTTTTGTCTGAGCTAGATTATATTTGCTTTTAGGACAAGATTCAGGTCAAAGAGAGGCTGAGGTTTTGTACGAATGATTTGTTTTAATCTTATGCTAGGTTTACACGTGTGCCACGCAGCCCGGCAAGCAGCCTGGCAAGCAGCTCGGCGAGCAGCCCTGCCCTACACACTGCGCACGCACGTGCACATTCAAACAGACGAACAGCCCGTTCACATGCTTGTGCTTGTGTTTGTGCCCATTGAATGTCGTATTGAACGCGAGCGTGTAAACGCGGCATTACTTATTGACTTATTTGTAGCGTTTCTGTGGCCCCAACTTAGGAATACATTAAGATGCGGTGGCAGATAAATATATGAGTCACCACACTTACTTTTCCCTTGAAGGGCTTTCCGTGTTTCGGAATTAATCTGTGCCACAGGGCAGCATACCGGATGATGTTGAAATAATGAAAATTCACATTTAAAAGTCTTATTATTGATATATGTCGTATTAATTCCGTTTAAATTAAAACACAAATGTACTGAATGAAAGAAAAAATGAAAGCAAACCATTTTGAATATACTTCTTTCCTGATTGACTCGAACGAAAAAGAAAACAAATGACACTTAATTTACAGCAAACCTACTTCTCTTCTTAAACACCTTTTAACCATCACATAACTCCCTTACCCTTTCATTAAATCTTACTAGCCAGCCGGTTCCGTGTTCATACAAAGGTCTGTAACGGACGAGAGACCGTGCCAATGGGCTTTAGACTGCGGTTTCATTGAGGCAAAGCAGATCAAAGCGAAGAAAAGCTGTGCTGCAAATCACCAATCATATAGCTTGAAAACTATGCATCTATGCAATGGATATGGTTGTCTTGGCTCCACTTAGCCTCAGTGAACGCTGGTGTGCCACAAGGCTGTGTACTGTCCCCTACCTTATTTCTTCTGCATATCAATGACATGTTGCATATTCGTGACATACATTGTTATGCAGACGATAGTACAGGGGACGCTTTATACATGGGTAATGCACAAACCTCTCCGGAAAACATCATTGAAAGCCGAAATAATCTTGTGGGTAAAATTGAGACCACCTTAGACTCGGTCCTATCTTGGGGCAACGAGAACCTGGTCAATTTTAACCCGAACAAGACTCAGGTTTGCGCGTTTACCGCTAAGCGTTCTCCCTTTGTCGTATCCCCTCGTTTCTGCGGTAATCCCTTGGACGCGGCATCCTCACTCCATATTCTCGGCGTTGATATCTCGAGCAATGTTCAGTTCAGGGGTCATCTGGAGGGAAAGGCTAAACTGGCCTCCAAGAAGCTGGGTGTTCTTGGCAGAGCGAGACAATATTTCACACCAGCCCACCGTCTTCAATTGTACAAGGCACAGGTGCGACCTCACATGGAATATTGTTCTCATCTGTGGGCCGGGGCACCTCAGTATCAACTTCTTCCTTTTGACCGCATCCAGCGAAGAGCGGCTCGAATCATTGACGACCGAGAACTTTCAGAGAAACTAGACCCTTTATCTTTGCGCAGGGATGTTGCGTCTTTGTGCGTTTTCTACCGTATATATCACGGCGAGTGTTCGGAGGAATTGTTTGATCTGGTACCGGCTGCTATTTTTCATCATCGTACATCTCGCACCAATTCTAGATTTCATCCTTATCATCTTGATAGTTGGAGGTCTTCCACGGTGCGTTTTGCGCGCAATTTTCTGCCTCGTGCAACCGGTCTTTGGAATCGGCTTCCTGCTGCAATTTTTCCGAGTGGATATGATTTAGGGACCTTCAAAAAGCGAGCCTATAGATTTCTCAAAGGCCGGCAACGCACCTGTGACTCCCCTGGTGTTGCGGTGTCTATGGGCTGAAGTGATCACTTACCATCAGGTGACCTTCAGGCCCGTTTGCCCCCTCTTCCATAAAAAAAAAAAAAAAAAAAAAAAGTGAAACCGCAGCCTTAGACTTCGGTCTTGAGGTCAGCGGGCGCGGTAGAACAAGGCAGAACTTAATTTTTGTAAATTATGCCAACAATTGAGTTAATGTACAATACATCGAACGCTACGAATAAATTTTAATCAAAAGGATGTCACCATCGTTCAGACTTTTTGTTCTCCAATAAAAAGTAATATGCGTGCGTCTCTACCGTATAACACTACTCCGTTATGGTGCCGTACGATCTGCCTCCTGGTTTCGAGGTTTGCATAATGTGGCCCGCGCAGCCTCGCCATGCCGCTACCTGCTCCCGCTGACATTAAGACCGAGGCCTTAGGGTCGGCATTCAAACTGTTTAATCAAGCCTTAGCGACTATTCTGTAATCGAACGAGAGTGGCTGACAAAAAGTATCTATAATAATAATAATATAAAATAAAATACATGCATGCATTTTTAAAACATCAGTGGCATATTGATTGGTACTTGGTTATTGGTACGATTGGCTCGGTGGCTCAATTGGTAGTGAGGGGTCGTGGTGTTTAGATTTGTATTTAAGTATTTATTTGTGGTACCTTCGTTGTCCTGATACCCATAATACAAGTGCTTAAGCTACTTACTTTGGGATCGGAGCAATTCATGTGATGTTGTCTGATATTTATTTATATTGGTTATGACTGTTGTCTGCCACACAGGAGATATGGCGGTTAAAGCTCCGCAATGTACCTATGCAAACTACTAACGAAAATTGGTTTGAATGAAATCTAGACAGGGGTTTTTTTAAACGTCATAAATCAAATTACCTAATTCTTTTCATTCAATCAGTGGTACGGAACCCTACGTACGCGAGTCCGACTCGCACTTGGCCGGTTTTTATTTTTAAATGCAGCTCATTTGTACTCCGACAATAAAATGTTAAATTTTATTTTTATTCAAAACGCTTTATAAAAATCTCCTTCAGGATTTTATTAAAAACACAGTCTATCTACTACCATTGTTTTTCCATTAATTCAACACGTACCTAACAAGAATAGCACCCCCATACCGTCACGCGCCTCTTAAACGGTTCACGTCTGAAATTAAAGAGCGAAAGAGGTCGTGGTGGCTTTGTGTTTTGTTAGGGTATTCAATGAAAAAAAAACCGCCAGCAACATTGAAACTTGGGCCACAAACTCATCCCTTATGGGACTCAATGCGGACGTGCCCGGAATTTTCATATGCCGATGTTTCGGGTCGGCAAACGTCTCTTTTCAGCTCAATCTGACCGGATTTGATTAGCATTCCAAGTAAAATCTGTAAACGAGTGTCACAGATACTTTTAGGAGGAAGGTCCTAGATTGTGACCTTGTGGTACGCCCGTCGTTTTGTATACATTATGCTGTTGATTTTGTTTTAGTTTTTGACATAGACGTTTGAATAAAGTTATTTATTTGTTAACCCCTCCTTTTCTTTTCATCATCTACGTTCGTTGCTACAGAATTAGCTTTTTAAAAGTTCTTATGTACATAAAGCCTAAAGAAAGAGTTATTCATCAAAGTGATTGTAAAGCCACATATGAAACATTCTATAGAACGCTGTCATATGATACGGATATGAACTCTCAAATCCTACCAGCCTATCCAAGCAAATCTTCAAAAGGTAAAAATCTCACACCGAAAAGTCTCTCATCAAAAATTCTGAAAGTACCGAATATCGAGTCAAAAGTATCAAAGGCATCTTAGAGGTCCATTTCCGAAATAGCGTAGTTCTTTCATCAAAATTTCTAGCACCAGAATGTTCAAAGGATACAGGCAAACTCCGGCCTAGAGTGTTAATAGCTGATTCATATCTATGTTTTCGTGACGTCAATGGCTTACACTTTCTTTGTTAGGTCGCAACTTTTGATACTGAAACGAGACGGCCTAAAGGAGCAAACTTTACGCCTTTTAAGATCTTAATATAAGATAATATTGATACCAAAAATTTTAGGTCTATTGAAAAAAAACACTTTAAACCTTAGATATGTCGTTGGAGATTACAAGGTATGTTTTTTTTAAGTTTTAGAATTTAAAATAATCCTTACAATTTTTACTGTCATATTAAAATAAATAAGCCACCAGTTGGTTCAATGGTACTGAAAGCTGCGTCTGACACAGTGGTTGACCGGTGATAAGATAAGATATTCTTTATTGCACAAACATAAACATCCACAGGAAAGAGTATACAAACATATAGTAGGTACAATGTAGGCGGTCTTATCGCTGGGAGCGATCTCTTCCAGACAACCTTTAGGTAGAGGACATTTGCTAAAGAAAAGGGGAAGGCAGTGCAACTGTTACAAGTAAGATAAAAGTATATATATATATATTACATACATAAAATAAACAATACAATATATACACAAATACATATTTAAAATAGACATAATAACTAGATACATATAGATGATGTTTGATATAAAAACAGATAATATAGTATCAATTGAAATAACGTTCAACTAATAGAATCTTCACATATACAATCAAAACGAAAAACCCAATTTCATCTTACCTAATGTTTTTCATGGTTATAATGTTCATTTAGTAACAAACAGTTGTGTGCATGAATATTTGTATTGATCTGGATATTTACTATGTATTTATTCCCAAAAAGACGTAGATATCTAAGCAAGTTTATCGGTTGTCTAGTATCCGTAATAGAAGCTTCGGCTTAGTTTGGAACTAGATGGCGCTGTGTGGGCCAGCATGGCATGTTTTTTTATTAATTTTTGTTATTTACGGCGTAGGAGCTTATCAATTCTAATATCGTCTTACCGGATCTCGAGACATTTTGTTTACTTATGCGAAGAATATGGTATGGTGCAAATGCGAAAGTGGATCTGAGGGGTGAAAATGGTGGCTTCTCTCCCATGCGAGGTGTAACGTAAATTTGTTTGATGGCGTGGCTGCAAACAGGGCTGCGGTTAAAATAATAGGTTATAAGGGAAAAGGTGTAAGGAAGGCAGAACAGCCCCTTGTATTTTTTGGGGACACTGGGAACGTTTTTGCAGATTATGGAATGCAGAGTAATTTTTGTTTTTTCATCTACTTTTATGCATTTTAAAGGGAACAACAAAAAAAATTGTTAAAGAAAATATTCCTTTTAGTTTAAGGTCGGCATAAGACGACCTGGTTAATGAAAAAAAGGTATTTTATATTGAACTAAATGTGTATAAATTAAATACATGCAATTGGGTCGCATTTCAGTCCAGAATATGATTATTAAAAATTTGTTTTAACATTTTCTAGTTTCAGTTGATATACAAATTACATACTGATTATTGTTACCGTTGATACATAATGATGAAGTTGAGAATCTTACAAACGTTAAACTTGATAATCTCGTCCTGTGAGTTGTCTGTATGGATTCCGAATTTAGAAGATCGTGTGGTTTCTAGATTAGATATAGGACCACTCTGTCTCATCCCGTGTCATTGAAGGAGGCATTTGTCCAGCTGTGGGGGCTGATGATGATATCAATGTGTTCCTGCAACTTTTAAAAGTGTGGGAATGTAAGGGAGCGGCCTATCATCTTTCCGCTCCTTTTTTTTTTAAGAGGGGAATGCATTAGGCACCTTCATGCCGTCTCCGGGGGGAGGCGGCATGGTGTGTGGGACTCACACCTCCCAAAAGGGAGGGCATACCTACCCACTAAACCCCCCTGTGTCGCCAGTGGGCAGCAAGTTGCAGGGACACGGGTAGCGCCGAAGCATACGGCCATATGCCTGCCCTGGCCAGCCGCAGATGATAAGCGGCCGGCACTCCTGGTCCAGGGAGAGCAAATACCCCTGCCCCCGGATCCGGGGAGCAATAGAGTGCTCGCCGGGCGGACCTCGTGCAACGGTGTGGCTGCACCCACCACACAGTTACGCCCCTATGATCGCGCCCCCGCACTCACCACTCGGGGCACGAAGGATCATCTTTCCGCTCCAAGCCAACCTCACCTGCGGTGGTGCATCCAGCCGAATAACAAACGAGGCGCTGACAACCGCCTTGTGGCGGTCTGGCGGTATAACCATCAGAATTGAAGGTGGATCTAAATACCACAGACCGATGACGGCTAGCAGCGTCACCAGAGCGAGAAGCTACGCCCTGCGATCGCCAACTCGCCTGCCCAGCGTCGCGATTATGGGTATACTCGTATCCTCCAGATGCTTTCCCTAGGTGGCGAGCAACTGGAGAGGCTTATGTCCAGCAGTAAACTGCAAAAGGCTGATAATGATGATGGATGATGAACTTTTAAAAATAAATAAAATATTTGACAGGCTCGGTGGCTCAATTGGTAGTGACCTCTGCCTTCTGAGCCAAGGGTCGTGGGTTCGATCCCCGCACATTACAAACATTTGTGTGCATGAACATGTCTAGTAGCGGCGTTAGGGTAGGGCGAGGCTGGGCGACCGCCCGGGGCGCCGGATAAAAAAGGGCGCCACAGGCGCCCTTTTTTATCCGGCCCATTGTCTTGGTTCGAGGAATCCCATAATTAAGCGAAAATACTTTATGTTGGCAACACTTGAATTTAACGAAGTATACAATTGTTCGTTCGTTCGGAATTCACTTTATCGGGAATCCCCGATCATGAAACACACATTGCCTATCTCTTTTTAACCAATTGATTTATCCGAAGCGAAGCGAGGAGCGGGCTGCTAGTTATTATAATAAAGAGGTAACATTTTATTATTTAACTAAATGTTGGGCGCGGGGCGGGCGGAGAAATATGTGGCTTCTAAAAATGTCTAGTTCCCATACGTTGATGTTCGTGATTTTTTCGTACAAATCTGTGTACTCTCACAAAACACAAATATTTTGCTGCCATATCAACGTTAGCTTAATTTTACGACCTTATTTCTATACACGGGAACTAAGTTCGAAAAATATAAGTAAAAATTGCTATCCCGAATATAGCGCGTGTTTGTTATCCTTTTTAGGGTTCCGTAGCCAAAATGGCAAAAACGGGACCCTTATAGATTCGTCATGTCTGTCTGTCTGTCTGTCCGTCTGTATGTCACAGCCAGTTTATTCCGAAGAGCTGTAAGAGCTACATTATTAAAATTTGATACGTAGATGTATTCTGTTAACCGCATTAAGATTTTAAAGTAAAATCAGAAAAATTTTTGGGGTTCCTCATACATGGAACTGAAACTCAAAAATGTTTTTTTCATCAAACCCATACGTGTGGGGTATCTATTTTTTTCTCAGATGAATAGTTTGCGCGAGAGACTCTTCCAAAGTGGTAAAATGTGTCCCCCCCCCCCCCCCGTAACTTCTAAAATATGGGCACTATAAAACTGAAAAAAATATATGATGTGTATTACTATGTAAACTACTAACGAAATTAGTTTTAATAAAATCTAGACAGTAGTTTTTTTTAAACATCATAAATCAAATTACCAAATTTTTTTCATTCAATCAGTGGTACGGAACCCTACGTGCGCGAGTCCGACTCGCACTTGGCCGGTTTTTTTTTTGTTTCACCAGGGAGAAATGCAGTTTACGCATACCCGCTGCCCGGGGGAGCAGCAGGTTATGTGGGACTCGCTCCGCGTCGGCAGAGAATACCCACTAAAAAACCCTGGTTGCCACCGTCAAATGCGCCTTGGGTTGTAGCGACACGGGTCCTTCACAATAACTCCGTGAAGCCACCAGCGCTCGTCTGCTAGGCAGACTCGGCTTGGCCCCCCCACTTGGGGCAGCCTAGGGATCAGTCCTGTAAAGGACGTCTCCCTCCTCCAAGGACGGGGTTCGTGCGATACGTGGCCGACACCCCCGTGCCGACCTCGCGGAACCCCGTCGGGCGTGCAGCCGCCGCCGCAGGGTGGATTTTTATTGTGGTTTTCTCCACTTGAGCTCGCGCCTCCTGGTCCCGACCGAAGTCGGGATAACAGGCGGTTTTTTAATGTGGTTTGCTCCACTCCGGCCGGCCAATTAAGGCAAGCCCCCTGGTCCCTCCTGCGAGGGGAAACAGGTTGCCCGGCGAACAATCCAAAATGGACCTATCCGATGGCCACGAGAACCGTGACCGATGGACCCGCCGAGCCGCGGTGATACACCGCCATCCCACGCCCTCAGGCAACGTCTTCTACCAAAGTGATATCCTCGCTCAATAGCGTTTTAATGTTTATTATTAAGTCTTAAGTTTTCACGATTCATACAAAATGGCAAAAACGGGACCCTTCTAGATTCGTCATGTCTGGTCTGTCTGTCTGTCCGTCCGTATGTCACAGCCAGTTTATTCCGTAACTATGAGAGCTACATTATTGAAATTTGGTGCGTAGATGTATTCTGTTAACCGCTTTATGATTTTAAAATGAAATCAGAAAAAAATCTAAAACTTTTGTGGTTCCCCATACATAGAACTGAACCTCAAAAAATTTTTTTCATCAAACCTATACGTTTGGGGTATCTATGGATAGGTATTTGAAAATGATGTTGAGATCCCCGACATCATTTTTTTCTAAACTGAATAGTTTGCGCGAGAGACTCTGCCAAAGTGGTAAAAAGTGTAACTTCTTCTCGTAACTCCTAAAATATAGGCATGATAAAAGTGAAAAAAAATATATGATGTGTATTACTATGAAAACTACTAACGAAAATTGGTTTGAACGAAATCTAGACAGTAAGTAGTTTTTTTTTAAACGTCATATATCAAATTACCTAATTTTTTTCACTTAATCGGTGATACGGAACCCTACGTGCGCGAGTCCGACTCGCACTTGGCCGGTTTTTTCGTATGGGATTGAATTGAAGTTGGAGGGCGCTGTCGAAATCTCGCCCAGGGCGCTGGTAGTGTTAAAACCGGCACTGAACATGTCTCTTTGTATTGGTCTGGGTGTTTTCTATGTATAATATGTATTTATTTACAAAAAAAGAAGTATCTAAGTAAGTTTATCAGTTGTCTAGTACCCATAGTACAAGCTTCGGCTTAGTTTGGGGCTAGATGGCTCTGTGTGGCCCAGCGTGGCATGTCTTGGGTTATTTATTTACGTAGTCAATTTCCGACTTTCCGAAAATGCAAGCAGAAATTCCAAACATTTTCGTAACTGCCAAACGTGGTGCAGAAAACTCAGCGTAGATAAAGCTGAAAGGTGTATCTTTACGGTCGACGGGCGCGTATGGTTCACAGGCCACCGCCTGCGTTTGAGCCGCGGCCAGCGATTCGCTTCCTTCTGTCAGTCGCGTTGAACATCAGCTTGGAATCGAAAAATTTCAAATACGAACGCGAGATCGCTCGTGACGCGAAGCGTTTGTGTTTTGTTTTTTGTTTCATGCGAAAAATGTGTCGTAAATTATTAAACTCTGAAAAAACTAACAAGTAAAGTTAAAATGCATTAAATATATTACTACAGGAGGGATTCTTATATATCCACTACCTAGATTTCCCTGTAAAATACTAATTACCTTATACCGACGAGCATGTATGAAGAGATTGATGAATGGGGACAAAGCACAAGTTGTGTGCCAGGATCGTAGCAAATGAGAAATAAGAAACGTTTATTATTTTCGGACATCACAACATATACAGTACAATCACATTCACACTTAAGCACAAACAAAGATAAAACATTATAACTAAAAAGACAAAATTAGACCGGACACGGCCGTTGCGATGTCCAAAATAAAAGGGCCTCACTCAGCGTTAGGCCGTGGCCCCCGTAGAAGCCACGGCGCTGGTTTTCAGTGAGTCTTGCTGAGTGAAGCCCACGGACGATGGTACCTGCACCCATATTACCTGTATATAGGCAGTAAATACGTAGATACATAATATATATATATACATACTATTCATTTATATATTTCTAGGTATACTTTCATTATTATATACGTATATAAATACATACCAATTACATACATACCCATACTAGAACATCATAATTGAATACACTAAAATATTATAATAAATATAACTATATAACTTAGTGTATGAAATGTGTATGCAAAACAACAGCACGGGTATAGAGTTGGCAAATGAAAGGATGGTCTCTGCCTACCCTTCTGGGAGAAAGGCGTGACGTTATGTATCTATGTATGTATTGTATGTAGATTGCCCTCTTCATCAGTGGACGGCATGAGTACCGGACACCCTGGGCATCGCCATCATCATCATCAGCCTATTGTAAGTAGTCCACTGCTTCACATAGGCCTTTCCAGTTGTTCGCCACTTAGGGCAAACGTCTGGAGGGTATACCCAATCGGCACGCTGGGGCAAACGAGTTCGCGATCGCAGGGCGTAGCTTCTCGCTCCGGTGACACTGCTGCCAGTCATCGGTCTGTGGTATTTAGCTACGGCTTCAATTGTGATGGTTATACCGCCACCAGTCGGTTGCCAGCGCCTCGTTTGGTATTCGGCAAGATGCACCACCGCAAGTGAGGTTGGCTTGGAGCGAAAAGATGATAGGCCCCCTAACATCCCAATAAATCAAGTAACAATGCTCAAAGAGACCGCTTTGCAATACCCCTATATCCGCTCACGTATCCACAATATCGAGCCTAAACAGCGATTAAACGATCCATTGTCTAATAAAAGGCACTCGTCGTTCAACGCACACAATTAACATGTCGAATCACCGAGGCGTAGTGTGTACACCGCCTAACCACTCCGCCTCTTCCGTGTACAACTAGCGTGACAGTAAACATAAACATTATCGTCTGACACAGGCTTTGTTTGAAGGATGTTATTTGAAATTAGAAGGTACGTGTTGAGAGACTTTGAGGTGTGTGTGGCCGTCTATAACAATGCTTAAGCACTTGTGTTATGGGTAATATACTTAAACTAGCTGTGCTCGCGACTTCGTCCGCGTGGAATAGTTAATTTTTCCCCGTTTTTTTTTTACATTTTCCATTATTTCTTCGCTCCTAATAGTTGCAGCGTGATGTTATATAGCCTTCCTCGATAAATGGTCTATTCAACACAAAAAGAATTTTTCAAATTCAATTCAATATAAACACCCAGACTAGGAACAAACACAAGTGTTCGTTCATCACACGAATGTTTGTCCCAGGTGGGAATCGAACCCACGACCCTTGGTTCAGAAGGCAGGAGTCTCTGCCAATTGAGACACCGAGATTGTATGAACCACCTTGAGTATGAACGATGTTTTAAAGATAAACCTCGATTTCTAAAGCTACAAAAGTCCATGTCTCTAGAACTCGTATTATCCGTTCGTATCTCGCTGATGCGTTTCTTATGTCATGTCGAAAGAGGAAAAAGGATCTGACAAACATTCTCTCCCGATTTGCCCTACAGCTTTCATGTTTTTCTGAGACGTTATATAATAACTAGCTGTGCTCGCGACTTCGTCCGCGTGGAATAGTTATTTTTTCCCCGTTCTTTTTTTTACATTTATTATTTATTTCTTCGCTCCTAATAGTTGCAGCGTGATATTATATCGATAAATGGTCTATTCAACACAAAAAGAATTTTTCAATTCGGACCAGTAGTTCCTGAGATTAGCGCGTTCAAACAAACAAACAAACTCTTCAGCTTTATAATATTATAGTTAAGATGTATCAGTGCTTTCTGGCTCACGATATAGCAGAAACGACAAGTGATCTTAGAGGACACTTGCATTTAATAACGTTCATCATCAAATATCTGTAAAACTTCAAAGAGGTAACTTTGTGATATAACATCTTATTAGCCCTCTTTAAACTATTAAATCATGTTTAATAGTTTAAGGTATGACATACAATACGAAGTCATTTGGATCCTGATGCCTGATCCAGAGTGCTGAGTAACCAATCTTGGCAGGCGGATTGCTGACCAAAGTAAACTTTTATTTGTACACAGGTAAACGCTGCTGTCCGTTTCCACTCACTCCACGAGCTCCGGAAACCGTACTCACCGAGGCAGTAACACGACCCGAAGGTCATTTAGCTGCGGTGTTCTATAGGTCCAACCTATAGAACACCTAAGATTCGTCAGCCCTTTATTTTTAGTTGTCTTCTACGATACCCACGGGATGTGATGGGGTGGTCATATTCCGGTCCAAAATCTTTCCAATACGAATAATGGGTTTGGCACAATTTCAATATGGCATTTTCTTGATAGCAGCTCGACATAATGGCTTCACTACGCCTGATGGAAAGCGAAAGAGATGCCCAAGTCGCTGTGACAACGGGCAAGTAGCTGGTCACTTACCGCTAGTTGCCACCGCCATACCGGCCCAACACTATCCCCCCACGGAAGCTCCGGAAACCCTATTCACCGGCAGAAACACGACCCGGAGGTCATTTTGCTGCGATATTCTATAGGGTGGAGGCGCCGGGACGGGTGGCTCCATTCGAGGGAAGTATCGCTTTTCCCTGCCTCTCTTTTAGCCATAATTCACGATTTTATGGTAATTAAAGTTACTTTTTATTCAATTTCAACATGATGCAAGGGAAATAACATAGCTTACCGAAACCAGGTTCCACATTTTGCCAGCGTATACTGAAGGTTCCCGCCCATTCCGTGTCCGGGCCGAAGTAAGCGCGGAGCGAGCGAGCGGATTGTCTCCCGGCCCTAATAGCGCGGTGGCGGCCGTCATTATACGCGTTCGGCTTGTAAGCAGTGCTAATTGGCTTTCAGTTTGTATTGTAAACGTTAGATACGAGAACTGGAATTTAGGTGATTTTATTATCCAGATCTAGCTGTAATAGTGATAGCATACAATATCATACTTACAGCTTCAGCTCTGCGTACAACAAAGGACTGTGCCGTACCTCTCTTACGAGTATAATGCAGCTAGGATACTGTTCAACCTGATTAGAAAAAGAATTAGAATAGTTTGATTACAATTGCAATCGCTTTCCATCAGGTGTAGGGAAGCCATTATCTCGTGCTATTACAAAAAAAATGTTCTTTAAAATCAGCTTCCGGCTGCAATTTTTCGAATAGATACGAAAGGGACTTTCAAAAAGCAAGTCGAAGTGACTGTTGTGGTGTTACTATGTGTATGGGCTGCAGTGTTCACTTACCTTCAGGCCCGTTTGCCCCTCTGTCATAAGAAGAACATCATATCCCCTAATTCGTTAACTCTCAGTTATGTTTTATCTTGTTTATAATGCCACATTCAGCCATCCTACCCTATTTTTTTTTATATTGGCTCGACATAATGGCTTCCCTACGCCTGATGGAAAGCGAAAGAGAGGCCCGGTCGCTGTGACAACTGGCAAGTAACTGGTCAGTTACCTGTCAGTTGCCACTGCCATGCCGGCCCAAACCTAACCCCCCACGAGCTCCGGATACGCTACTCACCAGCAGAAACACGACCCGAAGGTCATTTGGCTGCGGTATTTTATGGGGTGGAGGTTCTTCCCCGGACGGGCAGCTCAATCCTAGCGAAGATTCGCTATGCCCTACCTCTCTCTCTTCTCTCTCTATTAATATCTATAGTAAATAAGGTTTATTTTCGTTATACAAACCACCCACTCAATACGATGGTTTCACAGCTACTTAAGCGGCAGAACTCAGGCAGTGAGACTACAGGGGCGGGATGGTTGCCGACTCGTGTCCACGGCAAAGCTTGTCGAGCGTGGAGTTCCTCAAGGATCCATATTGGGGCCTCTCCTATTTATCATTTACAGTGCGGACCTTGCAGGAACAATAAGGAACAGCAACTATCACTGTTACGCTGATGATGTACAGCTTTATATTCCCACAGCACCAAACAAATTATCCGAAAGCGTGCAGGCACTTAATGCGGACCTCGATGGTGTGGCTGCTTGGGCTGATCAGAATTGTCTCGTACTCAACCCAACCAAGTCGAAATTTATGATCTTGGGCACAAAGAGGCAAACCGACGAAATTATAAAGAACGCACCAGCTGTGAAGATCCTGGGGGCTGACATCGAACGTGTTGATGAGGCTGTGAGTCTCGGCATTAAGCTTGACGGACAGTTGCGTTTCGAGAGCCATGTGGCGAACCTTGTTAGAAACTGCTTTTATAGGCTTAAAATTTTATACAACATTCGTCACTACTTGTCGGAAACAGCGCGCATTACCCTCTGTGAGTCCCTTGTTTTGTCCAGGCTCAACTATGGTGATCTTGTTTATGGTCCCCGACTTCTGTTTAAAACGAAGCGTCTTATTCAACGGGTGCAAAATGCATGTTGTCGTTTTTGCTTTGATGTGCCCAGGCGTACTCATGTGTCTCCTTTTTTGTACAAAGCTTCAATGCTTAACATGGAGTCCAGAAGGCAGCTGCATCTTGCGGTCCTTATGTTTGACCTTATGAGATCTGGAAACCCCGAATATCTTTATTCAAAACTAAAGATTCCCACTTTTCACCATAGATATGGCTCAGGAGCTCCCAGATCATTAAGGCCGCCTTTGTCTGTGCATATACATAGGACGGTGGCATTCACTGGCAGTTTTCGGCATCAAGCGACCAAATGCTGGAATGACATTCCTCCACCAGTGCGAAATGCCAGTTCCAAATTGTTATTCAAGAAATTAATGAAAAGTAGATTATTGGACAACGCAAAAAATGCATTGCGTTTGGTCGCTTGAACGCCGGAACATCAAAATCAAAATTATATTTATGTACCTACATACCACATACTACATACTATATTACACTTATCGTTGCGTATTTCATGTCTAAGTATATATTATATTCATCTATCATCTATATTTATTAGGTACCTAAGCTTCTTCTCTTACATATTAGTTGATTTACATTGTTTTATTTATTATATTTTATTATATGTATATAAGTATACCATAGTTTGTGAGGTGTTGTTGCACGCGCCCCGAGCCACCCGACTGGTGATTGCTGAAAACCAGTGGTTTGCTCTTTGAGCGAACATCTCGCTGAGCCTTCACCATTTTTACATTGCTGTAGCACACATACCCCACCTGATTCAGATCAAACTTGTAGCCGTTAGTAATATGTGCTTATCTTTTGTATGTGTATGTGTGTCGTAATGTGAAATAAATTTTTATTCTATTCTATTCTATTCTATTCTAAACCCATACTAACAATTAATAAATGACATACACACACGTAGCCAGTAGGTATTTATTACTACACAATGAAAATAGATACAAATTAAAGTTCTAGAATGAAAATATTGCTTAAAAAGTAAATTGTTTTGTCGTCATACTGTGTAGTGTATTTATTGGAAAACGCTGTCTGATCGTCACTGAAGTTAATAATGAAATCGAATAAAGTTAGCCCAAAAGAAAAGAAAAAAGTAGTTGACGTGAAATGGCTAATAAAAATATGGTTAATCTGTGGGTTTTACAATGATACTTGTGGTTCGAAATTTGTAAACATATTTCTCAAACTTTATTGTGTTACAATACTTATTGTATTTTTTGTTATATTTTGCGTTTTCCATTCCTTATCGTGGATTATAAAATTTTCTTTTATCTTTCAATATGCTATGTTTTCTATATATTCGCTTGTAAATAAAAATACAATATTTTTAAAATATTTCAACTATGACAGTTGCATCGATGGCGCAGGACATTGCAAAAATTATTTAAAAGTGCAAAATTATTCCAAGGGTTTATTCATTTTTGTATGTAGTATTAGATTTGTGTACCCTGCATGCTTATTACTCTTTTGTCATCATGATTCACCATTTTGTGGATCTATGAAGATAATAACTATCGGCTTAATAACACTATTCAATGACTTGGGAACTATTCACTGTCATATGATTTATGGTGTTTTATATTATCGAGTGAAATTTTATCTTGAAAATTTGCGCAATAATGCTTTTAAGAGTGTTGGCAGAAGTTCTTTTCCAGCAAACACATACATACATATGTACAACAAAATATATGATGGGTACGCAACAGTGAAACAACAACTTAAGTATCATGTAAGCTTAATCTTCTTCTATACTTATAATAAATCTGTAGAGAGGTCGATTCTGTACATAAATATATTTTCAAAATAACTATCAGGAGGTGATTAGTGATCGATACTGATGCCAAAATTGCAATCAGTATAATTTTTGTCTGTCTCTGTCTGTCTGTCTATCTGTATGTTCTTTATAGAAACAAAAACGTTACTAACTAAAACTACTGAACAGATTTTAACGAAACTTGGTACAATTATTCTTCATATTCCTGGGCAGGTTATAGTATACTTTTCATCACGCTACAATTAATAGGAGTAGAGCAGTACAGAGAAGTGTTGGGAAATAGGGAGAAATATTTAGCTGTATGTTTGATCGCGCATCAACTAATGCATAGAATTGAATGCGGTTTTCACCAATGTATTGCTAGAGGTCTACTTAAAATTTTGAATTACCATTTTATGGAAGTCCGTTATTTTTTAAACCCGATATCCACGCGTGCGACGCCGCCGGCACAGCTAGTTCTAAATATTTGGACCGGTGACGGCCAGCTGCAGGAGCGTCGCCGAAGCGAGAAGCTACGCCCTGCGGTCGCCAACCCACCTGCTCAGCGTGGCGTTTATGGGTATATCCTCCAGATGTTTGCCCTAAGTGGCGAACAACTGGAGAGGCCTATGTCCTGAAGTGTAATAGGCTGATGATGATGATGAATGGCAGTGACTGAGCACGATTTAAATGTAGCTTTTAACCAGTTTTTACGTGGGCCACGGATATGCGCTGAGCACGTGCTGAGTTACGAAAATAGTTTGAATTTGATGACTTACAATGCAAACTCATGCAATTCAATAGTCTCTCTGAGAGTTTTCATAAGGAAACTACAACAGCTTAAAAATAGGAAAATATTTTTAAGCTATTCCTCTTATGTATGGCGTTGCAGGCCGTTTGTTTACTAGTTTTAGTAGCCTCCAATAGTTGCGAACTACTGGAGAGGCCTATGTCCAGCAGTGGACTGCAATAGGCTGATGATGATGATAGCGTTGCAACATTTATTTATTCAAATTAGTTTTATTACGCTGTCAAAACATGTTTTTCAGGTGATAATCACTTGGGTCTTAAATTGTGCGCTTCCTTTCATGATAGCGTATAAGGAACTTTTTGACCCTACCGTTAAGGTAATAAATCACAATACATAAAATTTTATTATAATTAAATTGAATTATCCATTCATCTTGAGTAGGTACTGTCGTAAAATTAGTGGTTAGTATTACCTACTACGTAAGTCAATGATTATAATAATAATAATAACCATACTTTAAATGATGTCCACTTGGCCTCGGCCCGTGGGAAACATTAATACCGATGTTACATCGAGTCTATTGAATTAAAAATTATAATAAATTTATTACAGATTTGTATCCATATGTGTTAGTAATAAAAAAAATTATACATAACAGCATTTTTTAGCAAAACAAAAACCGCCTTCATTATGGTGACCAAATGGATATGAAGTAAACCTTCTGAACAAAAAATGATTCTTTTTAAATGGTTTCACAATTATCGGAGATATGCGGTAACAAATATACAAAAAAAAATCAGACGAAATGTGAACCTCCTCCTTTTTTGGGTTCCGTAGCCAAAATGGCAAAAACGGGACCCTTATAGATTCGTCATGTCTGTCCGTCCGTATGTCACAAAACTATAAGAGCTACATTATTGAAATTTGGTACGTTGATGTATTCCCCATACATAGAACTGAAACTCAATTTTTTTTCATCAAACCTATATGTGTGGGGTATCTATGGATAGTTTAAAATGATATTGGGTTTCTAACATAATTTTTTTTTCTAAACTGAATTGTTTGCGCGAGAGACTCTTCCAAAGTCCCCCCCCCCCCCCGTAACTTCTAAAATATGGGCATGATAAAACCGAAAAAAATATATATGATATGTATTTCTATGCAAACTACTAAAGAAAATTGGTTTGAATGACATCTAGATAAATTTTGTTATTTATTACGTCATAAATCAAATTACCTAATTTTTTTCATTTAATCAACTCCAATATAATAAAAAGTAAAGAAATACATTCATTTAGCTGTATAGTGGTACGGAACCCTACGTGCGCGAGTCCGACCCGCCGGTTTTTTTGAAGTCGGTTAAAAATGCACTTTAAACATTGCACATTTATTTGAAAATTTATTGATAGAAACCAACAAATATGATGTATGGGCTATCTGTACTTATTATTTAATGCTTTTTATTTACAGAGATCACACGTAGAAGTTGGGTTCACACTGCTCTCATTAGTGTACAATTTTACACTTGCACTTTTGCCTATAATTTTATCAGACCGTGCAAACGAAGAAGTGGAAAAGGCAAGAAAGTACATTGTGGATAAACTTGTGACCAGTACTAGTGAGTATACTTAAATTAACTTTGTATGAAACACTCTGCAACCCTTTGGGCTTAGAGGAACAGCTGCCGGTACCGTGTCAAAGAAATGTGGCGATGATTAAAGGAGGCACGGTCAGCAGTGGACGGACAGGGTCTGGTAAACGACGGAAAAAATAAAAAACCGGCCAAGTGCGAGTCGGACTCGTTGTATAGAACGGAACCATAGGGTTCCGTTCTATAACATTTTTGTCTGTCTGTCTGTATGTTCGTTATAGAAAAAAACTACTGGACGGATTTTAACGACATATTCCTGGGCAGGTTAAAGTGTACTTGTCATCACGCTATAAGCAATAGGAGCAGAGCAGTGACGGGAAGTGTTGGAAAACGGGAGAAATTTTTATCAGTATGTTAGATCGCGCATCACGCGGAAACTACTGTATAGAATTAAATGCGGTTTTCATCAATTTGTTGCTAGAGGTCTAACTTAAAATTCAGATAGATACCATTTTATAGAAGTCCGTTATTTTCGAAACCTGATATCCACGCGTGCGACGCCGCCGGTTAGTAAAGAATATAGCCGTAGCCGTTATGATAGGATGATGTCTTGTTTTCAGATGAAAGGGAGAAGAGTGAGCTACGCAATCTATTAAACACTATCAAGCAGCAACCGTTGACCTGCACCGTCCTTCACATAATCCCCTATGACTCAAGTCTCCTGGTCACGACTTGTTCCATATTTGCAACTTACTTCATTACCCTGTTGCAGTTTTCTAACGCTTTCAAAATGTTCAACGCCGGAAACTATTCGTATTTCGATTAGAGCTTGAAGTTTTTGTATTAGTTTTGTGTGTTTGATTCATATTTTAAACGTTAACGTAGAGTCTAATTTTCACTATTTCAATAAGAGCTTTCAATTTATTGTGATAAAAATCAAAAGTGTGCTACGCAGTAAACAGACAGATAGATCGATATTAAAACATCGATGTTTTTGCTTTCAACATCGATGATCATCGATCCCTACTACATACTCTCGCCTGATGTTGAGTAACGTTAAAGCTTGAACCGCGATTTATTTATTTTATTAAATGTAAATTTACACGCATGTCATGGTGAGGGGGAACCTCAAGAATTGAGTTATTTAATATCATGTCCTTGGCTATACATAAATAATTCACACTTTTGAATTATGATTACTCGATTTTAATGACAACGTTCTTAATCGCGCATCATAATTGGTTCTATTTTAACGTTATTCATTTAAATGATTGAAACACGTAATAATACACATACCCAACAATTATTGTAGGAAATTTTATGTAAATTACCTACAAATTAAAAATAGAATGATAGATTGTTTGTACATGTACCTTATCCATACTAGCCAATGAGTTTGTTGGGAGAGACTGTGTTTATATTATTAAATAAATAATAAATAAATATTGAGACAATGAAATCAAACAAAGTTCACCCTAAAGAGACGAGAAAAGCTTGCGACATCAAATGGCTGATGAGAATCCGTTTATTCTGCGGATTTTATAATAATTTCTACAGTTCAAAATTAGTTAATGTGCTTTTTCAAATCTATTGCATCATGTTACTCCTTGTTTTTATCGAGATAACAATCAATAATACTTCTATAGCACTGTATGTCAGATTTTCTTTCATCTTTCATTATTCTACGTGCTCTATTTTCTCACTTATATACAAAGACAAACATTTTTTAAAGTATTTCAACTACGACAGTCTCGTTGATAGTAATGAAAATTTGAAAATGTATGTAAAAGTAACATTTTATGCTAAAGTGTTGGTTGCAATTGATTTGATTTTTAGATTGGTTTACCATGTTTCAATTTGCTATTATACATTAATATGTTGTAGTTGTATAAGAACGATAGCGTTTGCATTCGAAATATTGTTCAGTGATATAGGAATTCTTCATTGTCACATGTTTTACGGTCTTTTCTATTATCGAGTTAAACTATTCAGTAAAAACTTGCGCAAGAATGGTTTCAAGAATATTGGCAGAAATTCATTTCAAGCTAACGCGTACGCCTACATATACAGTAAAATCTATGATGAATTCAATGAAACCAAACAGCAGCATAAATACATTGTAAGCAATGATAATTTCAAATTCCTTATTTGCATCAAAATATGTCAAAATATTTAGTTACATTATATTCAGTCTGTATTTTAGATTATAAAAAAATATTGAACACGTATTTTTTTTCTTTTTTTTTGATTAAACAAAAAACAGTTTCTTTACCGATTCTGCAGTGCATCGACAATGTTCGCGCAGGCCGGTGTTGATGACTTTTACGCGATCATTCGAAAGCGCGCGGCCTCGATGCACAGCAGAGTTCGGGGGAGCGTCAACAGTATTCTGGTGGCTATTAACCCTTTGACGCACAAAACAAGTACAATTAAGTTTTTATAATTATGACTACGTTATTTAGTGTATTATGAAGTAATTTAAACATGTATATAATAAAAAATAAAAATAGTCCAACAGATTTTAGGATATTACTTGGGACAGTTGTGTCCCAATATGCGATAAAGGGCGTTATTTACTTTATTGTGAGGTATTTACTAATACAGAAAAATCAAATGTTTTTCTGATAATAAAAAACTAAATAAAGTCAAATATAATAAAATTGTTAATCGTGATAAATAAAAGTCTGCAAAACAATTTCTTGTTGTTGTGTGACATAAATTTACGTAGTATAGAAGTGGATGGCAGGGCATGTTTACATAATTATAGAAAAATTGCCAATACGATTGGCAATTTTTACTGAGTCATAGCCCTAGCCACAACTTGAGGGTAATCAAGTGATGCAAACCCTTCTATATAATGTTGCGCATGCAGTTTTTCATAAACCATGTAAGAATTGTTCATAGCGATGTCCAATGTATCAAAAATTTGAATTTGAAAGTAGATTTTCTATTTCCTATCAACTTCGTATGTGACTTTTTTCTGGTCCATGAGATCTACGGCTAAATATCACAGTCCGATGACGGGCAGCAGCGTCATCGGAGCTAGGAGCTACGCCCTGCGATCGCCAACCCGCCTGCCCAGCGTGGCAATGATGGGTATATCCTCCAGATTATTGCTCTACGTGGCGAACAACTGGAGAGGACTATGTCCAGCAGTGGACTGCAATAGGCTGATGATGAGATCTACGCCACCCATACTTTTATTGTGCTTATGGACGATGACAGGACATCAGGTTCAGTGGACAAGTAGCTTCTCACTGTGGGTAATATATGGGTGCCCGTGACATAAAAGCTGTTATTTCTTGGAGAACGGTAGTGAACACTGAACCATTCGGATAATAAAAGGGGGAAGTAGGTGAAGAGTGAGAATGGGCCTGGATTTTGAGTAGACCGAGATGCAGCAGGTGACTCAATTATAGCCTCGGAAAATCCAGCTTGCATGTCCTCCAATAAGAATGACAGGTCTTCGTCATCTAAAATGACACACATCTTCACTAGTGTCACTATTCTCAGCCATGAGATATTCCTCGACTCCGCAATCAGGCACTCTCACTCACTTTGCGCGCCCAAAACAATGAAAATAAGTGTATAATGCTATGTGTAAAATCAGAAAATATGCATAAAACATTATTGATAAAATGTAAATAAAGTCGTCCTTTTACGCATATTGGGACAACCTTGTCCCTTACTTAAAATTTCATGTTTTAGGTAATCAAATGTTACTAATGAACGACTTTTGTCCTAAAACCATAATTATTAGTTACCATTCTAATAAATTATTCACTAAACAGTCACTGAATGCAGCAAAAATTTAATATTAATCATTTATGCAAATAACCAAAGAAGCGCGGCAAATTACCCAAAATTAATATGAAGTTTATGTTTATTTTTATTAGCGCACCTATTTCCCACCCTAGGGAAAAAATCAAAATATATTCGTATACAATTGATATACGTTGAATTTAGTTTAAAATAATGCTTTGTTTAGGAATAAACACAAATTTAATTTTAGGGACACCGGTATCCCATTTACGTCAAAGGGTTAAGGAAACCCTCATGTCCCATATTTAGGCACTGGACTGACTTGCATGTCCAGGGATCTAATAACCCTTTATTTCTGCAGTAGGAAAATAAGTTATTTTTATACGAATGAATGTACCTTACTTACTAACTTAGACTTAGGAATATATTGTTACTAACCAAAATATGGATTAATTCTGAAATAAATGATTATTATTATTATAATTTACTCTAAATATTATTCTTAAAACAAAATGTAATTATAGAGTTCGCTGCCAATAAGTTATTTTTGTGTCTTAAATGACCGAAAAATCAATAATGTTATATGTAAAGAACTAATAGGTATTATTATTATACATATTATACATTATAATAATAATACCTATTATTAGCCTATAATATACCTAACCTTGAATTTTGTAGATAATAATCACATGGATTTCAAAATGCCTAGTCCCTTTCAGTTTGGCATATAAAGAACTTATTGAGTCTAATGAAAAGGTGATTGTTTTTTTAAATTATTATTAGCTATATTTTTATAGACAAAAAGCAGAAAATAATAAAAAAAAGTCATGAGAATAAGAAAAACAAAGTAGAGTCATATGATTGTTACGTATATTTTTATAACACCTCTATAATTTTATTTTATGCACGTATTGAGAAACTAAATACGTCTAATAGCAATAAATGTAACTTAAGATTATAAATACAAATATAAGTTTGCTTTACGTGACGAGTGACTAATAATTAATTTTTTATTAATAAATATATTTTAAATTTTAAGCTGATGTATAGAGAAGTATTATGCAATGTGACAGCGGTGATATACCACTTTATATTGATCATTTTACCAATAATTTTATCAGACCTTGCAAACGAGGAAGTGCAAGAAATAAAAAAATACATTGTGGATAAGCTTATAACTTGTACAAGTAAGTCGTTTTTAATGTATAGCGTTATTTTTTGTTCTTTTTTTTACGAAAAAAATAACCCTTCTACAGTAGTATTAATAATAGTAGAAAATAAAGAGCACAACACGTTTCGTTTCGTCTCTATTTTGATAGATGGCCAAACCATGGAAGTCATTGCCGAGCTCCTTGTTCCCTGAAAGTAAGTACTAATCTTCCGATGTTCAAGGCGAGACAGAACCAGTTTTAGCAGGGTGACGGCGATGTCGCTTACTATCAGGCAAATTGCAGTCAAGCGTAAACCAAGATAAATATGTATATGTATGTTTGTCTGTTATATGTATATGTATTTATTGCATGAACATGTGTTCATGCACACAAATGTTTGTAATGTGTGGGGATCGAATCCACGACCCTTGGCTCATCTCATCAAAGGCAGAGGTCACTACCAATTGGATCCACCGAGAATGGAGATAGGTTAATAAATAGAAACACATCTGCACCTTTTGGTGATTTTTCATACAATGCACCAAATTGGATGAAAGGTTTTATGTATTCGCCATTGTCAGGACCAGGTTGTGTAATTTAGGATTTCCAAAAAATTATAAAGCCAAAAAACATAGCAATACTAAGGACACTAAGTGTACTTGACCAAGTCCTGGTCATCTAGATTCATATAAAAAAAATAAAAAAGAATTTACTTTTCAGATGAAAGGAAGCGCAGCGAAATACGCAACTTATTGAACACAATCAAGCAACAGCCTCTGACATGTACTGTTTTTCACTTAATCCCAGTCGACATGCGCCTACTAGTCATAACATGTTCCGTATTCGCAACTTACTTTATCACTTTATTGCAGTTTTCGAATGCTTTTAAAGCGTCCAATACAGCTAACATTTCATTTTACTCTACGTAAATTTGCATTGAATCGTGTGACTAGATTTAATAAATTAACATTGTATTTGCACGTTTGTTAGATTGTTTTAGGTGAATTGACTCTGTAATATTTAAAGGTGTTACCACATCGGGAACATTTAAGTGCAACGTAATATTATAGGTACGATTTTGAGCATTACATTACTAAACTAGCTCTCTGACTGACGAACCGTCGCATGTTTTGTGTTTTGATACCTACCCATAACACAAATGCGTAAGCTACTTACTTTGGAATCGGAGCAACGTGTGTAATATTGTCTTAAATTATATTTATTAATGTAATATTATAGGTATACTCGTACCTTTGTGTTTATTCCGTGTCTGGGTGTTTATATTTGTATTTAAGTATTTATTTGTGCTACCTTCGTTGTTCTGATACCCATAACACAAGTGCTTAAGCTACTTACTTTGGGATCGGAGCAATGTATGTGATGTCGTCTGACATTTATTTATTTATTTACCTTTGTCATGTTAAAATCTTTTAGAACCATGTCAATATACCTACATAGTGATCATTTTAAAAAGGTTTGTCAAATTGTTTTCATGACACGTAGATTTGCATCGATACAAATCAATTTTGAATAAATAGGATACCAGCACGTATGTAAATGTTTAAGTTTAGGTAAGCTAATCAGATTGTAAGTGTCCTAAGAAAACTCATATTATGTTTTTGCATTTGCGGTGTTGTAACTGTAATTGAATCATGAAAATAAGTTAAATGTATAATAATTTATTTAAGTCAGTATGTTAAATGTAGAATTATGTATTTAAGTGTATTATCACATTTGAGCACAATAAAAATTTCATGGATTGATTCTTATGTCTTAGCTTATTACTATACTTAGTTGTTTTGAATCACCAAGGCAAGTTATCAAGGTACTTCTTGATAAATTGTCATAAAAGTCTACTCGAACGACAATACTAACAGCTACTTTATACCCGACTGATAAAGGGGGAAGGTTTCTTAATAAATTGGCAACAATTTATATAAAGAAACTTTATTGCACTAAATATGGTACAAAAGGCGAACTTAAGTATTCTCTAGCAAATATATAAATAGGTAAATCTGCTCTCTGCATACCTTTTAGGTTATACAGAGAGCAGATTTACCTACAAACGGTGAGTGATCAAAGGGTACACTAAAGGTAATACCTAACAATGTACATTTATAACAATAATACGGTTATACAAGGTGACTTTTTAATCACTATCTAATTTTTTTCTGGGCATTAGGTACAGAGCCCATTTCTGCAAAAAAAATATAAGTAAAATTTTTACAACAAATTCATTTTCCCGAACCAAATATAAATTTCACGTGGTTACCATGTCGTAGTACTTGTATACATTTCGGTAATACCGTCTTACCTTTAATTCGTACCTAAATTCGTAATACCTTTGATATTTATCGTTTTGCGTACTAAATATTTACGCCAGAAATGGTAACCATGCGAAATTTATTATGGATTCGGGACAATAACTTTGTTGTGAAAATATTAACTATATTTATTTTTTCAGAATTAAGCTCTTATAACGATACCTAATGCCTAGAAAAAATTTGGATAGTGATTAAAAAGTCACCTTGTATATAGAAAAAAAAACAAATCCCTCGGCCTTAGCCCCGACCAAAACCAGTACATACATAATAAAGACACTTAGGGACGTCTTGGTAATGAACAACCGACAGCACACGTCGTAACTCGGAACTAGATAAAGAGACGGTTGGTCTAACAAAAGGGAACTTTTCAATATCGTGTCGCTACATATTTTAGTGGGAGACGGTAACTTGTCGAACTTATCTCGCCGCTGTAATAGTGGTGGTTGTGTGATTGCCGTTTATCGATAAACTTGTGTAAGGGGATGTAAGAGAGCGACCTATCATCTTTTTGCTCCAATCCACCCTCACCTGCCCGTGGTGCTGACTACACGAAATAAAAAAACGGTATAACCATCACTGTAGTGTTTGTATCTATATACATTGTCTCACGTACACCAGTAAGTATTTTTATTTCTGTTTTTATTTTTTGTGTTTTTTAAGCTAGATTTATTATTTTTCTATGTGTTAACCATATTTTGGGCATGATGTGTTCACCTGTAAGTGTTTTTTACACTAGTACGTAGTAGTAGTCATAATTATACCTACAATGTAATAGTGTAAACAAATGTTGGTGAATCAAATATAAATAAATAAATAAATGTTGTATGGCTGAAAGGGGGAACTCCACAGTATCTGCGTCCACGTCGCGTCCCCTGGGCAACGTCCGATCCTGACCACTGTAACGGAGTGGCAGGTCGGCGGCAGAAGAATACTATTCAACTCCGGCTCACCGGATTTGTCTCTTAGATCCTCCCGGTGCTCTCACTGTTCTACCAACATTGATGATTGTAAGCAGTCCTTGCTTCCTAATCCTAAACGTACAATCTAGGTAATACTCTGAAAAATACATCGATATGATCTAGCAAAGCGCTATCCCCATCACTATCGCTCACCTATGCCACCCGTCGTTTGGAAAGACGCGAACTTAGCCCGAACTCCGCCTAAATCTTCGGAAATAAACCTCACTTATCCAACATGTACTCGAGAACGGGATTTATGGCACAATCTCTGGATTCTTCGGACCTTTTTCAATCTTTGTACCCGCCCGTATATGACTACTCATCTGTTCATATCAACCTTTGGCTGTTACTATTACGATTTGTCAAAGTGGATTAACGATTTTATCTTCGCTTTCTCTTTGGTCCGTATTTGGCGATTTATACGAATATAGCTATTTACTTAGTGTACTTTTTTGAATAAACAAAAGACAAATTAAACAACATAATAGAAATACGTACTAATTTAAAAAAAATATCCCACCCCCACCGGCGTACCAATAGGACTTATAGGGTGTAATTGGAGTGGCGGAGCACTGGGCACAGCAGTCGTGATTTTCTCTTTGCCATCTAAATCGCAAAGAAGAAGAAAAAAAGAAAAGTACCAGTTGCTGAAACTGGGGGCCAAAACAAAATTTCAATAACTTCAAACAAAATTATCATGATGAATGCCAATATTTCAATCTAAAAGATTCCCACATCTACTCAATAATATTCAAATACTTTTGAATTCACACCTTATTCTTACATTCGAGAGATCATATTTTAACCATTTATGAGTGCGATTTTATAGAACAGGGGCGGTTCCTTAACCCTCTAGCGACGCAGGTGGATCTTTTACATCTTAAATGTGACTCTAAGTAGATATGGTTCTTTTTGCATTAGGTATGAATGTTTTCAGAAGGTTACGTAAAAAAATTCCTTACTTCCTTGATCCCATTTCTTGCACTAGTACTCATTATAAAGGTTGAATTATTATTGAAAAAAGAATACAGTTAAAATATAATAGAATGTTATAATAGACACGTCGTGTTTCAAAAATAGTAAAAAAAAATAGAAGGACTTAGAACGGTGATTACCTAGGGTTTCTGGAGCTCGTGGAGGGGCGGGGGGGGGGGGGGGGCTTTGCCCTTTGTCACAGCGATTTGGGCTTCTCTTTCGCTTTCTATTAGGCGTAGAGAAGCCATTATGTCGAGTTCCTATAAAAAAACTTTGTTACTATCGTCCGTGTGGTTTCTGTCTATAGAATAGAACCACCCCATCTCATCCCTTGGGTGGCGTAAAGACGACCTAAGAGAATATCACGACACGGGCAGCAGCGTAACATCAGACAAGCCGCTTATTTGTCCATAGTCAATATAGCAAATAAAAAAAGGATATGATACGTGAATTTTAGTTACATTGCTATGTGCCCATACTTCACCTCACCAACTCGGCGTCGAGTTAACGCAAACAGTTTTCATACATTTACCAAATGCAAGACAGCGTAGAAAAAGCGTATTATTGCGGTCGAGAACCGATGTGAGCTCCGTGCAGATATTACTGGCGCCATCTTGTTTTAACCAGACAAAACACGTATAAATCAACTCGGCTCCAGTTTTATTAAAATGTGAGTTCCGTTCTTACTGGTGGCGGCAATGTGAGTCAATGGTTATGATTTCGTGCTCGCGTTTTTTATTTGACTCTCTGCGTCGTTTAAAGGGTTAACGTATCAGAATCTTTGCACTTGTGTTGGTTTTATATTGCAGTTATGAGGAAGTTTATAATAAAGGGATTCGTGTATTCCCGATTCCCACACAGTACATTTGTGTTCATAAACATACCTATCTGTTTGTATTGGTCTGGGTATTTAACATATATCATTATCATCATCAGCCTATTACAGTCTCCAGTTGTTCGCCGCTTAGAGCAAACATCTGGAAGATATACCCATAATCGCCACGCTGAGCAGGCGGGTTGGTTTAACATATATAATATGTATTTATTTCCAAAAAAATAGTATCTAAGTAAGTTTATCAGTTGTCTAGTACCCATAGTACAAGCTTCGGCTTAGTTTGGGGCTAGATGGCGATGTGTGGTCCAGCGTGGCATGTCTTGGGTTATTTATTTATTTAATTACCGCTTGACGTTTCGACTGTGCTGCTACAGCCTGTGGTCGTAAGCTGACTTGAAGCAATCCGTTTATGTCCACAGACGTTTGCCTTTGCACATCATCTTATCTTACTAGGAACACATAATACTAAATCAAGCAAATTGACAAACTAACAAACGGGATTAAGCCGCTTGTACACCGAGGAGGCAACAAGCACATATTAATTTAAACCGATATGCGTGTAATAGATTTTTGACATAATAATACTTAAAAAAGAATACTAGATAATAATTTAACCAATTCCTAAATTGGTCAAATTATTATTATAGTTTTTCATTTTACGAGCAACTGGGATTTTGGAAATAAAAGATGGCAATTGTTCTAATCAAAATATAATATTGTATACCAAATTACTATATGTAAATAAATTATGTAAATTAGCTTGATTGTAATTCATATAGGCCAATCCTACTGTTGCTTTGCTAGCTAATATAGCAGATCTTAGCAAATCTAAATATGAGAAGTAGCGAAGACTGTACGTACATACATAGATACTTCCAACTTAAGCATAGAATAGTAATAAGATAATTTGTTTGTTAACTATAGAATCTTTTTATTGTAACTTGTACATAGCTTTAGGCATAGAATATAGAAGAATTATAGCACATAGGTAGCAAGGCTCGTTTTATATTCATTATTAATTACACATTTACCAATTAATATTTTAGTACATAGTTATTATTTAGTTATTTGTATAGAATAAGAATTATAGCACATAGGTAGCAAGGCTCGTTTTATATTCATTATTAATTACACATTTACCAATTAATATTTTAGTACATAGTTATTATTTAGTTATTTGTATAGAATAAGAATTATAGCACATAGGTAGCAAGGCTCGTTTTATATTCATTATTAATTACACATTTACCAATTAATATTTTAGTACATAGTTATTATTTAGTTATTTGGAGCACACAAAAAGGGAAATGGAAATATACTTAGCTTTTATTGAAGCCTCTGGCAGAATAAATGAGCAGAGCTTCGCTCTGCATATATAAATAGCTTTTGCAGCTCTTTAACGGGCAGAACTTCGCCCTATATTGCTGAACGGCTGCAAACACTATCACTGGGCAGAGCTTCGCTCTGTTCGACGATCACAATTCAACTGCCCTCCGTTCGTCCGAGCAGCGCCTTTTATAGTGGGGAGCAAATAAGTAGACATGGCGGGAGTTCCGCCACGTGGTATTTAATATTTATAATATATAAGTGTTAACATGAAATAATGTAACTAAAATTGGTAAATATATTTCCTTATCATTTTAAAATGAATTTCATAATTAAAGTAATAATCTAAAACTAATTAAGATACTCAAATATTGTATAATTTATTCGGATCGATGAGCCAGCGAAATAAGTAAGTCATTTGACTAATTTCTGCAAAGGAAGTTCATGATAGATTACATTTTTAATATTGTTATTTTATTTTGCCTATTTACAAGACGAATTATAAATATTTTAATAGACTAATATTACTATATTTTATTATTTCTCACATTACCTAAGTAATGAACCGTTAAGTGTCGCAATCACGACTTATTATTTCATACCAATTTTGCCTTAAAATCAAATAATCTATCACGGCCATACTGATCAACACTTCGTTCTCGAAGTGCCTATTACATTCTAAGCGTCTATTTTTTTACGCTTCCCCCTTTTTTATAAAAATATATACTTATATACTTATACATATTTACTTCTTGTACACATTTTCTTTTGTGTACATTCTTAGCGTCTATTTTTTTACGCTTCCCCCTCTTGTACATATTCTTAGCGTCTGTTTTTTTACGCTCCCCCTTTTTATATAAACATATACTTATACATATTTACTTGTACACTTTTTCTTTTGTGTACATTCTTAGCGTCTATTTTTTTACGCTTCCCCCTCTTGTACATATTCTTAGCGTTTGTTTTTTTACGCTCCCCCTTTTTTTATATAAATATATACTTATACATAATTACATCTTGTACACATTTTCTTTTATGCTCATTCTTAGCGTCTGTTTTTTTACGCTTTCCCTCCCCTTTTTTATATACTTTTTTTTTACCTCTTTTTTTTTTAACATTTTGTGTATGCTGTATACAACCATTTTATTTCATATACAATACATATATTACTTGATCTAATCATCGATTGAGATTATGCTAACGGGCAGAACAACTTAACATAATCTAATTAAAAACATCGGCACATATAGTTCACTACCAAAACATTGTATATTTAATCAGTGTAACATTGTCTGATTATTATATCTATACCTCTTTACACCATTTTATTACATCTATCACGGTTATATGATAAACACAGAATTTGTATTATAACGTTTGGCTCTAATCATTCACCAGGATAATAGCGTAGCTTTTCTTAGGCAACAATGTTAGTGAAAATCGATCGTTAGGCAAATATACAAAATTTTGAAAGGGCCTTTGTACTTGGGGCTCAGTTTGTCATTACGCCTATGATCCTGGCTTACATACAGTTTCTCCATCACTATATACTAATTAATAACCTAATTGGCGAAAACCCAGTTGTCTTTTGAATAGTCGTATTAAAGGACTGCTGCACTTTCTAAATTACGTTCGGCCATTCCGATAAATCATTGAGAGTAGTTGACAACATGTTAACTATGGTAGCACCTCTCGACTTGCCTATTGCTACCAGTGGAATTCAATTCCTATTTCTCTGAAAAACGATTGGGCTCGATTGGAACTTAAATGTGTACCTCTACGTAATCACAATGCTAGGTGTCCCAAAAAGCGTAATTGTTTTACGTATAACATTTACAGATTCTAGACCATTTAAAGTTTTTAGTGGTCGTAATATACAGAACTTGGTAAAGCCATCAATAATCAAAATGAACGTACTTAAACCCCTCAATAGATTGTCTAAAAGATCCAATGCAGTCCAAGTGCAACGTATGAAATGGGATTGATTTTCCTATCGGGTGTAGAAGACCTTGTTTTCACCAAGGGTGACTCTCTCGGAATAACAATTTCAGCTATTCCTGGAAACACGAGTAGAGTCCAGAGTTATCATAATCAACATGACAGTTATCATCATAGCAGAGCCTTAATAAGCCTAGTCTATAACCTCTTGATATATAAAGTTTGGGTGTGGCAAATTATTTTGTGACTAAATACTGGTTAGAGTCCAGGTCTCCCTTAAGCCTAAGCTATCAAAGCATATTTCAGTCTATCTGTAAGTATTCACTGTGTATATGTTTATCACATTATGTATACATATAATATATATACTAACACATTTATTTATCTACGTATTTTAATTTTATTTACTATCATTATCTTTGTATTATTTTATTTCTTTAAATGTTTTATTATATCCTATAGTCCTAGTAATATTTATCCATAGCTTTTTTTAATTTCATCAACAGTTATCTTACCCCTTTTTAATTATTCTAAGGATTTGATAATAGTTTCATAGTGCAATTGTATACAAGTATTGAAATATTTATCTGGGGGCACGGTCGCGCCCCCGCCAAGACGAGCCAAGCGAAGCGCAAGAGCACCACCATCTTTTCTCGAAGGGTTTCGCCGTTTTTTTTTTTTTGAACCTTCATTACTTTGGTTTGCATGATGCTAAATAGGTAAAATTCAAGATAGAATGCCATCAGTACACTTATTAAACATACAAAGCTTGAATACCGTAGCTTTGATACTTGGATTATATTAATGTGTAAAAACCTTCGATTTCGTACACTGACTGACTGACCAACTCATTGATCATCAAAATTATAGGGTACTTCCTGAAGTCCTTGTGTGTTGAAGTGACTTCCTAAAATTTCGTATGTATGTGGCTATTAATATACAAACAAGAGAAAAACTATATAAACACCTAAACTTTACCCCCCTTTACATCCCACATGAAAATGTTTTTTTTTTGGGGGATTAGTTTATTCTATACATACTGTATGTAAAATTATATTATGTATATTTCTGTATATATATGTATATTTATAGATTTGTATTTAATTTATTTTTATAATATATTATTATTATCTACACTAATATTATAAAGCGAAAAGATTTTTACCTATTTTGGAAGGTTTGTAATAAATATACTCAAAAAGTACTGGGCCGACTTAAAAACTTCTTTCACCAATAGAATGCTACATTCTTCCAATTTGACATAGGCTACATTTCATTCTAAAAACAAATTAGGGATCCTTGGTAAAATTTAAACAAACCCCCTGCGAAGCCGGACAGGCTGCTATTATATTATATTAGTATAAGTCTTTCAAGCTTTTTTTTTTTGCATACTAACTTACTTTCTATTTAGCCCAATGATTGACTGGCAGGGAATGCCTATGTGGCAATGAGTCCGCCTTTTGTACACTTATTTACTGCGCAAAACCCAAAGGCCGTCCGGAAGAATCACTGAAAGCGACAATGCTGACTATATTACTTAAAGTACCTCTATTTGTCTTTGCATTTTAAATACTGTTCGATATGCAATAAATACAATAAAATAATAAAATGTCGAGAATGGCTAAAGTTTCAAGATCATAAGAACAGTCCCTTGATTTATCATACCACTAGGGGAATCAATAATTGCGGAAGAGTCAGGAAATGCATTTCTGCCGATTTCACCGTTGCCTATACCTTCAAGATACATAGATCGAAAATAGCTGCCTAGCAAAGGATTTTTATAAAATGCTATAGTTTGCACCAGTATCAATTAAGGCTTCTATTGGCCTACCTTTGATGACAACTTTAGGAATCAACATTGCCACCTTTTGTGGGCAAAGCCTTAAGGTCATCACGTTGCTTAACAAAAACAAACAGATTCTGAATGTCCTAATTTTTTGCAATATTGGCACTGCATTTTATTGAAATTTACTGGGGAGCTACAAGTCTCAGAAGACTTAGTTTCAACGTTATTTTTTTTTTCTAGTGGAATTGTAAAAACTTAGAGATGCCTTATGACCTATTTTGTTACACGTGAAACACCGCCCGTCTTGGAATTCCTCAATCCTAAAACGCTTACTAGAAATATTTCGGTTATCGGATTTATCAGTAAATTTTGTATTAGATTCAAGGGGGCGATTTTTTTTAGAAGTTTTGATATAGGTAGTAAATAAAGAAATTAATTCAGCAGTTGTTTTAACACGACTATTATGAGACGCCATTCTAACATTGACATCTTGTATCCCCCCACATATGTACAATCTCAACTAACTGGTCTTCTGTAAAAGCTACCTTAGTGTTCTAAGTAAACGAATCTTTTCCCTGGCATATTCACAATATGATTCGGACATATCCGACGTAAATGACACAGCCTTAGACAACTTTTCAGAAAGATATAGTGGTCTTGAAGCTGATCCAAGTCCTACCACCATCTGGGTCCCAAGTTTCAAACCGTAACAATGCAGACCCTTTGAGGGCCTTACCTGCCTTCGCCACTGTTGTAATTCCGCTCCATCCCAGGTCTTGTAGAAATTGACTCGATGTGGGCACACCAGGTTTCAGCACCGGTGTCATTCTTGTCAGGATCAAATGGCGGCAGCACCAAATCTTCGTTTCTGCGCGGTCCCGCAACTGCGTCACGAATGGCCTTTAGAAGGCCCTCGAAAGCGCTAGGGTCCATTTAGAACCCACAACCACAAAACCTGAAATAATATATAACATTAATTACAAGTGGTCAGATTCGTATCCCACTTCTGATAATAGATTTTTGACATAATAATACTTAAAAAAGAATACTAGATAATAATTTAACCAATTCCTAAATTGGTCAAATTATTATTATAGTTTTTCATTTTACGAGCAACTGGGATTTTGGAAATAAAAGGTGGCAATTGTTCTAATCAAAATATAATATTGTATACCAAATTACTATATGTAAATAAATTATGTAAATTAGCTTGATTGTAATTCATATAGGCCAATCCTACTGTTGCTTTGCTAGCTAATATAGCAGATCTTAGCAAATCTAAATATGAGAAGTAGCGAAGACTGTACGTACATACATAGATACTTCCAACTTAAGCATAGAATAGTAATAAGATAATTTGTTTGTTAACTATAGAATCTTTTTATTGTAACTTGTACATAGCTTTAGGCATAGAATATAGAAGAATTATAGCACATAGGTAGCAAGGCTCGTTTTATATTCATTATTAATTACACATTTACCAATTAATATTTTAGTACATAGTTATTATTTAGTTATTTGTATAGAATAAGAATTATAGCACATAGGTAGCAAGGCTCGTTTTATATTCATTATTAATTACACATTTACCAATTAATATTTTAGTACATAGTTATTATTTAGTTATTTGTATAGAATAAGAATTATAGCACATAGGTAGCAAGGCTCGTTTTATATTCATTATTAATTACACATTTACCAATTAATATTTTAGTACATAGTTATTATTTAGTTATTTGGAGCACACAAAAAGGGAAATGGAAATATACTTAGCTTTTATTGAAGCCTCTGGCAGAATAAATGAGCAGAGCTTCGCTCTGCATATATAAATAGCTTTTGCAGCTCTTTAACGGGCAGAACTTCGCCCTATATTGCTGAACGGCTGCAAACACTATCACTGGGCAGAGCTTCGCTCTGTTCGACGATCACAATTCAACTGCCCTCCGTTCGTCCGAGCAGCGCCTTTTATAGTGGGGAGCAAATAAGTAGACATGGCGGGAGTTCCGCCACGTGGTATTTAATATTTATAATATATAAGTGTTAACATGAAATAATGTAACTAAAATTGGTAAATATATTTCCTTATCATTTTAAAATGAATTTCATAATTAAAGTAATAATCTAAAACTAATTAAGATACTCAAATATTGTATAATTTATTCGGATCGATGAGCCAGCGAAATAAGTAAGTCATTTGACTAATTTCTGCAAAGGAAGTTCATGATAGATTACATTTTTAATATTGTTATTTTATTTTGCCTATTTACAAGACGAATTATAAATATTTTAATAGACTAATATTACTATATTTTATTATTTCTCACATTACCTAAGTAATGAACCGTTAAGTGTCGCAATCACGACTTATTATTTCATACCAATTTTGCCTTAAAATCAAATAATCTATCACGTGCATAATTGAAATGACAATACGGTTAACGGGAAGCTAATTTGAACAGCTAGTTTTGATGGTAGCTGTAATGGCAACAGCGGAGCCTGATTTATGAGAGCCGTATCGTTATTCGACGGCCGGTTAATTAAATTAACAATTTATCGTTACGGTAATGGTATTGGGCGGTGACCTAT
Source organism: Conogethes punctiferalis (assembly GCA_031163375.1). NCBI lineage: Eukaryota > Metazoa > Arthropoda > Insecta > Lepidoptera > Crambidae > Conogethes > Conogethes punctiferalis. The sequence goes on along the minus strand of CM062085.1, from coordinate 15,550,077 downwards.
GTGATGGGATGTAATTTTTTGATGACATGATGCCATATATGTATATGTAAATATAAATAAATAAATAAATATTAGACAACATCACATACATTGCTCCGATCTCAAAGTAAGTAGCTTAAGCACTTGTGTTATGGGTATCAGAACAACGAAGGTACCACAAATAAATACTTAAATAGAAATATAAACACCCAGACACGGGACAAACACAAGTGTCATCACACGAATGTTTGTCCCGGGTGGGAATCGAACCCACGACCCTTGGTTCAGAAGGCAGGGATCACTACCAATTGAGCCACCGAGCCAGTCAATATGTCGCTGTGCATATGTCGCTGTCATCTGGTTGAATCTCCTATTCAATTAAATGGCTAGCGCGTTCATTGAATGACGACATTAAAATTTGATTAGAATGACTAGGCCGAACGTTGATTTAGCAAGCGTCAATTAACGTCCAACTAGTTAGCGGATTGCAGAATAGCCCTTTGAACAGAGCGGACGATATAGGTCAGATGTTTCGAATTAAGCCTGATGGAAAGCGAAAGAGAAGCCCAAGTTGCTGTGACAACGGGCAATTAACTGGTCAGTTGCCACCGCCATGCCGGCCCAACCCACGAAGGTCCACACGAGGTCCGAAGAACCTACTCACCGGCAGAAATACGAGCCGGAGGTCATTTGGCTGCCGTTTTCTCAAACGGGCTGCTCGATTCGAGCAAAGATTCGGTATGCCATACTCTTTTTCGAGTTACTACCAAGTGAACAATAAATGGCTGCATTCTACCTATACCCATCAATTTAGGTAGAATTTTTTATTCCCAGCTTCAGTGCAAAGCCAAAGTCCTTCACAAAAACAAAAGAACAGGATTCTCCGCTGCAAAGGCGTTACAAAAATACAGGCATAAACGCCCACCCTGAATCGCATCTATGTTGATTACCAAAAACCATACGGAACGCGAAAACGCCGGGCTCCCAAAACGTTCTTTGACGCCTTTGACAGCGGGTTAAGCAGCAGACAAAGTCCGCAATGCCGGAAAAAAGCCGATTACCATCAGTAATTAAAATGTGGGTGCAATCATGCCTCGGCCGTGACTCACTGCTTCTAGGAACGTATAATCGAAGCGGACGCTTAATGGGAAGGCTATTATTGTTCCGTTTTGCCTTTTTAGGTTTGTAATTGTACATGAACATTGTAACGGTTAATACGACGGTTACCTGTTATAGGGTTACAAAGGGAGATATAATCGCAAGCTTGTTTGTTTTTAGGAATCCGTACAGAAAATGTAAAAATATTTATCTATCCGTCTGGCCTATCAGCGGCCTATCATCTTTTCGCTACAAGCCAACTTCGCCTCACCTGCCCGTGGTGCATCCTGCCGAATAGCAAACGAGGCACTGACGACCGACTGGTGGCGGTACAACCATCACAATTGAAGGCGTAATTAAATACCACAGAGCGTTACTGAATCCAGAAGCCACTCCCTGCAATCGTGACAATTATGGTTATATCCTCGAGATGGTTGCCCTAGGTGGCGAACAACTGAAGAGGCTTATGCCCAGCAGTGGACTGTGATAGGCTAATGATGAAATAATTAGCCCAGCTGTATTCAGCCGTGCCCAGACATATTGATGCCCACAAATTTTGTACTGTACGGGGATCAAACCAACGCCCGTATCAGAAGCGGCGTGCACTACCCCTAAACTGGTCGCCGTTATAAAAGAATTATCGCATAAAAAGTTCACCGCGCGAAAGAAACAAACTTAGATAGCAGGTAAATGGAATCCGTCATCTGCTCGCTAAACCGAAAGTTCGTAAGTGCATGGCGCATACTAGCTCGCCGAAAGACGCCCAAGGGCGACGCTTTTAGTGCCATGAAAGCCGATACCCCGAAAACGAGCTGGTGCCATTTTGATGTGGAAAGAGTTTTTGCCAGGGAAATTCCCACTGAATTTCCACGTAACAAAATTGGCTGCGTTCTAAAAGGTCGCCGGTGTTAAGCTGTAACGTGATAATAGTGTAAATCGGGACCGTTTTGAAATTTTCGATAAGGTGAATTTTGTATTAAGATGTTTAGTAGATTGGATAGTTTTTGTCAATTTTGTTAATTCTCTCTGCTGACCGAATTTCCGCTACAGTGGCTAACATCGTACAGTTTTTTTTATAGTAGCTCGACAAAATGGCTTCCCTACGCCTGATGGAAAGCGAAAGAGAAGCCCAAGTCGCTGTGACAACTGGCAAGTAACTGGTTAGTTACCTGTCAGTTGCCACTGCCATGCCGGCCCAATCCTAACGCCCCACGAGCTCAGGAGACCCTATTCACTAGCAGAAACAAGACCCGAAGGTCAATTGGCTGCGGTATTCTATAGGGTGGAGGTCCTTCCCCGGACGGGC